>CAWUFW010000702.1:0-1200000 GCA_963921515.1 Calotriton arnoldi
CCTGGTACAGAACACGCCAACGCAGATGGTCTGTCCAGGTTCTTCCGCCTTAGTGAAGAGAACTCCAATGGGGTTGGGTAGTTCTCCCTACTTTCAGCTGGAGGGGACATGTGTTAGACTTGGCATCTTTTGGCGTGTTTCCCCTGACTTTTTGCTTTCTGACCTCCCGGTTTTGACTCTGTTTTTGCTGGTGTAATGATTCTGCGCACTTTCCTCACTGCGGTCCAGTGGGAAAGTGCAAGTGCTCCTGTATAAAATGTATTATGGATTGGTGTTTCCATGATTGGCCTATTTGGTTTATGTGTCAGTCCCTTGTAAAGTGCACTGCGAGTGCCAGGGCCTATAGACCAAATGCTGTTGGTGGGCTGCAGCACTGGATTGTGCCACCCACGCAAACAGCCCGTAAAGTGTAACTCGGGCCTGCCAACGCAGAGCCTGTGCGCAGCCTGGGGCTGCCATGTCGACTTGGCAAGTGCACACACTTGCAAGTCCCTAAACCTTCCCTTTGCTACATGTTAGTCACCCCTAAGGTAGGCCCAAGGTACCCCTGTGGGCAGGGTGCGGTGTATGCGAAAGGTAGGACATGCCCGGGTGTGTGCGGCATGTCCTGATAGTGAATTACAGCCTAGTTCGTTTTTCACTATTGCAAGGCTACCTGTTCCCCCTAGGCCAGAACGGGCAGTTTTGATTATTACAGCTTATAATCCTAACTAACCCCGGGAACATGGTAGAAATTCGAGTTTAATATGCCTGGACTCAGAATGATAAAATGCAGCTTTTAGTGAAGTTGGTTTTAACATTCTGTGTTTGAAAATACCACTTTTAGAAAGTGGGTATTTTCTGGTCTAACCATCCAAGCCTGCCTCTGCGAGGTTGTGTATTCCGTGTCTGGAATGTGAGTGACAGGGGCTGGGGGATGCCAGGAGACAGGGTGAGTCAGCGCAGGGCTGAATAGCCAGATCGACCTGTAGATGGGTGGGAGGGGTCGCACCTGGGCCCTGAATAGGACAGTGCCTTCCCTCCACAATGCTGGCTCCACCTCCTGTGGTGCGTCTGATGTCCCTGGCCTACTCACTGAAAGAAGGGACGGAGACTTGTCAACAAAGTGCTCCAGAACTGGTTTGGACTAGGCAAAGGCCTCTCTGCCTTCAGAGAACAAAGGAATTTGGGATATAAATATTGGGGCCCTGACCCCATGAATTTAGATCTCGCTGGAATCAAGGAACCTGCCAAGACGAAGAGCTGGAAGAGCTGCCAGGAGGAGTACTGCCCCTTTGCTGTGTTGTTGCTTTGTTGGGTTGGCCTGCAGTTGCTGCTTCTGTCTTGGGCAGTGAAAGGACTGGACTGAACTTTCTCCAAACTTGTGCTGAGTATCTCCAAGGGCCAGAAACCGAGCTGGCCTCCTGTTAAGAAGTCTCAGGGACTGCAAAGACTTCACAAGCCTCTGGGTACCGCTTCTGGAACGCGGTTTCAGTTGCCACAGAGGAAGGGAACCGCAACCGACTCCGTCAACCGAATCCATCCCTGGCCGGTGACCTGTTTGCACCGCAGACCGCATCGCCCCGCTTCGCATCGCAACCCTGGTCTCACCGTGGGCAACGTCCAACGGCGCCAACATCGAGCCGCTGCTTGCACCGTGACCTGTGGGCACCGCAGTTCGCATCGCATCGCTTCACTGAACCAACCGGACCCGACCGACGAGGTCGCTGCAACTGGCTCAAGAGTCGAGACCGCACCGCATTTGGGGCACCGCTCGCACGTCTGCGACGCACCGCTCCGACTCGCACCGCTGTCCGACGCCAGCTCCCGCACTCCGGCTAGGTCGCCTGCATCGCAACCTGTCAGCACCGCATCGAGCATCGTCTCACCCTGCATCGCACGCCTTGGACTCCCCGACTCCGTCTGCACGACGCTCATCGAGCCGCTGCCTGCACCGCCTCGAGGGACACCGCACCTTGCATCGCTCCGTCTTGCACCGCAACCGCGACGAACGCCGACCGGCTCGTACACTCCGTACCAGCCACAACGAGAAAGGTACTGTAACCGAGTCTGTTCATGACTCTGCTGGCCCGTATCGACGCGGTCGGCTGGAACTGTTAGACTCTGTGGTTTTCAGCATCACAGTAGGCTCGGACGGAGCTACCGACTCGTACGAACTTTGCTTTTGTGCTATTCCTGCAAAGAAGAAGTTAACGTATCAAGTATTCATTCGTAAAGTATAGTATTGTGGATTTTTGTCGTAATTGGTCTTGTCTTGAGTATATAAAATATTGGTTATTTTTCTAAACTGGTGTGGTGTCCGTTTGTAGTGCTTACACTGTATTACTGTTGGTTATGTGCAAATGCTTTACACACTGCCTCTGAATTAAGCCTGACTGCTCGTGCCAAGCTACCACGAGGGTGAGCAGGGGTTACTTCACGAGTGTAACAACCCTTACCCTGACTAGGAAGAAGGGTCCCTACTTGGACAAAGGTGCAAGCCCTTGCCAACTAGAGATCCCATTTCTAACAGTCTGGAATAAATTAAATGAGTCAAATGCAAGGTGAAGTGTTGGGAAATGGAACAATGCAAATGCAAGGTGGTGGGAGAGGAATGGTGAATAATGATGGGATGAATGTGAGTGTTAAAATGATAAAAAGAAACACTGCTCGTCACGTCTGTAGGAAAATCGAACACTAGAAACGTGAGTTTTGTCAGAATTTAAACCGAATGCAAGGGGATGTTGTTCTCCAGATGTGGATGCAGAGAAATATGGTGGACCCAACAGTTTCAAATTCTGAGCAGGGTATGCAGAATCAGAAATCACTTTGAATGCCAATACCTTCAGCTCCAGTGATACAGCAAAACGTCATGAATAAAATGCCATATAGTGCAGAGTACCAATAGAATCCATGGATTCTAAATGAGGTTTCTGTAGGGAATCATTCACAATGACGGTTCCTGAGGGGGGGGGGGGTGAGGATTGACTGCTTGGAGCAGTCCTAGAGGTACACCAAAGTGGCCCATGTATTTTGATAGAGAAGTCAGTGGCCATCCCTTTCATTCTTGATTGATATGGGGGCTATACATTCTTCAATTCGTTCTATGGAAGTCCCAAACCTACCCCTCTCAGGGAGACAAGTCCAAGTTGTAGGGATCAGTAATACACAAATTGTTAATCAGGTTACAGCAAATGTCCCAGTTAAAATTGGTAAAATGGAAAATAAACATCTGTTCATTTTGTGTGATTCAAGTCCTGTGAATCTGTTAGGAAGAGACTTGGTATGCAAAATGAATTGTGTGTTTTATTGCACACTTGATGGTATTGCAATTGAAACACAAGATGAAGACTCAGTGTTTAAAATAAAATCACAAGAAACTACAGTTGTTACTTCCTGCTTTAACAAAAGTTGACCTGTCTCTTGATTTAAGACACACTGTCAAAGATGAAGTATGGGATTACTCTGGAAAGGAAATTGGTCTAATAAAAAAGTGCAGAGCCAGTCAAAATAAAAGTGAGACCAGATGCAATTTTTCCTGGGACTACCCAGTATAGACTTCCAAAAGAAAGGAAAGAATGATGCCAGTGGAAGGAATAAAGCCAGTGATGGAAGAAATGATTGAGCAGGAAATCCTCTTTGATGAGAATAAAAAAGCCTAGTGGTAAGTGGAGAATAATTCAAGATTTAAAAAAGATGAATAATATAGTCATCCCATGTTGTCCTATGTACCGAATCCAGCAGAAATATTGTTCTAGATACTATCAGATGCAGAATGGTATACAGCCATTGGCTTATGCTAAGCATTCTTTCCTGTTCCTTTGCACAAGGACAGCAAATTCTTATTTGCATTTAAATTTCAGAGTAAAGTTTTCATGTGGTGTAGAATTCCACAAGGAAATACTGAAATCCCTTCAACTATTAGTCATATACTGAAGAAAGATCTAGAAAATGATAGGTTGCCTTGCAATTCAGTCCTAGTTCAATACATAGATGTCCTCTTAGTGGCATCTAAAATGAAGGAGGACTTTAAACTTGATACGATTGCTTTGTTAAATCATCCAGCTGACAGTGGGCTTTAGGTCTCCCCAACAAAAATGCAGTACTGTAAAAAAGAGGTGATCTATCTTGAACACCATATAGAAAAATGTGTCAGGAAAGTCTCAACAGAACGCATTTCTGCAATTCTGAGAATGAGCCCACCAACCATCGTGAGGTAAGTTTGGATGTTTCTTGGAATTGTTGGCTATTGTCGTCAATGGATTCAAACTTTTCCTTGATTGCAAGACATTTAGTACGGCTGACACACAGTTACATACAATACCTGATACCATTTTACTGAGAATGTACTGAAGCATTTAAAGAGACTGTGCCGTACACCAGCACTGGGAGTGGCAGACTATAACCTAACCTGTTTTCTGTACTGCCATGAGAGTAATGAATGTTCAGTGTCGATTTTGACACAGAAACATGGTGGGTTGATGCACCCAATTGCGTATCATTCGGCTGTATTGGATTCAGTAGCTGTAAGGTTTCCAGGATGTTTGAAATTGGTTGCAGCTGTTTGTGTTGCCATTGAACACAGTGAAGGAATAGTGATGGGTCATACATTATTTGTATATGTTCCTCAATCAGAGATTTTGTTGATGAGAACACAGCATTTAACTAACAGCAGACTGACTCGTTATGAGCAAGTCATTCTTGCACCTGGAAACATTTCAATCGGAAGGTAAAATTCACTAAATCCAGCAACACCTCTTCCTATTTCAGACAACCCCAGGGAAGTTAGAGAGGGTAATGAAGTTGTTGACGAACCCGAAAATGACTTTTTAGCAGTTACTGAGTTATGCACCAAACCAAGACCAGATATAAAAGAGGCTTCCTTGAAAGTAGCTGATCTGACATTGTTTATAGATGGTGCTTGTTTCCAAAACCAGGAGCCTACAGTTTCCCATAAACCTTTGTCTTCAAAAGTTTTAATCTCAAGTGAAAGATCACAAATTAAACAATCAATAACCCTATTATTATCGGTATGAATGTACAACAACTCAGCCTTTATTAGTTTACAGACACCGTCCTCTTTCGCCAATAGAATATCTTATGCCAAATGATTCTGTATTAGCATGGCTCTAATAGCCAGCATCTCTACATGTACTTGCTTCAGTGACCCAGTGGCGTCTGCTGCAAGCTTATCTACAAGCACAGGCAGACGCCTAATGTTCACATCATTCGTAATAAGGAAGGGTTTCAACAAAGTTGGTGAAAGATAGTTAATGTAGGAGAAAGTACTTTACGCTTGATCTTAATACCTGTAATGATCATAATGATTTGTACAACTGTCCTATTTCTTTTACTAAAATGTTCTGGAGGTTTATTTTAAAAGAGGTGAAAAGAAAAAGAGCAATTTGAAGGAGAAAAGACTCCAAGAAAATGAGATGAGGACGCAAAAGATTATGTTCACAACCACTTAAGGATGTCGGAAGAAGTTTCCAGAATGAAGCAAGGAGCCATTTCCACCGATTAGTTTCCGGATTAATAAAGTTATTATTGGGTTTTAGTGATTATAAAATAATCAGATGGTGATTTGTTAAAGTTTATATTTTTGCATGATAAATAATATTGAGTATTAATTTTTTTATGTTGGATCCTAGTCATAAATGCTGATTTAATATGATTGGAGTTAAGAGTTTAATATGAGGTTTCGAGGTGTGTTTATTAACTTGGTTTACTTATGCCACATTTTGGTGAAAAACTCCATGTGGATAAAATGGATACTGATGTTGTTTCTGTTTCCACTCCTTGAATCACCCTTTCCCATCCCGTTCCCCTGTATGTCTTTTCTCCCCACAGCTCTGCAGATCGAAGACAAGTTGATGTCATTTTCCTGTTGTGCTATGAATGAACTTTCTGGTGTTCCTAACTGTAACAAAATCCCAATGCCTTTCCGCTGTGTTTCCGAAGTGCAGTTCAGTTGTATTTATGTGTGAATAGCTTTTAATGTTGCATATTTTATTAAAAATATTTCTGGGTGACAGTGACGAGGAAAACCGGATATTTTCTTAGAAAATGAGAGTGCTAACGTGTAATGTTGTTGAAGTGGAAGAAACGATACATGCGATCATACCATGCTGAATTGTTTTGGCTAATTTCCTATGTAAGAACTGTGTATAAGAATCCTTTGATTCTGGTGGTGGGAGGGTTGCTGTCCGAGCTTTTCTTGGTTTTGCTGCTCATTTGAGACTTGGAATTATTTCTGATTTTGACTACTCCGTAGTACTGTGCATTTGGCCCTTCATGCCAATTCAGTTATTTATTGTGTTTTGCCTGACTTTGAGGTTTTTGCAATAAAACCCTTTAACCCCTTGATCTAGAGCTCAGTTATTGAGTGGTCCCAGTTATTTATTTATTTATGATACTCTGCTAGACTGATGTTTGGGAAGGTGCTCTTTTATTGAAGATCAACTCGAAGTGGAACTTCCTGAGGTAAATTATGGGTTATGAATATTGGGGTGCAGGTCTAATTATTGGGGTACGTGGTTCAACTTCGACAGTTGCGCCAAGACCATGAATGAAGGACATGTCACATGCAATTATGATATGCGGTCTCTGATGGTGTATCACTATGCATCATTGATGGTTGATGTTACTATGTATGCTGCTGTGATGAGGCGTATTGAGTCATACCCTAGGTGTTTTGTTCATAAACTCAATAAAATGGTTTGTAAAAAAATACAAGCAGACTCCTTAATCTTTGTCACATGTGGTATATAGCAGCCTATAGACCTGTGTTTTTTGTGAATTTACTCCTCTCTCTCCTCCTGTGAGAGTCCTTTTCTGGGGCCATGAGGGCTGCTAATGCTTGGCAGTAATTGTGCTGCATAATGTTGTTTGCCACTTGTGTGCCTGAACTACAAATACTATGGAATTCCAATTGGATAAGCAAGTTACTCCTCTTGTATGCATGACTTTTCATTTGCATCTTAGCTGTGCAGTCAAAGTGTTACTCCATACAACTTCCTCACCTTGAACAACAGAAATTATAATCCCACCCTTAATCCCTATTATCTACCAAATAGTAGACCCAAGAAAGAACTGATTAGCATCCCTTTGCTAACAAGTCTCATGGAATTGCTAAAAGTAGCCCAATCTACATCCTCCTCACTTCATTGTCTGGTTATCTACACTCCAGTCACAGTAATACAGGCAACACATTTGCACTGTCTAGGAGCTATCTTCACCCCGATCGTTTGCCATGAGGCAAACAGAAGCATCCAATTTTGGATCGCACTTTGCTTTCATAATTATTACAGTGAGATAAACTTTAAGGGTGAACACCAGGAGTCATCTTCTCCAGCATTTGATTAAGCTCCTTTTTCAATGTTTGCATTATTGACCTCGTATAATCTCTCACGTTGCAATGGTAATGAGGTTACTACTGCCTCTGACTGCAGCTTTTACTTCTTGATATTTCCCTATTTATGCGCCCAGTCATTACCTTCTACTTCCAGCCCTTGAGCCAATCAGCTGTTCTTGCTCAGCTAGTCTGGCGGTAGACCTTCAGGGATAGACTGTTTCCCGAGTCTAGAGCTTATCTAAAGTACATAATGTAGCACTATCGTGCAAATAATGTTTCTTTCTATGGTTTTGCAACCTATGATTGTATGTAGTCTCAAAAAGTCTCCTTTGTATTCACACGAAAATCCAATTTGATTTAAAACTTCTAGTTGGTGCCTCTCCTTTATCTTTGAAGTGAGCCTCTACTTACTTGCCATCCACTGCATGCCTCTTCTCTGTGAACAAAGCCTACTCTAAGCCACATGCATGTTCACCTTAATCCCTATTGTATTTCACAAATCCCTATTGTATGGCCACAATCTCTGTTTTAAATGCCATATCCTGAAATCTAACAACACCTAATTTCATGTAGGCTCTTCTATTAATACCACTATCCATTTGCATGAGTTCACATATCCCCTTCCATCACAAATCACACTTAGCTCCTAGTAATCTACTCTACCACATAGAAACTGGAGTACATAGAATGTTTTCCTTAAGAGCACAAGACTAATCCAATACTCAACAATAACCAGCGAAAAAAACTAATCCTGGGTATCAGAGCGGCATGCTGCCCGGTGTAACGCAATTGAACACCTCATCAGGGTAGTAAGCAATATATAAATGCAAATAACAATACAATATAATATATATCTCTTCTGGCCCACACTACTAATATCACAACACGCAGATGTAAGGCAGTCAATTGCAGTTCATACAGACTGCATAGTAATACAGATACGACAAAACTGCTATGGGTCATGTCCGTCATCCAGGTCTGTTACAGTTCCTAGCAAAAAAACACCCATCATCAACTGAACAAGCATGGAATAAAAGAAGAAATCTGCTGCATGGCATGGGCCAACGGAGGACTTCAATTCAGTCCATCAGTGCAGTGCCCAACAAGCTCTATCCTATGGCCGGTTCTTGACATCTCACAATGACAATCAGATATGGGATGATATTACCAAAGTCCATTAGAGAAGCTCTCTCCACCATGTCTTCCTTCAACCTATGCCTGCTCAGGACCATAAGCGTTAAACAAAATGTCTCAGAATGGACAAACCGGTGCAGTAACTAGCAAAGTGGGGCTGTGACTATGAACAATAATATACAGGGGCCTGAAGAGGTGTTCAAAGTTGCCAATATACTGAAAACCATAAACTGCACGCCTCTCTCCCTCACACTTCTTCATCCATCACACTAGGTGCTATATACCATAACATGATAATAGCATGTCAATGGTCATTATGCACAACATGGAAGCATTATCCACATGGAATCAAAGCAAAGAAAACACATTTCCAACCACTTCCCCTACATGGTGTAGTATGCTACCCATGTAGGCAAGTGCTTTAACACCCCACATGGGGTTAGTAAGCACTATATCAATGTTGCAATACAATACACTGGTAGCGTAGAAGCTTCAGGAATGTAATCACACCTACTAAACTCAATGCCATATTTAAAATAAAAAATAAAAATAGGTATGTATTTACATATAAGAGCAGAGAGCCATTTAACTGGAACAAAATACAGCAAACCAGAAAGTTATAGCACCTTCTGTGGTAGATATGATACCAGGGAGTTTTCTGTTGTTACACCTGGCAACAGGGTAGTTTTCTTCCTCAAGACTGCATTTATGCAGGTATCTGTTTATGGGGCCTTGTCCTCTGCTAAAGGCCGGCTCCTCTCAGCACAATGCAGTATAACCTATTCTTCTTCCAGGGCGATTCATACAACAGGATTTCCTACAGAGTCCTAGACTTCGTTGCAGCCTTGGTTGGAAATAACACGTTCCAGGGTCAAATTCACTGTAAGACTCCCTGCTGTGCTGGTGCAGTAGGGCTCTTCCAGAAGTCCAGAGGGGAGCAAAGAACTGGTTGCGAAGGGACTTATCCAGTTCAAAGGGGCACTGGTGGGACATGAAGGGGCAAATAAATGAAGAGTTTGCCATGTTCCATAATCTGTAACACTAGCCTATCAGAGAAGGACACATCTTCCTAGATGTCCTCCAAAAACGAGGGATGCAAGCTGTACTTAATTTAAAATAAACGTAAGTGCAGGGGCACAAAGACGGTATTAGGAGCTCACAGTCAGTGCTGCAGAATTCCAGGTTACTAAATACCAAGACTTGATTCAGCTGCATGCCTCTTTCTTCCACCACCCTACACGTCGCATATCTTTTTAATTTGCAGGTTCATTTTCATCCCTGCTTACTTCACCTCACCGTTTACCTATGTTTCTTTTCACCCTTTATTGTTTCTTTTCTGTTTTTCTCTCTCTTCTTCTGGTTCAAAGTCTGTTGCTATAAAATAAGTCCTGGTCCCAAAATTATGCCCCACCGCCCATCCCCACAGTTTTTTATGGGGAGTCAAGTGGCAGGGAAACACATGAATGAAGTTTTCTAGATCAGTGGTTCTTAACCTGTGGTCCAAGAACTATTTGGGGGTCCATGCAGTCTACTCATGGGGCCTGTGACTGCTTAGAAACTAAAATAACATTAACAGATTAATAACTCATATAAACGAAGAAGCAAATAGTTTCTTTTAAAACGTTCTATAAATGTGAAGGAATTTGAAATTGGAGGTTAAAAATTAAGGACCCAATTTAAATGTTAGCGGTATGTATAGTCTGTCACAAATGAGTATAAATACTGGCAACATGAAGGTCCGCCAGCCCAATTTAAATGTGGACAGACCTTCGGTTTGGCTATGGCGGTGACAACTCCGTCACTGCCATAGCCAAACCTTTCTGATGGCCGATGGAGTAAGGGCCCTCGGAGAAATGGCTACATGTACGCCCGCCCCATCAGTATGGGTGGACAAGCAGCCATGTTTTTACTGTCCGTCACTGCCAGGCAAACCCTGGCAGTGAGGGACAGTAAAAAACAATTAATAGTCCCCCCCCCCCCCGCCATGGGAGATGACACCCATGGCTAGGGGAGCCTTACTGTTTTTATTTTCAAAAAGGAAATCGAGTTTGGGGATTTTTCTTTTTGAAAATAATAAAAAATGGTACTGTTTGATGCAGGGTTGCATCAGTGAGGGTCCTCGAAATCCAATAATGATTCAGTGGGGTCCCCGCGTTCCAGTAATGAATAAGTGTGGATCCACAGAAGTCAAAAGGTTAAAAACCACTGTTCTAGATCATTAAAGAAGGGTGAATGGGCAATGTTCACTTATATATTAGGGATATCAAATCAAGAACATTACGTCATCCTTAGCATTGAGAGGTGAGATTGAGTCCGGAGACTAGCTCTGAACCACAATGACCCCCATGACCGTGAGGGGGATATCTATACAAATTCTTAGCCTTCAAATTCGCCATAAAGGTGAGGCTCCAAGCTTTAAAGAGTAGGTTTAAAATGTGGTGGGAGATCATAAAGACCCTTGAAACACCAGTCTTGTGTCTACAACCAACTTGGGACTCTCTAGACACCGCTGAATGATGTATTAAACAACCAGTTAAGAATGGCCGGAATTGAAATACTAGTTAATTTTACTTGAATTTGGAGGGATTAGATCCTGGGAGAATCCTAGCTAAGGGTGGAGGGTTAACTAGGTTCAAATACTGTAAAATTAGAGGAGAGTTTAAAAATTATAAACAAGGAGAATTGCTTCAATATACTCTCAAATCCTGATCTAGAACCCAATGCAGGTGCTCACATGGAAATGGAACTGTCGAAGTTATTCCTGCTTTTATAAGTGTCAGAAGGAAAGAAGGCAGTTTCTGGAGTAACAACTTTACATCGCTGGAGGGATCGACCTTGCAGCAAGTATCCGCTTCACAAATTGTGCATCCAGCTGCATCCAAAAGAAACCACTTCATTACGATTTGCTCTATTGAACCATGTAGAAGCTGGTCAAATTTCACCCATCATGCCCGGTTATGTATTCTAGGTGCAGTGAGGCCGATGATCTTCTAATATTTATTGGAAGTGAGAGTGCGCACACCTTATGGAACCCGTGAGTAGTGATAATCGGGGGCTTTCGGAGAAGAAACATCCACGTTGGTGAACTTTGATTCTTTTGTTGTTTCTGACTATAAGAAATTTCTTTTCTATTTCTAAACGACTTTTTCAGCCATGGCACTGATGTATAAGTTATAGAAGAAAGTTACTCCTTGTTTCAAGGAATGGGTGTAAACAGCGTGCAATATGACATTAATAGATCAAATAAAGTTATTGGGAAACCCTATTTTTTTCTGGTCCTTGTTTTTGATAGGTTATGAACTAGATTTTTTAAAATAATACTACGACTAAGAGCCATTTTCAGACCTCACAGAGCTTTGTGTCTCAGGACCCTTCTTCTTTCTGCTGTCTTAAAGTCAGACCCTGTATCTTAAGGGCAGGACTCGTTAGGAAACAGTTTTCTCTGTGCAACAGTGAGGACAAAAAACAATATCCTGGGCTTTATAGGGTAGTATCACGTCTCCTGAAGTCTGAAACCAATAATCCACATTGATTGCTCACTAATGTGAGGCCTTTTCTTTGTGTCTTTGTATCCTGGTTAAGCAAGCAGTTTACTGGTAAGCATCTGCTGGGTATTAGATGTGTCCTTGGGACACAATACTAACGCATTCCAGTTGCATACTGTTACAACTTTTAAACTCTTGACTTGTAGGGCAGCTAGCTGGAGTAATAAGGGCTTACATGGTGGTAGTTTGCTTTGTAACTGACATACAGTATGGCAGCGTAATCACACTCGAACTTAATGTCCAGTCAAGCTCTATCTTTTATAAGAAAGAGATCTTTATTTAGGTACAGGAAATGTGGGCACTAAAAATGTTTCAAAACAAAGCATAAAGGTTGTGGTGACGTTTGAGGTTGAGATAAGACGCCAAACAATTTCAGAGCACATATGTGGTGATGCACTACAAGTACACGCCAGCAAGTGATTCACAATTTCCTCTAACCAAAAATGATCTTATTTTAGCTTTCACCCCCTTAAAAATTGCCCCCACCTAATCAAAAAATTAAACTCTTCTGATTTTTTTGTCTCTAAAACTCAGCAAGATCTTCCTAAATGTTGGCATGTGTGCTATAATTCGAATATCATGGACAGTGTTGTCCTCTGCAGGGGGGGGTTTGTGAGTTCTTTAGCACCCCGAGAAATCTCAGTCTCATTCTACATACTACACCTGTACGGCTTCTAGTCCATGGAACAAAGGTACAGAACGATACAATGCCTTAAGTACACTAGAATGTTTCTCCCCTTTGTCCTAATTTCTTGGAGACCGTTGCTGCAAGGTGGGGCAATTCAGTGGCTTAAATACTAGACACTTAGGGCCATATTTATGAAATTTGGGGCGCTGGGCACCGCAGTAAGCCACCTTGCTGCGCTGCGTCACAGAGAAAGGGCAGGAATGCACCGTATTCATCCAGGACGGCGCATTCCTGTCTTTTCCTCCTGCGCTGGTGCTGTTTTGGTAGTCTAGCTCCAACGCAGGCACCCTTGCACCATGGTGCAAGGGTGCCTGCATTGAGGGCACAACTGTTTTTGTGCAGGAAGGGGCACCTTCCTGCACAAAAACAATCCTGAGCGGCTTTTTTCTCTTTCTATGTGTGCTGCAGAATGAAGCACACATAAAAAGACCGGAAAAAAGGATAAATATATTTCTGCATGTTACGCCTCTCCTGGGTAGGCGTATCTTGGTGGTGGATACCCAGGTTTACAAGTCTTCGTAATTCTGGAATGCGTCAAAAACCATGGGAGTTGAGTGGGAACACCCACCGTAATGCCCATGGAACGACTCCCTTGCACAGAGTAAGGCAATGCCGCGATTTGCGCTGCATTGCCTTACTCCATATTTTTGAAGGCATTCAAAGCCATGCAAAGTGGCTATGCGTGGCCGTAAAAATCTGACTTGGAGGTTTGCATCACGCATGTACCACGTTAAGTGGTGCAAGCATAACGCAAAGCTCTCATAAATATGTCCCTTAGAATCATCAAAAATGTCACAAAAGGTACAGGATATTTTATGCACTCCAAATCTCACCGCCTAAAAGTGAATTGTGATTCCCAATTGCAAAAAATGTATTTTCAAAGTCAAAGTACAGGGTTCAGTTAGCAGTCACCAGTCACAGGTGCTCTGGTGGTCTATGAGAGGCAGGACTTCTGGACTCAGGTGGTCGCTGACATAAACAGGGGTACGCATCTACACAGGACATGCACCCCACAGGGTTACCTGCTGGGCAACATTAACTGCCCGAAGGTTAAGAAAATGCCGTATATTAATGGTCAGATGTGTTCAAAATCTTCAAGTCTTGTCCATCTAGGGTGCTCTGGATGAGGACATACCTACCCCCCACATCTGCCTCCAAATATGTGAGAGAGAAGGGAACCCCTGAAGCAACCCATATCAGTACACCTCTAGCATAAGTAGAGTAGGATGAATGGTGGACCTGGCCTCACCATTTCTTGGCCAATCTAGAGGCGCCTGCGTCATCTAAATGTGTTTCTTGCAGGCATGCTATGCCAGTGTTGTGACGTTTAAGGAAGGTGAGCACTCTGTGGTGTTTGATGCAAGTGCCCAGTCCCCAGACATTCCAGGTTAAGAGCCTGCAGTCACCCCCCATCCCAGAACCGGTGTAATAGTGTGTGCCTCCGTCTCATCCATGCAATTCCTTCCTGCTGCTGATAGACTACTAAGTTGAATGGGCAATGCAAATAACACAAACAACTCAAACAGTACTCCCCACCCCCCTACGGACAAACATAGTGCAACCAATCGACTATATGCCCACCCCATGCATGTGTGAGGACTTGCACAGCATCTAAACCTATCCAACTGGGATCGGCTAACCTACGTCTCCAACCAACATCCCGGCCAGCCATACATTTCGTTAAGATAACTCTATCCGGTCATCACATCGCTCTCTCAATCTGCATTCACTTGTATCTCGATTAGCCTGCCAGATTTTGAAAATCCTAGTCGTCTCAGGCAGCGCAAATGGAGCTCTAACATACCAATGTACAACTGAGACAAAGGTCACTCTACACAGACATTTCAAGCGGTCTCACGACTGAGAAATGGCTAAACCAGTCCCAGCCATACGAGGGCAGATGGTACATCTCTCATTAAATTGCCTCCAATCCCCACCTCCGGGGCAACCATGATAACTGGCACAAAGTCCAACGTGGGGCTCGAGGCCCCAGTGCCTGGAACCATCTGCTGACCCTTGTGTATCACCATCCTGCTCCACAGGTTGTGATACAGCGGTGCTGAGCTGCATGGTACCATCCTCAGTGACCGTGATCCTGCGGGAGCCCACTGGAGTAGTGTTGGGATCGTCTCTAGCTGAGCTGCGGCATTGCGCCCCCTCCCTGGACGAGAACCCGAATTCCACAGCGAGTTGCGACCCAGAAGGGGCGGCACCACCCAGTCTCCGATTTCCAGCCATTCCCACACCTCTTCCGGGGAATCAAAAAAATGGGCCTTCCCCTGTGAAAGGACTTTCAATTTTGCCGGATATAGTAGCATATATTGGGGCTGCAGAGTTCATCGTTTTTGTTTCACACCGAGAAAGTATTTGCGCTGCTCCTGGACCAGTTTCATATAGTCAGAGTAGGTGGCTATCCAACTATTTCCAAAGAGGGGTGGTGTCCATTCATGGGCCGCCTGATGGATGCAGTCCCTGTCGCGGTAGTTGAGGATTTTGGCTAAGATGGCTCCTGGTTGGCTCCCGGAGGCGGGGCGGCACCAACGCTCTGTTTGCCCTCTCCACTATGAAAATTTCAGATAGTCCTGACGGCTTGAGCTCTGTCCGCACCCATTTCTCCAGAAACTTTTCAGCAGATCCCCCTCTGCTCTTTCAGGGAACCCCGGGACGTGGATGTTACTGCACCTGGAGCGGCCTTCCGCGTGCTCTGCCGTTCCAACTCCCTCATGGTAGTGGACATCTGGGCCATTTGGCATTTAAGGGCGACCACTTCCCCCTGCAGCTCGGCGATGTTGCCCTCAGCGGTCGTAACTTCATCTGCCACTTTCCTTAGATCGGTGCATAGGAGGTTAACATCAATTTACACCAGCTCAATTTTATGCTCCAGTGTAGTCGGAGAGCCTTGTTTTGTCACCAACAGCTCTGCCCTGGTTGGTTCCACGTCGCTGTCCCCCGCTTCTCCAGTATCCGACACGCCCATCTGCTTTGTTATTCTGTAAGTGGGGTAGCGTGGAGTAGTATATTTAGTGATAGTTTTCGCCGAGTGGGAGCAAGCCGGTTTGTCCTTACCCATGATGAGATGTGGGAGATGATCGTACACCCCCTCCAAACCACTGGAGTCACTGGATTAACCTGCAGACAGGGTCTCCTGTGGCATCAGGCTGGGCCCCCCTTTTACCCGTCAGGAAAGGGCCACTACTGAATCCGCGTAGTATTTATCCCACGATGCACCGCACAGGAGAAGGTCTGTTCAAGTCCTTAGGCCTCTCCCAACTAGGTGGCTCCATTACAGCAGTGCAAGGCTAAAATCAATGGAGAGACAGAGTACCCACTATTCCCCTATCAGTAAATAGGCAGGGAATGGGTAGGGTCGAACCCCAGGTGCACCAGGATGGTACCCCCCTGCTGTCAATACAGCCAATTCAGCCACTGCAGAAGGTAAGCAGTGATTGCTTGATAGGTTATGCTGTTATCAGGCACACCACACAGGGAATGGGCTCACCACAGTGCCTGGATTTATTGGGCAACCAGGGATCCCCTCCTGGGACAAGCCTCGCCTCATCATCTGAGTTGCCAGGCCTCCAGGCAGTTCCTTGGTAAACCAGTCTACAGAAGCTTCAATGCTCATCCAGGCCCAAGGCAACCACAGGAGGAGAGTCACAGCGCCCCTCAGGAAAGGCCGCGGCAGGCACCAGAGGCAGAGAGGGCCGCCGAGAAACTAGGACTATGCAGGGAGGGAGGCACAGGTGTGCTGTCAGGCCATCACTTATACTGAGGTAGGCCGCAGCAGCCAGCCGCGCAGCCGTTATTGAAGTGCCAGGTGTGGGGGTGATGGAGCGTAGATATTATCTGATGTCTGCCTTTATCAATTCTCACCTGTAAAAGATCAGTACGACAAATATTTCCTGATAAAGACATGTTAACCTGCTAAGACGAAAAACATGAGAATACATAATGCATCGTAAAAGCATGCAAGGTGTCCTAGATGATGATACCAAAATGTAAAACAAATAAAAGAGATAACATGAGAACTACACATGAACGTATTTACGAGTTATGACAAAATAAAACATCGTTAACAGAGAGAGTTGTGTGATAATAACATTTAAATGTGCATCGTACCTGAAAATATATGCACACATAATGAGGTTTTTGTAACATCTAATTAATGACACATGTATTGAGAGTGACACGTTAATAATTTGCTTTGAAAAATGATAACGTTCAAACGATGCTTATGAAAAAATTGTTAGTAGTACATAATATTAAGATGTAGAACCTGAAAAAAACTATAGCTGTTATAATGGAGAGAATCAAAATGCATATATGAAAATGTGTGATTTATAACGGAATTAACCGGTAGTAATTCAGCTAAATTTTTATGTAGGCCTCAAATGCTTCTCGTATTCTGTGTTAATGTAAAATCATGTGAGGCAGTCACCCAAGCTCTATGAGAACTTTCTGTGGAGTTTCATTTCTGTAGTTGCTAACAAAGAACTCACTTCTCGCTAAGAAGCATATTCGATAGAAATGTAACAATATTGTTGCAAACCCAGGGAAAGGTGCCTGGGAGCGGACGGCCTGTAAGCAAAGTAAAACTCCACCTACTTCTGTGGAAATGACGAAATGGGAACACAAATATACTTAATGGAGCTTAATGAAATTTGCAAAAAGGATTACTTAATACTTTTGGATTTGTGTGTTTCGCTGATCACCCCACAACAGCCCACTATGAGTGACCAATGAGAACCTCTCGGGGAGAGGAGTTGGCCTAACGGCTAGGGCGGTCGACCTCGAATCTGGGGAACCGGGTTCGAGTCTCGGCAATGACGCTGAACATCCTGTGATTCTGGGTAAATTACTTAATCTCCCTGTGCATAACAAAAATGAATGTGTCCTCATGTAACGCAACTGGTGCTATGTAAAGCGCTCTGATACCTGATACCTTAGGGTCAAGTTTGCGCTATATAAAACTCAGTAAAATTAAAAAATATATAAACCCCATGGACTGATGGAATGGATATTTTAAGGGGTGTAAACCTGGAACATTTGAGGTATAATTGCCCCATCGGAGGAGGAGTGGGGGCAGCTGGCTATCATTTTCCTTTCCTGCCTGGCATGCTGTCGGACAGACTTTTGATTCCTATTATCTTTTCTATGCCCCTTTCCATCCACACTAAGTGGAATAGACTTTTATGATCTGAAACAACTGTGACCTCGAATCCTGTACTTTGCCGGCTGGTGAAGTGTGCAGGGAAATCACCTTTCGGCTGAGAGGTTATCTGACTCCGACTGTGGCATATGGTGCTGCAGATCAGGCTTCACCAGATCTAACTGAGGACGAACTTGAACCGCTCAGTTTTGCTTTGGTTTGTATGATTAATAACTGAACCTCAACATTTTTCCTGTTTCTCTCCACAGAGGATTTTTCAGCTGTCTAATAATGTTCTGTTTAGTGCTGCGTGACTACTTGTATCGATAATCCTGTTATTAAATCTGAATTGAAATGTATTTTTTTGACTTGTCCATCCAATACGAGGCTTTCGATAAATGTTTTCCATGAGTTATCTTTATCGGGTTTGTCTCCTTTTGGTCATATTTCTTGTCTCAAGGCGTTTATATCTGTGGCTGAGAAAGTGTTTAAATTAGGTTTGAGCTAACAATTTTTTTTATTCCAAGTTCTTATAGAATAATTGCTCAGGTTTCTTAGTATTCCAGTCCCTGTCAGCTCAACAAAAAGATCCATCGGAGGACCATGGTTTCCAGAAATCAGAGAAATTATTGAGACTATTGTGAGACTTGGGGTTTGATAATGAAATGGGCCCAGTGAAATCAAGTTGTGTATAGGGTAAATTAAATTTGGCGAGCTTCGTGCTGCATCAGGGGGGTGCACACTTCCGACCCCCCAGGGGAAGCCGTGAGGTGTCACGAGGGGGCCTCTGCAGGGCCGACACACTCACTGCTTTTTGTCCCGCAACGTCATCACTCTTCAGGCGCCATCATGTTTGCAACGGTTTCCCCCTCCTCCACCAGCACCTGGTGCATAGTCCCTCAGCCGGAGCCGGCCCCACAAGATGGTGATGAGACCCGGTGGGCCTTTCAAAGCTCTCCTGGCAGCTGCCCTGTGCAGGTCAGACACCACGCCGATGGGTGCCGACCAGGTCTGGTGGCCAGCACTCGTGCCACCGGAGGCCCCGGCAGCCTTCCCCCTCCAGCTGCGTCACGGGCTCTCTGTTCGCCGAAGGCACCCCCGGGAGGGGAAACTGCTCAGTACACGGGCTTCCTATCACAGCGTTTGACCCAAGAGGGCACATGCATCAGTGATCGGACTCAGCCCAGGTAGATGCGATGGCTCGGCTCTCGCTCCTGTGGGTTTCAGCAAGGCACGCCCTAGGCCCAGCTAGGCTGCACGCACAGAAGTCTTCTTTTTCACCAGGATTCTCGAACTGCAGTCAGTCATAATACAGTGGCATATTGCGGCAACAAGCGGCTGCTTCGGAAGCATAGGATCGAGCAGGATTTAGGGGATATTACTGCCTGGCTGCCCAGGACTTCACATCCTGTCGGCCATGTTTCAAGGCCACGCCCCCCACTTAGGGTATAGTTAAGAAGGAAAATGACCCTCATTAAGGGTCTAATGTACAAAACCATTTTGTGGTCACAAACTTTTCAATTTCCTTTCTACTAAACTCATTTTGTGATTTTGGGTTTACCAAGTGATTCTGAATTACAATTAGAAGGGGCATGATAGGGGTGTTCCCTCCTAATTGCAATTTGCAGTGAGATGTGTCAATGGTTTGTGACCGCAATTGTGGTTGAAAACCATTGAAAAGTTACAGACTCCTCAAAGGAGTAACCCATTCACAAGGGAGAAGCTGTCTCTGTTGGCTAGCTTCCCTTTTAGGAATTGTGTCGAGTGACCTCGGGGGGGAGCAAGCAATGTTCTATTGGTCCACTGTTGAACATTGCTTGCTCCCCCTGATGTTTTCCCAAATGGGAAGCTGTTTTTAAAGCAACACCAGTTCCTTTAAGGAATACAGGCTCATTTTTTTTTTTAAAGGTTCATGTTTGGGAATGCATATGCAGGGTGGGTGGGCAGCTGTTCCTTGCAGGCCACCATCCCCGTGTTTGTAGCCAATCGCAGGGTGTTGCAAATAGCAACCTGCCTAATTAATATTCATGAGCCAGGTCATTCTGTGACTCCTGCAACTGGAGTTTTTGCGTTCATGACCTAATAGTACATAAGCTGCATGGCAAATCAGGCAGGTCTCAAATAGTCAGTGCGCTATTTGCAACCTGTCTCTGTACATCGGGACCCACATTCTCAGCTGTCACCGAGTGCCAGCGTTCCCATAGCATGGTGATGGGGCAGTAGTCACCCTCTGGTATCGTAAGAAGTTCACTTTGTTTGTACCGTCTAGACAGTAGAGGCTTTTGCTGGTAAGCGATCGAAATATCAGCACACACTCATTGAACTGGCAAATCGCTGGGCACATTGAGAAAAAACCGAAAGGTAATATTAGCTTTGTAAAAAGGCAGGTTGGTACAGCAGGATTTTAATTGTCTGATACCTGATACAGTAAAGCACTGGTATTTCATTGCGGTGTCATATATGCCTGGTTCGTTGTCATTTATTTGCATATGTCAGTTGGTCAGCTTGTAAACTTTATGACCTCACAATATTTAAATCAATAAATAACAACTAAAAGCACAATGTAATTAACAACAAATACTCAAACCAATAAATCATACTACATTCATAGTTGTCTCTTTCATAGTGTTACGGGAAGTGTGGTATCTGATCTCATATGTAAGATTATTTATGACATTTGTAATTACATCTGTCACACCAGGTGTGAGGTCATGAGCATTGCATTTGGTATGCGAGTTATGGCTTGCATGAGTGTTGTGCGCCGTATGAATTGCAATACTAACTAAAACTTGTGAATTTTCAGTGATTTTTCAATTTTAATCGGTAACCATTACTGCTTTTTAATGGTGTTTTTTACATTGAATTTCTTTATGTGGTTTGCTTTTCTACAGTGGTTTCTTTGAACCTATGTCTCGGTGTTTTAAGCAAAGCTAACTGTCAATGTTTTGTAATGGAGGCTTGAGGCTATACATTAGCCTTAGTTTAAAAAAGAATACATTTGTCTATAAACATTTAGTCATACCTGTTATGGAATAAGACAAAAATAAGGAATTCAACAGCTTTAAGAAAAACTACGCACTCTTGTGCTGTTGTCCTTTATAGATGAAAACCATCAGTTCATTCAGTGGCGTAGCAAGGGGGGGGGGGGTCGAGTTTTGGAGGCGGCGACCTCCCCCCACCCCCTTACCTGCGGCTCTCGCGGGAATGGCCAGCACCCACACCCCCCTTACATGCCTTTGCGGGCAGCAAACGCAGGGACCGCCACAGGCGGCACATGGGCTAGCTACGCCACTGACTTCATTGATGACGTATCTTGTCATTTGCACATGTGATGCTTGAGACGTGAGGGCAGTTTTCTATCCATGGATAAGACATCTGTAATTATGGGCCCGATGTACCAAGACCAGGTTGCAAATCAAACGGTGTTATTGAACACCGATTGGTTTGCGACCTGGACTTTGCTTTGCAACGCAGGTGCGGTACTCATTGGGAGCTTGCACAATATTAATTTGCAGGAGGTCTCAAAACCTCTTGCCTCATTGATGTCTTTAAATCAGGAGGCATTTTGTGATCTCGTGCTAAGGCCTTAAAATGCAAGGATACTAGGGGAGAGGGTGTGGCCTAATGGCCAGGGCTGCGGACTATGGAGCCCTGGCCTTTAGGCCACACACCTCTCCCCTAATATCCTTGCATTTTAAGGCCTTAGCACGAGATCACAAAATGCCTCCTGATTTAAACACATCAATGAGGCAGGAGGTTTTGAGACCTCCTGCGAATTTCGAGCCTCGTCTCAACATGTTTTTACCAAAAAATGAATGTATCCTTGTGTAATGTAACTGGTGCTCATGTAAAGCCTCCAAAACTTTTGGGTCGAGTTTGCGCTATATCAAACTGCAAAAAAAAAAAACAAAAAAAAAAAAGAGGATCGAGGCCTGCCTTTGCATTCCTTACATGTGAACAATTTTGTTTTTAAGCAGACTGTGGCCCTTAAAGAAACAGGGGCTACTTTTAAGTATACATATGTCACATGTAAGTAATGACATCGGAAGGAGCTTGCAGTGGTCCCTGGACCGCTTTCTGCCCCTAAAGCCACCCGTCAACATTCACAAAATGGAAGCTGCCCCTGTTGAATGGTTATCACTCCAGATCAGGTGTCGAAAACCTTTCAATGCTTTCTGACCACAACTGTTGTTGCATACCATTGGTACAAACCACTGTGACACACAATTAAGAGGTGAATGCCCCTTTCATGCACCCTCATATTTGCTTGTCAAAATGGAACGCAAAAACCACTTGCAAATCGGAAAGAATTTCCTTACTTGGAAAATGGCTTTTGTGCATTGCAATGTAGGCCTTGCAGCCGTAAAAGCAACTTGTTCAACAGAATCCTATGCTTGATTTTTACTAGCGCTCTGATGCAGCCACTTCTGAGTTTGACTGCTTTACAAAACAAGCATTGGCATAGCCAATAGGTCTCGCCTTTGGGACCTTATAAGTATTTAGTTATGCAGCACAATATCCTTGGTGCAACAACATCAACTGTTGCATGGCTAAACACTTATAAGGTTCCAAAGGCGAGACCTATTGGCTATGCCAATGCTTGTTTTTAATGCACTTCGACCACTTGTGCTAAACCTTAAAGGCATTAAAAATCGAAGGGTAATGGCTCGTGGTGACAGCAGGGAAGTAGCAGTTGGTGCCAGGTGTGAACCACCATAATTTTTAAAGGCACGGGCTTTGGTATCTTGATATGCGGCTCAGATTCTGTGGGCGGTGCCACATATGTGGTTGTGGAGACAGCCACAGGCACAGAATTTAGGGGCAGGGTTGGGTGTTACCTCAGCGCAGCAGCATTTACCATCTCTAATGCCCATGGCAGTAGCTTGCCATGTGGGCACTGGCAAGTGACGGGGGCCTGCCTGAGGACCGTTGCAGATACTCACCGTGATAAGTCCCTTTGTGAGCACAGCACATTTCACGAGTTATGATTTTCTTACCTCATGCCTGCCTACGTGTTTTGTTTTCAGTGGGGCTGAGCAGGAGTGTTGGGAAGCTTTAAAATTGCACAGTGCCGGGTTATTCACATCCTGGACATAGACGCGGCCTCCCTCCCTCCCTTAACCTCTCTTGCCCGCCCTCCGCCCCATACCGCCAGCCACTGAACAGGAATAAGCAGCTGTTTCCCAGGCCTGGCAGAGGAGGCAGGCCCCGTTCGGGGCCAGGAAGCCTTCTCACTCCACTCTCAGTTAATCGTGTTTGCGGCCTCCGATCCGCTCATGCATGAACGAATGCGGAAGTGGCGCTTCCTCCGGCCGCCCCGCCCCCTTCACTCCCAGCCCCGGGCTCTGTCCTGGAGCGGCTCCGGTGACAGGCACATAGGAAGTTATCATATGACCTGTCACCCAGGATGCAAGCATTGCCACGGATGCAGAAACGAGTTACACTGTGCACATCCTTGGGCGGGTAGCCCTGTTCGCAGTATGCACAGCTTCCACCAGCACAACTCGCCAAGCAGCACACGTTTCTAAATACCAAAGTATATATTCTATGCATGCATGTGAGGTGACATCACTCTAGCCCCACTGCGTCTGCTCCTGGTTCACTGCCATCTACTGTTTTATTTTACTTTTTCTTCTTCCTTGTTGTATTTTGTAACTTGTAAGTATGTACATTTCCTCATGTAACGGTCTTGGTTCTAATGTAAAGCGCTCTGACACCTTTGGGTAAAGTCTGCGCTATATAAAACTGCATTAAATAAAATAAACTGTGTGCTCATACCGCCGCCCACCCTCTTCCACTACCACACACTCCTATTGCCGTCCCCCTGTTGCCTTGTCTGTCTTATACTTCATAGGCGCTTCTTACTTTTTTTTCCCAGCGAACTAGCATCCACTTGGAATTCTTTCCAGAGAGGCCATGGACTGTATGGGCCTGGAACTAGTTGGCGCAGGCGGATGTACAGCAGCGAGAGAAAGAGAAACTCTGCGTCTTCTGTTCTGTATTAGTGCAAGTGGCTTCATCGGAGAGGGTTCAGAAAGTTACAAATGCCTACAGTTCATTAGAAACTACGGAAGTCTAGGGATGCGCATCAGTCTCGCAGTTATTCTAGAAACCGTTGGACAGTGATGTTTTAAAAATGCTGATTACGTAGACAGCGTCTCGCTCCTCCGTGTTCTGGATCATTGAACTGAAACCTGCAATAGCCATAAACGAGTGGTGCGCGCGCACCACAGCGGAGCGGGGGCGAGCGAGCGCGGCAGCCTGCTCAGCTGACAAGACGCTCAGGTGACCAGACGCTCGTGCGTCATGGCCTTTTCCCCGCACGGCCGGCATATGTTTCCAATTATCGCGCACGCGTCTGGGCACGATAATGGGAAACACATGTCTGCGTCGCGCGTAACCATCCCAAAAAGGCCAGCCACGACGCACGAGCGTTTGGACTGCTTCTGAAACCCCCTTACTTAAAGTCTTCGCCTAGCAGCGCTTGCGCGCTACTCGAGGCTCGACCTAAAAAGCAACTTAAGTATATATTTTCATACAGAGAAATGTAGAAAAGACATTTAAAAAAGTAATAAAATTAGGGATATTTGAGCTTACAAAATACCTAAAAGTGAAAACACTCAAAGCAAAGAGGAGGCAAGCGTGGCTTGTGGATTTAACAATTCCTGTTTTAAATTAGCTAAATAATTATTGTAAGAGTGTTAGTGGAAAAAGCATAATGCTGTGGTACAAACCCTCTGATAACAGTGAAAAGTAGCCTTCAATTGCAGACATACACTTATCCCCCCAGCATGTTTCCAATTCTTTCAGAATGCAGGCCTTGCCTGCTATTAGTGCACAGAGATGGTAGCATAAAACTGCACCTAACATAGGGTCGGATTGGGAAGGCAGGCATTTGGCTGGTGCCCGAGGCTGGATTTGGGTCTCTTTTCGATTGAAGCCTACCAGACTGTTAAGCTAACTGGTTGCAAAGACATATTGGGGACATACTGAAAGCTTACCTAGGAATGCATTCCGCCCATTCCATGCCATTAGCTTTTTGTTTTGTCACTCACAGTTGCTTTTATCTATTCACTGGCTCTATTTCTTTTAGCTTGTCGAGCATGCCTTTGTCCTTCCCGACCGTGGAGTATAGCCTCTGTACCACCTCTCTGATTGGCTCCTTCTATTCTTCCAGGAGTGCTTGCCTTACAGGAATTCTTTTTTTTCTTTTTCCTGAAGTGCATGTTATATCCAGTGCTCTCCCCTGTATGCTTCTTATACCTTACCACTCCTGCTGCACTCCATGTCGCTCTGAAGCACAGTGTACTTCTGTGTAACACCCATGCTCTAAGTTACAGTCTCGCCCATATGTTGTGCCCCAATTCATACCCGTATTGCTGTCTTGTGTACTTCTTTATATTTCTTTTATATATTGAGTAAATTCAAGCACATGGACTTTGGAGTAGGGGTGGGCGGAAAAATCTGCTCCGCCGGTGGAATTCGTGGAGTTTTGCTCACTCTGCGCTACGCGAGTATCGCGGAGTTCCGACAAAACTCACCCAAGCGCCACGAGGCAGAGTTTTCTCTCACACGCGGCTTGCCAACGGTAAGTTAGCAAGCAAGAATTTGCTTCCCCTGGCACTATTTTCGGGTGCTAGGACACCTCACGGCGAGATCTTCTCAACGTGGGCGGTCGCAGCTGGTTGCGAACGTTCACGTTGAGAAAACTGCCACTCGAGTCGAAAATCGACTCAAGCGGCAGAGAAGCAGCGTCCTCTGGCGCGCTGCATGGTGCCGTTCGCACTGATTTTACAGTGCGGAACAAGCTCCCGGCACAAAAAAAATCAGTATGAGCAGCATGACATACCGAATTCTGACCACTCGCGGAACTCCGCGGAATCTCCCTGAGTTTTTATGTAACTGTGGAATTCCACAGAGTGAAACTCTGCGAGCTCTGCCCACTTCTACAATGGAGCACTTTATATTATACAAGTTCACACTCATTTTTGAGGCACAGGGAAAATAAGTGATACACACAGAATCACCAGTTCCAATGTCAGTCTGCCTGGCTGTAAGGCTACATCCATTGCCGCCCCACTGCTCTCTGTATTCCTCATCACATCCATGTGCTTCTCCCAGCCCTCTGTGCTGTTTAAACCCCTCCCCTGACCCACTTTCCAGTTACTTTTCATTAGCAAAGTCAATAGGTCCTGAAGCTGAGACCTGTTGACTTTGCCAATGCTTGTTACTCTTTCTCTTAAGCCTGTTTACAGGCTCTTCCTTTTCTAATCTCACCAGAGCATCCCGCCCACATGCACAATACACCCATCCTTGCTTATTGTTTTGACGACCCTTCCCTTTCCTTCATGTCTCATCTCTATAACATACACACACACACACACACACACACACACACACACACACACCCACACCCACACACACACTTTTTGCATGTTATGTTCTTCTCTGGTTTCTTTTATACTGGTTTCTTGTATACTCTGACTTTCGTGTTGTGTATTTGAACCAGTTGGTTTGGGCCTCATATAATTCGGTGAAATGATTTGGAGAAGTCAGTGTGCATGTAAATGCCACGGGCTGCGCTGTGTCCAGCCAAGAATGAGCTTGTGGAGTGTGTTATGTACATAGCCAGTCCTTTGTTTCCATAAAAGTTCCAAGCTGATGGAAGAGTTGGAATGTCTGCCTTTGTCCTGGCCCCTGAGGGCTGCCCCAAAAACGCTGCTATTTCCACCAACCAGAGCGGGCTCTCGTGCTGTTGGACGGTGGCCAGTTGGCACACTGACAAGACCCAGGCATCAGCTCAGACAAAGGCCTTGATGAGAAAGGTGACTTTTCAGAGCTATAACAAGATGCCAGGCCTGGGACAGACACATTAAAGCTGTCTGCTGTGCCAGGGAATGCAACATGGGCTCTGTAAATCCTAATCTTTTTATCTAAGGACTGTTACAGGACGAGCTCTACGTTTTGCACCAGTATTACCATATACTTTTATACATGTTAATTTACGGGCATTTATCTAACACTTTTCTGTCATTTGTCTGGCCATGCAGCTCTTTTGAAATCTGGGCTTCGTTTCTGTTCTGAATCAAGCATAGACCAGGAGACGTCAATAGAGATGCACAGAGGTCAATCAGATGGTTGGTATTTGGGTAATGTCATATTCAAGGAATCAGAATGTGAGTGCATGAATGGAAACATTCACAAAGCTCCTCCATGCCACTCAGGTGTCCTCAAGACACTATACAAAAGAGATGAAGAATAATGGAAGACCCACGAGAGGCAAGCTAGGACGTGACCCTGATGCCAGATCCAAAGATTCTTGATCTGAGGATTTTCTGTATGACAGGGACTCTTCTTTTGAGTGCCAAGGATGGGACACTGTCTGTTGCAGGACATATTATTGGCCTTGTAGCTCATTAGGTCGAGCCTCGAGTAGCGCGCAAGCGCTGCTTAGAGGCGAAGACTTAATGTAAGCGGGTTTAAAAGCAGTCCCAAAAACGCTTGTGCGTCGTGGCTGGCCTTTTTGGGATGGGTACGCGCGGCAAACATGTGTTTCCAATTATCGTGCCCAGACGCGGGCGCGATAAGTGGAAACACATGTCTGCCGCGCGTACACATCCAAAGGCCAGCCACGACGCACGACCGTCTGGTCAGCTGAGCGTCTCGTCAGCTGAGCAGGCTGCCGCGCTCGCTCGCCCCCGCTCCTCTGTGGTGCGCGCGCACCACTCGCGGGCTTGTTCTGCTTAAGTTTCCAGCACGAACTGGAGCTCTGGCGTCCCAACACTCATTGGAAACTCACAGAAGCCAACAGGAATTGCAGATGTGTACAGCAAGTTCAGGCCAGTGAAGAGAGTGTCTCCATTAAAGCATCAGCCGGAGAACCCAGAGAGCAATGAGAGCGATGACCAGAAGGAAGAGAAGGAGGGATACTCCAAGAGCAGTGAGCCCGAGGAGCACCCGCAGCCTGGCAGGCTCTGCCCCGGAGATGAGCCGGGCCTTAAGAACAAGGGCGTGGAGCCTGCCATTGTGCTCGGAGAGCTGGAGCACTATGACCTGGACATGGATGAGATCTTGGATGTGCCTTACCTCAAATCTAGCCAGCAGATGGCGACTTTACCCCGGGTGGCCCCAGAGAAGAGGACTTCGGGTTTGCGCTCCAGCTTTAGAGGCCTACCGTGCCCCGCAGGAAAAACGGACAGCCTGCCAGCCAGCTCGACTCAGTTTTGTGTCCTGTCCCCCGTGAAAAGCTGCGAGACGCGACAAGCACAACCCATTGTCCTGGATCAGCACAAGCATTCAGCCGAGGGATTAGAGCTCTCCCAGCCCGTCGGCAGGAGCAGCGGCGCAGTCCATGAACCCGAAACTCACGGCAAGGGCTTCCTCGGCTGCTCTTCCCCCAAAGCGGAGGCGAGCATGCCGCACTGCCACCTGAGGGCGTTCCACCTGCAGGCCGCCGCCGCAGACGGCAAACTGGAGCTGCTGGGCGGGAACACGACCTGGAGCGAGGAGCGGGGCGATGACGTCAAGAAGATCAAAAGCCTCCTAAACGTCGTGAGGGAAGGGCAGATGTCGCTACTGGTAAGTCCCACCGGTCCCGCGGTAAGTTGAGCATAAATGGTGTCCAGAGTGTGCGACGAGAGTTTGTTTTTTTATTTAAATTGTAATTTGTTAAAGTGTACCGGTGAGAAAGGAAATCAGTTGTATAGCATGTATATTATATGACATCATTACAACGAGCAGTGCTATAGTTAAACTAATAAAAGCATTGCACAGTTTTAATGGTTTGTAGTTTTAACTTTCCATCTGTCAGTTTAGGTAAATCGAGCGTGTTCTCTGCCTTGCCATACAGTTTGCAGTCCACTTGTTTGCGCTCCGAGCCGAGCGCATCAGCCACTCGTCACACTCTTTCTGGGGGAACAGAGGGCCCTGTGTTGTGGCTGATCATTATTCATGAGTGTTTACGCCATTGGCTTGTGGTAGCGTTCACAAGGAGAAGCTTGCGATAATGCTTTGAATGCCCTCTGCCCCATGCAGAGGCTTGAGCTGGGCTCCGCTCCGTGGTCAGACACCCTGAAAATGTGTTTCCCAAGTAACGGGGTGCAGGCCGCAAGGAGAGCAGGCGCAGAGCAGCCCCGCTTTGTCCCAGAGCTTTGTACAGGTTGGCAACTGAACACAGAGTGACGTCTTTAGAATGGGCACCTTTTCCACGAAGATAAGACTGCATTAGAGGACTTCAGTTCTATAATAAGTATTTCATATTCCTATCTAGCTCCACCTGGCAGTGTCTCACTCCCGAATCAGTATTGACTTATCAGATTCCACCTTATGTGAAAGATACAATACATAAAATGAAATCAAATATGTGCACACATTTCATTGTGAATAGACATGCGATTGACTCAGAACAATAAACAGGCAACTGTCTGTTTTCACCACTGCTTCAAATATAACACATGTACATTTCTGTGTAGCATGTGCAAACAGAGCTGGTTTGGAGAGCCTGCTTTCACAGAGGAGTGTCCCAGGCTCAGGCCGTATAATGAGCCCTAATCAGTGGCTTGGAGGGTATTTGAATTGAGAGACCAGTTCTGTGAAAGACATAGAGTTTTTAAAGTTTGCATCTTTTCACCATTAGCTGTGTGTGGTTCAGCTGTCGGTGGTCATGAAGTCCCAGTTCACAGGCTTTGTCTTGCCTCTGCCAAAATGAGTTTGAAAGGCCTGTAAATGAAGGATGTATTGCCACATGCCCTCCCCAGCGCTATCGTTTTGGTTAAATAGAGCAAGAACATAGCATTCCAACCAGAAAAATAAATCTAAACACTGCAACCAGTTCATAATCTTTAACATTGAGGATCCGATTTACAAAGGTCACAAGTGTGACGTATGTGCACTAAAACCTAAATTTGAAACCGTAAATCCCAAATCCTAGCAACGACCTGGGAAAGTAAACAAGCAAGTACATGTAGGGATAGGGGTGGGGCTATGGGAGGTCGGTGAGTACAGGGCTGGCTTGGCTATGCGGTCAAGTAGTGAGCACTACAAGTTATAATTATTTGGGAATTCACAAGCATCCCCAGAAGGAGTTGAAAGAGTCCTTGACACTCTACCTCGTTATTTTTGTAGTTATTAGGACAGGGACTTCTTCACTCGGAAAAGTATTTTCTAGATGGAGAAAAAAGAAAAGCACATTACTTATCCTGTTGCACGTGTCCACCATACTTATTCCTGCAGATTGTCAGTCAGGAGAGAAATCCGCTAGGCTTTAATTACATACATGGAAATGTGTTCTCATTTATTTCCATGCAAACTTCTGGTGACATTTGACAATCTATAAAAGCCGAAAATATATTCAAATAATAGAAATGAACTTGGCAGTTGTAAGATCTGTCATCCTTAGGATGGTCTTCCCCCAAACTTTATGCTTTTGACCTCCACGTTTTGCTGTATCTTTTTGTGGGCCTTAGTACTCTGGACACTTTACCACTGCTAACCAGTGCTAAAGTGCAATTGCTTCTTCTCTAAACGTGTGTAATTAGTGTATGCCTGATTGACATATTTAATTTACTTGAAAGTCCCTTATAAAGCTTATACCATATATCCAGGTCCTGTAAATTAAATGCTATTAGTAGGCTGCAGCACCGATAGTGCCTTCCCTCAGAAGTAGCCTTTCAAACCTGTCTCAGGCCTGCCACCGCAGTGCATGTGTGGGCAGTTTACTGCCACTTTGACTTGGCATTTAAAACTACTTGCCAAGCCTTAAACTCGCCTTTTATTACATATAATCACCCCTAAGGTAGGCCCTATGTACCCCTAAGGGCCGGGTACTATGCAAGTAAAAGATAGGACATGTACTTGTATGTTTTGCATGTCTTGGTAGTGACAAACAGCCCATTTCTTTTCTCACTACTGTGAGGCCTACCCCTCTCTTAGGTTAACATTGGGAATTCCTTAAAACCCTTTTAAGCTGTAATTCATGATCAGAGAGGAGTAGCTTTTTCATTGTTTCATATGTTTGGATTGGTATTGATAAATCCTACTTACTGGTGCAGTTGGATTTATCTTTAGTGTTTTAGAAATGCCACTTTTAAAAAGTGGACATTTCTCTGTACTTACTGCTCTGTGTGCCTAGCAGCTTGTCTCCATTGCACGTCTGAGCTGGTGACATCTACACTTTGTGCATTCCCTTCAGACAGCCTCTCACACAGGAGGGCTAGGTGTGTCTGAGTACCGATCTATATACATCTGCATTCTGATGGCCCTACCTGGGCAGGATAGAAAGGAGGGGCTAATACTTCACTTGACTAGGTAGCGTCCTGTCCGCACACAAATAGCTGATTTACCCCCCATAGATAGCCTAGCAGATGGGACTGGGCTGAAAGGGGAAACTGTGCACTTCAGAGAGCTGCTTTGATGTCAGGCCCACTTCAAAGGCTTTTTGGAGTATAAGTACTAGGTCTCTGGCCCCTTAAAATCAGACACTTTTGGATCTGGAATTGAAGCTCTGCCAGAGGAACTGCTGTGCTGCTTAAAGGACTCAACTGGACTGCTGATCTGGAAGGTCTGTTTTTCTTTTTGCTTCCCTACTGCCTGCTGCTCTCTGACTCAGCTGTTGGAGAGCTGGACTGTGCCTTCTCCCAAGTATTCTCAAAGGGCTTGCTGGCTTGCCTCCTGTTCTTCTGAAGTCTGAGGGACACAAAAGACTTCCATCTCATCACCTACAGCTCCTGGGCCCGTCTTCAACTCGCCCTTGGAAGTGGTTATTGAGCCCCTAAAATCAAGCTTTGGGCTCTTCACGACTGCAAACGAACTTGTTCGCTCGGGGACTGCACCGCTGCTCACATTAAGTAACAGCATGAGCCGCCGCAAATTCATCTCACTGCAGAGCAAGCATCCCTGACCGCGAGGTCCCGTCTGCTGTCCGTGGCGCCCGCAGGGTCATCGCTAGCGATGCTCTACTTGATCCCGGCGACTGCCTCCCCGCGAATGGGGTTCTGGGCTCAGCTTGAGAAGGTGAAACTTCAGCGGGACCTGTTTGGAACTGTATCTGACCAGCGCTCCATCGCGGTTGGCCTGAATTTTGGATTTACCCCACTGTAGTGTGACCTAAAAAAACCTTTTAGTACTGTTGCATGCTAAGAACTGTTTTTGGTTTATTCTTTAAAAATTCATAACTGTGGTTCTATTTATTGGATTTTTGTAGTTTTGGTCTTGTTTTATTAAAAAATGGTGTGTGGGTGTGGGTGTTTTGCACAAATACTTAACACATTCCCTCTTCAGATAAGCCTGACTGCTCTGTGCCAAACTACCAGAGGGTGAGCACAGGCTATCATTTAGTGTGCACTTAGCTTACCCTGACTAGAATGGTGGTTCCTCAGCCAACCAGAAATCCCAGTCTTACAGCAGTGTATAGATTTCGACTTTTGACTGGTTCTTTGTGAACCAACCCGAAAGTGGTCAATAGATCCTCCATCCCTGTACATTATATTCCTATCAAATCAATTTTGCCTGCATTTATTCAACTTAAAGTTTTACCAATGTAACATCTGCATGTCCCTCCATCATCCGTTTACGTCTGTGCTAGACTTGTAGCCTTTAGCTGAACATTTGAGGTAAAGAGGTGAGAATGCAGAGATATGTTACCTTAATACAAGCTTCACTGAACTGGACAGCCGCATTACAGCTGTTACATGAACAAAGATGTCTACTGCTGAGTAGATATTTCAAAAACACAATACAAATTTGGTATTTGCTGCTTGCTTCTGGTCAGAATCTACACGGAGATAACATAACATAACATGATAGTGATTTGCTGAAGTGTAACATTTGAGGTGTTATTAAGGCAGTTTAATAGCAGTGTCAAACGGCGAGCTAGATGTAAAAGTTTGACTTTATTTTGCAAAGCTAAAACTCGGCAATGTCACAAAAACAGTGATTTAATTTAAGGTTCAGGGCAGGCTTCTCTGAGTAGCTTGTGAGCTACTGTTAACTGTCCAGCTACTTGTAAGTAGCTCTCCATTGTGTAGCCTGGTCTACTAAATTAGAAGCTTATGCTTGGTTGAAAGAATGTATGTATTCCAAAATTAAAATATTTGATGGTTTAATCATGCGTAATTGCAGAGACTTATTACTATTATTATTACATTGGTACCTGGAGCATTCCTGCTACGGCTGTCATGTAATTTCCATAGTTAGGCATTCCAAATTCAAAAAGGCTTTTTGGCATTACAACTGGGAACCCTCCCTGATATAATGAGGTGATAGCTGGTAATCCTGCTTGGAGTGCCCACTAATGTAATCTTCTCTGACGGGCCACTATTACCACACTAATAATGTTAGTAGCTCGGGATGATTTTCATATACCATAAGTAGTTCTTATTACAGAAAAGGGTGGAGGCTCCTGGTTCCTGGAGTGCATCTCTGGAGAACCGTTCTATTAAAAAAAAAAAAGTGAGGCATACTAACTTTAGGTTACTGAACGACTCAGATGTTCATGACATGGATATAAATATATTCTTCTACGAGAAGATTTCATCTTTGCGACATTAGACAATAAGGTGGGAAGGAGAGGTGGGGGAACTGTTCAGCCAAAAGCATACAGTAGCATTTAAAGTAATTTAGTTAACTACAATTTCTTTTTTAATTAGACCTTGGATGCCACAATTGCAAACACTTTAGAATGGGTGAAGCCCAATCACAAACCCTTGAAGATAACCTCATGTTTGCTGTTGTTTTTAGGTCGAGCCTCGAGTAGCGCGCAAGCACTGCTTAGAGGCGAAGACTTTTAGTAAGCGAGTTTGAAAAGCAGTCCCAAAAACGCTCGTGCGTCGTGGCTGGCCTTTTTGGGATGGGTACGCGCGGCAAACATGTGTTTCCAATTATCGTGCCCAGACGCGGGCGCGATAAGTGGAAACACATGTCTGCCGCGCGTACCCATCCAAAGGCCAGCCACGACGCACGAGCGTTTTTGGGACTGCTTTGCAGGCTGCCGCGCTCGCTCGCCCCCGCTCCCTGTCCCCCGATGCGCCCCGTAGTTTCCGGCTTCGCTCCCCTTCTGCGGCTCACCGCTCGTTACATGTAGACAACGATGTTAACCAAGAATCGACACGAATGAATCTTTTAAATGATCGACACATTTGATTAGAGGCAGTGTTAGGGAACTTGTATTTCGGGCTGTCTTAAACATACATTGCACGATGGCTTTATAATACGGGTTTCAGTGGTTTTTCGAGCGGGCAATTTCCCGGTTTTATTTCATTCGCACATAATGCCCTCTGCTCTCTCCAGAAGGAATGTGTTCTTTACAGACCGAGGACCATATCGGAGGTTGAGAGAAAGAGCTGGCTCAGGGAGACTCCAGTTAATCAGATCAGTGGAATGGAAAAAGTCCAGGAATTGTTCTCGGTGCTGTACAAGCTGCAGAGTTTTCAGCCGAAACCATCTGTTGCTTAAACGGGGTCCGTTCAAATGCAGCAACAAGTCGGTTTAAGAAAACTTTGCTAATTATATGTGTAGCGAAAAGCAGACCGCCGTTTCATCGCGGTATAAAGTGACAAAAACTGCGCTGGCAGGTCTTTCTTCATCTGTTTGGCTCTACATCGGCATTACTCAAAAACCAAAAGCAGACAAAGTTAAACGGAATTTTTAGCTCTTTCACATGAGAGGGTGGGTTGTAGGTAGAGAGAATGGAAGGTTGTTGGACTCCAGTGCTGTTACAATCCGCGAACTTCACTGCGAGTTTTGGGAATGTGTAACGTGGACTGATCAGTGAATAAGAGGGATCCTTCAGGGAAGGGCGAGATGGAATTTGGCGTTAAAAAACACACTTATGTGCTTTGCCATGAGCGGGACGGGAGACAATCGTTTAGGCTTTAAAGATTTGTTTATTGATGTGGCTGACGGAGATGGTCTCGTCGATGGGTGCCTGTGATGAGATGCACTGCTGTATTTTGTGGGGCTTGGAACAGGGATTACTAGCTTTTGGGGAATAACATATAGAAATGATAGTTTCCACGCTGGTTCTCACGTGTTTTTTTCCACGGTGTAGGGTGCTTTTAGGAGCTGAAATCTGCCTGTGATTACCGGGGCAGGAGTAATGAGTCTTAGAAGTGGTAAAAGGACATTGTTCTGAAATGTCCAACTAATGTCCTGAAAAACAAATCAGCTGGCGTTGTGGAACAGGTACAATAGGCAGCAGTACACAGTTTATGTTACGCTTTGTGTTTTTAAAGTAAAGCCTTGATAGTTACCTACCTTGGTACATGAGAGGAGGGCCCTAGGGTGTCGTCAGCTCTAGTGTGAGAAGTCCGAAGAGGACTTGAGTCCGGAGTTTGGGTTTGTGACCTGGGCACAGACATAAGACACCCCAGGAGAGTCATGAGGCTAGGCATCCCCACACTATGGCGCTTCCTTAAAATGGGTTTGTGTGCCCCTAAGTTAGGGTGACCAGAATTTTAAAGCCAAAAACCGGGACATTTCAGGAAAATAGAAGAAGGACTACAGTTTTTCTTCAAGCGAGCGCACAGAATGACAGCCTCCTCAGCAGAGAATTACAGAACAGGAAGTTAGAAAATACATAAAATGCCAATAGGTCTCGCCTTTGGGACCTTATAACTGTTTAGCCATGCAACAGTTAATGTTGTTGCACTGAGGATATTGTGCTGTATAACTAAATACTTATAAGGTCCCAAAGGCGAGACCTATTGGCTATGCCAATGCTTGTTTTTTGTTTACCATTGGTTGGCTTTATTATCACTCTCATTTGCTTACTTCTTTTCCACTAAATCGTCACTAGATTGTGTGGGCTTTCCTTTTTCTTCTTGTGTTTGTCCCTCCCTTGGTGCATTACTTATGCCCCTTCACTGCTCACTTTTCAAACACTACTTTTTTCTATTTGTTTAAGCACTCCACAAGAGTCGATGTATTTTCCAATGCTGTCCCTGGTGTACATCTCTCCCCCTCGGTGTTCCTCTCTCTTGCCTATGTGCTTCTTTCTCACCCACGTACTTCTCCACTCACCCTGTGCTGCTTTTTCGCCCATATTCTTCTCCCAACCAGCTCAACGTTGCTGTCTTTTGCCCATTTGCTGCCCCACCCGTGCCTGTGTTGCTTCCCCCAACTGCATTGTCAGTGTTGCTTCTGTCCCTGTCCCCTGCATTACTTCCGACCCCACTCATGCCACCCTGTGTTGTTTCTGGCCCGCTGCTTTCATGCCCCGTGTTGCTTCCACCTCGCTGCTTTCCCCCTACCTGCTTGAAAAAATACTTTTGTGTTTTTTGTTCACTTTTTAATTACCAATCCAACATGGATGATAACTAAAAAGAAAACCAAGCAGCCACGTTATTTTGTAGGCGCATTAGTGCGTGGTGCATGTGCCTACAAAGGGACCCGGCAGGCTGCACCCACTTTTTTTTCCTTTAGCCATGCTCCACACATAATGGTCTGTAGCATCGCTAAATACTATTGGCACAGCCAAAAGCTGCCAAAGGTAAGACCTATTGCCTTTGCCAATGCTTGGTTTTTGTTCCTCTTACCTTTATCAGTGTTGGGGCTGGCTTGTGCTGGTTCTCTGAACTCAAGAGAATGCATCAACCCCTCCCCAACCTAACACAGACTGTGGACTGGCACATTGTCATTCTGTCTGATGGTCCAGTGTCACATAGCAGTTACGTCATGTTGTGTGCCTCCTCCTGCCCCGGCCTTAGGGTATGGCAGGGAAGCTTCGCATTAAGAGATGGTGCTTCTGAGCAGTAAAGTTCACGCTCACCTCGCAAGGGGGAAGTGGGGGAAATTGAGGGCAGGGCCGGCTCTAGGGCGGTGCGACGGGTGCGACTGCAACAGGCGCTGACTTCGGGTGGAGGAGTCGTGTTGAAGTATATTACAGTTTTAAAAGCACCTGCTGTCGCCTTCCTTGCCTCCAACAATTTTCAGGCAACTATAAAAATGTCAAGATAACGCCGGTGGTTAATGTTCTTCCTAGAGAGAGATCAGGAGGTTTGTCTAGTTTAAGTTTTGACTCATGGTAAGGTAGCGCAGAGGGTTAATATGCCTGCTGCAAAGAACATGTACCATTCAGATCACAAAGTGCATATAATGGAATTAGGTCAGTGGGTTACTGCTTTTGTCTGAGAGATCCTTTGTTACTTGCAGTTTATAAGTTATCCTAACATAGAACAGTGAGCTATTAACAGTCATCAAAGAGATGCATGCAAATTGCCATTTATAGATTGGAGTATTATGATTTTTTCCCAGTCTTTCATTATCCTAATGTTGTAAAAAGGGCTCATTTGGTAAGAAATCAATTCTGATTATTAAAGAGAACCCCCAACCACGGTGTTACTTTTAAATTCTGAGTTTGTGCTTCTCCAGACCAAGCACTCTTAAAATATACTGTCTACCAGTATGGATGACATGTGACTCTTACACCTTGTAGTCCTCTGTCTTATGTAACATTTCGTATGCACTGATTTACACACCTATGATTGATTGTCTCTGCAGTGTGTGTGTGATGTAAAGTGCACTGACACCCTACACTGGCATGAGTGGTGCTATATATAAACTAATTAAATGCATCTGAGAGAGAGTGAATATGGAGACTCGAGTGGCACTGTTAAAGGGTGGTAGTGAGGGAATCCGTGGCAGAGGTGGTCATTGGGGGTGCCAACAAACATTGTTGCACTGGACGCCACCAGCACTAAAGCCGGCCCTGGTTGAGGGCATTCTGCTTTTGCCCAGGGGCGTAGCTGTTATTGCTGCAGCCTGTGCAGTGCACCGATGTCTGAGGCAAAAGGCTCCCCTTGCATTGGCAGCTCTTACTTCTCTAGTTGCTGTTTAAGCCCCTTCATACTATCTCTTTAAATAAATAGCTTAAGAAGGAAGGCAGGTGTCATTTGTCAGCAGTGCACGGACGACAGGTGGGATGGTACGGCCTATTCAACGGAATGGATTTCCTTTTATTTTAATCCGTGTTTCTATGCAGTTTTTATTTCAGCATTTCCAGTGAGTTCAGAACGAAAGGCACAACTGGAACTGCCTAACATGACCGGTGTGCACAAATACCAGAACCTTGCAGTGCCACACTGTAAACTGCCAGACAAATGCCTCGTGCTGGAGCCGTTGATGGATTTCTCCCTTATTCTTTGAAAAATAACTTTTTCTTAACAAGCAGTGATTGGACTGGGCAAAATGTATGTCTGGACAGTTGAGCCAAACCATTGCATATGGTAGAAGAACTAATCTATGTTAGCAAGACCGTGCCGCTGTGTCTCCTTCTCGAGACAACTTGCTTGGATATTTGAAAACAGTCTTACCATAGATGCTGCCACGAGCCACTGATTGGTTAGGATGATGGAGGTATAGCAAGAAGGAGGACCAGAGGGCACACCAGGTTTCACTCTCTTTTTTTGCTGCTAGATGCCCCCATGCCATGCTGTATAATCTACAATGAGTTCTGTTGGGTGAAACAATTGCTTGGTAAACACGAATTAAAGATTTTAATAGATGAGGGGCGTGGCCAAGCCGAGCAGCGAGATGGCCGCTTAAATCTGCGGTTCTGCCGGCCGAGTCCATAATCCGGCATTTATCCTGCACAAATCTGCCAAAAATCCTGTCGGCAGCGATCGCCCTGAATCGGCGGCGCGTGCTACCTCTGTGGCGGTATTTGCTGGAAGGGAGAGCGGAGCGGACACCGAGAAATCCGATCAACGCCAGGCGGGCCTGCAGCGGAGCTGCCGCAAGGGAGGCCCGGCTGCACTGAGGCGGAGCACGACGTGCAGCGAAGGAAGACGCCTGTGTATGCAGCGACTCCGGTGCCACCCGGAGACCAAACTCCGGCTGCCTTGGACATGCGGTGGTGTGGAGGGAGACACGAAACAATTGCGGTTGTGGACACATGCTGACCGCCGGCGGAATGTGCGGGTAGGTGGCGCTTGAGTGGCGGGAGACGCGAAGAAGGGAACGACTGTGCCTGCGTTTGCGCTGGGCCTGGACCGCGCTGTGTGCCACTGAAGAAATAGGCGGCGGCGGTAAATAGACATGCCGGCTGATCAAATAGGTCTGGATCACGTAGGGCGGAAAGCGGACACATGACGGTGCGGACTCCCAAGGGGTGAACAGTGACGAAGCACGGACGTACAGTGCTGTAGGCAGAAGCTCTGCCTGGGTGCCGGTGAGGGCTGACCGTGTTGGCTGTGAGACTGCGAGACGCTTCCTAAACGAGGGGCAGGCACTGTTGGTAGGTGGACAGTGTGAAGCTTCCAGACTGCACTTCTCTGCGCTGGCTGTGATACCGGCGAGTTGCGGAGCTAGGAGGAGGGGCCCACGGAGGATACGAGGTCGGGGCTGATCCCTCTCACCGAAAATCTGCTTCCATTCCGTTTGCCATAGCTAGCCAGGCAGAGAGCCCAGAAACATCACAAAATGGGCAAAACGGATAACAAACAGTCAAAACTACCATTTGAGAAGCGGAGCACCAGGCAGGTGGATGGTGACCCAGCGACGCAGACACTGGTTCCAGAGACCCAACTGGAGCAAGATCCAGAGGACGATATCAGAACTATGTTTAGGGAACTGAAGGGCTGCTTAAAAGATATTGATACCAAAATTGACTCCCTTGCGGCGCGGATGGACCAAGTCTCGAACAGGGTGGATAAACATGACTCGCGACTGACTGAACTAGAAACGCGAGTCTCGGATGGGGATGATCGCACCACGGAAACGCATGAACATCTTCTGCGCATGGATAAGGTGCTGGAAGTAATAAAAGCGCGAAACGAGGATTTGGAAGCGCGATCGAGAAGAAACAACATACGCATTATTGGGGTACCCGAATTCACAGCAATAACCAACATGGAAAAATATGTGGAGGCACTCTTTCTGGACCTGTTCGGTACGGACCTGTCCGCCATGTTCTTGGTGGACCGGGCTCATCGCACGCTTGGGCCGAGGCCTCCACCTGGTGCTACGCCACGACCCATACTGGCCAGGCTGCTTAACTATAGGGACAGGGACACGGTCCTCCGCCTAGCGAGGGAGAGAGGGTCATTGCAGTATCAGAACAATGCCATTTCGCTATATCCCGACTTTACTCAGGCTGTGCAGAATGCGAGAAGGGAGTTCCTTCCGGCCAAGCGGCTGCTACAACAAGCCGGACTAAAATATGCAATGTTATATCCAGCCAAGCTCAGAGTTCACACTAATGGGAAGCCCACGTTCTTTGTGGAAGCTGGTGCGGCACTGAAATTTGCTAATCAGCAGGTGCGGCACAGTCGGGACAAAGCACAGGAAAAAGTCAGCTCAGCGCAAAGCCAGATGAGTGATAATGACTAAGAGGGTGAAAGGACTTACACGCTCTGTCACGCTGCTGTTGAGGACTCCCGTAATAGAACATATCCTTTACTGGTTTTTGGGCATGCGTTATTATAAAAAATATACGTTTGGTATGGTAGACGGACTAGCTCGGCCACTCCGTTCCATCTGTGACGGAGGAGTACGCCGGCAACCTCACGCCCCCCTGGGATAATTCCTCATTGTTAAAAATGTTTGGGGTAGTAAGTTTCAAAGGGCGGGACACACGACATCTCAACCTGATTGGGGGGTTGGAGTGGGTGGAGGGATGGAGGGTTTCGTTTTTTGTTGTTTGTTGTACATTGCATAGCAATAAATGCTTAGATACAGACACGTTGGGATGGAGACAATCAGGTACACACCAGGACAGGGAACGCACGACGGGGGAAACACTGGTACAGCACGAAGTAGGTCCAGACCCCTGGGCACATCACTATCTTTCACGGATCACAACACACACGCCCTAGCCTGCAGTCCTTGATATGCTTGACATGGAATGTTAGGGGATTAAATGACCACAGGAAAATGCGCCTAGTACAAGCACATCTCACGAGACATTCGGCCGCGATATGCCTATTGCAGGAAACCCACCTAAGTGGTAGATCAGGGGACCGGCTGAAATCGGGTAGATGGAGTGAGGTATACACATCAGGTTACTCAAACTATTCACGAGGGGTGGCCACGCTAATTAAAAAAGGCATTCCCTGGCGTACAATACAAGTGAGGAGTGACACGGAGGGACGTTATGTGCTGGTCCATGGGCTTCTTTTTAATCGTGAGGTCACGGTCGCGAATGTATATGGCCCCAACACTGACGACCCCTCCTTCTTTCAGGAGGTGTGGCATGCTATTAAAACACTGGGAGATGGATCCGTACTGTGGGGCGGCGATTTCAATACAGTAATATCATTAAGTTTGGATAGGGAGGGAGTGTCTCGCACACACCACCCGCAGGCCGCCGCAACACTGAAACACCTGATGGAGGATAACTGTCTCGTGCATACGTGGAGACACTTTCACCCAGACACCAGGGAAGGCACGTGCATTACACACCAACATAGTGCCTGGTCCCGATTGGATTTCTGGCTTACTACTCCTGATCTACATGCATGGGCTATAGATGCAGCTCATAACGCTCGCACGATGTCTAACCATTCCCCAGTCACGCTGACACTGCAGATACCTGAGCCTTTTAGACAGCCTTTCTCGTGGCGCCTACCACAGGGGGCATTGCTTGATTCCGCATTCAGGGAGGAACTGCACTCGCACATACAAGAATATTTTGAGAAAAACACTGGGTCTGTTGATTCGGAGGGGACCCTTTGGGAGGCATTTAAGGTGGTGGTGCGAGGGTACTGTATAGCGGGACAAAGTAGGGTACTAAGGGATATAAGAGGGTCTCTAGCACGTTTGGAACAGGAAATGCATGCACTAGAGCAGCAATACTATGCCACACCATCGGCTGCACTTCTGGGGCAAATTAGGGGTAAACTGACCTCCTATCGGGAAGAGGCAGATAGAGAGCTCCGTTTCTTGCATAAACACGCTACAGCGAGAGTGTATGGAGAGGGGGACAGACCGGACAAAACTCTAGCCAATCTCCTGAGGCCGCCACGAGGGGCTGCATATATTGCGTCACTCCGCGATGTAGCCGATAACATAGTCCATTCCCCACCGGAGATACTGAACGTAATGAGAGATTTTTATACTGACCTATACACGTCCCGAACGGCCCCTTCAGAAGCACTGCTGGAGGACTACTTCGATTCTATAGCCTTAGTGTGGTTCAGCAATAACCACAGGGAATATCTAGATGCCCCATTTACAGTTGAGGAAGTGAAGAGGGTCATTGGTGGTATGCGGGCAGATAAGGCACCCGGGCGGACGGCCTTACAGCACGATTTTACAAGGAATACTCTGAGGAGTTGGCCCCCGCCTACTGGCGGTGTATCAGGAGGCATTGCAGGAGGGCATCCTCCCACAATCCATGAGGGAGGCGATCATAATTACCCTTCTTAAACCCGATGAAAATCCACAATGGAGTGACTCGTACCGCCCCCTTTCTTTAATAAACCTGGACGCGAAGATCTTCGCGAAATTACTGGCAAACAGGCTCCAGCCGCTGCTCCCCTTGATAGTCCTACTGGATCAGTCCGGTTTTGTGCCGGGAAGGGCGACTTCACACAATCTCCGAACACTCTTTGGCCTATTACACTACCTGGCGCCTCACATACCCGCCGCGGCCGCGCTGTTAGATGCATCAAAGGCCTTCGACTCGCTGGAGTGGGGATTTCTGTTTCCCTTGCTCCACAGGATTGGCCTGAGCCCTCTCTTCATTAAATATGTGCAGCTACTGTACACCAGACCCACTGCGCGCTTGCGAATTAACGGACTGGTGTCCGAGCCGTTGAACATAACAAGAGGGACTAGACAGGGCTGCCCCTTGTCTCCGTTGCTGTTTGCAATAGCGACGGAGCCACTGGCGGCGCGACTGCGTCAACATCACGCGCACAGGGGCATTGGGTTCACAACTAGGGCACTTAATGTGTCCATGTATACGGACAATATTACACTTTACATGATCCAGCCTAAAGAGAATTTGGCGCCTCTGACGAGGGAGGTAGTGAGATTCGGAGGGCTGTCGGGGGTAAACATAAACTGGGGCAAGTCGGTGGTTCTTCCGCTAACGCGCAGCACTCAGCCATTTGCCACCGAGTATCCCCTAGTCTGGGCCTCTGGCCCAACTCGGTATCTGGGGGTCTGGATAAGCGCAGATATGCAGGAACTGTGGAATGAGAATTATGGGAGGGTGGTGACATGGATTGAAGACAGGGTAAGACGGTGGAGGACTCTTCCCCCTTTCCATGGCGGGCAGGATTGCGATAGCGAAAATGGTGATCTTACCCAAATTACTATATCTATTTGTAAATATACCTCTGCCTCTCCCGGTTCAATTTTTGAAGAAATTCCGATCTCTCATGGTTGATTTGGCGTGGGTGGGGGGACAGCCACGGATCGCATGGGAAGTTTTGACGCTGCCGCAGAGTCAGGGGGGTATGGCGGCCCCGGACCTGGCCTTATATGCATTCAGCGCTCAGGCGCAATAGCTCCATTTCTGGGTACATCCCACGCCTTATCAACCACACGTATCTATAGAGATAGACAGAGTGGCCCCATTGCCGGTGTCAACAGCACTGTACCAACCATTTAAGAGACCTCGGGGAGAGATAGACACGGTACAGGTGCTGAGATGGGCCTGGGAGGGTCTACGTAAACGAGCACACCTTGAAGTGCTATATGCACCCTCAATGCCTATCCTTAATAATCCCATGTTCCCTACACTAATGGACCGTAGGGCGAGAGAGCGCGCAGGTACAGATGGCCTCCGGCTGGGCGGAGATCTCTACCCAAACAATGATTATTTAACTATACAGCAGATGTGTAGCCCGGAAGAGCCCACGGCGCTAGATATGCTATTTTATTATCAACTGAGAGCGTCATGCAAACGTAACTTTCCTACATTTCCGGCGCCGCCTCCACCCTTGGTCGCGCTGGAAAATATACTGGCGGTAGAATCAGGACGTAAGCTGATCACACGCAGTGGCGGTGCGTCGATGGGGGCGTTCGGGCGTTGCCCCACCAATGCCACGGGCCCACGGCCCCATTTAGAAATCGTTCTACTTCTGACGCTAATTCCAGCAATCAGGACTCCTGATTGGAATGGAATTAGCGTCAGAAGTAGAACGAGGGTCTCTGAAGGGGGTGGGGCTGCGGCAGCACTCAGGGTGAGTGACAGCGCAATAGTGCGCATGTTCGTTTTTGGGCTGGTCATTTTTAAGACCAGCCCGAACATGCGCACTAAGCCTTCCCCTTAGGAGAGCGAGGGTTGCTTCATTCGCAGCCCCCGGTCTCCTAATGGGCAGGGAGTGACCCTGCTCCAGGCCAATCCTGGCGCTGCTGGACTCTGGAGCAGCGTCTGGATTGGCTGAGAGCCTGAGAGGGTTTGCCAGCCAGTAGCCACTCGCACAGAAGATAGTGAAGGCGCCAAACGCGGATCCCGGCCCAGAAGCAGACAGCAGAGGCGGCGGACCCGGTCAGGTAAGTTTAAGCTTCGCCTTCTTTGTACTTTATTTTCAAACCCCCGGGCGAGACCCCCCCCCTGCGAGTATTGCGAGCCGTGACTGCTTCTAGTTGGGCAACTTTAACATCACATCAGCGAATGTATTTATTTTCTGAGTCTAGTCATTCATGCCACTACATTATTTTCATGTAAATTGTGCTGTGCTGAGAAATCCCTTCCATTCTTGCAGTGAAATTAAGTTTGTTCCTTATAAACTAGCTTTTTATTTTCACAGAGAACTGTGTCTACTGAGGTTTAGTATAATGTGTATTTATCAATTTCATCATGGTTTGGTAGATTCATTCCATTTGAATCGTGATAGTTATGTATTGATTTCGGTGCTTTGTGTGTCGTTATGTTGTCTCGTTGCCATGTCAGCACTGAGGGTGCGTCCCTGTCGAGGCATCTGCCTAGCTCAGGTCTTACAAGGTTCAACTATTTCTGTGAGGATGTGTCCCTGGTGGTCCGGTGTCCGTCCGATGTGTAAGACAAGTGTGTGTTTGTTTGAGCGTGCACACGTGTGTACACGTATGTGTATGGACTGGAGAGCCGGGAATGGGTACTACTTGTCTGTGTAAGACAAGTGTTTGCTCGCTGAGTGTGCGCATGTGTTTTCACGTGTGCGTATGAAAGAGAGACAGTAGTGTCCATGCGTGTGGAGACATTCATATATGCTGCTTCTATTGTATATATTTGTGTGTTCATATGTGTGTCTGAGCAAGACAAATGTTTGTCTGAATGAGTGTGTATGTGCGTGTGTACCCAGATATATGTTTATGTGTGTAAAAGAGAAATGAGAATGCGCTGATATGTGCATATGTGTGCTGAGAGAAAGAAACATTTGTGCAGGTTTTATATGCCTGGTACCAATAAAAATATGCATTTCAAAACCAGGCTGTGAGCGGTGTGCAGCGTCAGCAGATACGTTTGGAGTCCAGTTTCAACAATGAGCGCGTCTGTACTAGAAAGCCAATTGTGCTGTAATTTTCACAGTCCGTGGAAATGGTAAAGGTTTTAGCTGGCAGGCATTTTTATCTAACTTGGCAAAACAGTTGTGAATTCCGCTTTGACTGCACACACTTGGAACATGTGCGATCTGCATCACAGCTCCAGGCTGTGGTTGTGTTGATAGCGACCCCTGGGGCCCCAGCTGACCTGTAAGTGTGTTTTCAGGCTCTGCTTTCGAAGTATATTTTTATTCATGAGTTTATGGTATTTACATAGCAGAAAGAGAAAAATGTGCGGAACACTCAAGGGGTAAAAACTATGTAAAATTGGCAGGCGGTGGCCTCGGACAAGGGGGACATAAAATTGGGCCGAACATCTAGCGCCTTTAGCCTTCTCTGGCGCTCTGCACGGAGAACTGGCGGCGCAGACCCGAGAGGAGAAAGGGGTCTGCTTCACACTGCTAAAATAAATGTTTATGTAAGGGGAAGGCACTGGAATTACGGGTAGAAGTTCATGGAAATTGCCTACACCAAAACATTTAAGGAATCGATAGAAAAATATTGTGAAAATTAGGATCACTGAGTTACACTTCAGGTTGGTCTTGTGTGAAGCACGTGCACAAGTTATACCACCTAATACTTGTAAGGCTAACATTTTTTTAAGTTTTGTCTTTCTGTATAGACACATTTTTTTCTTTTTAGTTTCCACTTTTATAATCTCGCGTTCTCTGTTTCCAGTTCGATTTACTTTTGAAGTGCTATGCACCTAGAAATAGTCACCCAAGCGCTGAACAGAAAAATAGTGAAACAATCTCCTGAAATGAAATTCTTCTGACCCAGTCTTGTCAAAATCATATAAAAACTATCTTCCAATGTCATCCTCCTCTAAATACCGCTGGCGACTGCACACCAAGCTTTGTCACCCAAGTATCGTTGTTTCAGTTTCCTTTTTTAAATTCGGAATATATTTTTCACACAACTGTACTACATTTGCAATTTGCAATTCTGTTGTGGGCATCCATTAATTATGATAACCATATTTGGCCCTTTGACTTTTGAGGTTGAATAAGTTTCAGTCGAGCATCTACAGACAATTTGAAGTCTAGTGTGTGCTACGTAGACACTAGTAATTTGCTTGAAAATGCACCATTTGTCCACTCTTTTTTTCAAAATTTTCTCGGGGGAAAGCCCCCTTGAACCCTCCGTAGGTTGTTCAGGCTCGCTCGCTCGCTCGCTGCAGTACAATAATTATTTTACGCCTCACCACTTTCAAATCTCACCAGCCGCCACTAATCACACGCATCTACAGACACACACAGAACACCGCACCGATAGTAGTTCCAACGTCGAGGGTAGCTTGGGAGGAGGAGCTGGGTGCCCCCCTTACGGACGCACCATGGCAGCTAAGCTGTAGGCAACTGGAACAATTGTCGCCCAACTACCGCCTTAGACTGATCCATTTTAAGTTTTTGCATCGTTTGTACAGGACCCCCGTACATTTACACAGAATAGGCCTACGGGCGGATGACTGCTGCTGGAAGTGTGGCGTTCCTAGGGTGACTTTCCTCCACCTGGTATGGCACTGCAGGCATATAGCTAACTACTGGCTGGAGGTACACCAACACAAAGCAGATCACGGGGTTGGATCTCCCTTGCACACCACAGACGTCCCTGCTTGGGATCCTGGACATGATAGCCCCTAAGGTGCGCAGGCTGCCCGCAATACTGCTGTTGCTAGCAAAGCGACAATTGGCGCTACATTGGGGGGTGGCTAGAACACCGAGGTCCGACGACTGGATAAGGGATGCTACATACTGTAAGCTGCAACTGACAACTTACTGGGAGCTGCAGCCGGCTGGTTCCAGACCAAAAGACATCTGGGAACCCTTTACGAGGTGGCTGGGTTCTCGGGTGGGGGAGGATTAAGAGAACGTGGGAGGGATTGATACTGGTTCATAGATTATAGCAGTGGCGAGAACGACCCTGGGGTGTGTGGTGGATCCCCGGAGCAACACTAAGTGTGCTAGGCTGCATCGAGTCTTACGCACATGGACTGACCAGGGATGTCGAAATGTGTCTGGAGCATACATGCAAAGAATTGTGTCTTACCTGACTGTACCATATGGGCACTGGCAATGTCTGTTTGTGTTTGTTGATGTTATGAAAATGCAAATAAAAAAATAAAAAAGATTTTAATAGATTGGCAATATCTTTCCTCAAAGACACACAATGTCAATAAATGTCCAGTAATGGTTTTAGACAGGGATGAAAGTCAAAACACACCACAAACAGAAATTCAGTTTTTTCCCCCCCCAAAAAATATTATTTATAACGGTCAATTTTGTATATGACTGTCGCATACATGAATGGCAAAACAAACAACATAAATAACGTGACTTTAGTGAACCATGTGACATAAGTTGCATGCGTGCTATGAAGGATAACCAAAACATACAAATTAAATACACATATATACAATATGAATTGGTGTGGGGCCGTCCCTCTTTGAATACATAAAGTTCTGTAAGCACCCTTTGGAATACCTTCTTCTTACTTGGAGGGTGAAGAGACTAAGGCCATGCTCGTCACATTCTGTCAGCCTGTATTTTTGTTAAACCAGCCTGGCATTGCAGGGGTGTAATGCAGTAGCGGCTCGCATAGGGTGTGCTGCGGGGTGGTGGGGAGGGGCAGGGTGGGGGGTAGTAAACTCGGACATACGACGGAACGGAGGAAAGTAATTATTACGTTCCTCCGTTCCGTCGTATGTCCGAGTTTACTAAACCCCCACCCTGCCCCTCCCCCGCCCCGCCGCACGCCCTATGCGAGCCGCCACTGGTGTAATGCAAGCCCTCTGGCACACAACACCCCCATTCAGCCCAAGGTCTATGAGTATCTGTGAGATATGGAAGACTCAGGGGCCCTTCGCCACATTCTGCAGGGGAGGGAGGATCATTTTCTGTTACGCAATTGGGGCATTGCATTCTGGGACATGTGGTCTAACGTAGTTTCACTGTCAGGTAAAACTGGAGGTGTCACACATAACACAGCTGATTATTTCCATTGGCAGTACTCTCTGCAAGGACTCCTGCAGGAGTTACAAGTCTTGTTAGGGTTGGATGAAAAACATCAAAGCTATTGTTATTTTCATGACATCTCTTGCTGCTAAATGTTCCCATGTCATTTGTGATACCGCCAGCCAGTCCTTTGCATTCTGGAACTTGTAGTTTTATTTTTACAATCGGAAGTATAAATTTAAAAGCCATACCATGCAAAATCTTATTGGGTATAAAGCAAAGGTTGACTGATGGTGTCACACATGAAAAAGGCCCAATTGGTTGATGTCAATATGGCAACTTGCAAGCAGCTGATTTTGTAAAGTCGATATCTCCCCACCCATCTCGAACCGTTTGGTGAATAATGACTACACCGACTGTCCATATTTGTTTTTAATTCAATGATTGCCTTCTTGTAAATGTAAATACATTCAAATGCCTCTGAAGCATCCTAAAGGTGGCCTCTTGGCACTACATAAAATACTCAAACAAAATCATGAGACTGGGCTAAATGGCACAATGATGGCGTTATGATGGAGAAGGTCACACAGCTCTCTGTTTTCCCCATGTTAGATGTGAACTGCTCTTTTTTCGATGTGTTTTAGCACTTCTTGTTCCGCATTTATGATGAGCAAAATAAACTAAAAGTGCCAGAATACAAACTAAAACCCATGATTGAATGAGCTACTCATGCCTGACACACGATGACTTGGTTATTTGCATTATCGTTATCCAACACATCTGTAGCAATTTTAACAGACTTGAAAGGATAGGTTGGCTCTGCCAGAGTCCAAACTTTGACCTGATGTTTGCACCGAAACGTCTGCAACAGACACTTAAAGCGTTCAGTGTTTTTACAGGTTTGTTCAATAATATAATCCATCTGTCCCGGGTCACCTATTTTACTCATAGGTGGGAGTCTCGCTTTCTAGTATGTCTGATTGTATGTAGTGGTTTTTTTTGGAGCTTGTCTCATACCTTCGATTGGGAAGATGATCAGTCTCGTTCTTGGCCACTCTCTGTGGCTCCATTGCCTTTAAGAGGAGTCTTAGGAAGCTTCCGCCTGCAGAAAGCCAAGTAGAAGGCAGAATTGACAGAAGCTAGCTAATCTCATAGCCAGTGGCGGCTATCTCGGAATGGGGTGGTGAGGCAGGGGGGAATGGATTAAATTTTTTTTTTAAATAAACTTACCTTCTCCACCGCACGCCTCTCCTCCATGATCTTCAGATCTGCTGCAAGCACCGGAAGCACCCAGGCTTCCGGGCTCTACCAGCCAATCACAACGCTGCATGAGCAGCATCATGATTGGTCTGAGTGGCCTGTTTGGCAGCTCAGGCAGTGCCTGGGAGGCTGGGCATGTTCTCCACGGGGCTGTGCAACACAGCCCCGTGGTGAACATGCTAAGTGTGCATGACGATTTGGCCGGCCAAACCGTCATGCGCACTTAGGAGTGTAAACCACTCCTCACTCTGCTCTGGCGTCACGGAGCCCAGCCCAGCCCCTCCCTGAGTGCCGTAAAGGAAAATAAAATGATAATAACGTCCTGTTATTATCATTTTCTTTTATGCACTGCTGAAATAACAGTGGGGCGACGCTCCTCCGCCACTGCTCATTGCCCCTTTTGAGAGGACAGACAGCCTGAGGTTTGCACTTGGGGATGAGCAGAAGGTATTCTCATTCAATGGGGCGACTTTTCAGTAAACACCTGGGAAGTGAGTCAAGGTAAACCTGCAGACCGCGTAGAGTCTTCAAGTAAACAGGGTCAGCATGGGGTTTGGGGACATGTGAATGACCAGGAAGTTCAGTGGTCTGCAGGGTGAACAGGAACTTCAGAGATGGGATAGAGAGGAAGAGCTTTAATGACCTGAGGCTGAACAGACGCCTCAGGGGCTGAAGACCAAGAGAAGCTTCAGGAATCTTAGAGTGAGGGGCGTTAGGGGACTTGAGGTTATGCAGGGTGAACCTTTTGGAACTAAGATTGAGGCCGCAGCCTTAGAGGCCTGCGCATACGGTGGAGCCTTGAGGACCTAAATTGAGCAGGATCTTTGCTGGGAACATAAGAGTGAGAAGGAGACTGTGGGGCTTGGAGGTCAGCAGGAGCTTTAGAGATCCAGTGGTGAGTGGGAACCTCATGGTCTTTGTGTGTGTAGAGCACCGGAGGAGCTGGGAGTAAACAGAAGCCTCCGGGAACCTCATGATGAACATGGTTTTCGCTGATCTGAGGGTAAGCAGGAGCTTCCTGGTTAAGAGTGAGTGAGCGATACAAGTTTTAAAGGTGAATAGAGATCCAAGCGGACCTGAGGGTAAACAAGATTCCAAGACACCAGACAGTGAGCAGGATTGCAAGGGCTGCTGAAAGTGAGGAGAAGCCTCTTTGGTTCTTAGTGGGAGCGGGATACTCAGGGGTGCGAGTCTGAGAGGGAGCCTCAGAGGACCAGAGAGGAAATGAGTTTTAGGGTCCTGAAGGTGAGTGGGTAGTTTTAGGATCAACTGATGGTGAGGAAGTGTCTCAGTGTCAGTGAGCAGAGCACTCGGGTCCTTGAAAGTGAATAGAAGTCAGGCATAAGGGTTAACATGACCCTCTGGGGACCTGTAGGTCAGTGAGGATCCCCATGAATGAGCAAGAGCTTTAGGTTCTAATAACAGGGAGATGATAGGTGAGCAAGGGCGAAGGGAGATTAAAGGACCTGAAAATAGGCATTGGTAAACCAGTGGGTGAGATGCAGTGGAGTAATGAAGGTTTCAGACCTATCCAATGTTACTGGCCCTACAGGCTCTAAAAGGCTTTACTTACCACAAAGTTGTCCCTAAATTAGCCAACTGATGCTACCAAGCAACGCTTCATAAATTGTCATAGTCTGAAAATGTGGGCCACTTTTTTTTGGGGTGCCCAGGACCCAATCCGATTCTGCCTAACATGAATAAATAGAGAGGCCTTTGCATGGATGCAGTGGTCTGAGCTTGAAGCACTCGCTAGTACAGTGGAAAGAAGAAGGTCAACGAAAGCATTCCTGTTTGTGCTGCCATGGAAGCGCTACCAATATATCATGCTGTCGCCTGACAAGATGCTGACTGATGGACAGCCATGCCATGACTGAATTTTCCCCAAACTTACCTGCCTTTTAAAAGCACTGACATGCTTATATGAGTTACCAATACACCTTGTAGACGAAGTGGGCTGTCAGGAAATCACCATATTTTCTTTATGCGCTTACAGCCAAGATAAATATTTGAAATCAATTCCATATTTTTGCTATCCTTGACAAGCAAGTGTCTGCAGACCAGTGTGGTCAGGGGAGAACTGCACATTCCAGAACAGGGGCATAGCTATCAGTGGTGCAGCCAGTGCAGAGGCACAGGGGCCCAGATGAGAGGATGGCACAATGTGCTGAGGGACGTAGCTTCAGGGGGGGGTGACCCCACAAATAAATACATTCTTGCGTTGGTAGTTGGGTCTGGGGGGCCTTAGTCGGGTCTGCTATGTCTATATGTCTGTCAGTTTTTCCTTGTCATCTCGATTTCACTAAGAGGTTGTAACTAGTTCATTTTTGAATCAGGAACTTAAATATATCTAGGCACAGATTTACAAAGATTTTGCATCAGGATTGTGTCACTCTTTTGATGCAGACCCAACGCAAAATCCTTCTTGGTAATTACAAAGTGACAAATGTTGATTTGCATGGCTTTGTAAGGAAGTAACACAGTGCATTGAGCTGCCGTGCGTTACTTTGCATCAGGTAGAAGCAGTGGCGGCCTGTGACTTTTGAAAGTGAAGGGGCAAATTAAGTCGGCATAGCGACCACAAGACCCAATTCAGCTCTCGGCAACTTGGGGGGGGAAAAAACGATGTGCGCTTGTTTCTTACCGTACTGCAGGAGCCTTTCTTTTTCCAATATCTGGTCCCTGCGCTGCCACTTTAGGTCGGAGCAGCTCAATGGTGTCTGTCCTGACTGCAATAAAACGTGCACTACAGCACACGTGTTGATTATCCCGGAACCAGGAGTTGCCAAACAAATTGTTGACACCCACTACACTGTTTTGCTGTCGGCCAGCCCTGCCCCTTTATTTGAATGACACTCTGCTGACCGCGCCCTGGGCCATTTCATTAGCACCCCATTTAAAACCCTAGCACTGGTGCTTCGTCCAACCACTCCCACCAGGCTATCATCAATCTCCTCGCTTGTGCTTCGGGGGCGAGGAGTTCCGCACACAGGCAGAACATGCGCAGAAGGACTCAACCTCACAACAACAAAAAAAGATTTTCATTTTCAGTCATTTCACTGAGGAGCACCAAGCAGTGAGCGCCTGCTCCATGGTGTTCATTCTTTCCCTTTTGTCTCCTCCCCAATGCTGGCAGGGCAACGCCCCCTTCGCCCCTTAACGCCAGCTGCGGCTGGGTAGACGTTCCATCGGTGGCGCATAGGTGTTTCCATGCATCCACCGTGGATTCTGACACAAACCAAGATTTACAAAGATTTTGCATCACTTTTTTGAAGCAGCCTTGAGGCAAAATCCTTTATGGTATTTACCAAGCCACGCAAATGATGACTTGCATGGCTTTCTAAGAAAAAGTAACACAGTGCTTTAAACTTTGAATGAGTTGGGCTTCCTTGGGTGATGTATGGGCATTCCCATGCACCCACCCAAGGATTCTGATGCACACCCATATTTACAAAGAGTTGTAGACATGGGTTTGTGCCAAAATGGTGCGACTGTCTGAGGCTGCAAAATGAGAAAAAATATATTTATTTCTCCTTATTACTTCTTTGCATGTCTGCTGCATGCAGCTCACATACAAAGAGGAATAAGCCTTTTTGTTCTATCCAGAAGGCACTCCTTCCTACACAAAAAACTATCCTGCCCATAAAGCAGACACCCTTGCACGAGATGGCGCAAGGGTGCCTGCGTTGGCACTAGGCAGCCCAAAGTGCCTCAGTGCATGGAGAGAACAGAACTGTGCCTTTTGTTTGAAGATATCTGCTCTCTTCAGGTGCCTCAATGCAGAGCAGCAACTGTGCTTGCCGCACTATGTCGCACCACTTGTTTGTAAATATGCCCTTTAGTGACCGGTTTACCAAAAAAGTAGCAAATCTTCCCCCATGGAAGAACTCCTTGAATGGATACAAATGTACTACTTTTCAGAATTCACAAACATTGACAGTAGTAGGCCTGGAAAGCTACACCAATCTTAGGCTTCCAAGCATACTACTGGCAATCAAATACCTAAAGTGATGGGATGAATGTTTGCAAATGGTCTAACCACTGGCAATCCCTCGGGGTAGCATTCCAAGCCTTTGTTTTTTTGCCCACTATGTCACTCTAAGCAGAGGGCCTGATTTAGGATTTAGCAGACATTGTAAAGGTAGACAGGGTCGTGGAGGGCTTTACTGCCTTTACTCCGTCCACCAAATTAAGAGATGTCTGCCAGTCAAGTGGACAGCTCTATTCATTGGCAGGAACCCCAGTCATGGCAGTTCCTGTCAATGAAGAAAGGCAAAAAAAATGTTAAAGAACTAATGACCCCTACACCAGTTTTCTCCCATGGTGTGAGGGTAATTTTTCTTTTTTCACTGACCATCGTGGCCAGTACATTCCTGGCGGTGATGGACATAAAAAAAAGCCATCTGACTTTCCAGTCTAAATTGGCTAGACAGTTGGATGGCTTACTTCCAATGCCACTTGCTCCGTCGGGGGTGGAAGAAAGATTTACAATGACAAAGTAAATTTTACTCCATCAGCATAAAATTTTCAGCCAGCCCGATGCAAAATCGGGCAGGCGAACCTTGAGTTTGGAGGTCAGTGTACTCCATCACCATTGTAACAGAGTACCAGCCCGCCAAACCGTAAATCAGCGCCAGAGGTCCACCTAATGCAAATCAGTCCTGATCCTCATGTGAACTATCCATCCCAGGCCTTGATCACCTCACACATTCACCCTGCGACCCACTGTTTTTTTTAGTTGGCAAATTTAAGATTCCCCCCACCCCCGAATCCCACTAACCAAGCTACGCCCCTGTAGTCAACCCTGCCACTTAATTTGGCCCTCCACTGCTGCATGATTCCAGTGGCTCTAATTATAATCTTTTATGTCTTTTTTTTATTTTGTTCTTTTTCTGTTGTGTGTAGATGAGGCTCGTACGTGGCATGCTAAGTGAGAGAAGGCCTGAGAGTACCTCTGCTCAGGGGGTGTGCGGCCCATCGAGAACAAAGGGGCTTGTTTACAAGCTCCTTGCACCGCCGGTGTGTCACTTTTTGTGACGTATCGGCGGCGCATCATGCTGCCTCATATTTACAAGGACACGTAAAGCCACCCTGCGTGTGTTTTCGTGTTCTTGTAAATACGGCCCATTCACACGCAGCACTATGTGTGAAAGGGGCATGCCATAGGTGTTGCTGTGGGTGTTCCCATGCAACACCCATGGCTTCTGCCGCATTTCCAGATTTACGAGAAATTGTAAACCTGGAAGTGCGTCGGAATGCTACGCCTCCCCAGAGGAGGTGTAGGGAGGCGCAACGAGGAGAATTTTTTTATTTCTCCTCGTTTTTCCTCTTTTTATGCATGCTGCATTCTGCAGCACACATAGAAAGAGGAAATCACCTCTTGTGATTGTTTTTGTGCAGGAAGGTGTCCTTTCCTGTACAAAAACAATCAATCCCTGCAACGCAGACACCCTTGCACCATGGTGCAAGGGTGCCTGCATCGGCGCATGACAGCCCATTGTGCGCCAGCGCAGGGGAGAGCAAAGGGATCCGTCATATCATTGTAGATATGGCACATCCCTTTTCGTTACTTTGTAAGCAGCGCGGCGCAGCCAAATGACTTGCGGCACCACACTGCGTTACTTTGTTGTAGATAAGGGCCATAGTGTCCTGAATTCAGGTTTGGGAGCTGGTGTATGAAAATAAGATGCTGCCAGGGCAATTTTGGGAACAGGGATCCCAAACCCATAGTGCTCCATAGTGGGTGGCTGTGCCTCACCCTACCATAGACGGCTGCAGACTATACTGAAGGAGGTCGAAGACAGCTGGGCGGATCTCTTGACAAGAAATCTTCAAGAAGGATATCATCTAGTCGTTGTACCTACTATAAGTCCCCTTTTGGGGTCCTAGGGCATTTAGCAGTTGCTGGATATTGTCATTCAGCAAGTGTGTCCCTAGGTCACTATACTAATGCACTTCAACTGGTTAGTCAAAGCACTCCTTTTGGGCACTTGCCTCTCTCAGGGTATGAAAGGCGAGCAGTCACACCGAGGGGACTATAAATTCAGATACTTTGACACTGTACATAACACATAATGGAATGGATATTGGGACCCCTAGTATTAGGAGCTGATACCCTAAGGGCAGGGCCACTGGAATTAAGCGGCAGGAGAGGGCCAAATAATGTGGCAAGAAAAGGCAGTTTATGCGGCATAACGTGGCACATTTTGTAATAGTATTACTTCATTATTTCGTCATTTTTAAACTTGGTAACACTCTACACGTAGCTTCATTCTTTTGAGGTCGATAAAATGTGCACCACCAAGATGGGTAACAGTAACATCTGGTATTTAGTTTGAGCAGTGGGCTACATAAATGTTTATTATTTTTATTACAAGGACGTGTGTAGCAAGTACCATTTGTATATCCCCAATATGAGAAACCAATCTTAACATCCTCTGATTACTGCTTGGAAGGGGCTTATTTAACCTATACAGTCCTCTTTGTGTCGGCTTGAGTTTCAATCTGCGGTTACAAGAAATCAGTGCCTAATTAGGAGCTGTGGGTCTAGGTGCGCATGCTGAGTAATTGCTACCCACACCAACTGCACGGTGCAGGATTTGTACACTAAACGCTTAGTCACACACACAAAGCACACAGCATGCCTGCCACTTACACAGTTGAATGATTGTGAGGGCGGGTGGGGGTGGTGCACACGGGGAGGTGTGTGGAGGTGGAGAGCAAAGGGTTGGAGGGGGAGAAGAAACCTGGATAGGGATATTGAGACGGCCTGAAAACACAAGCACTCATATGGAGTGCTTGAACACAAAAAAGTAGCTCCAAAATCGGGAGCAGTGGAAGGACACAAGTACTTGGTCCACGCTCCAGGGGAGAGGCCAAACACAAGAAGCAGACATGACGCATGCATTCAGTGACAAATGGGAACGAAGCAAATAAGAGCGATGCTGAAGCTAACCAATGGAACCTATGGGTAGCTGTAAGCCCACTGTATGTAAACAAAATGTCTTGCAGAGACATTGCATGCGCTGTCCTAGGTGAGACCTAAAAAGGCATTCAGCTTGTCACTTCATAAGTGCTTGCGGTGAATTTTGATTTGAAGGCCGGTGTGAGTTTTCCAAGTACTGTAGTTAAGAGGTATGCATGCACTGTAAGGTCAGGTGTATCTATCTATATAATAACACTAATAACCATTGATATAGCTCATACTAATAAGTATTTATTCCTACCCAGAGAAACCCATTTAGCAACCATAGAATAAAAAAAATGTGAGAAAAAAGCAGTAAGGTTCAACAGTTATGCCAAGCTTTCATACTTATGCCTTGCAATTTGAAAACTGCTCCTTGACGCCAGTTCATAACTCACTGAGCTATTATACAAGGATTATAACTTATGACCTACAGATGTCACTAGAAACTCAAAAGGAGTAAGCTACTGAGATGTCTATGTAAATCCACATCTGTGACCTGCATACACGTTGTACTTTACAGCAGGTACATTAACCCTCTTTGCTATTTTATGATGAGTCAAATCTGTATGTAGACTGCATGTTGTTTTTTCTAGTATGTGCATCAACCACCGAAGCTACCTTACTGTTATTATACCTTAGGGATTGCTGGGTACACATAGATCTCTGCAGCAGATGCCTTACCCTTAAAGACATTTCAAAATGCAATATGATTGTGGCCAATCAAGTAAACTACAACCGATTTACAATCACATTTGCCCTTGTTTCCAATTTCTTTGTAGCAGAGTTTTAAAAAAAATAAACTTGTGAGTTTACTATCAAACTCTGTTCCTCATGACTCTGCCCACTTTCTGCTGCCACCAATTGAGCTTCAATTTATGGGATCACAGACTAAATATTTCCATCTCCAGCTCTGTAGTAGGCAATACTCTTCCTCCGGTGCGAGGTGTAGGCAGTAAGCTCCTATGACTGTATGGAGCAGGCAGACGCTTCACTTAGTATTAGGTGTAAACAGAACGCATCTCAGAGCAACGATCAGCCCATTCCCAACATGCTTTGCGATCCCTTAAGTGCATTCTCTTTAATGGCCCCCTGGGGGCTCAGAGCTGATGCATTAAATGAGAGAATAATCAAAGGTTTTCTTATCTCTGCCAACAGGGCCTGCAAATGAGACATATGAAGGAGCACAGAAAGGGAGGGGGAAGTGCTCATCTTCCTCAACAGAGGAGAATGGAAGTTACCATGGAGGGGGATTCAGCTGCCAGGACCAGCTACAGACAAATTACAAACTCAGCAGGGAAAACACAACCAAGACAGCAAAAAGAGAACCCTTAGACACTGCATCACTGCGGGTAACCGATACACGACACAAAACCTAGCATATAACTTCAAACCCACAAACAATCCCAGCTTAGAAACAAACCCCACAGAGCACTCAGAGACCCCGCACAGAATCCACAAACCACACGGAGAACCAACAACCTCCTCTGAGGAGAGGCAAGTCCTGCAGACCTCAAAATGCAGATAACCCACAAAGCTCACACTGAGAACCCACACACCCCTCAGAGAAACAACAAACTCCACTGGGAATCCATAGACCCACTGAGTACCGACAACCATCCACAGACCTCGCATAGCACATAACCCAAAAACACTGCAGACCATCTACAAGCATTGCACAGAAACAACAATCTCCACAGGAAACCTACAGATCCAAAGAGATTCGGCAATACTGCAGGGCAACCACAAATTCCGCATACAACTCATAAGCCCCACAGAGCACCCTTAAACTAGGCAGGGAACTCTTATGCCTTGCAAGGGAAGTTTAAACACATCAAGGAACTCGCACACCTTTCAGACAACTGACAGGCACAGCAGAAAAACCACAGATCATGTAGAGTACCGCAATGTTGTTCCTGAAGAAACTGAATAGAAAATCGAGTAAAAATGGGCATAACTTCCATTGGTGCAGCAAGTGCAGTGACACAGGGCCCCAAAGGACTGAGGGGCCCACTGAATCCTGGTTATTGTTGTATTTCACAGTTCAAACAGCGTCCAGGGTGCCCTTGTACTAGTGTCCATGGCCCGCTGGCTACACCACTGCGAGGAAACAGCCCGAGCCCTGGTACTGATAGCAAAATATGTGGGTGTAATGTTCAACACTAACCAATCACTCCCTTCCCAAATAAATGGCTGGCCACGGAACGTAGCTTCAGGGGGTTGTTTTGGATGAGGAGACCGACAAATAAATGCAATCTCGGCCTGAGTCAGGTCTGCTATGTCTGTGTCAGTTTTCCTTGTTGTGGTCCCAAAATAAAAGCCAAAACAGTGACCTTTGGTGTAAAAAAGGAGAGAGACAGCACTACGGACATATACATCTGGTGGCTGAATTTCAAAATGTGAAATCAAATAACATGGAATCAATACTGGCTTTCCTGCTTTGGCAAACATTTTATTTCACCGCGCCTCCTTTTTCTTTATAATTACGTATGAGAACACTTTTAAATAGTTATGGTCAGGATGTGCTCTGTACAAGCACCTTCTATGTTTGACTTAAGTCTATAATGTTGCTCCATCTATAATAAGAATATATGACACGTTTAGTGTTTGTATGACTACTGACTTGCCTCTTAGTTCACTAACGGCATTGTCATTGGGGGGCGAATCATTAATGTTTTTAAGTTCATGTTTAAAGACTATCACTTTTAATAAACTTCAGTCTATGCAATGATAAAATCTGATGTACTAGCGTGAAACGCTTTCACAGGTTAAAGAAATACACTTTTTTGAATTCGGAAGAGATTGTATCATATTTTTGCATTATGTTTGTTGAACGATACAGATGGCAAATGTTTTAATGCCTTGGCTCATTCATGAACTCTTAGAGCCAAAGCCAGACACTTGGCTCTGCTCTGGCTCGGCTTTCCCTATTAATTTGCTGGTGTGGCCACCTCCATTTGCGACTCGGGCTTAGTACATAGGGCCGTCAGTCACTTGATAAAACAAGCATTGGCAATGCCAAAAGGTCTGGCTTTAAAAAATGCTATATGGTAATGTGAAGCATTACAGGTATATAGCATGGGCATGGATATGTGTTTGTGTGGAAGCAAAGAACTGTAAAGTAATATTGGTGTAGGTTAGAAGGTCAGGGGACAATTTCATTATCATTTTTTGAGTGGAAATGTAAATATATAGTGACTGGTTTACCAAAAAGTAGTAAATCTGCACCCAGAGAAGTGCTCTTTGAACGGGTGCAAATTTACTACTTTTTAGAATTCACAAATATTGGCATTAGTAAGCTTGGGAAGCTGAACCAGTTTTAAGTTACCAGGCATACTACTGACAATCATACATCCAAAAGGTGATGGTATGAATACCTGGAAATAGTCTAACCAGTGGCAAACGCTATGGGTAGCATTCCAATCCATCGTTTTTCACCTACTGTGCCACTGTAGACAGAAGCCCACCTAATGCAAATCAGTACTGACCCTGTTCCTCAAGGAAACAGACTATCCTGAACCTTGGTCATCTCACCCATCCACCCTGTGGCTACCACTTTTATAGTTGGGAAATTTGAGATTCACACCCCCTGAATCTCAATGGCTTAGCTCCAACCCAGTTACTGGCGAATGTTGCAATCCTTCACTTGGCAATACCACAGGAGAAGTTCCAGCCAAAATTAGAGCCTGAAATGTTGTTGATTTCTCCTCCCTAAAAGCATTGTCTAATTTTTCAGGCCTTTGTTGCAATCGTGCGCCCTCTGGCGGTGGTGCTGTAAGGCAGCTGTGTACATTGACAATCATGTAGCAGTGGGCTTGCACAGGAGTTCCTGTGTTACCCCAGTAACTTCAAAAGATTGAGTTAGAAACGACTTTTGGTGCTGGCCTGCTGCAATTACTGCATCGTCTATGTGGGCACAAGGAAATAAGAGGCTTAGTAGGTCAAGTCAAAATCAGGCTACCAGGCTTTGCCTGTAAATGAGGAAGTTGTATCAGATCACCAGTGCTTGATTTGTGCGGGTAGGCATCGTCACTCACTTTTGGGGAACAGGAGGACTTATTTTTCATGATCAGACTTTAACCTAGAGTAAGAGAGAGAAAATTAGAAAAGGGTTAAAGGAGAAAGAGTAATATAGGACAACAGTGGAAAAGAGGATGTGGCCTAACAGCTAGAGCGGTCGACCTCGAAGCTGGGTAACCAGGTGCGAACCTCAGCAGGGACGCTCAACATCCTGTGATTCTGGGCAAATCACTTAATCTCCACGTGCCTAACAAAAATTAATGTGTCCGTCTGTAACGCAACTGGTGCTCATGTAAAGCGCTGTGATACCTTTGGGTCGAGTTTATGCTATATAAAACTGTGAAAAAAAGTGAAAGCAGGGTTGAATAATAACTTGCAAGACAGAGAAAGAGACTTGAAGTGTATGGTGCAGGAAGAAAGAGGCATGAGGTGGAAACAAGACAAGGTAAGCACTAGCAGTGGGCTCATGAGAAAACTTTTGGTACCTGCGCTTATTATTTTTGTATGCAAATTAAACACTTTTATCCCTCCTGTCTTGAAAGCACTTCACTGACTTCCGGTTGAACAGAAGCTTGTGTGCAAAATCCTCAGCACAACATTCTAGACTAATGCAGGCCAAAATCTGAGTTTACTATAAAAACTGGTCCCACATTACACACCCGTCAGCACCGTGCAGCCCAATGCCTCCACTACAGCGGGACAAGCGAAATAAAAAAATTTAAAAGTGTCCAACACATAGTAATATCTACCCGCTACTAAGCGTCCCATTTTCAACGATTTATTTCAATTCTAAGCTTGCTACTGTTCGAACTATTACACCCTCTCCTTGTTGTGGTCCCACACCAGGACCCAAGAACAGGGGCGGACTGGCCATAAACATAATAGGGCAAATCCCTGTTGAGCAGCTACATCCAAGCTTCTATGTCCAGTCCCCGGTTAATTTAAGCCTGCTTCTCTACATTTGGCCTTCTACATTCCCTTTTGTCTCCCAAAGTATGGCCAGACCTGACACACATTCACCTTGAAAACTAATGGCTGACTCACAATGACATGCATGGAGGAATGTATGGTATGAGGAAAGCAACTGGACTTATGCAATTTTTAAGCTATAGCGTTTTCTGATTACGTGTGGAATTACTGGACTTCCCACAAAATTCATGATAACAAGCATTGGCAAATCCAATAGGTCTTTTTTTTTTTGGGGACCTATTGACTTTACCAATGTTTTGTGCGATGCTGTGCAGCATCCCGGATACTGTGCAGCATAGCGAAAGAGTAGGAAAAAAAGGCTATGACGTGGCCGGCTGCGTCATTTTGTAGGTGCATGTACCACGCTTGTGCGTACCTACAAAATGACATGGCCCTTTTCTTTTCATTTTATTTTATGGTCCGAGTTGGATCGGTATGTTAAAAAAAAAAGTAGCGCAAAGGTGTTTTTTTAAAGCGGGTATGGGGGAGCAATACAGATGGTGTGGGTTGGGGATGCAACACGGAGGTCGCGGATGGGGAAAGCAACACATATGGCGCTGGTGGAGGTAAGCAACAAGGAGGGTGAGGGGCCTGAAGCAACACAGAGGGTGGGGGAGAGCTAAGTGGGGTGCTGGTGTGGAGAAGCACATGGGCAAGAGAAGGCAAAGAGGAGCTGGTGGGGAGAAGCACACGGTTCAGTAAGCAACACAGTGGGGAGGAGAAACACACAAGGGCCAGCGCAACATGGATGGGGTGGAGGAGAAGCATACAGGCGAGAGAGAGCAACATTTACCGTGGCAGAGGATGGAAGAGAAGTACCTCAGGGAGAAATCGGAAAAACACATGCACTCACATGGAGAGCTTAACCAAAGAAAAAATATGGCGCCTAAAAAGTAAGCAGTGGAAAGACACAAGCAACAAGGCCATGTTCTAGCGGAGGGTCAAATATAAGAAGAGGAAGGAAAGCCCCACAAGCTAATGAATAAGAAGCAGACTAATGTGAGTAACAATAAAGTCAATCAATCGTAAGCAATGGGCAGGCTGACAATCGGTCTTTTGGCAAAAAGACAGCTTGCGCTGTCTGGTAGGCGAGACCTAAAAATTGTTTCTAGCTCAAATGGAAAAGACGCAGGACAGGCCCATTCTGATGATTAACTGAACACCTTTCATTGATGATTGCTCTATTCAGGTGTTAAACTGGTACTAATGAGGGGAAATATTTGCCCGGACGGTATTACTATGTATTAAAAGGACAAAATAGTCAAATAAAACTGTCACAGAATGTACTGCAATATGCTCAAACCTCAAATCAGATGACCTCAGCGTTTGTTAAACAATGACACAGCTACTCTTTTTCTGAATGGTAATCCCAAAAAGCATTTACCATCAAGCTACAGGTTCATATCAATACCCGCTCCTTCCCAAAGGAATGCATACCAGTCAGGTTTCAGACCATGCTGCAGCACTAGAATGGTGACTACTCCAGTTGTGGACAAATCTCTCCTTATCACAAATGATGATGGCCCATCAGGAGCAGCTAGTCTCAGGGAAAAGTGGAAGGGCAGCGCGGGCAGGGGGGCGGATGATGACAACAGCACAGGAAGAAAAAAAAGAAGTTACCTGCCGCCCGCCGCATCGCCGCTCTTCCGCTCCTCTGCAGCACAGGCTAAGGCTCCCAGACACCCTACTGCCAATCCAAACATTGCTCTCATGCTGCTGGCAGCATGAGAGAAGCGTGGGGATTGGCCTGAGCGCCCTGGATTTGCACTCCCACGAGGGCTGGGAGCCTGTGCCTGCTGTCTCAAACCTTGCAACGTGGCTCAGGTTGGAGACATCTCGGTGCGCATGTCGGTATGGCTGTCCTAGGACGGCCGACCAAACCCACAGGCGCACTGAGCAGCAGTGCTCACCACTCCTCCTATGTTGTTATTACGCTAGCCCACCTCCTAGACTCTGCCCTATGAAGTAAAATAAAATGATAATAAACCTGTATAATTATTTTATTTTACAAGTTTTGCACCTGTGCTGGAAGGGGGGTGACGCTCCTCCACCATAACGGAGGAGCTGCTGCTGCGACCCATGCTGTCTGGTTCTGCTTCATCTTGGTCAGTTATACGGCCCTGATTAATCCCCTGTCACCACACAATGGATTAAATAAACTTGCTGGAGTAGTATTTCTCCGATCTGTGGAAGTGATACCAACTTCTCAAGATGGGAATCTCCACATTCGAGGGGTTACCAGTCACATGTGGAGTACCTAGGGATCCATTCTCTCCTTGATCTTAAACCTCTAAGTCGAGCCCCTCACACCAAACTCACAATAAAGATCAACTAATCCATTGATAATGCTATACAATTTCTTCGAAAGTTTACACTAGCAAGTACATTATTCGATTCAAATACCTCCTCCCTGGTATGATAAACCTGCATAACAAGATCCAGCCTCAACCTTTCCACCTCAAATGTTGGAGTAATGCTCATTTCCAACAACACCAAACATGCCCAACTTCACGACTGGCTCTACTATATGAAGTTGCATGGGTTCACATTCAAACTTGCTGCAAGTGCACTTATTAACAGGGACATGTCCTTCAGGATCCATATCACTAACAAAGAACAGGCTCCATGTAGGGTTGAAAGTCCCAGGAGGAGTAACCTATACAATCCTGCTTCTCAGTTCAAATTTTTGACTGAACCGGTATGTTTTCTTGCACAGGAAACCTGTGCTTTGATTTCTCTGACAGGTGCTGTACTTTGTTTGGAAAAGATTGGTCACCAGCAGAGTACTCGACTCTGCTGAAGATGGACGGCTTCTCCGTACACAGCTTTGAGACTCTCGGGTAGCCATATCGATAGCATTAGGTTTATTTATTTATTTGTGAGTTTTATATAGCGTGAACTTGACCCGAAGGTATCAGAGCACTTTACAGAGTAAGCACAACAATAATAACATGAGATACATAATGGGTGCATAGAGATATATATAGTAATGGTAAAAATAAGCACAACAAAAATAACATGAGGGTACATAACATTTATATAGTAATGGTAAAAATGCAAACCTGTACAACGGGATATGCCACAAAATAGCACCACGTACCGGGGTTATATAAAGCACCACTAAAAATACACAGCAACAAATGTAGAAAAGAAGAGTCTGAAAGACAGTAAGATACAGGAGCGCAGAAAGTCCTGAGGTAGATATGAAAGGGAGTCACCAGGGAAGGGAGAGTAGATGCATAGATTTGCCCGAAGTAGTGAAGGCACATGGCATCTTAGCACTAGTGCTCAAGGCAACTTGGCGCTTTACAAAGTAGGAATGATATCAGTAACACGAGGTACAGAGAGAGAAAATAAAAATATAAAGTACATGAGGAATAGTGGGATATATAAGCAGAATAGCAGGGGTACGCGAGTTCCATAAAAGTGTAAATAGCCGTACAAATCGACAGTACAACAAACAAGAGTACGATCAACAGTGTACATAAAAGTACTGAGGTAGTTAAGGAGGGAGGGTGCAGGGTGGGGGGATTAGAGGCACAGTTATCCCCATGGTACAGATGCGTAGATTAATGAGGGGGTGAAGTGAAACATAGGCCCAAGACTAAGGCAAGTTACGAAGTGACAGAAGGCAGCCGACAAAATGGAGGGTAAGGGTCAGATCAGATCAGAAAAGCTTTATTCGGTTATAAAAAAACAACCATAAAAGCGAATGTACATACACATTTATATAATGACATCCATTTTCTAAAGGAAGTTTACTTTAATATAATTCAAGAATACAAAAATTTAATTCCATTAAAATACTTTAAAAAACCATGCTTTTCCGTGCATAAATTGACTTTAAAATGAACATTGCTACAGAAAAACAGATATCCGGCTCTTTAAGTGTAAACATTAGACTCATAGTGCATTAAAAGTTGTAACATTATATTTCTTGAACAATGGTTTTAAATATACAAATCTAAAATTAGAATACAATTCACAAAAAAGTAGAAAGTGCGGAGTGCTTTGCTTTGTGCGATTGTCACACGGGCATGGAGTGGCTGGGTACTGTTTCATTTCTGGAAATGCCACTAAATGGTGTACAAGGCCCAGTCTCATCCTTGTCAATACAAATCGATGGGACGATCTTGTTACTAATGTCAAATAACTTTGATACCCAAAGGTGCCTATATGCAGTTGGTATTGCTGGTAGGTAGATTGTAACTCCACTTGTCTCAACCTATCCTCCTTGCTTTGTGCCAAAAATATATACCTCATCTCTTGTTTGGAAAAATCTAAGACCTCCATTGGGTTATCCAGGGTTCTTATCTTAAATAGTTCACTAGTGGTGTTTACTATATATTTTAACCAAGGGATCTTGAGACAGTTATCCAATCGCATACAGTCCTTGATTATTATTTGTGTAAACAGGGTTTCTTCTTTCGCCCAGATTGACCTCCAAAACAAAAGAGGTCTTAATGCAATCAGATCTGTCAAATATTCAATTCCTGTTTCCCGATGAACCAACTCTGTAGACGCTGATTTAGGGAGGCATAATAATTTTTTAAGAAGATATTTTCCTCTGTTTTTAAATCTGGACAAGGGTAATTACCCCATAGTCCTGCTCCATATAATGCAATGGAGACACATCGAGCTTTATAAATATCAATCATATCTTTAATGCGTCGGTCTCCTAATTTGGCAGCAAATCTAAAATCCCCATATATACTTTTGGTCATTTTCATTTGTACATTAGATATTTCAGATGACCACTTACCATTAGCAGAAAAGGTTATCCCTAAGTAACAAAAGGTATCAACTTGTTCCACTCTTGTTTCCTCTATAAAAAATTGTTTTATTTTATTAGGTTTTTTCCCACAGACCATAATATATGTTTTGGCTTTATTTATTAACATCTTTCTCCCCTTAATAAAATCAGTAAACCCATTCAGTAATCGTTGTAGGCCTAGCGGGGTCCGAGATAGGAGCACCGCATCGTCTGCATAAAGCAGTACTGGTATATTCTGTCTATCTACTTGTGGAGCATCCGCCGGTATTAGTTTAAGGACTGCGTCTACTTCATTAATAAATAGAATAAAAAGTAATGGCGCTAAGACACAGCCTTGGCGGATACCGCGTTTGACCTTAAAATTGGGTACAAGCACCCTGATGACCATACCGAACTCTACTTGATAATTTTTCATACAGTCTAGCAAGAAAGTAGATAATAGACTCCGGGGCCCCTAGGTTGAGTAAAACTGGCCATAACAAAGTATGATCCACAAGGTCAAAAGCGCTGCTCAAATCAGCAAAACATAAGTAAAGTCCCCCTTGTTTTGCTCGTGTATATTTTCCAATTAAAAGTTCCAAATTAAGACACTGTTCCAACGTACCCAGCCCCTTTCTAAAACCATATTGTGACTTAGCTAAAATATCGTTTTCCCTGACCCATTCGTCCAATCTTACCAGAAGAACCCTGCTCATAACCTTCACTGAAGAGTCCAGTAGGGAGATCGGTCGGTAATTTCTAGCATCCGATTTGTCTCCTTTTTTATAAACTGGGATTATAACAGATTGACCCCACGACCTCGGCGGGCCTTCTGTAACTGCTGCATTAAAAACTCTTGTGAGTATCGGACCCCATAATTTTGGTACTGATTTATAAACGTCTATGGGTACCCCGTCCGGGCCTGGTGCTTTACCCCCTTTACTTCCTCTGATGCCTAACTCTACCTCGCTAAGTGTGATATTTAGCGGGATAGTAGGCCATTTTGCATAATCTGTGGGCCCGTCTAGCGGTTTGTTACATGGATTAAAAATATTAGAAAAGTGTGTCACCCATTCTTCACAATTTACATGGCAAAAAGTTTCTGGGTACGAGTCATCTTTCAGGAACGTTGAATTAACAGTATCCCAAAATAACTTATTGTTGGATGTCGCAGCTGCCATAGAAAGGTTCCCCCAGGCTTCCTCTTGTAATTCCTTCCTCCTTAATTTTAATGCTATTTTATAGTCCAATCTTAAATTCTTCACTAACACTTTGTCCCTTGGTCTATTAGTGAGTGCTGCTTTTAGCATATTCAGTGAGTTAGTACAAGAATGGTTAAACCAGCCCATCTTCTGCTTTTGTGTCCCCTTTACCTGGGTGGTAAAACACTTTTCAATAAAAACATTAATTCTACAAAAATTAATTAACATCAATGTTGGTTCCACCTCAACTGCAAGACTATCGAATATCTCCTTACCACATCCTAGGATAATCTTTTTTAAAATAGTGTTAGAATTAGAACCTTTCCATCTAATCCTTGTACCATTAGGTCTACACAATGCAATATTATCAATAGCAGTTTGATCGGTTACAATTTTTTACCCCACACATTCAAAGACATTGTGATACAATTATGATCACTAAGTAAAAGTTCAACTATAGAGGGAGTAGAACATAAGTGTAGAATATTTGCCGATACTAAGATGTGGTCAATAGTGGTGTTAGCATTTCTTCCAATAAAAGTAGGTATCCTATCTCCATTCTCATTTTGCCCACTCTGCATCACTTCAAGGTCATACTTCACCATGACCTGGTTTAGGGTGGTACCATAAATGTTGTGAGGGAAGTGTAAAAGATCATCCCCTACATCATTCCTATACCCACAGACTTTAGTCATAGACTGAGCGCAGGTTGAAATATTAAAATCCCCAAGCCATAGAATAGTAAAATTAACATTTACAGTTGTGACCAGCTTCTCTATTTCTTTTTCTATGTCAGTAATTACAATATGTCGTGATGAGTCAAATAAATTATTATAAAAATTAATCAATAAAACATCCCGATCGTCATTGTGGTGCAACCATAATAGCTGGGAGTAATAATCCACATTAATAACCTTTTTACTACCACCGGTAATTTGTTTGACAGAAGTATTAACAATCCACCTTTTGCTCTTCCGGCCATTGAGGGTTTAGCTAATAAGTTATAAGAAGTGAACCCTTCAATGTAAATGGGGGCAGTACTCCAAGTTTCTTGAAGGCAGAGAATGTCAAGTTTGCTAACAAAATCCGACCAACCCAGTGTATACAATTTATTTCCCAAACCAGCTATGTTCCATGTGGCAATTGTATATCCCCTCTCTGTCGGGTTCTCCCCGCCATTAGTGGATCGTTCATTTATATACATATCAGAGTCGCCCTCAATATTAATTAGATTTGAGGGTAACAAGTTTATAGCTGATTCCATAAAATGCCCTTTGTTTTCATCTGGGAGTATCCCTTGTGTAGCTACATTATCTGTATATATTGTACAACACTCATGCAATCCAATACCCTCAAGGCACGCCATTGGCATAGTTAAATTAGATGTTGAGGGTGTTAACTCACTTTCTAATTTGGATCCTACCCCCATTGGGTCCTTTCCTTGCTGACCCTTCTGTCTTTCCTCCCCACACCACCTCATCCCTATTGTTTGTCAATCATTAGCATCCAGGGAGCTAAGTGGTAAAAATCTGTTAAAAGTGGGTAAAGCCCATTGTGAGTATGCCGGCCTTGCTGGATATACTTTCCAGTGCTCCTCATCTCTTACTCTAATATATGCCGGACTTAAGTGGCTATAAAAAAAACCTAATGGTAGCAGCGATATACCAGGATCGTTGAGGTTGTTAGGGACCCCTCTCTCTAAGGAAGTCCTAGCCCAATCCGGTTTTCTAAAATTAATAATAATACAGTCTCCCTGTAATAACTTTCTTTGAGATCCAATCCAATTTACCCGTCGGGTTAGGAGAATCTGTTCCGCTTTTTCGACGGGGTACCCACAATGCTTACCTAACCAATTAATCACTTTATTTTTTAAAGCTTGGTCCGTCTCTTTTTGGCCTAGCTCTAGTTGAGGTACATTTACCATAACTGCAACATATGGGCAACACTCTGGGGGTAGATTAATAGGTATTTCTGATCTTCCACTTCTTTCCCTATTCCCTTTTAGTTCTTCTGGGGTCTTGATCTGCTCTACTCCATCTAATCTTTCTCCTCTTTTGGTGCATGATTGATTACTCCTATTCACAATCTTCCTTGAGCCCGTTTGTGGCTGGTCATTATTTAAATTAGGCACAGCCTCATTACTTCCTTCATTACAGTTACCAGCTGGTAATTTGGGGCACATTATACCCTGTTCATCTTGATTTAATATGCCCCCTTGGGCATCATTGATGTTCACCCTTTGGTTATTACTAATTTGAATTATTAGGTCACTAAGTCTAGTGACCTCTCCATTAAGGTGATCTATTTTATCAAGAAGAGGTCTAATACAGGCCTCTATTTTTTGGTTAAGCTGGATAACTATATGGTCCATTTGCTCTTTTGGTAGGGGTTGTGGATCAGCACAGATTCCTGGTGTCTTAGCCATTGTATTTCTTACATGTCCCTTTTTGCTTATGTTAGAAATCGCTACTTTTGCCTGGCTAGTTCTGCATCCCCTTTTCCTTTTCGGGGACGGCAAGCCAATTGGTGAGTTTTGCCGCTGTCCACTAGGTACTAATACTAAATCTTTATCAAGGATTCCCACGTTCCTGTTTCCCTCTGGGTTAGATGTTTGCTCAGTATTAAAAGTATCTTCAATTACGTGGGTAGTCCCAGAATCATGCCCATCTATTTCCTCATTCACTGATCCTATACCTATTGAAAGGCGCCGTTCTGTCCTATCTATCTCATCATTAATCACACTTACTGCCCGTACTAGGTAGGAATCAATGGTAATACATGGAGGATCAATCACGCTTTTATGATGTTTTTGTGGTTTACGTTTCGACATTTTAGTAGTAGATGATATAAATATGTTATTCACACCTCAAGGTAAAAGTAGTGCAAATACAAAATACAAAATACAAATCTAAAAATGCTAAGTATAATATATAAAACTTATAATGGGGGGCCGTAGCAAGTACAGAATAGTATCAGTAAAAATCAGTAAAAATAAAGAATAAGATCATATATATCACATATATCACAGTACTAAATCTTAAAAATGGGCCTAAGTTTAAAAAGATAATTATACAGCCAAATTTCAAAGTGCTTGTGCAAAGTGCTTGTGCAAAACCACAGAGAAAATGTCATATAAAGTGCACCAGGTGGAACAGTAGACTAATAGAATGCAGTGTATAAGTACGATATCACCATAAAAAGAGTCCGGATATATCATAGAAATGTCAATAGGAAACACCACAGCCATATACCAGTTCACGATGGGGGTCAACACAGGCCTGAATACTCACGGCCAGCCCAGTAATAATCGCTCTATAAACGACTGCGTTCTCCCATATGGATTCTCAGGTACAATTGCCTCCGCGTAAATGATTCAAATGCTTGGGACCAAGGGGATTGGCCCTGCCCTGCCTCTTCCTGGCAATGACGGGCAAGGACGGGCCCGCCCTTGGCCCGGGCTTTGCCCGGGCGCTGCCCGCGCGCGTCCCGCGCTGCGGAAGGGCAGCAGCGCTTTTGATGGGGCAGGAGGCTGGAGGCGCTAACGTGACGCAGCTTCCCCGCGCCAGGCAGGGGCTAATGGGAAATGTAGGCCGTTCCCCTCACGGCAAAGCGATGATGTTTCCCAAGCCGTTCCCCTCACGGCAAAGCGATGAACTCTCTGGCCGTTCCCCTCACGGCAGGTAACAAGCGCCGATATGCGCGTCCCGCGCTGCGGAAGGGCAGCAGCGCTTTTGATGGGGCAGGAGGCTGGAGGCGCTAACGTGACGCAGCTTCCCCGCGCCAGGCAGGGGCTAATGGGAAATGTAGGCCGTTCCCCTCACGGCAAAGTGATGATGTTTCCCAAGCCGTTCCCCTCACGGCAAAGCGATGAACTCTCTGGCCGTTCCCCTCACGGCAGGTAACAAGCGCCGATATGCGCGTCCCGCGCTGCGGAAGGGCAGCAGCGCTTTTGATGGGGCAGGAGGCTGGAGGCGCTAACGTGACGCAGCTTCCCCGCGCCAGGCAGGGGCTAATGGGAAATGTAGGCCGTTCCCCTCACGGCAAAGCGATGATGTTTCCCAAGCCGTTCCCCTCACGGCAAAGCGATGAACTCTCTGGCCGTTCCCCTCACGGCAGGTAACAAGCGCCGATATGCGCGTCCCGCGCTGCGGAAGGAGCAGCAGCGCTTTTGATGGGGCAGGAGGCTGGAGGCGCTAATGTGACGCAGCTTCCCGCGCCAGGCAGGGGCTAATGGGAAATGTAGGCCGTTCCCCTCACGGCAAAGCGATGATGTTTCCCAAGCCGTTCCCCTCACGGCAAAGCGATGAACTCTCTGGCCGTTCCCCTCACGGCAGGTAACAAGCGCCGAGTATGCGCGTCCCGCGCTGCGGAAGGGCAGCAGCGCTTTTGATGGGGCAGGAGGCTGGAGGCGCTAACGTGACGCAGCTTCCCGCGCCAGGCAGGGGCTAATGGGAAATGTAGGCCGTTCCCCTCACGGCAAAGCGATGATGTTTCCCAAGCCGTTCCCCTCACGGCAAAGCGATGAACTCTCTGGCCGTTCCCCTCACGGCAGGTAACAAGCGCCGATATGCGCGTCCGCGCTGCGGAAGGGCAGCAGCGCTTTTGATGGGGCAGGAGGCTGGAGGCGCTAACGTGACGCAGCTTCCCCGCGCCAGGCAGGGGCTAATGGGAAATGTAGGCCGTTCCCCTCACGGCAAAGCGATGATGTTTCCCAAGCCGTTCCCCTCACGGCAAAGCAATGAACTCTCTGGCCGTTCCCCTCACGGCAGGTAACAAGCGCCGATATGCGCGTCCCGCGCTGCGGAAGGGCAGCAGCGCTTTTGATGGGGCAGGAGGCTGGAGGCGCTAACGTGACGCAGCTTCCCCGCGCCAGGCAGGGGCTAATGGGAAATGTAGGCCGTTCCCCTCACAGCAAAGCGATGATGTTTCCCAAGCCGTTCCCCTCACGGCAAAGCAAGGGTAAGGGTCAAACGGAGTGGGGGCGTGGCCAAGTCTTCAGTGAGAGAGGAATTTGTTGGATAGGAATTTTTTTAATTTTTTCTTGAAGAGGGATGAGGATTGGTTACATCTGATCTCAGTGTGGAGAGAGTTCCAGATATTAGGGGCTAATCAAGAAAAGGAACAGTAGTAGGTTTTCTTTTTCTTGAATTTTTGTGGCTTGAGTAGTAAGGAGGTCGTACTTCTGGAGGATCTGTTCCTACCTGAAAGGGTCAGTTTCTGGGCCAAGTAGGAAGGGGTGTTGCAGTGCAAAGCTTTATGAGTCATGAAAGCAATTTGAGGTGCATCCTGTCCTTAAGTGGCAGCCTATTCAGCGCACTTAGGTCAGTGGTGATGTGATTACTTTTTTTAGATCCTGTGAGGAGCCTGGCTGCTGAATTAAGAGTGGCCTCATGAGGAGCAAGTGAGGTTTTCAGGAAGCTCACAAGGGTAACGCTACCATAGTCCAGTTTTGGCAGCACAAGTGCCTGAGTCGCAGTTATGAGGTCAGTCGCGGGGAGGAAAGGTTTTAATTTCATAAGGATATGCAACTGATGGTTGGCTCCTCTGGTAATGGCGCTGATGTGTTTATGCATGGAGAGGTCTTTTTCTAGGGTGATACCTAGGGATTTGGCGGAGTCGACGATGTGTGGGGTGCCGTTTCGGGCAGAGAGAAGGTGCAACCACTCTTTGATGTTCGAGGTGGAAGTGGGTGGAGCAATTAGTAAGAATTCAGTTTTAACGGCATTGAGTTTGAGGTGATGGTGCGTCAGCCATTGTTGAGTTAATGTTAGGGTGTTATTGAGGGTGTGGCTTATGAGTCATTGTTCACTACAATTCAATGTAGTGAGATGTCAGCACCAGTGACACATATGCTTTTGATCACACTTACTCTGAGAGGAGAACCTAAAGTGTTCTCAATATTGTACAGGAAATGACAAAGGTGACAGACTCACTCTGACTGGGAAGATAATCTGGAAAAAGAACTGATGGACCCTAAATGGGCACTGGCTGTCGCATCCCCAGCAAAAACCTCAAGAAACTCAAGACTCAAATTGATACAGTATAATATTCTATACAGGAACTACACACACCACAGGGACTACACAAAATGTGCCTGGATACACCAGACACTTGCCCAAGGTGTAAACATGGAGTTGCAAATTTCATACACATGTTTCGGAAGTGCTCCCTCATTGCAAGTTATTGGACCGAAATAGTCAACTTGCTCAAGACACTCACCAGGAGATCCAATTTAAGTACTTCAGGCACGTTTGCTTGGATTAATGATTAGATGCAGGAAAATGAAACAGGAAACAAATATATCGATCTAGATTTGGTCTTAGCTAAAAGGCAAATAATAATGAAATGGAAATGCATGAAGACCCCACAATTCACTATATGGCGAAGGGATTCACTGAAATGGGCTGAGGCTGACAAAACAACTATGTTCAGACAATCCAAACGCAGGAAAAGTAGCTCAGACGCCAGAGTGTGGGACACTATACTACTTAAATTACAAGGTGGGAATGAGAAATAACTCCCATAGATGGATACATAATCCTGACTAAACCAAGTGTGGATTTGATACCAACTCCCACTGAGCTGGAGTAAACGTACAGACAGCCGGGTGCAATACAGGCAAAATTAGTTAAATAACAAGGAAGAACATGAGGTGGGAATTAAATAGTTATCTGACACCATGGGAAACCAGAGGGTACCAGCGGTCTAGAAAAAAGGGAACCAGGAATGAATCCAGATGTACAGATCTATCAAAATGCACACATATAATCACATACTCAAACTACCTTATTTTATTGTACAGAGGAAAAATGAAGAGACCAGACTGAATTGTGGCTGTTCAGATGTTCAGATGTTTATTGCTGTTGGGTCAAAGCACTGATGTTATATGGCAAAAAACAAACACTATAAAACACTATAATACTGATTGTATTTTCTGATGCGCTAATTGTTATTGTTATCTTAGAAAACTCATAAAAAATATTTTTTTTCAACTCTAATGAAAATTGGACTCCCCCAAAGTGTAACTCCTTTCAACATGGGTGATTGCCATCCCCATGTCCAGGCCAAAGCACGGCTAAGAACCGTCTGCAGCTTATTGATAGCTGTGGTACAGGGTTTTCTCCCATGCAACCCCTTGTTGTAGAGGCTGCGTACTAGCCCTCGCTGGTAAAGCTATGTAGTGTGTCATGGCTAGGACACCTCATTAGGGGCGATATCTGTATTGGATTTGAGATTCCTCTCTGCCCTATCCTCTTGCATGTCCTGGCATTGCTCACTAGCCCTTTCCCTAGACAAGCCATTATAAACAGGTGGAGGAGAGTGTGGTTTGGATCAACAAAGTCTTGAATGGAAAAGGGAAAGGCTACTTTGGTCACCTCACTGACTCACTCCAGTTTGGACTTGTCGGCTTGTGCACTGCTAAAAAGCAGAAAGTTTGATATGTGATTGACAGGATTATATTGCAAGTTTAAATGGCAGAGATGTACAAACGTGTTAACCCTTGAAATCCCACCCAGCACCTTTTTTAAATGAGAATGTCTCAAAAACTACTGAAAGGATTTACAATTAATACAAAAAAGCAGGCTTTCTGAATAAAGTTCTACTTTCGTGCCAAATTTGGTGTAAATCCATTCAGCAGTTATTGCTCTATCTTTCGGCAAAATTTCCTATAAAAGCTAAAATGGGAAGTAATGCACTTTTCACCCACCTTAACTTTGTTTCCCATATGCGGGTTTTCACAAAGCGTAGCACGTCTTAATTTAGCTGACTCAGTTGGTGGATTGACAAGTTTTCTGCAAATTCATGTGCGGGGTCAAAAGATATTTATCAAAACAATTGGCTTTTCAATGTTTATTTATATATATGAAGAAAAGCGTTCATCCGAAAGACGAAGGCACACTCTCTAATCAGCTTTTATTTAATTAGACAAACACAATTCTGGTGTGAACATTTTCAATGCCCATGTTTCCTGACACGTTTCGGACTTAATGACAGTCCTTGGTCACAGGGATGTGGCAGGTAAAAAGTTTGTCGAGCTGTAACTCTGTCACATAAAACTCGTTGCTTTGCATATTAATCATTTTACCCTCTAGTGAGTTTCGATAGTGCCTTTACTTTTAAAGCATGCTTCATAACGGGTAATTCTGCACAGAGACCTTTCGCCCTTCAATAGGCCAGCCCACACAAACTTGCCGGTTTTGTGAATTAATATACTATATATATATATATACACACACACACACACACACACATTTATATAAAACATTTTGGCAATTTCGTTTTACCAAGAGTACAAGGCTCATCATAATGAAGATTACTGGGAAGTAATTGGAGCATTAATACACTGTACAAAGGAGCTAAAAGCGCATCTCTTCAAAGAATACCTAATTTGCCAGGGATAATGATTCCACAGCAACAGGAAACAGAATTACACTCAATTCCATGCCCCTCAGCTAGTAAGTAAAGTGCTCCCTTAGCTACAAACGCCCTTTAAAAGTCTCAGCGCATGCACATCTATGCATACATTGTGCACAAATCTATGGATCAGTGCCAGTGCTGTAAATTTTGAAGGACAAACTACCAATATAAACGTTCCGCTCCGGCCCTCGCTCCTGGAGGACAAAGCGAGGCGCACAATTTTTCTTGGCCTTGGAATCTGCTGTCCGGAACAACCTTCGAGTGCAACTCCGGCTCTTTGGAAACCTCCCAAGTTTCCACAGAGGTGGCAGCCACTGAAAGCTTGAGCCAGGCTCGAGCCTGAAGCCTGGCTCTGGTTCAGCTTGAGGTCCTGTTGGAAGCTCGAGCCCATAACAACCCGAGCTTTCATGTGGCTTCTGCTTGTCTCCCTCCTCGTACCCTGGATGTGGCGCAATGGTCAGACTAGCTAACTGTGGAACTGGGGAAACGTTCGAGTCTCGTGTCGGCTCAACATCCTGTGATTCTGGACAAGTAACTTAATCTCCCTATGCATACAAACAATGCATGTGACCTTGTGTAATGTACCTGCCACTCATGGAAAGCAGCCAATACCCTCGGGTCAAGTTGACGCTACATTTTAAGAACTGCAGAAAAATGCACTGAAAGGTAAAAACAAAGCTTTAACATAAAATAGATACCTATTGACTGGCTGATTTGTACAGAGTGAAACCAGAAAACCTGTATAAATCTTGGCTTCCCTACTTAAATTGTGTGATCTTAGGCAAATATTTCCTTTCACAAAAACTCTTTTCTTCTTCATTGTCGAGTATGTACTTTCAAACACATAAGTTCAGACTACTAGTTGTACAAAACTATCACTTTAATAGGTATTTCTATGTGCAGTACTATAATGTGCCCTATTAATGTCAAAGCTTCTACGTGTTAAAGGAATAGACTTTTTTATAATTTTGAACAGACTTTATCATATTTTTCATGATGTTTGTTGTAAGATTTACATAGCAAATATTTTCAGCGCTCCACTCGTGCACGGGCTCTAAGATCTGAGCCAGACCCTTTGCTCCGCTCTGGCTCACCTCTCCCTGTTCATTTGTTGGCTCGCGCACCTCGAAGTTTCTGGAAACATCTAAAAACTGAGCTGTTCGCTAAAAAAGTGATAGGTGGGTGTTGGTGTGTGTTTAACAGGGTGAAACACTAGAGTGTGTCCAGCCGGACACTACAACTGCCAGCTGAGCGTTAAATGGGCAGGTACTGTCCGGTACTGAGCATTACTGCAATACATTTAATGGGATAGTACCGGTTCTCCTCAGGAGCAAGTAGGTACTTGAAATACTGAGTACCTGTTCATCTATATTGCCATTCGAAGCACTGACTACCTGCATCGTGTTCTTTCAGCGCCAAGAAACCACGCTCCGTATGGATGTGCGTCGTGTGCTTTAGTAGTGACCCACATACACAGGGCTTTAAGTGGGCCGGGTCGCGCCGGTGCTGAGCACCGGCAGTTCTAAAAAAGCAGGTGTCAGACGGGTCCCTAGGGGGGGGTCTGTTTTTTGCATCACACTCCGGGTGAAAATAAAAAAACTTGACTCTGCAGCAGTGCCACCCTTCACGGCCAATGGGTAACTTCCAAGAGACTCGTAAAAGTTCTTTCACAGTCTCATCATTTCAGAACTGAAGGATTGTCATATTATATTCAACGAAGTTATAGTTGTTGCTTATGCAACTAGCAACCATTGACAAAGCCAATAGTTTTGGCTTGCTGTAGGTGTAAGGCTACTTGTTGTATCATATATCTCAATATCTGGATGTAATGACGGAAGCAGCAAAATACCAGTCGGGCGGCACACTATGCTAATCACAGCACAGATTTTTCGCTTACGTGTTTAAGCCACGCCCTTAATTACATTGGCCACGCGCCTTTGAGAACCACCCCCCGCCCCCTCCCTAGTTTTTTTATCCCACTTAAAGCCCTGCACATACGTATACTTTGATTGGGTTTCCGGTCCATATTCCTTTCTTGTGCATTTCGAAGGATAACGGGAGGCGTCCACCCGAAGGAGGGAGCGGTGACCGGGCAAGCAAATAAGGGCAGGGAAAGGGCTGGAAGGGGTTAAAAAGTGCCAAGCTGGGGCCCTGAAGCTGATCCGTCTTCTATCCATCCCTCGCGACACAACAGGGCTCTGTGACCTTTGACATCTTGCAGCAGCCTTACACCACCGCAGGCCCTACCAGACAAACTAATTTCAGGGATTTCTGAGTCTTTTATCGCGAGGGCGGCCAGAGAGCCTGCAGCTCTCGATGGAATATGAGATTAGCTCTCTGCTGAGGGAGGTGGACTCCCCCATGCCGTGGATGAACTCGCCACTGAGTGAAGTATGCTCCCTTCTGTGTGTGCGTTGAACCCACTGCTGTGCGATGTAAAGTGAGCTCAGTCCAACAGATGAACTAACACCGATGTGAGGTAAACCAGAGGGGAACTACTTCCGTGGGATGTGAGCTCACTACGTACTAGTTGGAACTCACACTCACTCATGCACGAGGCGACTAAGCATGATGTGTTTTCACTGCTTTGTGAATCCCCTCCTTTAGATGAAGTCGCTGTTCTCTGATGTACATCCACCCTAGCGCCAAGTGAGTGGACGCCGGATTTACATAAACTCGTTCCTATGGTTATGGCATTTTTTTTTAGCATGTTCGAGCTGGGCTGGGCCCACCACGCCCATGGCGCCAGCCTCCAGAGGAGCGATGGAGATCCCTGCAGCAGCCTCCCTACGACTTGGGTCCAAAGAAAGGTGTGGGTACCAACTTTGGTTTCACCCAGGGCGCTCTGGTGACCCCCCTCTTTTTAATCCAGTGGTTTGCTCGCCCCATGTCCGAGGCCGGTCTAACCCCAGAGGCCTCATCTGCTCACAGATATTTCATTTGTCTTGGGGACTACTGTGGGCGACCTGAACCCGCCAATTCAAGCCGCTCCTCTGTCCCCAGAGACCTCACGCTGCTGTCAAACGCTTTATGTGCCCTCAGCCCTGGGCAGGCGTCTGCAAGGGCGCCAAATTTCTCTCCGCCCAGGGCGCTATCTTAACAAAGGCCGGCTCTGCTCCTATCAGAGTATACACCTGCGCTCAAAGACTCATCGGCCGCAGGTGCAGCCCAAACTAGCTCTGACGTAAGAGCCGCGCTGATGTCAGACTCAATCTGTGTCTCGAGGAGTGACAGAGTGACTTACATCTTATTATCAGCCTCTGCCCGGTAATTGAATTACAGCACTCAAAATTCAGTGCAAGCAACGCGCTGTGCCTCGGGACTGCACAGACAGGGAAGCAGCGCCACCCGCCGGCCACAAAAGGAAAGGCATGTACTACAGGAAAAACACTTGGCCTTCCAGTAATAACGCAGCCCATTATCATTATCATGCACGCATCGCACAGCTGCCGCTCTTGTGACCTTGGAGCGCTGTTACTTTGTCCTTAAAGCATGCTGGTGTATGCATCAGTGGTCGAAGTGCATAAAAAAAAGTATGGGAACTGTGATGCTGCGCGCAAGGGGGCGGGGTGAGTGAGCGTGGCTAAAAAAGCAAAATATTCTGTAACTTTTTTCTCTTTCACATTCCGGTAACTACATATGAAATAACGCACAGCCTAAATGAAAATTAAATATAAGTTATGTGAATCAGTGGGAAAGGCACTATCGTACATTATGGAACCTCTATTAGTTAATGCACTGCACCAGCGAGCCACCAAATTGAATCCTGGTTGGTGCAGTGGAGAATAGTGACTTGTGTATGTTTAGTGCTACAAGGGCTCAGTCTGTGACAGGAAGCATTGTGAACATTTAAGTCATTATTTTAAACTTGCCTTACACATAGTATAAGATAGGCTGCTACAGAATGCGCAAAAAGGTTTAAGATAAAAAGTGTTTCCAAAATATAGATTTTTTTTGCAGACAGGTAAACGCAGTTGGGCGGTGAGGCGGGCAGAGTGGGAGGGGGGAAGTCGACAGATTAAATAAATGATACCTATTCTGTCGTCCGTCGACTTCCCACCTGCCCCGCCGCGGTTACCTGTGCCAGCCGCTGCTGAGACTATATGGAGTGCAGTTTTTTTGTGTGTCTTTTAAAAGCACACACTTCACAGCTTAGCTGGTAACTCCCTTTCAATACCCCTCAAAAAGAATAAATGTGTGTCATCAGGAAGCACTTTTTGTTGGGTAACTGTCTTTTAAAACCACACACTTCACATCTTAGCTGGTAGCTAGCTCCCTTACAATACCTCTCAAGAACAATAAATCTATGTCATCAGGGAGCTTCAAGTGATTCCATTAATTAAAGCCAATACTGGCTTCCAGACACCCTTTACATTTGAAGATTGACCAGTTGTGCACATTTACATTTCTTTCAGGCAAGGAGGCACCCTGGCAAGAAGGCTTGCTTAGGTGTCTGCAACTCCCCCGGTTTCACAGCACAGGAGACTCTCACTTCAGCGGAAGCATTTCCGCTGTCTCCTGGGATGGGTGTCTTTTGACAAAAAGTAGGGGAACTGTTTTTCTAAAATTAAAAAAGTATGGGCACATCGTGCCTCTCAGATCCCCCCCCCCCCTCCCACTTCGACCACTGGTATGCATGTGTGGATGAGAAGGTGTTAGTTGTTTGTTGGCGTGACGTGTGTAAAGCGGAAGGCGCTGTTTGAGTGATTTGTGAAGAGGTGGCCAGATCTTATCGCAGATAGTGTCTAGCAGCATATTGAGGAAGGAGCACGTAAAGGAAATGATACAGTAAGTCGTAGGGCAAGATTCTTAGCACAGCTGACGGCAGAGCAGAGAGGGGGCGTTATGGAAGTTGGTCGCATTTGTGTGCAGGTTTGCAGAGGTGGGCCAGGTCAGGTGTAATGTAATCTACCACACGGAAACTGAAGTAAAGACATGGCATGGTTACTGTAGAGCATAAGATTAATCCCACTAAGCAAAAATACCTACAAAAATGTAATTCTTGAGACCCGAAGCAGCATGCTGCCCAGCGTAAAAGCACAACTATGCATCGTCAGGGGTAGGAAGGGCTATATAATGCAATTACCATAAAATCTTTAACCCACACTAAAAGTAATACCATAACCCTTAGCAGACATACAGTCTACCTTAGTCCATACAGGCTGCTTAATAACTCCCTTTTACTGCTTGACACTTACATGAGACAAAACTGCTGAAGGTCCATCACCCAGTACTATACAAGTCCGCAGCAATAAATCACCCATCACCAACTGAACAGGCACAGAGTAACTTAAGAGATGTGAAATATTGATACGGAAGCACACGCAAAGAAACTGTAAGAGTAAATCCATTAATCAGTCCTTTTCAGTAAGTTTCCAAAGCGTGAGAGTTTTAATTGGAAACAAAATAGAGAATGTCCAGACAGTTTGAAGTTGACAGTTCACTGGCTACACTTTGACAATTCCACAGATCTTGACTGTACAATTCTTATGATGCTTTGGCAGCCGAAACGTGTTTCATCTTTATGCAACTTGTTGAAGGCTTGAATATATATTCATTATACAACAAGTAGATGAGAAAAATGTCTAGAAAAGTTCTCTCCCTTTGCGGCGACGGGCAATGTTTCTCAATTGTACAAGATGAAACCGCAGGCAAAGACCTTTGCCCAATAGTATACGTTGTGGGCACCTAGAGTAAACACTGAAGCTTCGGTAGATATTCCATGGACTTGTTCCACACACACCAAAGAAAACCGAAGCACATGTACAGTGGCAGATCCAAAAAAGGAGTAGGTGAGAATGCTAATCATCATCTGGTGCAAAACATCCAAATTCAGGTTAACAGTCCCTTAGAAATCCAGAGATCAATCTACACACTACAGAGGCCATGTTAAAATGTACCTACATTTGACTAGTTTAAGGAGCTCCCATTGAAGCAGCATTCACGTCTGTGACGATCAAAGTAGTAGCACCTAAGACAGACCATCTGCTTGTAAGTCAAGAATGAAAAGCCCGGGAGGTAGGAGAAGCTTCAAAGAAATAGGTTAGAAGGATTCCTTGCCAAAGAAAAGTGATTACGTGATCCTCTAATTGTGACAATCACTTTGCCAGAGTATGCCATTGGAGGGAATGCAAGGACTACCCTTGACCCCACAAGAAGGAGGCAGCTCTCCACATGGTAGAGCTACTCAAGAGGCGATGACAGCTATTAGAGGATGGTGAGACAAGTATGGTCTCACCATCATCTGATCATCTTCGCCATATGCAAAGGCAGTTCGGCCTGCAATGGTCACATGAAGTGTGCTATCATGATCCTGGTTCAAAAGATAACTGCCCTTTTGTATTACAATGTTTGGGAGTAACAAAAACCACAATACCCTTTAGTTGGTAGTGAAAGGACACCCACCCAATCACACAATGGCACCATATCATTCAGCAGATCTAGCAATGAAGTGTCTCCAGAGTCATATAGATGGAACTTACGTACTTTAAAGAAGTATGAAAACCACTCTTGGGCTTTCCATATATGGGTGGGTTTCACATGGTTTGTCCTCCAGGATGATAACAATGGGTCTTTTTGATTGGCTATTACAATAGGTCAAAACCTTTTTAGCATGATCACCCCCATTTTTTAAGGACTGATACATATTTAGGATAAGTAACTTTTAGAAAGTTACAGTTTCCCTACCTAAATCTAGGTAGAAAATTTGGCACCAGCCCAGTGGGAAAGGAAACCTACGGAAGTGAAAACCTTTGTTCTTTAGGCCCAGGATAGCCAACTGGGCACCAGCCCCGTGGGAAGGAGAGCTCCTCCCAGAACCAGTTTGGTATAGCTGAGGATAAGGCGACTGCTCAGTACCTTAAACACTCCCCTGACTGGCACACAAGCTCCCTCCAAGGGCAGAAGTCATGTACCATCTTGACTTCTCCCTTGCAGCATGCATTCTGGGCCAGTTTAGAGTGTTTATTACATTCTTCTGTAGTTTAATAAATTGGAGTGGGGAATTTTGTGTTTTGACTTTTTAACTGTTTTGATACTTTTAAATGCTTTACACATCTTCACTCAAATTAAGCATGTCTGCTCTATCCCATAGCTACTTGGGGTTGAGCTCATGTTTAAATTATTGAAACCCTTGCCAAGACCCAACAGATTAGTGACTTTATCTCTTGTGGGGGGCTGCCATCCAACGCAAATAATAACTCTCTTTCTTGCAGCAGCCAATATCCACTCTCACTGTAGAGATGCTTCATTGGGTCCTTTAGGATCAGAAAATGCCTGCGATGGACAAGTTCTTTATCACTGAAGAGGGGCTCTGATCAACTGTAGCATGGCCAGAGATCTGTGCCTCATATAATGTGCAACGCATGTGAGTCCCTGATAGGTGGCGGACACATAATATGAGTTTGAGCATCTTTTACACAGCTTGGGCAAACTCAAAGGCAAACAAATACACAATCAACAGCCTGGAGATAGTAGTAATGCAAAGAGAAGGTGCACAGGTCCACTCTTTGTGTCTGCCCAATAATGGTCACATGCAATACGAAGCAACAGGGCAGCTTGGACAATGCATTGACAGAGAAACTGCCAAGACTATCTGCAGGCAGACTGTTCACACAAACACACTCTATAGATAACATCCTCAAGGATATCAATGACAAACAACAGTTCTCAAACTTAGACATGCATGCTGGCTTTCATCAATAGGAGCATCCGCCCTCCACATGCAACATAACAAAATTCTCTACTCAATGTTGCCTCCTTGGCTGCTGCAAAAATGGAACTTTGGCATTACCCCAGCCTCTGAAGTGTTTCAGAACAATGTCAGAGTGGTGCCAGCTGCACTTTCGTGTGTACTGAAATGATGACATACTCATTTGTGAGTAGGAAAAAGGCCAGCAGGAGCACCACAACTGGCTAATGGCTACCCTGTAGAGGCTTCCAACTAGAGGCTGAAATCTTACTCTGCACAGAAACAAATGCAAGTCACTTACTACATCTTCTCAGGCAAGGGAATGAGAGCAGATGTGAAAGCAGCTGGACTCCTTCTCACTGAAACTACCACTATCTCAGGTACTCAGTTTTACTAACTTAACACTACTTAAGTGTGCCAAATGAAGCCATACCCAGTGAAAAAAGCAAAGCCGATCAGAAGCATTAAATCTGTCTGAGTTTAAAAATGTCTAACCTGACTGAAACAAGCTTGACAAAAGGCTCTATGCAAGACAGCACGCTTGGACATATTAAAGAAGTTGACTCTATCAAAATGAAAGATTTTAAAGATTGTGACCAAACTAAAACTAAACAAAAACTCAGAGACCTTAGATTTAGATAAAGGACATTGGATTTATAACTTGGAAATTAGGGGCCAGATGTACTAACGTTTTTTGCGGGCGCAAATGGGTTTTAGACCCGTTTGCGACCGCAAAAAACCTGTGGCCCATGTACTAATCCTATTTTGCGAGTCGCAAATCAATTTGCGACTCGCAAAATAGGATTAGCGACTCGCTATTAGGAAGGGGCGTTTCAAGGGCGTCCCTTCCTTATAACGACTCCTGAAGCTATGTATGACTGTTTTGCACCGCAATTGCGGTCGCAAAACAGTCGCAGTTTACCACCCTTCACAGAAGGGTGGTAAACCACTCACAAACGGGAATGGGTCACCAGGCGACCACTTCCACTTTGTGAGTGGCTCTAAAAATATTTTTTAAGGGCAGGCAGTGGTCCCAGGGACCCCTGCCTGCCCTTAAAAAATGAAACTGAAAAGTTTCATTTTTATTTTTTAAATGCATCCCGTTTTCCTTTAAGAAAAACGGGCTGCATTGGGAAAAAAACTGCTTTATTTAAAAGCAGTCCCAGACATGGTGGTCTGCTGACCCCAGCAGGCCTGCATCCCTGGGAGTGCCAGCAATTCCCAATGGGGTCGCTAATTGCGAGAGCCTCATTAATATGCATGAGGCAATCAATTTGTGACCCCATTGGGAATCGCAAACAGTGTCTCAGACACTGTTGTGCATCCCAATTTGCGAGTCACAAATTCAACACAATTTGCGACTCGCAAATTGGTGGGTCGTACATCTGGCCCATAGTCATTGCTAGTACACATAGTCTGACAAAAACCATATCTGATTTCAATAAGACTTATTCAGCCTGCACCATAGAAATAGAGGCAACCTCTGGGAAACTGATGAATAAAACTCAGATGACCTCTAGCTTCAGCTATGCGAATGAGACTAATATGAAATACAGTAGAAGGGTGATCTACCCCTTCTACCCAATGTGGAAGAGACTATGGAACCAAATTGAACATTCACAATACAGAACTAATAGAGCTCAAAGTTTACCCACTTTGATCACTGTTTTCAAAACCAAAATTCCTGATTATTCAATTTTCAATATTCTATCTTCAGATCTAGAAGTAATAACATTCTTTACATTTGTATAACAAGTCAGTTCTCAACTGCTAACAGGTCATGTGAAACTGTCACCTTATCTTTTTCTAAGCAGGTGCAACAACCTTCAAGGAATGACATCAGTTGCGTATCGCTTTTAGAAGGGGTTATTGTAGCTTGGAGACATCCTAGACCAGTTAGACACTCAGGAAACTAATCAGAGATGTTCTCTAGATAACTCGTGACCTACCTTGATCTCAGTTTATTCTCTACTGCAGAAATTAGCTACCGATATTAAAGAGATAAAGACCGCCCAGTCAGAAGTTGCAGAGTAGATAGAGTCTAAGTAAGACCAAATTGATATATAGCTCTAACACTTAAGTGATAGATGTGAGGAACTTGAACAGAGTATCCACTCTGGAAGAAGCTCAGATAGGATATCAAAATACATCGCTTTTGCTGCGATAGGAGATAGACACCGCCAGAACCAAATTAGAAGATTTGGATAACTGATCATGCAGGTCAAACTTAAGATTGGTGGGAGTTCCAGAGAAGTTTAAGAATAATTCTGATACAATCAAGGCAGTTATAAGAGTAATATGAAACATGTCTTAAAGGAATTCATAATGCTCTTTAATTTGCCAGAACTGACAGATTTAAAATGTATTTTAGAAAAAAAACACCCTGGAGGCTCAGACACAGATCATACAACCAGCCAGCATTATGATCCTCAGGCTAAGTGGCTTCCTTGTCTTATTATAGACGGCACAAGACCAGACATTTTTGGTGTCTGTGCAGAATACAGCTATAAAATTGCACTATTTTTTGCATAAGGATATGGTCATGGCTATGTTTTATGCTAATTTAAAATGGAAACAATTTGATTATCAATTAATTCTTTCTCTTCTACTTTCTCTTTTTATTTTCTTCCCTCAGTTTTGGCAAACTAATGGTGTTAAGCCAACGCACTGCCTAGCTAGATGTCGCACACAGGTGTGTCTAGGTAGTATGGACTAGGCATCCCAGAAGCAGCAAAAAGGGATCAAAGGGAGAGTTGGGGTGCCACAGAAGAAAGGAGGTGATTACACACTGGGTAAAGACAAGGGAGAGGAATAGCAGAGAAAAAAATAGAGCAAAACCTCAAAATGATGAAAGAAGGAAGCATACAGTGACAATTCAAATACTGACTCATTCTATAATGAATACATCTGAAGATTGATTATTTTGTTTTCTCACTTTAAGTGCATAAACTTGCCATAATTAGCTATACGACCAATGGTTTGAATGATATGAAAAAAGAGAAGCTATTACTGCTTGGCTTAAACAGTTTAACCGAAGCATAATTTTTCTACAAAAAACAGGTTTTATTAGCGGAAAAGAAAATATAAATTCAAGTATTCATGGGTTTGAAATTGCTATTTCTCATCGGCTCTGGTGGCGCATTGAGGGATGGTGTTGATAGTTTACAAAAATACTCAAACTCTGTGCAAAACACCAATTTATAACAAAGAAGACTTTTGGGTAATTCTCTAAATTATTATTGGATTACAAAGATTAAATTTAGTTTCTTAATATGGTCCAATAATAGATAACATAAAACCATTACAAAATTGGAAATGATAGCTGAGTTAGATACCAGGCATGACAGTGATAGCCAGTGATTTTAATTGCCTGCAGAAACACTGAAAAATGTCTTGATGACCTGTGTAACTGTTGAGGCGAAGGCAAAGAAGTCCAAATACTAAATCTTACGCTTATTAATTAAACAATGTAGATGAGCATTAAGAATTTATTTATTTTAACACACCTTACACTTTCTGGCATACTGACTAACCACTACTCAGTAGGTGTTGCCGACCGTGCTGCAGTAGTTCTACAGTTTTCGGTAAAAATACCCCCTAAATCATATAGATGGCTCAGGGACAAAACGCTGCTTTTGTTAGAGGTTAATATGAAAATATTAAACCAAGAAATTAAGTATTATATTTTACATAACAACACCACTGCAGATAATTCAACATTCTGGGTGGCTTTCAAAGTCACAATTAGAGGTGCATTCATACCATTAAAAGTGCACCATATAAAAAAATAGAGAGGCTATAAATTCGATTCAACTAGAATTAGATAGGGCCTAAAAGAGAGTCCTTTCAGATAATTCTGAGATAACAATTAAAAATTAGATTAATAAGAAATCTAAAATGAGAGACTTATTTTAAGCAAGAGATTGTCAATAATCAAATATTTGAGCTCCAAGTCTATGAAGAAGGAGAAACAGTCAGACATTTTTTGGGCTTGGACATTGAAGGGAAATAAATTGGAACTTGATTAAGCGCATCAAATACCGATATCGGATCAGTACACTTCAGATAATAGTTATATTAATAAAATATTTATAAATTACTATGCAACATTATATTAGGAACCACAGTCAGTTCAGCAACTTCTGGAATTAGAGTCAGATGAGTTTCTTCAAGAGGTCAACTTACCGACTCTGACTTCATTAGCAGCTGACTTACTAATAAATCCTATATCAGAAACTTAAATTAGAGAAACTATAAAACAAGTGCCAAACACCAAAGCCTTTGGTGCCAACTTGGTTAAAACTCTAGCAGTCCGATTTAATTCAATATTAGATGAAGGACCTAACCCCCCCTCTTTTGGGAAAGGGGTAATGATAAATGTTATAAAACTAGGAAAACAAACCACTGATCCATCCTCTTATAGATCTAAAACACTGCTCAATACAGATTATAAAATGTTTACTAAGATTATAGCCAATTGTATAAATACTGTTCCCTCACCTTATACATTTAGATCAAAACAAATTTATACCTGGCTAAAACCTAGGCCCCAATACACACGTCAGAATTGATTCATTTTGTGATCTCAGATAAAATACCAGCAGCTATCATTTTATTAGTCACAGAGAAAGCATTTGATCTTGTAAGCTGGAAGTTCCAATTTAAGATTTTGGAAAATCTTTAATTCCCTTCCCAGTTTGCAAGGGCAATCCTTGCCCTTTATCAAGGCACGTCCACCCAGGTAATAATAAATAGGGCTCCCGGTTTTATAGTATTTCTTTTTTAACATTTCCACCTGTATTTATCCATTTTATAGGTATTTATTCATATTTATTTTGTGTTTTGGTAATAAATGGAGTCGTAAAATGGTACATTTCCACATTTATTTCACTGATGAACATGCATTCATACTTTAATAACTGTCCTGTTTTAGCATATTAAACAGCCAGTAGCAAAACATTACACCCACAGGTAAATATTATCATTATGCTTCAAATATACGTTAACATATGCTTGTATTTAAGCAAATCTCATCCTGTTTTTTAACTGCTCATGCTGTCTGCCTGCTCACCTGGAATTCACAAAAGACAGCATGGCGAGTCAATCACAAGAAGCACAATTTTCAGTATTTTTCCGCTTTTAAGAATAAATACAGATAGGAAACAGATTGTTTTCTGCCTGTATTTATCTGTAAAAATCAGTAAAAATGGAAAACTGGGAGCCTTAATAATAAGCAATCCGGCCGCTGGCCATATTTTTCCTAGCCGAGGTACCCATCAGGGTTGTCCTCTTTCTCCAACTCTTTTTGCTCTATTTATCGAACCTTTGGCACAATATATTCACTCTAATAGCTCAATCTCTGCACCGTTACCTTAAGCCTCCAAACTCAAATTATACGCAGACTATTTTGCCTTATTTTTTGGCACCTGATTCCACCAACATACAATTGGCTTTGCAAGCTGTTAAAAATATACTATTTGGGAGGGGGTGAGGGGTTACAAGATTAACAAATCCAAAAACAGAATCTTTATTATTTAACACAGAGCCTGAAATCCTTCCACAAAGTTTAAAAGGCAATTACAATAATATCCCAAAGAGGTATCTAGGATTGTTTTATGCAACAAGCTGATGACCTGTTCGTAAACAATTATGTACCATTAATGAAGAAATTCAATAAACTTTCAATAAGGAAATCTCTTTCACTTCCGGTGGTTGGGAGAGTAGCTTTAATTAGAATGTTGATCCTTCCCTTATTTTTGTTTTATTTTTTTAACTATTCCTAGTAAATTAAATACTAGTTTCTTTGATAAATTAGAAAGTGTAATTTCCACTTTCATATGGAATCAGAAGCGCCTCCGAACCAAAATAAGTATTCTGCTTTTAGCAAAAGAAGATGGGGGACTTAAGTTCCCAGATTTCCGTTTATACTTTACAGCTGCTACAGTTTTACAGGTTAGGCGTTTTTCTATGAAATACTTTTCCTTTGATGCTTTTGATAATGCTAAGAAATATGAACATATCACATTTACCTTCCTGCATAATAGACCCCCGAGGTGTCAAAAAAAGTAGCACCATCTTGGGCCTGCGGTGCGGCGACGCGTGCAAGATGGCGGCCGCTGCTCGCTACCTGCTAGTCTGAATTTTGACCCACGTGGCTGAGTGACACCACTCAAGGCCCAACACAGTGCTGGCACTCTTGAGGCACTGAGAGACGGAGTGGCCCCCTCCCAGCAGCCAGCACTGGCGGAGCACCTGACGTACCATTGGAAGCTTGCCCATGCCTCACAGCCCAAGTGCACTGACATCGAGTGGAGAACAGCGCTTGATTGTGTAGCACCTGCAGGTGTGAGGATGCCTCACTGCCCATATTAGCAGAGACCTACGACCTTTTGGGACCTCCATGTGAGGCTGGATGCATTCTTGTGCATGCCTGATGTTCAAGGGATGGTCCGAATCCTCGAATGCCTCTCCAGAACTCTCTCTGACCATAACCCCTTGCTGCTTGGACTGGGATGGGAGAGCGAGCGGACCTGTATTCCGTCGTGGATGTAGTGCTAGACGCACTCCTATGGTTTGACAACACGTGATGATCTTTGACTACCATCATTTTAATTGACTTCTGCAGTGCTATTTTATCCTAGCCTGAATGTACGTCCTGCATATGCCTGGTTTTCCTTGAGGATTTCTCTCGTGTAATCTCGTAGTTTTAGCAAAGTGGGAGCTGTCACAGAGTAGAACAGCTTGCCAAGAACAGAACGTGTGGGATGTGCATTTGAAAGCATGAGAGAGAGGGAGAGAGAGAGAGAGAGAGAGAGAGAGAGAGAGAGAGAGAGAGAGAGAGAGAGAGAGAGAGAGAGAGAGAGAGAGAGAGAGAGAGAGAGAGAGAGAGAGAGAGAGAGAGAGAGAGAGAGAGAGAGAGAGAGAGAGAGAGAGTGTGGAATGTACTTTTTGGTCTCGAAGTGCAGTGTTATGAGCAGTGGTGCACAAATGTGCATTTTGTTGTACATTGGCAGATGAAGTGTGTGATGTTATAGGCAGTGGTGCACAAATGTGCATTGTGTTGTACATTGGGAAGTATTATGAAGTTCTTACTATTGGCTTGACATGCCCTCATGTCATCTTGAATTTTGACTCTATCTAGCTTGAGCTTTTTGCGCGCACAGGCAGGCCCACAGAGTGCTCAAGTTGTTTGGGTTAATCACACTCAAGGTTGCTTTGTTTTTGGAGAGGAGATTGTTGAATGTATCCTCGGAGGCTTTCGTAAGCTTCGTTAAGATAAAGGCTGGAACATGTGAGAATGCAGAGGGAACGTGGGAACTCCTTTTGCCTTTGGAATGCTTGCATGGAAGGTGGCCAATTCCAGTAAGTTTCCTTGGCGCGGAAGGAAAGACTCTCGAACCTTCTAGTGTATTTTGAGACTATAAAGCTGAGGGTTGTTGACTTAGAAACTGGGATTATTTGAGCCTGAATGGTGGACGCATCGTCAGTGCAGGCATCTGGTTGCTTAGTCTCCTGACTTTGGCTGTGAGTCCCCCAGTCTGGAGTGGGTCAGGATGAAGATTGCACCAGGTGAAGTGTTTGATTTTTGATTAGTGCCATTGTGATGCGTGGCTGTTTATGTGTGCATATTCAGTTTCCAGTGGCTATATTCACCCGAGGTGTTTTCTTTGTGATGTGTGAGTGAGTCAGAGTGCACATCCAAAGTAATCATTTGATGTATTCAGTGTATATATCTTTCTGATTTCTTGCAGGATCTCCAGTATAGCTTGCTTGTATTCTTGTGTTTTATTTCATATTATTATTCATGCATTTAACTGCTGCATTTGCCAAGTGTGTTATTATTGCTTGCATATATATATATATATATATATATGTACAAAACGAACGAAGTTCCAATCGCGCTCTCAGAGCAAATCAATCACCAGATCCAGGTTTCATCAAAGAGGGGGTTTATTAATTCATAAACCCGCCGTGACGCGTTTCACCCTCAAGGGGCTTGTTCACACAACAGGTACAACATGGGCAAAGACTTTACATACATTTTTTAAGTCATGTGCATAGAAAGCGGACTGGTGTCCTTCAATCCCAATCGTTAACCAAAGCAGTAGGCAAGCGCCATTTTGGAGAGTGCAAAATCACTGAAACTGATCTATTCGCGCAATACTAGCATGCGTAAATTTACATCGTACAAGTTGAGACGCCACGTGTTTGTACCTAACGTGTGTGTGTATACACCCCGTATTGGAAATTGCACTAAGGTTGTGTATGCGTCTTGCGTATCACGTGTGGTGCAACCTGGTCTATGTAGTGTCGCCTGTCTCGCCTTCCCTTTAGGTATATACCACGTGTTAAACCCCGTAGTGGAACGTTCCTTTGTATGGAAGGCTACAGTCTCACACTGTGTGTTTGACCCTGGAAATTTTGCTATATATACAGATCATAGTATCTGTAGCGAAGTGATTAAAAGACACTGGTTTCATACGAACTATGTCACGCTACTCAGTGCGCATTGTACCTGGTTGGTATTCTCGTGACATGTACCAAGTACTGGGCACATCCTGTCGTGTAGTGTCCTGCAAATCATGCTTGTTAGTGCAAAAAATGATATTGGTACTCGAATTTGGTGTCTGCACCATAGTGGTGTAAAGGATGATTGATCCACACCCGTTTGCGGGTTCCTAGGGCCATGGAGAGACTGACCTGCACCAGATGGGCCTGTTGTTACAACGATGTAGTCAGAGTGTGGTATGAAACTCGGCACTTGCCTTAGCTGTGAGGTTATGAAAGTGTACGCTTCACCCTATGTGTTGTGTCCCTATCACCCAACAACCTAAATAACGTGGTAAAAAATGAAATATAATGCATTCAAAATACTAAAATTTGAGTGAGATCTTATCTGTCATTGGGACACAGCCGAAGAAAGGGTAGGGATCCTTGTGTCACTTGTCTCAGACATGGTCCCTTCCTTTCCTCCTGTGGAAGATAAAAAGGCAGTGTAAGCTATTTACAGTGAGACGGAAATCACACATTGCAGCTTATGCACAAAAAACACATGCTAAGGCATTGTCAACAAGAGTTACAATTTGTCAAGAGTCTCGTGTTACTGCTGTCTACATGTCATGCAAGTGCACGGCCATTTCTTCGTCAATATTATGCCCATTGGGCTGACGAGTCCCCATTCCTATAATGTGTCTTGACTCCCTTTGTCTTAATTTCAGGGTCCGGTTGCCACCCTTCTATTGGTAGTGACCTGTTCTATTGCATAGTATGACAATTTTTTACAATCAGAGAAATGCTTGGTCTCAAAATGTCGTGCAACGGGATACTGCTGGTCCCTGTTGGTCATTGCCCTCATGTGTTCAAGGACTCTTTTTTTCACCATATGTGTCGTGCTTCCCACATATCTTAGATTGCACGGGCATTCTAGAGCGTAAACTACAAATGTACTGCTGCAGGTGAGAAATTGTTTGATGCTGACCATCTTGCTAGTACTTGTGTTCCAGAATTCCTTGCGCATGCGACTGTTCCCACAGGCCTTACAGTGGCCACAGGGAAGAAACCTTGTAGGTCAATTCCCTTTCCCTGTGTTGTCAGGTAGATCACTGTGTACTAATAGATCTTTGAGGTTACGTCCTCTCCTGTAAGTAATCATGGGACGTGGTGGTAATGTGTTCCCTATTACTGGGTCACACCTGAGTAAACTCCAATTGCGTGTTATACTCTTGCTAATTTGTTCTGAGTTACCGTTATATGTCAGTATCAAGCGTATCTCTGTGTTAGTACCCTCATCTTCTGTTGTCTGTGGGTTCCCCAAAATTGCATCTCTGTTAACCATTCTGGTTCTCTCTATTGCTTTCTTGAGAACCCATGTGGGTATCCCTGTCCTTGAATCTCCAATCATGGTTGTTTGTTCTCTGAGAAAACCTGCTTCTGTGCTGCAATTTCTTTTTGCACGAAGCAATTCCCCATAGGGGATACTCCACTTTAATGTTTCAGGGTGGCTACTTAGAGCATGCAACAATGTGTTCCCTGCTGTGCTTTGCGAAAAGGCTTGTCACCACTTTTTGTTGACTATCTCTACCCTCGTGTCCAAATACTCTACCTGGTGTTCACTGATGGTACTCGTGAAAATGAGGTTCTTGGTGTTGTGGTTGAGTTTGTCGAGAAAGATCTGGGCTTCCTGTTTGTTGCCTTGCCAGACAACAAACAGGTCGTCAATGTATCTAAGCCAGAGCTTGACCCTGGCAAGGTAGTTGGTCATGTTGGCATCTGCCCTGATATCCTCCTCCATGCTCCCATAAAGAGATTCGCAAACTGGGCGCGAAACTGCTACCATCGCAGTACCGAGGATTGTTTGAAGATGTCACCGTGAAACATGAAAAATTGTTGGTCAGACAAAATCTGATGATATCTAGAATCATCTGTGAATGATCCCAACATTTTTATATGTTTCCGTTTAGAACTCTGGCGCATGCTTCCACTCCCTGATCATGGTTAATCACTGTATACAGCGAATTAACGTCCATTGTTATAAGGAGAAAATCCAATTCCCATTGCAAATTATTGATTTTGCCTAAAAGTCCTTGGTGTCCCTCACATAGGAGGGCAAGGCAATTACAAATTCCCTAGGAAATGGTCTGCATATCGTGACAGGTTTTCTAGGCACTGCTCCTGGAGGAAATAATGGGTCTGCCTGGGGATTGGTTCTACTTTTATGTATCTTGGGAAGAAGATACAAAACAGGTAGGATGGGAAAATCCTTTTTCAGATAGCAGTATTCCTCCCATTCGATTAACCCTTTTCTTTCCATTCGCTTAATCTTTCCCAAATCCTAGTGATACTGTTGTTATACTCTACTCTGTCAGATCTGGTGTAGGTATTGGTGTCACTCAGTTGTCTTGTGGCTTCCTCAATGTACAACTCCCTGGATAAAATGACAATATTTCACCCTTTGTCGGCGGGCCTAATCACAATGCTATTGTCATTCGCCAGTTCTTGTATTGCTTTTTTTTGGGTCAAAGTTAAATTAAACTTGAATTTCCTCATTTTCTTTGGCCAGTTCTTTTGCCTGAATTCCAAAAGTTCCTTCCCCACCTGTTCCTGAAAGGTATCTATATTATCGTGGTTTATGGTGGGCAGGAAAGTGGACTTGGGTTTGAAATCAGAACATGCAGCTGTATCGTGTCTGATTTCCATCTCATCTAAAATGCGATGAGCATCTGTACTTAAGCTCATTCCTTCAGGGTCACTTTGTAGTTCATGTAACACCATTAGTGTGTCGATATCGCCTATGGTCAGTCCATCATCTGGTTCTGTCCTCATGTTCTGATCTATTCCTCTATTTTTTGTGGGTTTGAGTTTGTGCCACTTTTTTAGTTTTAATTTTCTACAGAATTTAAATATATCAATCTCGTCATCTACGAAATTCATGGGTGTAGTTGGGCAGAAAGAGAGCCCAAGGCATAGGGTTCTCTTATCCTTGTTACTAATTTGTCTGGAAGATAAGTTAACAATGGTTTGGTTTACCATGCTGTCATCTATCATTGTGTCTTCTTGGAGCGTGTCGGTTTTCTTCCCACTTGCTCCGATGCGTTCTCTCTTCTTCTCCTCTGCCTCCACCTCTTCCGCCTCTTCCTCTGGTGCCCTTTGCTCTGCCTCTTCCCCTTCCTTTTATGATTGGAGAGCCCTCCTCTGACTCATATTGGATGTTGCCCGTGTTGTTTGTCGGCTCCTTTTCATGAGCCGATATTAGTCTAAAAAAGTTTTCGGACGGACTGTATCATCCCCTTCTGATGATACAGTCCGTCCGAAAACTTTTAGACTAATATCGGCTCATGAAAAGGAGCCGACAAACAACACGGGCAACATCCAATATGAGTCAGAGGGAGGACTCTCCAATCATAAAAGGAAGGGGAAGAGGCAGAGCAAAGGGCACCAGAGGAAGAGGCGGAAGAGGTGGAGGCAGAGGAGAAGGAAGAGAGAACGCATCGGAGCAAGTGGGAAGAAAACCGACACGCTCCAAGAAGACACAATGATAGATGACAGCATGGTAAACCAAACCATTGTTAACTTATCTTCCAGACAAATTTGTAACAAGGATAAGAGAACCCTATGCCTTGGGCTCTCTTTCTGCCCAACTACACCCATGAATTTCGTAGATGACAAGATTGATATATTTAAATTCTGTAGAAAATTAAAACTAAAAAAGTGGCACAAACTCAAACCCACAAGAAATAGAGGAATCGATCAGAACATGAGGACAGAACCAGATGATGGACTGACCATAGGCGATATCGACACACTAATGGTGTTACATGAACTACAAAGTGACCCTGAAGGAATGAGCTTAAGTACAGATGCTCATCGCATTTTAGATGAGATGGAAATCAGACACGATACAGCTGCATGTTCTGATTTCAAACCCAAGTCCACTTTCCTGCCCACCATGAACCACGATAATATAGATACCTTTCAGGAACAGGTGGGGAAGGAACTTTTGGAATTCAGGCAAAAGAACTGGCCAAAGAAAATGAGGAAATTCAAGTTTAATTTAACTTTGACCCAAAAAAAAGCAATACAAGAACTGGCGAATGACAATTGCATTGTGATTAGGCCCGCCGACAAAGGGGGAAATATTGTCATTTTATCCAGGGAGTTATACATTGAGGAAGCCACAAGACAACTGAGTGACACCAATACCTACACCAGATCTGACAGAGTAGAGTATAACAACAGTATCACTAGGATTTGGGAAAGATTAAGCGAATTGAAAGACAAGGGGTTAATCGAATGGGAGGAATACTGCTATCTGAAAAAGGATTTTCCCATCCTACCTGTTTTGTATCTTTTTCTCAAGATACATAAAAGTAGAACCAATCCTCCAGGCAGACCCATTATTTCCTCCAGGGGCAGTGCCCTAGAAAACTTGTCACGATATGCAGACCATTTCCTAAGGGAATTTGTAATTGCCTTGCCCTCCTATGTGAGGGACACCAAGGACTTTTTAGGCAAAATCAATAATTTGCAATGGGAATCGGATTTTCTCCTTATAACAATGGGCGTTAATTCGCTGTATACAGTGATTAACCATGATCAGGGAGTGGAAGCATGCGCCAGGTTCTTAAAACGGAAACATATAAAATTTTGGGATCATTCACAGATGATTCTAGATATCATCAGATTTTGTCTGACCAACAATTTTTTCATGTTTCACGGTGACATCTTCAAACAATCCCTCGGTACTGCGATGGGTACGAGTTTCGCGCCCAGTTTTGTGAATCTCTTTATGGGAGCATGGGAGGAGGATATCAGGGCAGATGCCAACATGACCAACTACCTTGCCAGGGTCAAGCTCTGGCTTAGATACATTGACGACCTGTTTGTTATCTGGCAAGGCAACAAACAGGAAGCCCAGATCTTTCTCGACAAACTCAACCACAACACCAAGAACCTCATTTTCACGAGTACCATCAGTGAACACCAGGTAGAGTATTTGGACACGAGGGTAGAGATAGTCAACAAAAAAGTGGTGACAAGCCTTTTTCGCAAAAGCACAGCAGGGAACACACTGTTGCATGCTCTAAGTAGCCATCCTGAAACATTAAAGTGGAGTATCCCCTATGGGGAACTGCTTTGTGCAAAAAGAAATTGTAGCACAGAAGCAGGTTTTCTCAGAGAACAAACAACCATGATTGAGAGATTCAAGGACAGGGGATACCCCACATGGGTTCTCAAGAAAGCAATAGAGAGAACCAGAATGGTTAACAGAGATGCAATTTTGGGGAACACACAGACAACAGAAGATGAGGGTACTAACACAGAGACACGCTTGATACTGACATATAACGGTAACTCAGAACAAATTCGCAAGAGTATAACACGCAATTGGAGTTTACTCAGGTACGACCCAGTAATAGGGAACACATTACCACCACGTCCCATGATTACTTACAGGAGAGGACGTAACCTCAAAGATCTATTAGTACACAGTGATCTACCTGACAACACAGGGGAAAGGGGAATTGACCTACAAGGTTTCTTCCCCTGTGGCCACTGTAAGGCCTGTGGGAACAGTCGCATGCGCAAGGAATTCTGGAACACAAGTACTAGCAAGATGGTCAGCATCAAACAATTTCTCACCTGCAGCAGTACATTTGTAGTTTATTTCCTAGAATGCCCGTGCAATCTAAGATATGTGGGAAGCACGACACATATGGCGAAAAAAAGAGTCCTTGAACACATGAGGGCAATAACCAAAAGGGACCAGCAGTATCCCGTTGCACGACATTTTGAGACCAAGCATTTCTCTGATTGTAAAAAATTGTCATACTATGCAATAGAACAGGTCACTACCAATAGAAGGGGTGGCAACCGGACCCTGAAATTAAGACAAAGGAGTCAAGACACATTATAGGAATGGGGACTCGTCAGCCCAATGGGCATAATATTGACGAAGAAATGGCCGTGCACTTGCATGACATGTAGACAGCAGTAACACGAGACTCTTGACAAATTGTAACTCTTGTTGACAATGCCTTAGCGTATGTTTTATGTGCATAAGCTGCAATGTGTGATTTCCGTCTCACTGTAAATAGCTTACACTGCCTTTTTATCTTCCACAGGAGGAAAGGAAGGGACCATGTCTGAGACAAGTGACACAAGGATCCCTACCCTTTTCTTCGGCTGTGTCCCAATGACAGATAAGATCTCACTCAAATTTTAGTATTTTGAATGCATTATATTTCATTTTTTACCACGTTATTTAGGTTGTTGGGTGATAGGGGACACAACACATAGGGTGAAGCGTACACTTTCATAACCTCACAGCTAAGGCAAGTGCCGAGTTTTCATACCACACTCTGACTACATCGTTGTAACAACAGGCCCATCTGGTGCAGGTCAGTCTCTCCATGGCCCTAGGAACCCACAAACGGGTGTGGATCAAGCATCCTTTACACCACTATGGTGCAGACACCAAATTCGAGTACCAATATCATTTTTTGCACTAACAAGCATGATTTGCAGGACACTACACGACAGGATGTGCCCAATACTTGGTACATGTCACGAGAATACCAACCAGGTACAATGCGCACTGAGTAGCGTGACATAGTTACTATGCAACCAGTGTCTTTTAATCACTTCGCTACAGATACTATGATCTGTATATATAGCAAAATTTCCAGGGTCAAACACACAGTGTGAGACTGTAGCCTTCCATACAAAGGAACGTTCCACTACGGGGTTTAACACGTGGTATATACCTAAAGGGAAGGCGAGACAGGCGACACTACATAGACCAGGTTGCACCACATGTGATACACAAGACGCATACACAACCATAGTGCAATTTCCAATACGGGGTGTATACACACACACGTTAGGTACAAACACGTGGCGTCTCAACTTGTACGATGTAAATTTACGCATGCTAGTATTGCGCGAATAGATCAGTTTCAGTGATTTTGCACTCTCCAAAATGGCGCTTGCGTACTGCTTTGGTTAACGATTGGGATTGAAGGACACCAGTCCGTTTTCTATGCACATGACTTAAAAAATGTATGTAAAGTCTTTGCCCATGTTGTACCCGTTGTGTGAACAAGCCCCTTGAGGGTGAAACGCGTCACGGCGGGTTTATGAATTAATAAACCCCCTCTTTGATGAAACCTGGATCTGGTGATTGATTTGCTCTGAGAGCGCGATTGGAACTTCGTTCGTTTTGTACATTGAATATACCAGCCCACTCCGCCGGCATCGCGCCACCCCTCCAAGGGCTACAATCTTCAAAGGGAGTAACTCGTTCTGATATATATATATATATATATATATATATATATATATATCTGTATACATTTGAATGTTGTTCATTTGACATCTGGGAAAGCCTTTCTGTTAGAGAGCATTGCATAAATAAAACCCCAAGCCTTATTCTAAAAAGAGAGTCTTGGATGGGTTTCATTTTATAAAGTGAAACCCCTTTCTAGGTGGTGTTGTGTTATATGTATTGCTTCGTCGTGTTTGAGCCATCGTGTCGGTGAGTGGTATTCTGTATTATCTGGAGGGTGAAGCAAGACAGTGGAGGCTGAAGCCGGAGGCATTGGAGGACCCGGTTTTTCGCGATAAACGGGACAGCCATTAGACAATATTTTGCCGAATGCTGGCTCCGCCTCGACCCCCCAGGTGGAGTGGGACGCGTTAAGACAGTGATCATAGGCTGGTCCATTTCAGAATCAGTGGGTGTCCGGAAGACCTTGCTGAAAGACGCTGTGGTGTTTGAGGAAACGCTGAGAGAAATAGAGCGGCACAGAACCGAGCACCCTGAGGTGCAGACAGAACTCTTGGAGACTAAAAAGAGAGTTGTGATGCATGTAGAATGGCTGCGGTATTTCGACTACAAGAACTATATAATACGAGCGCATGCTGCGATCGCTCAGTCGCTGACATCGAGCCCTTTCTGGCACCGGTGGAGCTCCCGACCGTAACGCTGGCAGAGGCAGATGAGTTGGAGGGAGACATTACACTACAGGAGATTCAAGCAGACATAAAATCCATGACCTGGAATAAAACTCCTGGCATTGATGGACTGCCGGTGGAGTTCTACTTTGCCTATAGAGAGGAGTTAGGTCCCAGATTGGTAGACTTATATAAAGCAGCTGGAGATACGGGGCTGCTCCCCACGTCTACACGAAAGGCCCTCATTGTGCCCCTACTGAAACTTGGAAAACCAGCTCATGACAAGAGGGCCTACGGACTGTTGTTGATGCTAAATATCGATTATAAAATGTTGAGTAGGATCTTAGCCACCCACCTCTTGCACTACATGCCTACACTTATACACTGGGTTCAGGTGGGATTTATCCCAGGCCGCAATACAGCCCTTTACATTCTGAGACTTCCTAGGCTGTTTGAGGCAGATACATATGACAAAGAGGCGGCGGTGATTTTTGCGGTAGACATCAAAAAGGCATTTGATAGCCTGGAATGGGCCTTCCTCTATAGTGTAATGATGCGCTTTGGCCTTAGTCAGAGGTTCTTGGCTTGGACCCGTCTACTGTACGAGGGCCCATCCGCCAGGGTTCGGACGGGCCATATCATCTCAGAGAGCTACAGAGTGGAGCGCAGCACTCCAACAGGGCTGTCCTCTGTCGCCCTTATTTTTTGCTTTGGCCATAGAGCCACTGGCTTGCTCTGCCAGGACTGGGATTGCATATTGGGGTATAACAGTGGGGGAGCAGACCCACCATATTGCGCTCTACGCAGATAACCTCCTGCTGTTTCTGAACGACACCGGGAAGGCCTTGGCGGGCGCTCACAAGCTCCTGGAGCGGTTCGGCACGATCTCGGGCTTGCTGGTCAATTGGCAAAAATCTTGTCTGTTCCCCACGTTGACATCCAGGGTCTTGCCGGAGGAATAGGGGGAGGTGCATTGGGAGCCTAGTAGTCTACCTTACCTGGGAGTGCGGATTTATCATGACCCCATGGACCTTTTGGAGGGCAATGTGGGTAAAGCTGTTTGAGCTCTCTGATCCAGCACTGGCTTTTGGACCACACACCCTCTCTCCGCAGTGGGGTGGATTGCATTACTAAAAATGATAGCTCTGCCTCACCTGCTATACTACTTTGTGTCTTGCCTGTTTGGATTCCCCTGGGATTGTTTCGTGACCTAACCACGCTTATTACGAGTTTCATATGGGGTTCGGATCGCCAAAGAGTGGCATCGACCACACTTCAGAGTTTTTGAGGGGGGAATTAGCTCTTCCCGACTTTCAGACCTACTAGTTAGCAGCGCAGCTTCAATAGCTGACACAGTGGATGGCGGGCAGACTCACCCCAGGGAGGGAACTCGGCCCTTATGTCCCTGATCTTCGACAACTATCCAGACATCCACCTGGAGTTCCTCGTGGAACTTCCACATGGAAGTTATTGGCGGGAACTGGCAGACTAGGTGACGGCGGACTCGACGACAATCGGGATCCTTTTCGAGGCCGAACTGCTTCTATTCGAAGAATTTAGCGAGAGATATGATCTCCCTCGGGGTCACCTCCTCCTGCATGGTGTGTCATGACAGCTATTTGCAGACACTGGAAGATGGACCTGTCTGAGCCGCCTCATCCTCGTGGATGCCACTATGTGGTTGCCTCATCGGGAACCTATAAGGCTGTCTCTAAAGAAGGGTACAAGGAGATATGCTGCTAGCCCATCTTCGAGCCCACTGGGAGGAGGACCTGGAGATTCTCATCACAGAGACGGACTGGGAGACAATTGTAGCCTGCATGCACAAAGTGTCTAGACACGCACGTTTTAAGCTTATCAATTTTTATGGGTTACACAGAGCATACCTCACGCCAGGGAGGGTTAATAGACACTTTGCTGTGGTCGATGCGAAATGCCCTCGGTGTGGCGAACATGGAGCTGAGTTTCTCCACGTGTTGTGGGGATGCCCAGGGTTGGTGGCTTATTGGGAGGCCATTACAGGAGCGCTGGCTGAGGTTACTGAGCGGGAGGTTCAATGCACTCCTGGTTACTGTCATTTACATTGGTTCCCGCACACTGCCAAGACTAAGACCACAAGCAGGTTTCAGGATCTGGCATGTATCCTAGCGATGAGGGAAATAACCAGGACCTAGAAGACTCCGGTGGACCCAAGTGTGGACGTTAAGAACTGATAAGATGGGCGGGCTACGAGGGCGCCATGAGGCTCCGAGAGGCCAAGAGGGGACAAGGCTCACTTGACGCAGCTAGGGCTTACTAGACATTGGTGGATGCATTACAGCACCCTGTTCCCTCGTCACCAGAAGAGAGGCCGAGAACCCCCTGACCACTATCTGAGTTGCACGGGGGACTATGCTCCGACATCCAGATGATGCGCACATGGGAGGGGGTTGGAAACGAGACCTGGTTGGAAACGAGACCTCTCAGAGGTCCAGGATGGCACACGGACTAATGTAGCGCTATTTGCACAGCTATATTGTGGCACATATTACATCTGGTAACAGGACTAGGCTGAGGCACGACAGAGGGAGGCGGGAGGACTGTTGAGGGGGAAGGGAATGTTTGTGTTAGGATGTTGTCTGCAGTTGACAGCTTGGAAGATTGCAGAACCCCTTTCATCAGCGATGAGAAAGTCCCAGATCCACATAATTTTCTATGCAGTGTATATGTATCGTTAATATGCTGATAACACATATGTACAGATGTACAGGGCCGGACTGGGAACCGAAACCGGCCCTGGCAAAGAGGGGGGGGGGTTATACTTGCTAGCAGAAAGCTTTGTGCCACTTTTGTTGCTGGGGGCCGATATTGCAGCTATGCTGCAAAACCGGTCCCCGGTAACAAAATCGACCACCTCCCAGGGGTCTAAAACTGGCCCCCACCCTGGAGGCCCACCGGGGAAACGCCCGGTGCCCGCTATGGCCAGTCTGGCCCTGCATATATATGATAATTGTGTAAATGTTTATGGGAGATCTGGGATGGCACACAACGGTGCTCTATATAAGGCTGTATGACCTGTTTTGAAACTGCAATAAAGTTTGTTTGAAAAAAAAACAGGACAATTATGCTCCCAGAACCAGCTAGCTCTCCTTATCACTCGTTGGCTATATGCTTACCTTTGACCCTGTACAGCTCTCCGCTGCTTGTTGGTTAGGTTCACATTATATGAATACCACAAACATACAAAGCAAACAAAGAATACAACACCCAAAATGCATTAGTTTGTCATATGACAGCAATCAACTGCAAATCCGGAAATATAGTATCTACAGTAATATGGATGAAGTGTAGAAATACGCAGTGGGACCCCACACTGACACCAGACATAGATTGGCCAACACTCGAGGTGGCACCATGTGCGCACGGTCACCAGGTGAGGTGGAACCCCTGCGCAGAGGGGATTTCCAGCAGTTATTTGGAAGACCTGCACACCTGAGTTCTCCTCCATCTTGTGAGCTGCAGCCTACATGTGCCCCAGATTGTAGTGAGCAGAGTCCAGGAAGTGGTAAGGAGGCAGACTAGTGCTGTCTCTTCCCTAAAAAACGATTTTCCCTACCTGTGATTGCATCATCTTTTCTTTTTTAAATTTCTTTAACTGTCTTTGCCTGTGGTTGTTACAGTTTAAAATTGTAGTTTTAACCTGCCCGTGATTGCATAATTTATCACCTGTTTTGTGTTTAAACTTGTGGTTTTTCCTGCCCGTGACTGCTTCCATTTAACCTGTTGAATTGTGGGATTTGCAGTCCAAACTCTGTAGTTTTTCCCTCTCATTCCCCGTGACTACCAGTTTTCCCTCCAAATTTCTCCTTTGCTCTGTGCTAAGACCTGTATGTTAAGCAGTGCACCCCCAGCCACCATTTTGTGTTAACAAGTCAGTGAAACCAGCCCCCTCCCCCCACCCAGCAACAGGGATATTCTACATCAGAGGGTGCTCTGAGACAGCAGTAATCTGCTGTGTGCTGTTTAAACTGTATTTAATAGGGACTGTGCACTTCGTTTTTTGGCCAGGAGAGGGAGTAAAGTTTTATTCAAACAGTATTGTTAAAGGACAAGTTTGTTAGGCCCTTACCTGCAGAAGTCCAAAGTGTGGATTGAGCCTGTCTGTCTCCTAGGTGATTTCTGAATAGAGCAGCAGCTTCCAACTCCCTGGCCAGCAAACCTTGTCTGAGGTAGCTGGGACCTTATATAGTCTGCTATTGTTTGGTACATGTGTACACTGATTGGTGGTTGTATCTGGTGTTTCTATTGGATTAGGGTTAGTGTCCTCATTGGTTGGGTATTTGAGGGTTCTGATTGGTTTCTGGGTCTGTGATTCAATCAATGTAGGGTTGGGACTAGGGCTAGGGTTAGGCTTTCTATTGGAAGTAGGGACTAGGGCTTCCTGTGCCATTGGTTACTTGGGTTGGGACTACTGGTAGGGCTAGGGCCTCTATTGGACGTAAAGATCAGGGTTTGTTAAACTGATTGGTTGCTTGGACTAGGGCTAAGATTGGCTGTAAGGTCCTGGTCTCCTACTGGTTCCAGATTTTAGGGGTAGTGTTGTGATTGGATAGTGTTAGGGCTAGGGTTCCCATTGGCTGGAGGGGTCACCTGATTACTAGGGCTATAAAAGGCCAGGGTTAGGGCGTCTCAGCCCGGGCGTGGAGGCTAAGGGCGGAGAGGACAAGGGCAGTTGCCTGTATGAGCCTGTTAAGGGCGGAGAGGACAAGGGCAGTTGCCTGTTTGAGCCTGTTAAGGGCGGAGAGGACAAGGGCAGTTGCCTGTTTGAGCCTGTTCGAGACTGGTCGGGACCAGGGCCAGAAATGCTGCCCATGTTCCCATTCAGCAATACCCACCCACAATTTATTCTCACTATAGATATGTACCTATCTTTGTGTATTGCTTTGCATAAACATGTAAAATAATTATGTTGTTAAAAAAAAAAAAAACATCTTTGGTCTACATGTACTTGCTTCCATTGTGCATCTATGTACCTCCATGTACTTGGATCAGTGTGTCTGTTACTTTTCTCCTGAAAAAGCATATCCAATGCACTACCCTATTTCTCATCCTGTACCTCTATCAATATCTTTAATCTACATATACTTATCTCCTTTATGCATCTATATACTTTCAATGTACTTATGGATCTATATATTTATCACTTTCTTCTAATTTGGCATTTCCAATGCACTACCCTATTTCTCAGCCTATACATCTATCAATATATCCTCTACATCCACTCTCTCATTTATCCCAAACCCCATACCACTAGTATGATCCCCAAAATAACCCTTTCTAGACTCTCTCCTACTCTACCCCTCCTTGCATCATCTGACACCTCTTTTACTATACCGATCCCCCAAAACAAACCTCTCTAAACTCTTCCCTCTGACTCTTCCTCTCCAAAAACGTGTTTTACTCATCCAAAAGCCTCCTCCTACTGCTATGACCTAAAAAAAAGAAATTAAAAAAAAGTCCTTCACTCTTCTATCCCTCAACTATCCTTTCAATCAAAATAACAGACTAACATATTCACTTCTCAAATTCCATATTCTACTATACTAACTCACCACTAATCCTTTATGGGTTCCAGAGTAGCGTGCTACTCGCCAATAAAGCGCTTCAACACCCCATCAGGGTTACAAGCACTATATAAATGCAAACCTCTTTCCCTCTTCTATCCCGCCACCTACCCTTCTCTATCCAAATAACTGACTAACATATCCACCACTCAAATTAATTTCATGTTTCACCATACTAATTCAACACTAATCCTTATGGGTTCCGGAGTAGCGTGCTACTCGCCAAAAAAGCGCTTCAAAACCCCATCAGGGGTAGCAAGCGCTATATAAATACAAACCTCTTTCCCTCTTCTATCCCGCCACCTACCCTTCTCTATCCAAATAACTGAATAACATATCCACCACTCAAATTACTTCATATTTCACTATACTAATTTTCAACACTAATCCTTTATGGGTTCCGGAGTAGCGTGCTACTCGCCAGAAAAGCGCTTCAACACCCATCAGGGGTAACAGGTGCTATATGAATGCAAACCTTTCTTCCCCTTCTATCCCTCCGCTATCCTTCTCACTCCAAATAACTGACTAATATCCACCACTCAAATTACTTTCATATTTCACCATACTAATTCACCACTAATCCTTTATGGGTTTCCGGAATAGCGTGCTTCAACACCCCATCAGGGGTAACAAGCGCTATATAAATACAAACCTTTTTTCCCCTTCTATCCTTCTGCTATCCTTCCGAATCCAAATAACTGACTAACCTATACACCACTTAAAATGTACTTGCATGTTTCACTATACTAATTCAACACTAATCCTCTATGGGTCGCGGAGTAGCGTGCTACTCGCCGAAAAAAGCGCTTTGACGCCTCGTCAGGGGTAGTATGCGCTATACAAATGCAATTACAATACAATTACAGGCGTTTAAATCTCCTCAGGACATCGACGGCAGACTGAGTAGTGTTGTTTTCCCCATTTTGTAGGAGAATGTAGAAGGGGGGTGTCAGAAGAGTCTCACAAGCAGTGCTCGGCACATAGTCCAGCCCCTCCTAGTGAGGTGAAAAAAATCTAGAAATTGGCATGTCTTTAAACAGTGCGCCCTGAGTGCGAAAAGAAAACCCTGGTGCAAACACAGAAAAGTACCTGAAGTAAGAAACTGGGTGGAAAAGGTACTCGAACGGTTGTATAACAAAAAGCAAATAAAACAAGTAGACTACGAAGCCTAGCCAGGAGGTAGTAAGCGCTATATAAATACAATTTAGTTGCTGCTTAATTTGGCCGCTAACATTTCATCTACCCGGCGGAAGCTAGCTTGCTTACTGCGCCCCCTGGTGGCACGTTCCAGTTGCATTCCGGACGCTTTCGCCATTTATGAGATGGAAATACACTTTTTCTCGCTCAGCGCCTCCCGGAAGGAGCGTGGCGGCGAGGCCCAGTAAATTGCCTTTCCCGGAGGACTGGAGCCGACGTTTTCTCCATTATTGTAATTATGGAGAAGAAAGAACACTCTGATCAATTATCCCTCAATCCTTCGTCTTCGTGGCAGTGACCTATGACCCGGCTGCGAGCATACACCATTGCTGCCTCCTTTAATGGGGAATCTGTGGGCTGCGAGCACACGCACTGAGATGGAGCCCTCGTTACAGCGCCGGGCTTCCATCCCCAGGGGGCTAAATTAATATTTCCTGACAGGCCAGTGCTTCTGAAGAGCCATGAGGGTTGGCAAAGAGTCAGTGGTAAGGTAGGTTCTTCTACCCAAATCAGTGCTTTAAGTGGGATGAAAAAGGTGAGGGCCTCTAAAAGGGGCGTGGCCAAAGAAGCATAACTAGGAATCCTTTCCAAAAGGCGTTCTATGGAATTAAGTGTGGCTTAAAACACAAATTAAAATCCTGTGCATCACACTGTGCAGTATGAACAGTATTTCGGTGCATCCCAATGAGTGTTCTGTTCTTGAATCCAGACATGTTGGTCAACAACCTATATATGTAGCTAAAACAAGCCAGGCCTATTGGCTTTGACGGTGCTCGTTAGCTTTATCAGATAAATGAACATCAATTATTTTGTTGTGAATAACTAGAAATTAAAATGTTTCAATTCTTGAAATATGGGACTGAATTACAATATTACTTAACTCCGAAGGCATCTTGACGCAGGCGGAAAATACATAGAGGAAGAAGTGGTACAAACATCTAGAAGCATAACATGACAAAAATTACTCAATACATTGGCTGGTTTTTGACACCTTTTCAGCAGATTTCTGAATTTAAGGTGATTTGAAATGACATAATTACAAGTACCAGAATGCAACCAAAACAATGGCCTACATGAATTACGCATGGATCTGGAAAAATTGAGAGCTCGCCGCGCCTTGTTTCCATTCTTTAAAATTTCCTTCTACAAGTCATCGCTATCAGGAACTTTTGTTCAGTTTATTCAAGGGGAAGGAAACGAAAAGTAAAGCTCCGAGGTTACACTAATTTGGAAAATGAAAGCCCAGGACTGGTTACACTGTAACCTTCGAAATTAACGGATCTTCAACCATAGCCCAAGCCTTGCGACCCACACCAGCCTGACATGGGACTGACTTTTCCTCTGACAATATTGGCCCTCTAGAGGCACCACCCTCATATGTGTATAACTCCCAACTCCAAGCTGTCTAGAGACCAGCCTCATATGCAGTTTACTTTGTCTGCCCACTATTTGTTCAGAGGAACCAGCCTGAAAACTAGAATGTGAATGAGTCTGCCCCACACCTACTAGCCGTTGATAGACGCAAGCGAGACATGATTGGTTTTGCTCCAGCCCGTCAACCTTGCAGAGGCACTAGTTTGTCCTGAGAGCTCCCAGTTTACCTGTAGGCCTTCATTTAAAGTATGTTGGGTCCTCGGTAATCTCATGGTTCTCGTATTTGCATTGGTTTAACCAGTAATTGTGATATTACAGCAAATTCTGAATTAAATGGAAAATAATTTGCAGAAAGGTTTTCTACATGTTATTCTGTATTTAAAGACATAAAATACACAACGGTGTTATGCTGGATTTCCCATGGCAAGAAATGGGATTACCACATTTTAAAGCCACTGTTCTTATCATACAAAAATCTAATAAAGTACACAGAAAATGACTGACTTCTTATTTAGCACGACTGACTGATCTCTGCCTCAGGCCGCGTTATTCAGCCTAGTGTGAGACCGAGTTCAGCCTTCTAAAAGCAGGAGGGGAGTTTAAATGCCTGATTTAGAGTTTGGTGGACAGGTACTTCATCACAAACGTGATGGATAGCCTACCCACCTTATTACAAGTGCATTATGATATAATGCCCTGTAATAAGACGAATGGTATGTGTGTCAATTTGTGGCAGAGTACCCGCCCGACAAACTCTAAATGAGACCCTACTTCAGGTAAGATCCTTTCTAAATCTTGTTGTGCACACAAAGTGGAAACAGGGGGCAGAAATGACTCCAAAAATGTAGCCTTGCTCTCAGTTTGGTCCAGTGCTTAATTTGAGGTGGTGGTTGCTGGTTTGGCCCACTGGCACTCATTTTTGGGAACCATCACTTATTTTCCTTAACAGGCATTTATAGAGAGCAAGAGGGGGAAAAACACACACAGGGGAAAGGAGGAGAAAGACAGAAAAACCGTCACAAAGGGAGAAAGCAGTAATCTGCAAGAGCGAGATAAAAAGGCAGGAAGTGTCAGGTAGTGTATTAAAGAGGCATGAGAGATTCAAGACCACGCAGCCTTGATAGTCAGCGGGGTGAAGTCAAATAGTGCTGTCCGTGGGCTTCTGAGCTGAGTTTTGGGCACTGGCACTCACCCTATTATAAATTAAGCACTAGTTTGGTCACAGGCCAAGAAAAAACAAGTTAAAGCTATTGGCATTGTAAATGACAATGCCTTTTATTTATGTTTTTAAAACGAAAACAAATATAAAAGGCATTGTTATTTGCAATGTCAATAGCTCAAACTCATGTAAATGCGAGATCTATTGCATTGCAAATGCTTGTTCTTTTTAGTTACCAATCGGAGTTGGGGAAAAAAGCTTGAAAGCGCTCTTTTATCTTTAAAGAGGGTGGCAGGGAAGTTACAAGGGGCTGGGTCAGGTGAGGGAAACAACATGGGGACGAGGGGTGTAAGAAACACCGGGCGTGGGGATGAATGGTGCTAAAGAGAGGAAAGTAGAGCCGGTAGTGAGAAAGCACACGAGCGATTAGGCAACAGAAAGAGAATGGGGAAAAAGAACACATGGAAAAGTGAGCATTGTAAGGACATAGCAATGCACACATGCTCCAGAGTCGGGACAAACAGAAGAGGAAGGAAAGCCTTCACATCTAGCAAACAAATTAAAGTGACAATGAATTATTTCTTTAATCCCCGTCTGTTAAGCCGGCAATGGCAGCCGCTTGTTGGCTCTAGTGAAAGGCACACTTCGGCTGCTTTGTAGTGCTAAGAAGTGTACGTTTCTTCAGTTTACACTAGGCTCCCCGCGGAGCGTCTGCCTGTTGCTCTGGTGTTGTTTTGTGCTCAGACTGCTGCCCGCCCCTTCTCACCTCTCTGAGAGCCAGTGCCCCCTTTGACCCTCTACCTGCCGCCCACCCCGCCCCTTCTCTCGGTTCACACCTTGGTGCTTTCACACTTAACGTCACCTCCAGCTCGCATTTTCAGAGAGGGACCCCGGGGCTCCGTATTACAGCCCCAGGATGAGGAGGAAGAAGAGAGAGAGGAGACAGAGGAAGACTTGGTGGGGGTGGGGAGACAGATACGGTGGGAAGTGAGAGTGAAGAAAGAGGGGGGGAGAGAGAGAGAGAAGTAAGAGAGAGATCCAGTGGGGAAAGAGACCGAGAAGTAGGGAGAGATGAAGGAAGAAGAGAGAGCAAGTGGGAGGGAGGGAATGGGGGACAGAGAGGAAGAAAGAGAGGGGGGGAATAGCACCTAGGCAATAGGACTCCAAAGGGAACAAAGACACTGGGATTGAGGGGACAGGGCAGGGAGGACGGATGTAGAGGAGACGGGAGAGATGGACAGAGTGCCAGGTGCTGGGAGTGCAGCAAAAAGCAATGGAGAGAGTGCCAGGAATAGAGAGAGAGAGAGAGAGAGAGATGTGGGTTAGTGGCCAGCTCCGGAACTATGGACCCTGCGGGCTGTGCCCAGTGTTGACATCGTGGAAAACAAGCATTTTTATGGAAACACAAAAACGCCCATCGCTTGAATTAAAATGGCGACTGTCTGACGCACTGAATTATAAGAGGCAAACTAAAGATCACTGGGACGGACTTGACAGTTTTCCATCAAATACGGCACCCCTCCCAACTGCCCCCATTTGGAGACGACCGGCCCAAAAGCTGACATGTTCATTCTTACACTGACGTCCCATTTTATGGAGGCGAGTGTAGAAAAGAGGTGCTCCCTTATTCGCCTACTTGAAGAGAGGGAGGGTAGAGGTAAGTAAAGCGAAAACGAATAGTACATGAAATCTACATATACAAACAATTGGTCGTAGAGACATCAAGACGCCGCCATGAAATATGCATTACACATCTTCTGTGCTGTTTTCCTTCCCCCCTCAAGTGAAATAACCCGTTTGTCTTCCCTGTGGCGTGGCGTAAATCATTGCGTTTATAGCTGCCGTGTGACCCTTGGCTCTAAAATGTCCACTCAGTAACTGGGACATCCAGACAGCACCCATTTTAGAGACTAAACAGACCCCTTATGTGACTGCGTCGGGAGTTTGTAGGCTTGAGGAGTCTTAGGTACGCAAAGCCCAAACAAGTGGGAGAGGAGGGGGAAGTGCTGGGAACAGGGGCCCTCGGAATGCCTGTGCACTGGGCTACAAATGTGCGCCGTGGGTTAGTGCACCTGCTGGAGCGATAAGTGTATAACCTAAAGATTATATGTTTGTTTTTTTGGTAGTTTTATATTGCGAACTCGACCCAGAGGTATGAGAGCGCTGCACCATGTGTATTACAGAGGGACACATTGATTTCTAGGCACGGGGAGATTAAGTGATTTGCACAAAAACACAGGATGCTTGAGCCTCCCGGACCGGAACCTGGTTCCCCAGCTTCAAAGTCGGCCGCCCTAGCCGTTAAGCCACACCTTGTCAACATACTGGTGACATAGGTTAGTGAGTTAAAGAGCATATTGGAAACATCAGAATATAACCTGCAGGTTAAATGTTAAAATACGTGAGGTATCGCTTAGTGAGTTAATAGATATACTGTTGACGTAGTATTTGGGTGACCTACAGACTAAACATTCACATATTTGTGGCGCAGTAGCATGGTAAGTTAGTGCACTCTCGGTAACTTTCAGTACTTACGTTGAACTCCCAAAGGGCTCGAGTCCGCTTTTCATTTTTCCAAGGTGGAGGCTGACTTGTGTAATACCACTTATGTACCAGGCCCCGATGTTGTCAGGCTGCAGTGTTGTGTGCCACTAAAAACAAGGGGGACGAGAGGGACGCGTGACAGTGAGCCGTCCTGACACCTCCGTGGGGTTTAATGGCCTGCCCGCGCATGGAAACACCTCATCAATATAGACGTCCCGAGGAGTCAAGTTGAACACGAGGAACAAGCAAGGCTTTTAAGCGCGTTGTCCGGGCCATTTGGTCAGCTGAGCGAGGGGCTTCGGAGGGGGACGCGTGCATTTTGACCGCTCCCTGAAAAGGACTAATGTGTCTCAAACTGGAGGATGTTATGCCTCGCCCGCATCAAGGGGAGCGTGCTCTGAAGCCCGCGAGCCGCCGTGCGTGTGCACATCTGCTGTCCGGCGCTGGGCGACGTCTGTTGCGTGGCGTATGGGCGGCGCATGGAGCGCGCGGCCGGAGGTGTCCGGGGCTCCCGTGAGCTGAGGGAGCCCCGTGTGTTGGAGAAGTGAGGCGGGAGCCCACCCCGCAGAGGGAAGTCCGGCGGGAGCCCACCCCGCAGAGAGAAGTCCGGCGGGAGCCCACCCTGCAGAGAGAGGTCCGGCGGGAGCCCACCCCGCAGAGAGAAGTCCGGCGGGAGCCCACCCCGCCTTCGTGAATGCCGCATGGTGCAGCCGGAGCAAGATTCAGCGCTGAGTCCCCACAAGAGCCGGTGAGTGGGGTTGAGCGGGAGGCATGCTGGGCGCCTGGACAGGACATGTGCACGCGTATGGTGCGAGCAGGAGTTGTAAAAGACGCGAGCCGTACGCGTGCACATCTCCTGTCTGTTAAGCTTGAGCACAGACAGTCGATGTGCACGCGTACGGCTTGCGGCGTTATTACAACTTCTGCTCGCACCATACGCGTGCACATCTCCTGTCCAGGACTTGCCGTACGCGTGCACCTGTCCTGTCCCGCATCGGAGCAAAAGTCGGCAACAATAGATCTCGCATAGCGAGCAGCGCTTTGCGCTGCATCGCTAGGCGAGACCTAACAAAGCTCAGAAGATTATTGAAAAGTGCATTACAAACAAGCAATTCAGTGAGCACATCAAGACGAAAGACAATTACTATTCAGATCATCCTATTCGAAAAGAAAAATAATTCATCATAGAATTAAAACACTAGAGTCAAAGCAGGTTGCTCTAAAAAGCAAGTATTGACAAAGCCAATAGGTCTCCCTTTTGAACCTATTGCCTTTGACAAAGCTGTACAGGATGGGTGAAAGTAAAAAAAAAAAAGAAATTACAAAAAAAGCACGATGGCGCAGCAGCTGTGTCATTTTGTGGGTGCATACATGTGTCATATCGTGTACATGAGTCCTTAGGCATGTTTGCCTACAAAGTCACACCAAAGCCTATTTTTCTTGTGTACCGATCTGAGATGGATCTGTAAATTAAACAATGAAAAGGTATCGCGAAAGATGGAGGGGCCAGTAGCAATTTCCAGCTTGGTACTACTTCACCCTCAAAACAAAAATCTAATTTTGTTTTTTAAATGACAATGGGCACGGCAGGACAAGCGAGGGTGTGGGGGAAGCACCAGGGAGTGGGGGAGGGACAGAAAAGCAGCACACAAAGGAGAGTAACATGGGGGCCAGGGTGAGAAGAACACGAGCGAGAAAGCAACACGGAGTGGCAAGAAGTTTGGCGGGGGGAGAAGTACACAAAGGAGAGCTTGCAACACGAGGGAATGCAATGGGCAGGTATTTGGTGGGGGAAAGGCATATAAGTGAGAGAGCTGAAAAACACCTGGCAAAAAGAAGAAAGTAGTTCCCTAAAAATGAGCAGTGGAAGGCTACAAGTCAGCCAACCAAATGGCTATGCTCCAGGGGAGGGACAAAAACAAAAAGAGGAAAACAAGCCCTTAAATAAGGTGCAGGCAAACAAGAATGACAATAACGCCAAAGAATGATAAGTAATGTGCGGCCTCTAAGACCACAGTAAGTTAACTTTTTCCAGCTCTCTCTTTTTTATGCTTCCCCACCCCCGCACTCTATGTTGCTCTCTCTCGCTCTTGTTCTCACCCCCCCACTGCACCCCTTGATGGTATCCCCCGCGTAGCATTCTCTCCTAGCCCCCTGTGTTGCTGTCTTTTGTGTGCTTGTCCCCAGTCTCCATTTTGCACCCTCCTTCGTGAGCTGCTATTCCCCGGCCTCCTGGCTTTATTTTTGTTTTAACCCGCCCCCACCTGCTCTTCCATTCCCCCAAGCCATGTGGTCCTATTTTTATATTTTTTTTTTTGGGATGGCCAGGCAGCATTTAAAAAGCACTTTTGCTCTACTTCAATTAATTTTTCTTTTATTTATCAGATCATTAAATTAAAAAGAATGGCGTCCTCCTCATTTCATAGGCGTGCACATGCACCATCATGCATAGACACAGCAATAAAACAATACAGCAGCCACATCATCACGTTTTTTTCTTTTTTTTGTCTTTTGGCCATTTTGCACATGCTTGGCAAAGCTAAAAGGTCCCAAAGGTGAGACCTTTTGGCTTTCCCAATGCTTGTTTCAAATTCTAGCACTAAACAGACCTCTGATTTCCCCCCAACTGGCCCCACTCATGTAAAGTTACGCTGATATGGCACACCAAAATCCTTGCGCTGACATGCTGCGTGCATGACAAGTGTGTGTTATGTAAGTGAGCAGGGTAACAGGACGCCATGTGGATGCAAGTGTGAGCTTGCTGAAAACAACTGGATCCATTTTTGATTGCCCTTGGTTTTACACGGCACAAGATGGAGGTTGTGGTACATCCTCCCCTTACAGTGGAAGCGTACTGCCTGCATTCCTGAGCTGAAGTGTATAATCCTAGACAATGAAGTGTGGGAAGGTCGAGACAGGGCTGCCTTTAGAAATTCTATGGCAACCTTTTTAGAAGGTGATTGCCGATTAGTCCTTCCTGAACACTAAGACGTGGAGTAATGATGAGGAAGCAGGGGTGTGCCTGAAGATTCTGTTATTAGAGGGAGGGAGGGAGGGAAGCTTGTAGGCGGGGCCTGCCCCTTTTGTCTCTTCTAGTGCTACTTCAGGAAGGCGTATGATAGCCAAGTGCAGAGGGTTCACACACAATTGTGCTCATGTTTTGGGTACTCTAGCCTGGACCCAGCATCGTCACTACCTCTTGTGAGAGCTAAAACCTTTTATAAAGACTGCCTGCACTGCAGAAATAATATGAAATAAGAAAATGAACCACCCAAGTCAGTTCCTTGCCACTGACAGTGGGATTAACATTCTCTTTTGCGAAATGTGTACAAAAGTGCCATCCAAACTACCCCACTTAGGTCCAGGTCCAAGTTCTTCAAGACCAAGGAATGGAGTCCTCCACAAAGTACTCAAGATGATGCTGAGATCACAGACGTTTTAAGGCATGGGCAGAGTGGGCTCTGGCCCAGGGCCCCAGCCTTTCAGGGGGCCCCCTGACAGAGCCGGCTCTGTTCTGTAGAGTCTTGCCCTGTTGACCTTGTATAATTCGTAAAATGAAATACTGTTTTCCTTCAATTTATTTTTAATGTTGCTGATGTGTGAGTCTATTACAGATATTTTGAAGAGAAATGTTGTGTTTATGTTTCATGCATCATCCATAAAAAAAAGTTTCTTTTAGGTCACAACAGGACCTTATATATCAGAAATGGGAGAGTCCCACACAGATTATTTGCTGCTGTATTACAATATTGAAAACACATGTCACAATCCCTGAATATTAGATGTAAACATATTTAGAATTTGGACAAGTGTGCCTGTGCACTATCAGTCACTTGGCCAAAAAGGGCATGAAAGAGCGGATATTGGGTCATAAATTCAAAGCTGTTACGAACGTGGGCCCCAAAAATACATTTGCCAAGGGCCCCCAAAATCCTTAAGATGTCTCTGGCTGAGATCCAGGACTGGTGTCTGCTGGACAGTGTCCCAGCGGTGAGGGGGATCACCAGGGGTCTGTGCATCCTGCTGGAATTGCTGTGGGACTGCCTCTGACCTGGGAGCCTGCCTGACATGCTGAGAAGGGGGAGTAGCATGTCTGGCTTGGCAAGAGCTGACTGCCAGAGGAAGGAGAAGTCCAGCTGCAGAGCCTGTAGGAGGGGTGGCCCAGAAAAGTGGACTGTTTGAGAGAGAGAGTAATCGGATTTGTACAGTCTGTCAGGTTTCTGGGCCTCCCTGAGTATTTCTACATTTAAGCAATGTGAGACATTCAAGTTTACGACCGCTACTCTCTCCCCAGCATGCATACTCCAGTGACTGCAACCAGAGGGGGACAAAACAATTGTGCTGGTGTTACTTTCTGGGCACTGAGACCGGAAACACGCACCACAGAACAGAGGACAGAAGCCAACGTGTGGGAGAACCAGCTTCCTCTGAGCCACTCCTTTTGAACCGGGTTCAGAAGGAGGCAGGGTCGCCTGGCAAATTCACTGTATCTACAAGCCCATCTGTGCGGCTGTTACCCACACACTCACGCTTAGGCTTAACATGTACCTAAACTGAACACTGACTGTGAACTTTACTAAAACATAATGTGGGATATGTGCTGTAATAATAACCCTTCTTATGGAGTTCGACATATTGAAGAGAATGCAGAATGATCTACGGATCACAGAAACCAGGCAAGTGCTCATCTTTACAGTAAGTCCATACATGCGCTTTAATCTAGCCTACAGATTTCTGTGTAGCTAACCCCTGTAGCAATCAACCTTGTGATGATTAACATTTCTTGTGTGTAGTATTTTACTTTGGTGTGATTCAAGCACTTCTCTTTTTACTAAGGAAAAGCACTGGGCTGGACAATAAATTATTGCATCTGTTGTTTGACTGTTTGAGTTCTGAGTCTCTACTCCCCACACTGTCTCCCTGAGAAGCTTTTGATTGCAAGCCCTCGCTATCCTACAGTCAAGTATGGAAAGTTGGGCCAATTTGCAGAGCCAAGACACCAGAGGCATACGACCCTAACCACCACGGTTTTTGGCAGGTGGCCCTGCTTGCCATTTTCCCGAATGGGGTTGGTGGGAAGTGGTATGAAGCTCTATACAAATGTCACAATAGAGTACAATGTCATTTCTGTGAAGCATCATCAACTTATTAGTAGAGTCAGAAACTGATGAGGATTAACTTATAATAATAGAGATTTTGTTGTTATATTACACTCCATTTCTCTGTACTTTTACACCAGTCTGTAGGTGCCAGGATTCGGTGCTGGTAATTATGGTAGGCTTAAATGTTGTCAAAGTAAGCGCCAATCCCCAGACCTCTTTGAAGCAAATTGTATGGTGGCCCGACTGCGTTTATCAACTTACTGCAAGAGACCAGTTAAAATCAAGCAAATACTTAACCCAACGTTGACGTATTTATCTTTATGCACCAGATTTAGAAAAAAGCAGCAAAATGGAGGCTACTAGGTCATCTAGTGCTGAACTATTTGTAGATAATTTATGTACAGGTACTAAATATGCCTTTGTTGGGAAACCTGACATTTCACTGGGGGATATTCCATGCAATACTTTTGGGAGCAGGATGGAATCCAGTGTAGGAGATACCTACCATGGAACAGGACCTTGTTTCTTTCATTCCACTCCCTGAATGAAGATTTTTGATATATTACCAGATCCAGGATGCACTGGCTGATAGATAGTCATGACACCGAATCTGCTATTACACCTGCAAGGACAGGAAAGGTATCCTTAAAATACATCGCGTACAACCAGAGCTGGTGTGTGAAATTGTCTTATTCAACAATCACTCCTGCCACAGACGCTGTGCAAGGTATAATGCATTTGATAAGATATACTTTTCTTGTGTTGGAATGTCAAAGCACAGTTTTTGGAATGTATGCTTTGTTAAGGAAAGGAAAATCCTCATCAAATACATATTTGGAAAAATATAAACATTTTGTAGAGTGACAGTTTTGTATGCTTTGTCACTGCACTTTGATGATCTCATCTTATGGGGCAAAGATCGAGAAAATATGGACACCAAGTGGGACAAGCTGGAAAAAATGCTTCTTTATCCTCATGACAACCCGAAGAGACAGGGAGCCATGCCCTCTTTCACAACCGTAAGCGGTTCCCAAGTGCTTCTGTCAGAAGGGAAGAAGAAAGTATCCCACCTCCAGACCACTCCCTCCCTGATATGAGTGATTAAAGAGCACAAAAATCCTTTAACTCCTCCTCTTTAAAGTCTTATTATTCCTGAGGGGCTTCAAGTCATGTCAATCATTTACATAACGCCAAACTACCCACCAGTCTTTAATCACTTCCCGTCATAGGGAACAGACATTAAAATCGATGAGTTTTCAGTGTCCTGCTGAGACCAAGGTGGATTGTGGCAGCTTCTCATCTCTTCTAGGGAGATATGGCAATGACGTCCAGCCGGAAGTGGGAATCCTTTCCTTCTACCCTCGCCTCTGAGTTCTTTTAATCTCCAGCAGCATCTTATTCCTGAATCTTAGGGATTTCCCAGGGTTATAAAGTGTAGCCGTTTCTCAAGTAGTAAGATGCTTCACCGTACACAGACTTCTGAACTTGAGTCATTGTTTTAAATTCTGTTCTTTCACGGGATGGCAGACAGTGGTTTTCTAAACATAGATGTGATATTTGAGCTAAGGCAGGTATTTGTTACAAACGTTTTGGTGTAATTTTGTAGCTGTAGCTTCTTTATGTTATTTTTAATATCCCTAGAGGGAGAGCATTGCTTTAATCTAACTAGACTCCCATTATGGCTCTAGCTATAATGACACTATCTGATAGGAACACTTGGATCATTTTAATAAGAGTCAATAGAAATGTGTGCAGGATCCGATACAAAGTATTCGATAATTCATGTTCATCCAGGAGTCAAGAAAGACATCTAACTACGTTTTTTCCAGTGTATGTTTGGCGCAGGTAGCTAATCTGTAAACTTTAAAATCTGGGCATCTCATCCTTACATTATTTCAGGAGATGTTTGAGCTAATTAAAATAAAGTCTGATTTAGATTCAAGTAAACTAAGATAATTCACATCCATTCAAATTAGAATCTAATTAAAGATGTCCCGTATCAACATTTTATTTTTCTTTAGCTCTATCACGGTTTAGTTTAAACGCCACTTGGGTACTGTCTGCATAGTTATGAAAGGCCATGGACGCATCCCTCAATATGTAATTGGTTGAAACAGATACTGAAAAGAAGAAGCAACAAGGATGAACACTTTGGTACCTCATATGCCACTGCTTCTGGAGCTAATGGAGATTCAGACTAGCCTATCTGCCAGGAACGTTATTGATTTAAACTATTCTTTCCTATAGTTTTTTAAATTATCTATTTAATTCGAGCTGTATTGGCTTTTCCCTTTAGAATGATTTGAATATATTTGTTTCTTTCTTTTGGGCAATTAACTGATGATTAAACCACTATGCTGGGAGATGCGTCACGCCTTTAGATGCAGAAGGTATCATAATGAGAGAATCCAGGGCCGAGTTCATCCATGTCCTTACTTTTTTTATCTAGTACCTCCATCTGAACATCCGGAGAAGGGGTTGAGGGCAACAATAGATTACACAGGATCGTAGGATAAACTTTGGACCATTGCTTAGAGGGTACAATCTGTGCCTGAGTGGGTGGGATCCTAGAATTCATATGAATGGTTATAGGTAAGGCAGAATGGTCGGTCTAAACCAGAGGTATGGGAGGATCAACCACAAGTGTGGATAAGTTAGTAAAAATAGGGTCCAGAGTGTGTCTGGCTATGTGTGTGGGAGCAGTGCTTAATTGTGAAAGCTGAAGGGCTTCCAGGTCATTAATGGTCACTATATGTCACTCCCCTGATTCAGTTGGCTGAGGAGCTTGGAGCCAAAATTATTGCGTACGCCGATGATGCACAGCTTCTGTTTACTTGGAAAAAAAACGAGTTTTCCACCTCGTCGGCCAAAAACTGTCTGACAGCAGTCCTTCAATGGCTCTCCTCTGCGCAATTAAAATGCAACGAGGATAAATCAGAAATCCTCCTTTTTGGGAGTTTCCCCCCTCAGTTTAGGGAATCATTTTGGCCGGCAGAATATCCCATGCCTGCTTCGGTGGGTCAATCCGCTAAAAATCTTGGGATATGGTTTGATGAGAATCTGTCTTTTACTACTCAGATCAAGAAGCTTGCCGGGCATTGCTTCGGTATACTTAAATCCCTAGAAAATGCCTCCCGCTCCTCCCTAGGGCGGCTAAGGAAACGGTTACTCGCGCCCTGATACTCTCTCGTATTGACTATGCCAACTCCTTGTACGTTGGCTTGCCGGGCTATCTACTGAATAGATTGCAGGTAGTCCAGAACGCAGCGGCCAGGCTTCTTTTTAACATCCCTATAAGAACCAGCATAAGACAACATCTGCGCAAACTCCACTGGCTGCCTGCGGCCGTAAGAGTTAAGTTCAAAGCCCTTGTCCTGGCACATTCTGCCTTGTATGGATTTGGTCCAATCTATCTAAGGAAACGTTTCAGGTTCTATGTTCCTGCCAGACAGTTGTGTTAAGCTTCTCAGCTTCTGGCTTACATACCTCGTTTTCGTCTCAAGAGAATGGGTGACAGTTCTCTTGCTTTCATGGCCGCCTCGGCTTGGAATTCGCTTCCATTTGGCCTTCGCAGCACCCAGGACCGCTTCCTCTTCAAAAGAAGACTGAAAACGTTTCTTTTCATCTAAATCGGCCCTTCTTTACCCTTTCATGGCTCGCTCTGGGACACTCTTTGGAGTATCTGTGCGTGTTACAAGCTTCAATAACATAACATAACATAATGAAGTTACACTCGACAGAGCAACTAGGATCTTTAAAGGGGAGATTAAGGTTGCCCAGTAGGGTAGAGTTAGCTCATATAAGCGCATAGTGGGTGAGTGCATCTGCTAGCTTAGTATAGCAGCTGACTTCAGGCCCCGGAGGGCGATTAATCAGTAAGCCAGACAAGGAAAAATTGCTGGAAACCAAAAGTAAGAAAATCATGCCCTCACAATCAGGAATTAGAAAGGGTCCTGTAGAACAAGTATAGGCGGAGTTAAATCAATATCAACACCTCAAGGCACTGAGAATCAAACTTACCATTGCTACACAACCAACTTCCTTTTCCCAGGTAAGAGCATGGGGGGTGAAATCATGTGCCTGCTCTAAAACCGTGAGGGAGCAACATCCTGCAATACAGCCGTCGGGATTAGATCACTCGGGGTCAATAGTAGGTGACATCATGTTGTCACTCGTCTCATGTCAACTTAGAAGTCTGCTCTTTTTTCACCTGTCTAGGCCTAGGATCTTAGGGTACTTCCTTCAGTAATTCTGATACTTCCTCTTAGATATGAGCAAACAGATTTGAATTGGCATCAGTAATGTGTTCACCAAATATGGCAGCCCTAGCGTACCTCAGAGGTATTCATATTAACCACTTTTCAACATCAATGAATCATATTTGTTGAAGATAACCTTTTCTAAACAAACTGGGTTCCAAACGTATGCACACTGTTAATGTGCAGTGCCGTAGCAAGGGTGCCATAGGTGCTAATGCAAGAAAAATACATTCCCTATGCCCTCAGCGACCACAGCTACTTCATTCACCTTGTAAATGAGTTCTTGGTTTCTTGACTGGTGGAATTTCTGTGCCATATTTTAAGTTCTTTTATTAAACAATGTGATGGTCTTTAAAACAGACAAAAAACGTAAGACGGACTATGTTGAAAGCTCCCTTGACAGACACATTGGTCAGCGCCAGTAGTAGTATAGAGGGAGACAGTTGTAAAGCAGTCTGTCATGCAGTTTAATGCAAGCACTTGAGTGGAGGTAGAAGGATACACCCCAACAGCCACAAGCGTTGGATGACAAGCATTTGCAAAGCCAATACGGCTTGCCTATAAGACCTATTAGATTTGCCAATGCTTTTTAGCCATGCTGTACAACAATGCAGCTGCTTTGCAGCATGGCTAATAAAACAAATTATGCAATGATGTGGCAGCCGCGTAATTTTGTAGGCATGTGGCTACGTTCAACATGCATGCACGGGTATACAAAAGGACACAGGCTTTTTTTATTTACAAATCTCAGCTGGATGGGTAAATGTAAAAAAGTAATGCTAAAAAAATAATTAAACAGATGAGTGGGTTGGAGGCGGGAGAGAAACAACACATGCGGGTGGGGTAAGAAGTAACAAGGCAGGCGGGGGGAGCAATACCAGGGAGTGAACAAAGGTGAAAGAGAGCAACATGAAAGGGGGATAAACACACTGGGTAAGAGAAAGTAACACGAGTGCTCTTGGGAGTAGAGAAGAACATGGTAGTGAGAGAACAACGTGGTGGGAAGAAAATCACAAAAGTGAGACACCTGGAAAACATGAGCAGTCTCATAGAGTGCTTAAACAAAAAGAAAAATGAGTTCCCTAAAAGCAAGCAGAGGTAGCATAGAAGCCAGCCAATTAAAATGATGGTAAATAGGTTATGCATCATGAGAGGGATAAACACAAGATAGAAATGCTGAAACAAGGAAAGCCAACAAAAAGAAAGGAAGCAAATCAGAGTGAGAGTAAAGCCAACCAGTGGTAAGCAATGGGCAGGCTGTAAGCGCCTGTATATTCTTGGTACGTTCACATTATGTCCTTCACAGCTAGACAGCTTGTGCTATCTGGTAAGCTACTATCAAACATGAGAAAAACTAGGCCATTTTTTTGTTTCTAGAAAGATTACGCATGGTCGTCCACCATTCCACAAAAAATTCCTCCTCTGTTAAGCATCCTAACTGCCCCTTGCAAATCATCTCTATCCTACTACTACTGCCATAGAAAATTACTCAAACACAGTTTAGGTAATCATTGGATCTAAAAATTGAAACCTGGGATTGTGAAAAGGGTAACATTAAATACTGAGATAAGAACAATCATGCCAGAGACTATACAGGCTGTGACAGGAAATGGGTAAACTGTGTGACTACATGTTTCTTTATCAGACTTTAACTGCTATATTCCTATGGTACACATTTAAAACGAATGACAATGTAACCTGCTTTCAGATAAGGATGTAAGAAAGAGCACAAAGTGCATTGGGCATTTTGGGAAACTTCCCAAAACTTTTTTAATTTGAAGGCACTGTTCATAAATTACTAAAAGGAACAATAAGTTTGGAAAGGCATAGGTTATGGAGGGGAAGTTTGAAATTGGTAGGAGGCGATTTGAAAGCTTAAGACCCTTCACAGGCAATTCGGCATGATAAAGAGTAGCCAACACCGGTGATCAGTGGGACTTTTACACGTCTAAGGCGCCTCAATCCCAGTAAAACAAAAGCACATTTTTGCACATTTTGCTGAAATTAAATTTACTGTAAAAAATCCTGTATGATGAGTGGCGCTTAAAATTGTGTCTTCAGATGGTGCAGAAAACACGGCTCTAAAGCAGGCACCATAAAAGGCAACATCTGCCTTGAGGGCTTGATAAGATCAGATTTTATATTCCAGGATTTAAAGTGAAGGAAACTAATAGGAAAGAGGAAGGAGGGAGCCTGCACAGTGTGCAAGCCATGAATCCACCCTGTTTATTTATTTTTTATAGGTTTTATATAGCGCTAGATAGACCCGAAGGTATCAGAGCGCTTTGCACGACCGTGACAGAAACACAATGGAGTAAAGTTGCTTAACATATAGTGCAAGACATTTAGATTCAAATACAAGCAAAAGTAGAGGCAAAGGGAATCGTAAGCAGTTCGGAAAGCTTACAGTATGTGGACAATTAGCATGATATATGTACAGGGAGAGAACGACATAATAGACATCTGAAGCACTCAAAAACAACCGACTATCACAGAGGGTCTAGACCTAGAGTGAGATCGTTTTTGGACCATAGTTCAGTTAGTTTGCGTGTTAAAGTATTTGTTGAGGAGAAGGAATTTCAGGTCCCTTTTGAAGCAGGAGAAGGAGGGGTTGCACCGTAGATCTCTAGAGAGTGAGTTCCATATGCTGGGTGCATTTCCAGAAAAAGAGCGAGTCAGGGTTGATTTCCTTTTAAGTTTGGGAAGTATGAGAAATGAGTTGGAGCTTCTCAGAGTTCTGGTTCTTCCTGCTTTCATAAGTTAGGTGTCAAGATAGTTGGGGGGTATGTGTGTGAATGGCTTTGTGGGTGATGCATGCAGTGTTGTAGATACATCTTCCTTCGATGGGAAGCCAGTTGAGGGACTTGAGGGCTGGTGTTATGAGCCGGGCGGCCATGTTTAGAACTGATCTAAGGCGGGGCAAGGTGAGTTTTCGGCTGGGAAAGGATTAAGACAAAGCATCAGTGGGCCCAAAGGTATGGGAACGACTCTGGACTACAGTGTTCCCTCAGATGCTTTCATTTTTTTCCAATACACGTTGAACCTAATCTGCATCGAATGCTGCCATTATCGTTACTAATTACAATCCTGTTTCGTGGGCTTGTGCCAATGCTACAGAAATCAACAGTGAGGTGGTGCATGGGGTGTACAGTAGCACACAGTGCTAGAGAGCAACACAGAGCCCAGTAGCAAGGAGGTGGGAGAAGTATACAGGGTACACATTTGAAAAACACATGCTCTCTTATGGAGTATTTTACGAAAAAGAAAACAAGTGTTCCTGAAAAGCAGACACTGGTGGAAGCATAAAAGGAGTCAATCAGAGAGGTGCTAAAGAAGAGGCTGTGCTCCATGGGATGGACAAAGACATGCTGGACGGGCTAAAACAAATTAAGCCAGCAAATAGAAAGCAAGCAAATGTGAGTGATAAAACACAAAGCCAATGGTAAGGAGAGGTGGGTGAGCCAACAAATTAACAGGGAGAGCCGAGTCAGAGCAGAGGCAAGGTTCTGGCTAGAATCTTCGAGCCCATTCACGAACTGAGCCCTGAAAATATTTGCGATGTACATCCTACAACATACATCATGTAAAATAAGATAAAGCCTCTTCAAAATTAAAAAAAGCGTATTTCTTTAACGCGTAGCAGATTTGACATTAATACATCCCATTATAACACTGCAATGAGAAGTACGTATTTAAGTGATAGTTTTTAAACATGATCCATTATTGAACTGAGGCAAGACAGTTGTCATATAAACCGTGAACGTGGCCCAGTTTATTATAAAGCAACATTATAGCGTATTAAATCAAACAATAGATTTTTGTACAAATGGCATTCTGAACACACATATTTGAAAGTGCTTTCATATGTGATAATGAAGGAAAAAGAGTTTGGTTGAAATAAAATAGTTGTCTAAGATCACACAATTTAAGAGAGGAGACCGCGATTTATCCACGTTTTCTGGTTTTAATTTGTACCAGACAGCCAGTAAGTGGTTATCTATTTGTCTTCCCTTGTGCTAAGGATTTTTTTTTTTACCTCTACGTTTTTCTGCTGTTTCTATTTAGCTAGAACTCGACCCACAGGTATTGGATCCTATCCATTTGCACCAGGGATGAGGAGCTTAAGTGATTTTCCCATAATCACAGGGTGTTGAACCAAAGCCAAGACTCGAACCTGGTTCCCACCCCAGTTCCGAAGTCCGCAGCTCTAGTCATAACACAATACCTAGGTGCAGGGAGAGGTAAGCTTCAGGATCGAGCTTTCAGTTTTTATTTATTTTTTTATTTATTGCAATTTTATATAGCGCGAACATTACCCGAAGGTGTCAGAGCACTTTACAAAAGAACCAGTTGCATTACATAAGGACATTCAGTGGCTTGCCCACCTCTAATAGTAAGCGATGGGTGCCATGTATTCCTAAGTAAGCTTTCATCATGCCCCAAATATGTCTTTGCTAGGGTTCGACCTAAAAAAAAGGAATACTGAACTCAGCCAAGACATGAGTGACAAAGTCTCTCGCCAAAGGATGAAAGATGCTGATCATAGAGACCAAAAGGTTGAAAGGGTCAGATCCAAAATCCACTCGATTTATACTATAAGCAATAGATTTGTTTGAAGGTGACGTTGTCAAAACCCAGTTCTAAAAACAAAATGATAAAACAACTAAGCGTTGGCAATATGCTAAATAAGTATTATTTTATGTTACTGCTTTGGTAGTAGAATGGACAAACCTAGTTTAGTTTTTGATCCGCAAGTAACTCGTCTGACGTTGACATACATCTCTGCGCAGACCTCTTACTCTGACGTTATTTGCTCAGGAGTAATCTTTCTCTGACAGATCGTATAGACCACACCCTTCCTCCCTCTCAGTTATCATAGGCTATTCGAATTTCCCGCCTCGTTTTCATTCTTGGCCAATGAGAGTCACGACATTTATGGTCCCGTCTAAAGCACCTGAACCCTGATTGGCGAATACTTCTTGTCTAAGGTTTCTGTCCAATCAATGAGCGCGAGGTTGGATAGTGGGCGCTGTGAGCATCGGAAATGCTGATTTGCCGAGCTGGTATTCTACAATCATGGCGGTCGCGAGTGGGTTGTTCAGTGATCTACGGGCGATCAAGAGAGAGCTGCTAACCGCTAGCGCCGCCTGCCGGGAACGGGGGCTGCTGCACGGGGGCAAGTGGTGAGCAGAGTGCACCGGAGGGGGACAGGGCTTGCAGGGAGCAAGGGATGCACAAGAAAGACACATGTGGACAGGGACAGTTGCGGACAGGCGAAGCACTGCATAGTGTGAATGGCGGGGTTTATTCACGCCTGGTGATCGGAGACCAGCACTTCCAAATGTTTAGTTTGTTCCCATTTGGAGTGTGTTTGCGTGTGGTATTTTAATGTTTGAACAAACAGCTTTTAAGACCGTAAAATGTCATTACATAAATCCCTCTTCGAAATCCGAAAGACTTCATGTCTCACTTGTTTGAGGGTCTGGTTGGCTCACCTCTTAGCAGCCTTAATGTCACACCTGGTATGATGCTCTAGATCCCTCCCTCTCCCCCCGTTTACAGCAGAGCTGTCCACAGACGGGGGGGGCGGCAGGGGAATGCACCTCTGTTGACAGGTCTGCTTTGTGCAGAGAGGGTCCTAAGAGTTGCAGGAGCCCCAGGAAGCAATAACAACTTCTGGAGAGCCCTCCTACATATTCCTTTATTTGATGAGAAGACATTTTTTCTTTTGGCTAATTAGAGTGCTGCTTCAAAACTTCTGTCAGTCATTAGTAGTGTTATTTTAATTTTACTATCATTCTGATTCTTTTACTATTTAAACGATGTCAGTTCCTGTGTTGTCATTTGTCAGTTTCCCTGACACCTGTCTAGTGAGGTTGTCAAGCATACTAATAAAATGTTGCGCCGGTCAGTTTTTTTTTTTTTATACATTTGAGAGTGCTGCAGGCTACGGCCCTGATTATGAGTTGGTCAGAATTTTCAGACCCCTGTGCAAACCCCCATTTGCGCAGGGACTGGAATTTCAAGTTGGATGGTATTTGCAGCACGCAGTAATTACCGGGTGCGTTAAATATCTCACTCTTTATTACATTTCAGCAGGTCAAAGCTGCAGAGAAAAGTACAGTATTTACTCAACCATGTAGAGTATGGTGCATTACACACCAAAATCCGCATGCTATTCCCCCGAAACTCATAATGGGTGATATTTATTGCACTTGATAAATAATGTACCCCCATGGTAGCGTCATTTATCCGGTGCGATAAAAAGCAACTGAATTCCGATTGTACAGGAGCTCACCAAGGATGGCGGACACACTCCTCTGGGGCTCCGCGTCCCTACCCCCTTATCCTGCATGTATCCTGACCAGGCACAGTCATCCATCCATCTAGCAAGCCAGATTGTGTAGCGGTTCTCTTTTCCTACCTGCAACCGCTGCTGTGTGGGCTCACTGCCCTGATTTCCAGAGTGGTGCGAAGAGCGGGCGGACATGGCCTACATCCCTGCTGCGGCACAACATGGCATGAGATCCTGGTGCCGTGCATCAAAGAAAGTTGCAGCACAGCTGGGTAAGCCGAGCCAACACTACCCCCGGTGATTCAACGTGAGGGCCGACCAGATTATTGGAGCAACGATGAAGGTCGCCGCGGGCTCGGTGGCTGGAGGTGAGCGGGGTGTGAATGTGGGCCTGGCGGGGGCCCCAGCTGCTGGACTTGCAGGCTGCTGTTGAGGTGGAACCGTGTCCCAGAGAACCGAGTCTTCTCTCGTCGCCATCCCTCCCAGCTGTAGGACGAGGCCTACCATGGGAGTCCGGGGGCTGGATCAGGCCCCCCGGTGATTCAACGTGGGGGCCGACCAGATTATTGGAGCAACGATGAAGGTCGCCGCGGGCTCGGTGGCTGGAGGTGAGCGGGGTGTGAATGTGGGCCTGGCGGGGGCCCCAGCTGCTGGACTTGCAGGCTGCTGTTGAGGTGGAACCGTGTCCCAGAGAACCAAGTCTTCTCTCGTCGCCATCCCTCCCAGCTGTAGGACGAGGCCTACCATGGGAGTCCGGGGGCTGGATCAGGCTCGTGTGTTCCAGGCACTACTTCTGTCGGCCTCCGGCTGCCATTTGTCCCCTCCCCCGATACCCTGGAAAAAGCAGTGGTGGCAGATGGGAGGCCTGATTTCGACTACCCTTCCGCCCGCGTGGAGCGCCCCGTCTGCCTGTGGCCCGGCCCGTGCGTGGTGCAGTGAGCCGCGTGCTGGGTCCTGCGGCCTCCGGCGGGCCTGCTGCTGCTGCCAGAAATACCCCGCGTTCCTCTATCCAGCATTGCGCTCCCCGCGCCGGCCCTTAGGTTGGATCAGGCCTAGGGCGCGCAGCGGTGGTAGCTTGAGGAGAGAGCTCCCCAGCTGCTGCCTGGTTCTCACTTTCCTGGGGTCTGCCTCCAGCATGAAAGGCAGCGCAGTGCGGACCTTCGCTTGGTGTGAGCTGCGGGTGCCTGCTGGCTCGAGCCTCACTGATGTGCGTTGAGACTGTGAGGTGCTCACTGCACACCTGATTGGGCCCCTGCAACTAGAAACGCCTTGATTGGCCTCCATCCGGACGTGATGCCGCAGACCGCTGATGACATTATCTGACCCGGTCTGATGGTCGGCGATGCTCCGCCTTCGACCCACTGGCGACTCATGACGACTTCTGCGGCAGCATTCGCCCGCAGGCAGTGCCTGCCACGGACCAAAGCCAACAGTCATAGTAGGACCCCACGCGGTCACAATGTAAACCTGCTACCTGCACTGGCATATAACTCGTCACATATCATTGCCGGTGCACCATATGCACTACAACAGGAGTACAGGGGGAAAAATCCACACTGCTACACGCGCTCCTTTTTTCTCTGATTGAGATTCTTGATAGTTGCCATTGTTTGGGCGGATCCCTGCAGCACATCTGCTCCAATAATGTTTTGCAAATTGAATTTGTCCCTTCCCCCTTCTTATTATTTCGTAGCCCAGCAGTGTTTCCCTGCATTCACTGGCCCCTCCTGCACATACCATGCACAGCGCACAGTAGGCCTCCCTCATCATGAACAACTGCGTTGTACGCGGAACCAAGTCGCAACCCAGACATGACTCACTCTAACATTATCACATGGAACGTAAGGGCCATTGAAACTCCATCGCACCGTTACTCGATATACTCCTATCTGAAGCGCAGATCCACTCATGTAGCCCTCCTGAAGAAAACTCACCTGACTCTCTCGTAATCTAACCAACTCCTTTGTTGTGGTCAGGTATTTGCTGCCGGCTCTTCGTCCTGTGCCAGGGGGTACTGATTTGGGTACGGACGGGAACCCCGTTTGTGGCAGAGGAGGTGATAGCGTAAGATATGTATTTAAACGATGTCGCCTGAACGGGCTTCAACTCGTACTAGGGACGGTATACGCTCGCAACTCAGACCAAGCGACATTTCTCCACAGCCTATCTGGCATTTTGGCCGATTGGAACGAAATCCCATGGCTGATAGGCAGTGACTTGAACGCTGTCCTCGACTCTGCACTCATTTTCCCCCTCTGTCAGGCACTCCCTCTGTTTCAAACGCTCATATATTGGGTGACTGGTTGCGTCACTGGTTGCTGGTGGATATATGGCGCGCACACAACCCCGACATTAGAGTGTACTTGCACTACTCAGCACCGCATGGTCTACACATCAACATTGACCGTATAATAGGGTTGCCAGCGCTCTTGCCCACGTTTAGGCAAATCGTATATCTTGGCCGCACACACTCGGACTTTAATCCTCAGTTGTTACAACTTCAGTGGGCGGTAGCCCCACAGGCCATACCCACATGGTGTCTCCAACCTTCCGCTCTGGAGGATTTATTCTGTGAAGCACTCTGGTCCACATCGGCTGAATTCTTTGAATACGAGGGCTCTACACATAGCAAGCTCACGGAATGGGAGGCCTTCAAGGTAACCATCAGGGAGCAGAGCCTGGGAATCAGCTGGAATAACCGCAGGCACCTCGATGACGTTATTCGAAAACTTGAACGTGAACTCCTGCTGGAGACACGAACAGTGACGAGGCCGGAATGTAGAAGCTGGATGCAAAGCGAGAGGAACATGCCGCTCTCCTAGAGTGCCTAAACTACGCAGCGGATTCCGCCCGCACTCATGCGGCCTTAGATCGCGCGGGGCGCCTACTGGCGTGGCTTATACGCCAGGAGCAGACTCCCCACCCCATTCAAGCCCTATGGGCTCGAACGGGACAACTACTACAAATGCAACATGAAATTCCCACCGAATTAACTTAACACTAAAGTGCTCTCTACGCATTGACTATTCCCTTTGATAACGAGCACTATGCAACCTTTTTTTCTCAGTTACGGATCCCCGCCATCACCCCAATGCAGCGCGCAGAACTGAAAGAACCAATTTCACTTTTCGAAAGCCGTCGGAGCTCTGGTATCAAGTAGGTCCTATGGCCCGACGGCCTTCCCTCCGAGTTTTTCAAGACATACGCACACACATTGGTCCCGCAATTGCATGCATTATACAACGCTGCACTCCAGGCTACCATACTCCCCACTTCGCTATGTGAAGTACTGCTTGTTTCGCTGCCTAAGCTGCACGAGGACACTACTGATCTGGGCTCCTGCTTCCCACTGGCCTTCTTAAACACGATTATAAAACCGTGGCTAAGGTGCTTGCTGACCGCCTGGCATTGTTGGTCCCATCTCTGATCCACTCCAACCAGAACAGCTTTGTTCCATCTCACAGCACATCATTAAACTTGAGGCACTTCTTCAGGGTCTGTACATACTCCCCTCGAAAATGGCCACACTCTGGGTGTCTGGTTCTCGATCTTGAGAAAGCCTTCGACTCCCTGGAGTGGGACTTTCTTTTTGCTGCCCTGACCATATACATCGTCGAAGGCAGATTTCTTTGTTTGCTCTACATATTGCTGACGGCTAGGGTGAAAACTGGCCCCTACATCTCCACCCCCATATCGGTGTGTCGCAGAACCTGTCAGGGATGCCCGCTGTCCCCGTTGCTTTTCTCGTTGGCTGTTGAGCCACTTGCGGCTGCAGTTCAGGAGCAGGGTGTGGATTGGGGTATCCCACTGCGAGACAGCACACACATTGTCTTGCTATAAGCAGACAATATCTTGGCTTATCTTGGAGATGAGCGATCGATCCCAACTACCGTGGCCCAAATACTCAGCAACTTCGCAGACCTGTTTGGGCTGCGGGTTAATTGGAGCAAATCATGTCTTTATACTTTCAAGCCTGGGTGCCCGGACCCTGCTTCCGCTCTCAACGGTAGTCGCATCAAGTGGCAGCTTGACACCTTCCATTATCTAGGAATCAGACTGTATCACCAGCAAGCAGGTCTACTGGACGGCAACCTGGGGAAGGCGATCACTGGGTGATTTATACCAAGATGGTACCCTACTGCCTTATGACACACTAACAGAAACCAGTGGCCTGCCCCCGGTCGATTTCTACTGTACAACTCCCTGTTTGCCACCCTGGGTAGCAAATGAAGGGACATGGCTGCGGAACACACAACGCATTTAACCATCCAGTATTTACGTGTCATGGGGAGGGGAAGGCATCTCACCAAATAGTTTGATGCTTCACTATGCCAGCACACAGAGGTGACACTAACTCCCTTGAGGCAACACTGGGAGGCAGACAGATATTGCCCCTTCACTGATGAGGAATGAGCTGAGGTCCACATACATTCCCTGTAAAGCCCTCTTCCGCCTCATCCAGCATTACATAATACAAAGAGCATACCTCACCCCTGCCAAAATAAACAGATTCTTTCACCGCATGAATGCCGTCTGCCCCAGGTGTCGTGCCACTGATGCCGACCTCCTTCACATGCTGTGGGCCTGCCAAACCCCACATGCCCACTGGCGCTGCCATAACTGCCTGCACTGGCCGCAGCCTAACGCACACCTAGGAGGAGTGTTTATTACACCTCTACCCCAGAGGCAAACAGCAGAAAATCACCTCTCGCTTTCTTGACCTAGGCATCTAAGTGGCCAAACGCCGATCACGAAAAGATGGAAGTGGTCTGACTGGCCCCCCCCTCCATGGCCTGGAGACAGTCTCTACTAGTGTGGGCTTGTGTGGAAAGTGTGGCACTGTGCACTGAGAACACCCTAGGCTGCCTCAAAATCCCTATATCTGTGATATCCTGCATGATTTTCAGGGCTAACTGACACAAGATGCGCATGCTCCCACCACCATCTACCCAGCTGAACTGTGTGCCGCAAGACCCTGACCACCCTTCTGCAGTTGAAGTAGACATGCAGCGGATGGACAAAGTGCTCGCCCAACTCATTATATCCTCTTCCTGATGCTCGGAGCTGCAAATGTGCACACTGTGTTTGCGATTAACTCGGCTGGGGGCCAGTCAACACCTCAGCTGGGCCAAGTTTTCCTAGTTATTTTTGTTTGTCCAACCACCTCCTCCCCATTACCTGCAGGTACAGATACAACGGGTACCTCACACTTGAAGCGTAAGGATGCCATCTGCTCTACTAGTGCAACCACAAGGGGGGTTAGGCCCGAAGGACAGGGTCAGGCAGGACCATAAACATTCAAAGAATAAAGGGAGAACCTGACGCCTTTGTCAATTATCAAGCTACATTTTTTGGAGCAACGACCAAAAACAATTCCTTTCATTTGATCCGGTCATTTATTAACCTTTTTTCTTTTGTTATATTAATCACAAATATTTTTTTAAAGCAACGTGCCAATGTCTGAAAAGAACACACTACTTCTTCACTCCAGAAGCATGTACATTCAACAATTAACAAAACATTAAATAACAATAAAATGTGACATCACTACATAAAACAGTAATACAACAAATACATGCATCACATTTTGTTTGAAAAAAGAACATAAACAGTGCCGATGAGGCAAACAGTTTCTCAACCTCAAAGGTTTGTTTAACAAAGGGAACGGTACAGTAAATACAGTATGGGGCAATCTTTTTTCCTTTTCCCTCAAACTGCGATTCAAATCATTTCATAGTTCCTCAATGTTACAAATGCCTACGTGTTTCGAGACCCGGGCAATAAGTATAGGGACTCTCATCAGGGCTTCAAGAATATAGATGGTTATGTAATCTGATGGATGTTGTTCTCACCACCAGGTTAGCTTTTATGTGGGCGTTCAGGATAATTTAATTAATCCTGCATCGATGCAGGGACGCTTTTATTCATCTCTTTCAGCTAGTTTAAACGGACACCCATCTAGCCACTTTAGATCTGTTTAACGCGGTCTGTGTATCAGCCGCATTCACTCGTGCTGCTTAAAACCGGCGTATATCGTTGCTGAACGTTTCGTTGGCACTGTTGGTGGAAGAGAGAAACGTTGTAGTCCAGTGGATTATTGTTTCCAAGAACGCGGTATGCGTCGATTGTAAACCGCGTGAGGTTAAGCGGCTGGCATAGAGACTGCGGAAAACAGGAACACGATATACGCTGGTTTTAAGCAGCGCAAGTGAATGCGGCTGATACACAGACCGCGTTAAACAGATCTAAAGTGGCTAGATGGGTGTCCGTTTAAACTAGCTGAAAGAGATGAATAAAAGCGTCCCTGCATCGATGCAGGATTAATTAAATTATCCTGAACGCCCACATAAAAGCTAACTTGGTGGTGAGAACAACATCCATCAGATTACATCACCATCTATATTCTTGAAGCCCTGATGAGAGTCCCTGTACTTATTGCCCGGGTCTCGAAACGCGTAGGCATTTGTAACATTGAGGAACTATGAAATGATTTGAATCGCAGTTTGAGGGAAAAGGAAAAAAGATTGCCCCATACTGTATTTACTGTACCGTTCCCTTTGTTAAACAAACCTTTGAGGTTGAGAAACTGTTTGCCTCATCGGCACTGTTTATGTTCTTTTTTTCAAACAAAATGTGATGCATGTATTTGTTGTATTACTGTTTTATGTAGTGATGTCACATTTTATTGTTATTTAATGTTTTGTTAATTGTTGAATGTACATGCTTCTGGAGTGAAGAAGTAGTGTGTTCTTTTCAGACATTGGCACGTTGCTTTAAAAAAATATTTGTGATTAATATAACAAAAGAAAAAAGGTTAATAAATGACCGGATCAAATGAAAGGAATTGTTTTTGGTCGTTGCTCAAAAAAATTTAGCTTGATAATTGACAAAGGCGTCAGTTTCTCCCTTTATTCTTTGAATCTGCTCTACTAGTGACATATGTGGATGCACAGCCCCAAGCAATGCAAGCTTAATATAAATGTGATTACGCACCATCCCTTGTATGGATAAGACCGGCCTCCGAATGTTCGCTACATTATAATTAGGCTGTTTGGTTTTAGGTTTAAACCTATAATAACTGATAAAACCCCACTGAAAGAGAAATAGTCCTCACCAGTGAAAACATATAAACACTGAAAAAAACACCTGCACAACCACAAACTAAATGCCATTCAAAGAAAGGAAAAAGAGAGTGAAAGAGTGATTTTTTTTCTTCCTGAAGGGGCCAATACAATGTAACTTTGTTATACAAGCTAGCAGTAAGAAAGTCTGGGCTAACGTTATTCTGCTTGAGGTTTGTTGTTTAGGGATGCCACTAAAATATTGTTTCTTCTTCCTTTTGCTTTTTTCAGTTTTGTGGTCTTTGGTCTAAAGATGCAGGGTTTAGAAGCATGTTTTAGGTCTTGTTTAATTATTTTATAAACTGTAGAGAATCAGGAAATATCAAAATCATATTTGATATTTTGGCTGCGTTTGATTCTTTCACTGATGGGTAAAATGGCTGGTTTCATAAGAATCTTTCCTAATATGTCATCACATTTACCCACAGAGAATGGGTAAAAACCCTTAATACATTAGCCCCAAGTTTCTAGTGAGTCAGTATTGATAGTAGGTGAATTGCCAACACCTCAGGCTTTAAATATTCAATGCAAGGTATAGTGACAAGTATATGTGAAAAGAGCGCTATCACCAAGCATCTCGGATAGTGGTGAAAGCATGACACCAGACTTTTGGAAAACATGGAATGCAGTGTCACTTGGAATGCTCTGCAAAAAAGTTTCTTTCCAAGTTCAACAAAGATTGGAGTGATATTGTTCTTATTTGCAGTGATTAAGCTATGTATATGAAAAGTTTGTATGATAACCTGTCAAAATTGATACCTGAGCTGAAGTGCTTCCCTGTAAGAGATCCTTGCCACTTGTTAGATGGTATGCTGAAAGCATCTTTACAATCTTCAGAGTTAAGACTTTTTAGTCCATTCTGGTGCACTGTTTTCTTATGCACAGGAACTAAAACACAAATATTTATCATTTCGTGCTTTGTGTGGCATCAAAGAAAGAGTCATCCCAACTGTGTCCCTTGGCTGATGGTTCTCAGTCAAAGGGGCTATGAATGCTATATTATCCATGTGGCAACCATTTACAGAATTTTTGCTGAGTGATGATGCCAAAGGCAAGAAATGTGAGGATCTTTGGTCGCATATTGATAGTGATGTGAAAAAAAGTACACTCTACTGCATTCTTAGATTTGTACAGGAAAACATAACTGCTTTAGTGGACATAATAAGAAACTAGAGTCTGAAAACTCCCTTGTCTGCCAAGTGTTCAGCATAATTGGTGTAGATGTGAAACATCTCCTGGAGAGTAGGCTGGGCGACACCTTTAGAGACTTTGGCACTGCAACATGTTCCATGTTAGAGTGCTTGCCACTTGGTAAGCAAAGCAATGTTGAAGAGCAATTCAGGAACTTTTATTTTACATTGTATGAGAAATGGCTTGCAATAATGCATAGAAATGTCCCTTGCCTTCAAATGCCATTGGTGGTGAATGAAACCTCACTGTGGTACTCTGTACAAGTTCTAGATCTCTTCCGTAAAGGGGAATTTCCTCTGTAGTTTCAAAAGTGCTGCTTCATTTTTGACTGCTTCAATAACTCTGAGGGCATAAGCGCCCAGCTCAATGCAATTGTTGCAGAACCTGCCCTGAGAATCGCAATCTTCAACTGCACCAGTATTGTCATGGAAAGCTATGTCAGTGGCCAGAGTTAACAAATTGTGTACTGTCTGTTTTGGCGTTGCCCTTCTCAAGTGCCAATGTTGAGGGCCTTTTCACAGAAGTTTACATGGGAAGGAAAGAGCAAGCGCACATGACCACAGACTCACTGAAGAAGTATTGTATGGTGTACTACAATAAGTTTAATTTGCAAAAATCTATTTGGACCTCATATACACTATACGTACACTGTCTATATACCATGCACTATCAGTGCAGAAAGAAAGCAATAATAAAAGCAAAACGTTCCATAAACACCGGAAAAACACTGTTTCTGTCGTTTTTAATGGCGCGAAAATGTGTAACCACTGTTTTTTTAACGCATTGAAATCACTTGAAAACATTGGGGAAAAAACCACCAGAATTTACCAAAAATAGAAACTGAAAACAGGAAAGCCTAATTATAATGGAAACACTCTACGTCAGTGGTTCCCAAACTTTTGACTCCTGAGGACCCCCATTGAGTCATCACTGGAAGCCGGGGACCCCCAAGCAATTTGTATGAATTAAATTTCAAACATTAAAACAGTAATTCGAAAACAATAAACACACGTGTGCACACAAAACAAATACTCGAATTACTAAGGATTTTAGCATTTTATATTGAAAGAATTTGCAAAAAACGGGAAGGTTAGTGCTGCATCTCTGTGACTAACTTTTAAATGGTTGGTTTTATTACGCAGTACAAGGCTCCTGCCAGGGCCAGACTGGAAACCCAAAGCAGCCATGGTAAATGTTTTCAGACCAGTCCCCATACAGTGCACACCAAGTGCAGTGAGTGAGCCTGACCACTACAAAGGGGGCTTTGGGAGGCTCTCCCCCCAAGAAAATTTCAGAAACAATGGTGCATTCTACAACAAATTTATCATTATATATTGAATTGTATCAGCTTTTAAAGAATAGTAAATGATGACCTTACTATGCACCAGGATACGACAATCTTTGTTGGGGTTCTTCAATGATTCCCTTATTATCACCCTCCAACAGTGCCTCTCATCTCTCCATAGCCCCTCTGTCACATGTATTTCATTTATTTTATAGCATCTCTCATACCATTGTAGGATGTCAGAGCACTTTACATCACACACACATAGGGGCAGATTTACAAGCCCCTTGCGCCACGGGTGCGTCACAAAAAGTGACGCACCGGTGGCGCATTTTAGTGCCCCATATTTCGAAGGCAGGAAAAGCCACCCTGCGTGACTTTTCCTGGTCTTGTAAATATGGCCCATTTGCACACAGCACTTTGCGTGAAAGGGGCGTTCCATGGGTGTTGCTGTGGGTGTTCCCACGCAACACCCATGAAACCAGACACATTTCCAGATTTACTAGGAATCGTAAATCTGGAAATGCATCTGAATGCTACTCCTCCACAGGGGAGGCGTAGGGAGGCGCAACGAGGAGAAATGTATTCATTTCTCCTTGTTTTTTTCCTCTTTCTATGCGTGTTGCTTTCTGCAGCACGCATAGGAGGAAATCACCTCTAGTGATTGTTTATGTACAGGAAGGTGCCCCTTCCTGCACATAAACAATCAGTAAAACAATGACGTTTTACAAGTTCTATGTGTGCTAATGCAGCACACTTAGAAGTTGAAAAACGCCATTTCTGATTGTTTATGTGCAGGAAGGGAGCCCTTCCTGCATATAAACAATCTCCCCACGACGCAGGCATCCTTACACCATGGTGCAAGGGTGCCTGTGCAGGCGCATGGCAGCAGTTTTTGCGCCAGCGCAGGGGAAGCACAGAGATGCGACATATTGTTGTAAATATGTCGCATCCTGTAGCTTTGAAAGTGACTCAGTGCGGCGCAGCCAAATGGCTTGCGGCACACACTGAGTCACTTTCCTTGTAAATCTGCCCCATAGAGACAATGATTCATACGTGTAAATCAGTATATAGAAAATGTTACATAAGGCAAATGCGACTACAAGGTGTAGGATTCACGTCATTCATACTGGTAGGCATTTTTAAAGAGTGCTTGGTCTGGAGAAGCACAAACTCAGGATTCAGAACATAACACAGTGGTTAGCATTGACTTTAACAATAAAAATGTATTTCCACCCAAATAAACCTTTTTAGCAGCATCAGGATAATGAAAGACTTGGAAAAACATATGTTTCTAACTTGTACCATGCAGTTTGCAAGCAGCTCTTTGACAGTTTATAGGTCACGGTGCTAGATTACGATTGTCACTTATGAACTGCACAGTAACAAAAGAATCTCTGTGACAAAAGCAGTAACCCACTAACCTATGCACATAAAACACTGTTTTTTAAAATGCACGGTACACGTTCTTTGCAGTAGGCATATTAACCCTCTGTGTTACATTAGATAAGTCAAAGCTGCCACTGGACACAACTCTCCTCTCTCTCCAGCAGGTACATTAATCACTGACGTTATCTTGACACTTTTATTGTTGCTGGAAAACTGCTAATTCTACAAGGAACTTTGTTGTGCTTTTAAAATTGCTGCTTGAGGACCCCCTGGGAATGTGTCACGGACCCCTGGGGGTCCGCGGACCACAGTTTGGGAAACACTGCTCTACGTTATATGACGATTGTATTATATGTGGCAACTGTGTTTGCAATGGAATGCCCATTACCTGTGATTGTACCTGTTTTTTCCAAGCGTTTGCATGTAAAAGAATATTAATAAAAACAGATATAAACACAAAAAAAAGCAACTGGATTCCATCAAGGCCTTTGAGTTCGAAAATTGCCATAGGACATGTGTAAGTACAGCTGCCCCATGCTTTGGGAAGTTGCACATATTTTGGCCGGGAGTGTAGTTATCCCTAGTGTCTGAGAGCCCTGCAGCATTAATTTCTAGTGAGTGTAACTATCTCTAATGCCTCAGAGCCCTTCTTATGGTAACAGATTTACAAAAGCAAAAAAACAGGATAGACCACAGTCAAACAAGCATTATAGTTTAGCACAAACAATCAGCAAAGGACTACAATTACAACCAGTTTCGTATCACTGTTGTATTATAGTAGCATTTATATTGTGTGTCAAACGCTCGATGACAGTGGCCCGGAGCTTGTTACACTATATATGGATGCTTGGCTGGGAGGATATTGGTTGTGGGGTGTTTTGATGTGTGTGATGAACAGAGCGGTACTCTTATCTTTGCGTATGTTGCAGTGCTTCAACATATAGGGGAGCGAAGAGAAATATGGGATTGAATGCTTGAGCTTTAGGTCATTGTCTTGTTGGAAGGCATGTTGTGAGAGTGTGGCCTATGGAGAAGTGTTCTGATGTCATGCATGATGAGTAGTGGATAGGGCTTCTCATGTCCTGCGATCATGTAGCTGCACTTAAGCCTGTAGTAGAGTGAAATATAGTTTCACATGATTCTGCCTACCATCCTTTTGGGGGATAGATTCTAGTTTTACGATGTGGTGTCATCTGATGTCCTTATTCTCCTAGTGTGGGAATTTGGTTCTGGTTATTAGTCCATTTGATCCTGTATTATATGTTCGGAAAGAACCAGATCTTTTCCAAATTTCTGAATTCCAAAAGGTCTGCTGTCTGTACATGGACAAATGTGCCACCTGTGCATTTCTTTTTGAATGGATGAGAGGGTGATCAGCACTTGCGCCAGGCTAGGGTGGCTGTTTATGTTCTGTGGGTATCTTTGCATCATTACTTGGTTGAAGGGAGAGCTCTTGCCATTTATGTCTGTGGACAATGCAGAGAGCATTGAAGGCGGAACGTTTGGCCATAGACAAGCATTAAAAGGCTTGGAGCGCTGCTGTGATTCTTTCCCTAAGCAGAGGGGTAGGAGTTATCTTGCTGACATGTTTTGGATCCTTTGCAGTCTTCGAAGTAGAGCTTTCCACTTTTGAGTCTGACAGTGTTGTTTCCATTTCTTTTGTGTCAGGATTCGAGCTCCTTACTGGGTTTATCAAGGTTAAGCAGTTTGTTCTTAAGTGCCTGCCTGACCTCAAATGTTTCACCTGCACTTGAAAAGGTTCATATGCCACCAGTGTCAATAGTTTTTACTTTAAAATAATCATTTGTATAGTCTCTTACTGTGCACTTCGAGATGTAAAGGTCTGGCAGTATCACGTTGACATCCTGACAATCTGTCTTCATCATCTGGATATTCCTAGTACAGGCTTGTAGGCCGATGTGGTCATCCCCAAATACTCCTCCTCCATTGTAATGTGAGCTTCAGTTTTCCCAAGGCTTGCCTCAATTCTGATCTGTAAATAGTGTACAGAGGAGGGCAATGTGTACTCCTTAAAAGCAAGATTCAGTTGTCGCCATCAGCTGTAAATCTCAGATTATTCTGTGTAGTGAGTTTGAAGTTAATGATCTCGTTTCCAGCTCTTGATCTAGACCTGTCAACTGTTGGGTCAGTCACATGTTTCATGTCACCCCACACCATTTCAAGTCACCATTAATGACATATTTTCATGATCTCAAGAAAAGAATATTGTTTTTATGTTGGGGGCTAGCAGTTTGCCTATGCAGGTATGTCTGCCATTACGGTGTGGCTGTGTCTGTAATCCATTTGGCGGCTTTTAAATAGCTTTTTTGTCTCCCTTCTGATCCATATTGTCACACCTCCCATAGTAAAAGAAAAGTGAGAAATTTGTCTGACTTGTTGCTTTAACAAGTTGGTATGTTCCTCTCCACCAAGGTGTTTGATTGGTGCCTGCTGAGATATTACAAAGCCCTGTGACTTATATTGTTACTGTGATTATCCTTCCATTTCATTAAAATGTTCCTAACCTATCAGCTGTTCGATACAGTTCATTAAGAAATCATGTACAAGTGTGCCTGATCCAAAGCGATCACAGGCAGGTTGTCTCCTTCATGAAAGCGAGGGGCAACCCACGTAGGTGTGCCCACCAACCAAACCCCCCATAAATCAGTGAATATCATAAGCCTTAACTAAAATTATGAAATTTTAACAGACATGTTATGAAAAGGTGCTTCAACAGTAAAAAAATACCCTCCATCCCCATAGTCTGTGTAAGACCTTTGCCCAAAAAAATCACCCGTTATGTGCTTCATATACTCTGAAACAGTTGTCGCCACATGGTGTGTAAAGATGTTGCAGTGGTTACCATTTGTTGAGGGCTGAATCAACAAGCTCATCCTTAGGAGTTTATTTGCATTAGGAATCTCCCTTCAGTCTAGTAAATTAGTTCACCAGAGCTCAGTGATGTGTACATGTATTGTGACTCAAACCCAGGCCTCATCAATTGAAAGTCCTTTGGTGTTTATTCTCTGATGCCAACTTGGGTGCTTCATCACAGATGCCATAGTTGGGTTTCCCTGTTAGCTGGCCTTCAAGTACCAGGATAGCTTATCTCCGCAAGTAATTGATTTGCTGTTTTCCTTATTGCTGGGTGCAGGACTGAAAAGTAGATGTGTTGCTGCCTTCATAACCTGCATGCCTGTTGGCTTTGTTTTTTCCTTCTAGCATAATTAATGCTATCTGTTTATTTTGAATTTAAATGCAAATTGGTAAAGATCCATGCATTCCACCCCCTTCTTAAGCCACAGAGGGACCCCCCCCCCAGACAGTCTGCCTTCAGCTCCCATACCCCCAGCCTCCTCCTTCCTAGTGTGGGGTCCTGTTCTGTTGCTGGAGATCTACCCTTTTCTGGATCTAGTTGAAATCTCTTTATAGCTCTTTTTTTATTTTTAGACCGGTTTTATTTCGGGGTGTATATACAGCCAGCAGTATATATTTTGATCACGTGCAAGATATGCATTGTGCACAACGGATGACAAATCAAGTTGCAGTTCGTGGGGTTAAGCACCCAACCTCGATTTACAATGCCCCAGGAACTATCTGGAGTGTGGACCCCATATAACATCATAGAAGCTACAGATCCCTGTTAAGATGAACAAGAAACAATAGTACATAAATCAAATAAAACTTGACTGTTAAAACCTTGGCAGCAATTGACAGAGCAGTGTCGGAGATCGCAAAAGATGAAGGTAGCTGGTGAAGCGATCTTGAGGTGTGCTAAAAAAACTGGGGCAAAAAACGATCAGAGAGATGATCCAGCTGTATAAAAGCAAGTGTTTATCTCGTAGCTCCTATGGGGCAGGAGTGTGGGGTTATTCTGTTGCAAGAAAGTTACAGATAGTGGAACATAAGGTTTTTTTTTTTGTAGACTTTTAGCATTACCTAAAACTATCGCAAATTTTATCATTCTTGCAGAATTAGGGATAGGATTGTTGGAAGACTTTATTGGTATAGCCTCTTTATTATTATGGAGCACTCATCGGGCCGGTTTCTCTAGGAAAGTTTTGAAGGACTGTCTGAACCTTGACAACATGAATGCCATTCCATGGTTGGCCTATGTATTGAAGGGTTTTCACAATATAGGTTTGAGTGTACTTTTTAACTCCCCGGAAGTCATAGGACCTCAGACTTAAGGAAGGGTCAAAGATATTTTTAATTCTTATAGAGAAAAAATCAGAATTGGAAAATCTCTTACCCTCCAGTGCTATCATTAATAATATGCAAATTATTACTGTTCGTGGAACTGATTCCTACTTATCTTGGATAAGCAACCCGCAGCATAGATTTTATTTTACACGGCTAAGACTAAGTTAAATTCATCATTTAGTTGCCTTCCCTTTGGCCGGCTCCTGGGTTGATGTGGGCTTGAAGTGTCCATGCGACACCGGTTCCACTCATTCCACTGCGCCCTTTATGCTGCTTTGCACATTGTACCGCTCGATAAGAGCCCGATTTTTTTTTTTTTTTCTTTTTTTTTGTTCTTTTTTTTTTTTTGTTCCCAGTTCTTTTGCACGTCACTTTACCTCATGCAAAGAGGGATTAAGATCTCTACAATCCTTGGCCACTCCAGAAATCTGCCACGCAACACTGTTCTATTGTAGCTGCTAAAACAAATTAGGAAATCTTATGCGATGTAAGCATGTTATTGTGATTTTTTTTTTTTTTTTTTTTTTTTAAGAACAAATTTTTTTTTGCAAATGACTATCTGTTGCTTTCTTTTATAACTGATTATGAATTTGGAAATTTTTCTTATGTGCTTTTATGATCAGTACATGGTGAATAAAGATTTTCTTGAACTTGACAGAGCAGTGCATCACGTATATCCCCAAGTAACATTGCCTGACTCAATCATACATCTGTGTCCATTCCGCCCCAGCCTCTGAATGGATCCATAGTACACTTGGTAACAAGTTAACGAGGCCGCGCCATATGGCGCCTCTCCCATTTGTGGCCATCCGGTGACCTAGATTTATAGAGGTGGTCACCACTGCCAACATGCTTCCATGATGACCGTTGCATCACCACTGAGGTCAATCAGGCGACCTCACATCCTATACCCATCCGTTCATCCTAGCTGGTAGCATCTGAATAAACAGGGTGTCCGGTATCGTCTACGGCTTGTACCTCGGAGTTCCCCATCTGAGACATTGCGTCCGTATCCCCATCCAACTGCCCGGATGTCTGCAGTTTCTCCAACAGTATCCCCCATGTCTCCAGATCTTGGTCAGCATTCTCATCCATGCAGACCAAGCGTAAACTTCGCTCCTCTGCTACCCCCCATTCGTGCCTGTCCGCTCTCCATTTCTTCATGTCTCTTAAGGTTCTGGCGAAATTGAAGTATTTGGACTTAGCCCTAGAACACCAGATCCTGGTTGGAACATTCATCTGGGTGAGTGTCTTCTTTACACAAACTACAACTTATTCAAGATACAGCAGTAAGGATAATATGTAAACTACATAGACCTGCACATGTCTCCTGCCTTAATGAAGCTTCACTGGCTCCCCGTCAAACAGAAATTCTTCATTTCATACAGTTTTTGCTGCACTATACATTTCTTTAGCAGTCAACTTTTTCAAAGGCTTGCATACACTTTGGCCCTGTGACCATGAAGGTGAGTATTATGAAGTATTTTGGTAATACTCATTTCTTTTAAAGCTAGTGTGATTTATCTTTCAGGTATCCACACTTAGTTTTACATTTGAAGCTGCGCCCGAGCTCTGTTGTGAGTGAGTAAAAATAACTTGACTGTTTGGAAACCACAAAGGCTGAGTACGTACAGATTTCAGTGTACTAGGCCTGAGTGGGGTGTTCGGTGTATACAATGTGGTAAAGGAACCCAACGTTGCTGCGCAAGAACGAGGTGATGGCTGTAGTGCTGGTTCAAATGAGGACTGGGCAGGATTATCTACGACTTCATGATATTACTTTTAGTTTGTGTGTGTTGTACAGCATGAATGAGACCTGAATGCATGCAGTCTTTATACTTAATAAATTTTCCTCTTGTTGTCTTTTCAGGGCAGCTGAATTAGCATTTGCTCTGGAACCACTTCCTGAAGCTGAGTTACCCCCTCCTCCTGAGTTCACAGAGGTAAAGAATAAATGAAATGGGTCCAAGTTTGTGGAAAATCAGAAACCAGTAAGAATTTCAGAGGTTGAGGGAAGAGGACATGTACTGTGGAGTAAAAGTAAATGAATACTGGAGGGATCTTTCAATTACTTTTTGTTTTCAGAAGTGTAAAACCTTACCTTCATCTGTTCGCACACCTTCATTTCCTGCCGCCTATTCCATTTTGCTTCCTTATCATTTGGCTGCTGGCCCTGTCCCTTAAAAAGCACAGTCAATCCTTTGCTGTTTTTTCTAATAGCAGCAGTTTTCCTTTGTGGATTGGGATTTCCCTTTCTCCCATTCCAAGTATTGGGCTACATGTCGTACATTTCTCAGTGCAATTGTCCACTAGATAAAAGTGCTCCTGATGACATAGGGCCATTTCCCAACTCAGACTTTTTTTTGTGCCTTTTTGGCCTTCTTGAGAGGATGTTAAAAGTGGTATCAATCTTGTCCCAGGTAAAGTTACTTTTTTATTTTTTTAATGGATTTTAAAAATATTTTATTTTAGTTTTGATGTAAACAACTAACATTAATAGCAGTCAAACAAACAATGAGGACACAGGTATTTGTTACCCCATAGAGGCTGGTACGTCAGAGAGATGTACAGTATACATTGTAGAATGAAGACATTACATTAGGCCTCCCTTTGGTTCTCAAGGAGCTTTGTAGCCCTCCATATCGCCCCCTCCCCACCCCCCGCCTATGCCTGTTGCTTTGTTGGTGACTGCGCCTCTGTATGTCCACATTCCAAAGCTCCAAATGGCATTTCTTTCTTCACCTTCAATTAACTTTCTCTGTGTACAGACTTTTGGCTCTTACTAGGGCATTGGAGCCTACTGCGTCCAGGATTTACATTCTGAATATATCATCCTTGTACCAGTCTCTCTACATCTTTTTACACATTTCTGTAACTGTGAACATTCTTACGTTAAATCTTCTACACACTTACACTTAAGCAGGTTTCCTGGTATAGTGCTGAGAAGGGTAGAACACACCTCTACAAGCTAAAGAGTTAAGCCAAGAACTGGGAGTAAAGTCAAGTTTTCAGAGCTTTGAGGAGTAGAAGGTCCTGTATAGCTATCGAAGAACAGGGCAGTAAGTTCTACTTGGTAGGAGCCAGGATAGAAGAATAGTGCTCTCCTAGTCTCTGACGCTGGTAGCAAGGATAACAAACGGATCTGAATTTCCCTAGAATAAGGCCCAAGCTGTGGAATACATGTAGGAATCTGGCTCCTTATATAGTGGACCAAAAAGAGGTACACTGTGTAAAGAGTCCAGGTAAACCTCAAAGGAATTACAGAGAAACAAATGACACCCCAAGTGGTCTATTTTTGTGGTAGTGTGGGCGAGCAGTTGAGCATATCATAGGTTAGTGCTAAGCATCTATTGCACACACAAAAGCAGTAAGTGAGACACGCACTCAATAAAGAAATCCAACACCAATTTATAAAAATAACACACACTTTTACATGAATTTAGATACCAAGATCATCAGAATCAAGTAAGTACTTTTCAAATTATGAATTTTTACAGTTTTCTAAAGTTAACAGTGCAATTTTTGGGGTGCGGAAATGATATCCTATGTATCAGCGACTTACAGGACTGTTCTTCTGGACTTAAGGTGAGTATGGGGCAAGGTTAAAGGTCACACCCACAGGTCACCTCTGGAGGCACTGGGGCGTCCGGGTGCGGAGGTGTTACAGCATCAGGTGTCCCATTCACTTTAATGGGAGAATGGTACGGTCGGAAAGAGGCAGGGCCTGGGGGGGGCCAGTCCGGGCGAACCCACAGAGGGACTCGACCCTTAAGTTCCTTGGGCATGTAGGGACACAGTCGGTCCACTTCTGTAGGGCTCGGGTGCAGTGGTGTCTTTTGGCATCTGATTCGGTACTGGAGTTACTCGTTGTTGGAGGGATCCTGCAGAAAGGCTGCAGGTGGCGACTGGCAGTCCAGTCTGGCCAGACCCAAGGATGGACTCTGCCCTTGTGGGTCTCAGGACCCTGTGGGCACAGTCACCTCCTTCAGACTTGGGCTCTGGAGCTCGTGTGCAGGTGTGATTTGAGGTGTCAGGTGGCAGCGTCCCAGGACTCACTCTTTGGTTTCTACAGAAGGGGGCAAACGGGACAGTTGGGCCATTCTCGTTGTGGGTCTCACTGTCCCTGAAGTCCCTCGATGTGCAGGTCGGTTTTCCTTGGCGTTGGTGTCCGGTCTGGTCACGACAAGCCTTGGCTTCTGCAAGGGATCCAGTACCCCAGGTATTGGCATTGTGCGGCTCTGGTCGGTCCTGGGGTCCCCACACTTGGAGGGGGGAAGGATCTGACATGTCAGAGCACGGCTACTTCTTCTTGGGCAGCTACTGCGTTGGTAGTCCCAGTGAGCGGCAGGCAGGCCGGGCTACCGGATGTTACTTTTTTGTTGCCTGCGGCTGCAGGGGAGTAGCTCCTCTACTCAAAGGGAGCTTCTTTGGCAATTAGCAAAGAACTGGCAGCCCTCTGGGTTTTTTAGAGTATGCACAGCGGCAGATTCAGTTGGTTGCTCCACTAGGGTCTGGTGCAGCAGGCAGGCTGGCAGGGTTGGCGCCAAGTCAGTCGTGCTCCTCAGTTCTAGGGTCAGCAGTCTTCTTTGTCCACTCGTTCTTTTGTGTCCGTTGAGATCTGAATTCTTGTATCAGGGGGTCCCCTAAATACTCAATTTAGTGGCATGAGGGGTAGTAGCCAATGGGCTACTTACCCCTGGGGTCACTACGCCTCCTGTATGACCACTTCCTGGGGGAAGTGGGCATAACCCTGTCCCATAGAGTTGCTAATTCTGCCATCACCAAGATGGCAGACTTCTAATTTTCATGTCAACATCAGATAGCCCACCATAGGGGTGGAACTAGCCTGAGGGTGAACACGACTCTCTAACTACTAATTTTCCTTCCTGTCCAGGTACTAAATGGGCCCTGGTCGGGGGGGTTGGCATCACCTCAACTCCGCGGGAAGCCAGATTCACATACCAATGGCGGTGGGCTTTGAAGCTTCCTGCCTTGGAATACTAATTTACGGGTCATCCTGCTGGAGGGGGTGTAATACCAGTGGCGGCTGGTGACATTTGAAAGTGGTGGGGCGTAAAAGTACGGGATGAGTGCCCTAATGGCGAGCGAGTGAGGCCAACAGCCAGGAAAATAAAAAATAAAAAAAGTGGGCAAATGGTGCATTTTCAAGCAAATCTAAGAAAGCAAGAACATTTATAAAGCAATCTATACATTAATAAGCCACCCCTTCCATCCATTTACAAGAGAACCTGGAGGCACTTTAAGGCAATTGTATTGCATCATTCTGTACAAGCCTATTCATCCATTCAGAAGAGGTGCGCCCTGAGCCCTTCACTTAACATAGCCATTCTATAAAAGTGTATTCATTCAGTCATTCGTCGACCTATTCATAAGAGGACCAGGGACCACCTTGAGACGATTCAGCTAACAAAATAGTGCTCTACATTTCCATTCATCCTCCCATCCATTTATCTATTTACAAGAGTGCCCCTGGTTGCCTTGAGGTGACTCCGTCAATGGAGTCTTTCACTACTAGCCTATTCATCCATTCACAAGGGAAATAGAAGGCAGCTTGATGCCATTCAAATAACAGGACCCTTCTCTACAAGTCTGTTCACCTCGCCATCCATCCACAAGTACACCTGTGGGCGCCTTGGGGCCATTACTTTGGTAGAGTCAATCTCTGGAACCCTATTTATTCATCAAGCTACTCATGAATCCACACATGACCAAATTGAGCTGGCCTTTTAGGGATTCTCATCGCACCCACCCTTGAACCCTAATCTCCAGCCACATCCCATTTCTGCTCTCTTCTAGACTTTGGGTATCTGGTGGTGTAAACACCTCCTGTGCAATCAGAAGCCATGGCTGCCTCACAACCGAGCAAAGCTGTGTGATCTTGCGAAAATCAATGTATGTCAGTGGGGAGGAGGGTGGGATTTAAAGCGTAATTATCACCATTAAGTGGCACCTTTACCCCAGTCCTTTAGCTACAACAATTGAGTGTGTTTAGAAACAGGTTAAATGCTGGTGTAAGGCGCTACATAAAGGACACCTGACTTGTTCTCTACTACTAATGCTTGCTATCAGCACAGCTACAGAATAAACCCCAAAAATGCATATACAAGGACATATAAAGAATGAACAAGGAGACCAGAGTTCCAATCCCAACTTCCCCTTTTGAAGCACTGTGTAATCCCGGGCAAATCAGGTTTTCTTTCTCTTGGACTCAGTTCCATATAGGCTGAACCAGGGTATCGAGCGCTACTTTAAAATCCTGGAAGAGCTGGTGAAAGGAGGTAAAACGGCTGGGTTTTTTTTGTCAACTGCAACCACTCATGTGAGTCCTTCTGGAGTCTTCGCCACGATTTACCCTGAAGTACGTGTCCCCACTGCCCCGGACAGACAGACATGGCACACTGATCTTAACGACACCGCGCCTGTGTGTGTGTGTGTGTGTGTGTGTGTTTGTTTGTGTGTGTGTGAGAGAGAGCAATGTAAGCAGTGCAACCAGTGCAAACAGCATCCACATATGAACGAGCATGCAGAGGAACTCGGTGAGTACCAGGGACTACGGGGACAAGCATAGTTTTACTCTCGCCATCGCAATGCTATTTATTTAATACATGAATTACAAAATGTTGCTAATGCAAAACACTGCAGAAATTCCCTCGCCGAACGGATTCTTGGTCTTCACTGCTTTGCTGGAATATGCATCAGGCTGAGTTCCCCGATCCGCTCTCTCTAGGATATCCTGCATTTCCTTTTATTCTTTAACTTTTCTTACACTTGAGATATTTGCATCACGTTCGATTCTGTGCTTTCAATTTCTATTTAGAGTTTAAAGTTTCATTGTCAAACCTGCGATCTCGCTATGTATGGGGAAGACAATATTTTTGTCAAAATGACACTTTCTAATTTTTTTAAATTTCTCCTTCATGAAATATTCATCATAAATTAATCGGCAATTGCGTCATGTCTCCCTCTTTGACCCCGCCCCTCCCCTTAAGTGTTGCCAAATGTTAATATGTGTGAATAGTGCATTCTCACGTTTAAATTCATATCACTTGGAGTTGTATCGGAATAAGTGCTTTTACACGGGTGCCAAGTTTTCACTGTGCTTATGTGAGATTTCCATGTTTCCAGCATGATTTGTGTGAAATTTAAATTCTTTCGGTGCAACACTTTTGAGTAGCACTGTTGCGAGTGGAACAGAACAGTCATGTCCATGTAAATTTCACAAATTACTCCTTGTTCCAAACTGATCTGAAAGGAGAGTGTGTGTGTGTGTGTGTGTGTGTGTGTGTGTGTGTGTGTGTGTGTGTGCGTGCATATGAGAGAGAGCGTCTGTGTGCGTGTTGTTCTGGAGGTTTCATTAAAGGAGGGAAATATCTCTGCACCACTCGTACCCAGTCCGGAAGCCAGCAGAGAGGCCACTTTCTAGCTGTATGGCTTTGTACTTTTGCAACTCCAGCAATACGTTTTAAATGGCGCGGCTAGCGCCCAACATACTCCCGCTCGGGGCATGGGTGAAATTCGGGTGTATCCTGGAAAACTGTCACCCTTCCTCTACTCTTTTGCTGTGCCTCGCCAGCTCTCCGCGTGCTCTCTGAAGTCTCCCCGCCCACTTCCTGGCACTGTGTGCAGTTCAGCGGCGGCCAGCATGCTCGAGGGGGGGGTCGCAGGTGGGGAATAAACAGTATAAAACAAATAATAAAACGTACCTGAGTGCCGGGGTACCGCACCGCCTCCGCTCCAGGCCGGTCACGCTGTACTGGTGGGCTGGCAGCTTCCTCCCCTACGCAACGCCGCAACACAAGCCAATTACAACGCTGGTAGGCGCAGCAGGCCAGCGCCCAGCCCGGACATTTTCTCTGCATAGAGAAAAAGGGAGAGTGGGCGGTCCTGCTTGAGGGCAGGGGGGAGTGGCTTACCCACTGTTGTGGGTACTGACTGTTTGGTCGGCTCCAGGGCCGACCAAACAGTCAGTACCCACAACAGTGGACAAGCCACTCCCCCTGCCCTCGAGCAGGACCGCCCACCCTCCCGCCCCCAACCAGGCACAGAGGCACTTCTGCTTTCTCGCAATGCGAGAAGGCAGAAACATAAATGGTAGTTTTTACCGTTTGTTTCTGCCTTCTCGCACCGCGAGAAAGCAGTGGGGCGACGCCCCAATGGGGGAGCCGCCACTGTGTAATACACCCACTGCTGGAGCAGGCTTTGTTCCTGACCTCCTGAGAGCATGGGCTCTCACACTTGGGGCCAAAAACTTGTCTGTGGTGGCAGGCTGGTCAGAACCAGTCAGCCAGCACACTAGTGGTTGGTAGGTTTTCAGGGGCCACCTCCAAGGTGCCCTCTGGGTGCATGTAGTATTAAATCCATTGCTGCAATCAGTCTGGGTTTATTAATACGAGTTGTTTGATACTAAACACCATAGTTTTCAGTGAATCCATTATGTAGCTGGGAAACTCATTTTGACCAGTGCCCAATATATACCTTAAGATGGCTCCCCTGTTCACTTGCACTGTCAGTAATGGAACTGGCCAGCACTGGGTCATATCTGCTCATGCAGATATGTCTCCACATGTAATTTAAGACATCCTGCCTTAGGGCTGTAAGGCCTGCTGTAGGGGTGACTTACAAATATTACATGCAGTGTTAGGAGACCTGGCACCCAAGCTTGTGCCATGTTTTTTTTCACTTGTTAGAGCACCTTGTCACGCAGCCTGCAGTAGCAGTCTGTATGAGTTTGGTGCTGGGTCCCTTCGAGTGGTACAGGATATGCTGCAGCTCTTAGCGAGCCTCTTTAGTACCTATGCTCTAGTTGCCAGAGGTACCACTTTCTAGGGACTTGCATAGGTGCTAAAGGCCTGGTCACTTGGGGATCAAGTGGCCAGTTGTCTTGTTTCGAGGAAAGAACACTGGCGACCTGGTTAGCAGGAACCCAGTACACTTCAGCCAAAATTGCATTAAATACCAGGCAAAAAGTGGGGGGATTACTGCAACAAAAACCCAGTTTCCTACAATAAGGAGTAACATGTTTTCTTTCTTCTGAAAGAGCAGTTATCCTTACAAATCATCACTACTTGTTTTTAGCTCTCATACCTTGGCTAGAAGTTTAGAATTTGATGACCTGACTGTCCTTTCAAGTCTGCCGTGAGTGTTCCTCCCCATGCTCTACTGTCGAATGTGTATTCTTGCCCGTTCTCCCCCACCACACCCAGTCCCCAAAATCATCTATTTAGGTTAGTTTGCTACACATTCAACATTTTGGGACATATGTGTCATATTTTGAGACGTCTGTCGACTTAAGATGCACTTCCTCATACCTCACACTTGTCCCTGTGCTGGTAGCCACTTGATTCTGCAGGGCTCCTCTTGGAGCCCTTTTTCTTATTTTTAAGTGTTTATTTTGCATTTAAATTCGAAATGGTGAAGGCGGATCCCCCCCCCCTCCAAGCTCAATAAAAAAGGGCAAAGGTTGTGGGCAAAATGCACCAATTCAATTTTTGTATAATCTCTAGGGACTGAAGGAGGTGCAAATGTCCAGATAAGTTTTAATATTTGTTAATATGCAAATGTTTTAACATGAAATTGTGACATTAATTTGTTTAGTTGGATGCTTATAGAAGCTGAAAGTGTCTGATACTGTCCTCTCATGCGTGGCATTTCTTTCCTCCCAGGACGACGCTTTCGATCTTGATGCCTACACGTTAGCAAAGTCTTACTTTGACCTGAAAGAATATGACCGGGCTGCATATTTCTTGTACAACTGCCACAGCCAGAAAGCATATTTCCTGTATATGTACTCTAGATACTTGGTAAGTTTATTCTTATTGTCATTTGTGAATAATACATTCTTTGTGAGGTCACTTCCTTTTAAAGATGCCTGTTGGTGTCCTTTCTTGGGCAATAGATGCCTGGTAAGATGATGTCCTGTATAATAGATGCTTTGGAAGCCCTTTGTCTAGTGCTTCTGTGAGGTCTCATTCTATGAGGTTAGCGTAGTAACTGCAGTCTGTTTGGTATTTTAGCCCTTCTTCTCCTACCCAACCGTCTAATCGTACATAAGGCTCCCTGTTTTCTTTTTTTACTGATTTTTATAGATAAATACAGACAGAAAACCATTTGGTTTCCGGTCTGTATTTATTTTTAAATGTGGAGAAAAACGGAAATTGGTTTGCTTTTTGAGTGATTCTAAATACTGTCTGCCATGACTGCCAGGCCAAAAGCTGTGTGGATTGATGGATAAGGGTGTTTAAAAAAGAAAGGGATTTTAGTAAAGCGGCTTAAACAGCAGTAGATATGCACAAGGCTGATACTGAAATGTGCATATATTCATATAAGTGCATTGATTGATCTTCTGTGGGTGTTCATATCATTGAAACCTAGCAAACATTCAAGCATGAGTGAATCTTTATCGGTTAAATAAATGTGGAATTATACTAGTTTCAACTCAAACATAGACAAATGCAGATAAAATTAACAAAAAATAAATATGGATAAATACAGACAAATGTCAAAAAAAATACCATAAAACCGGGAGCCCTAATCATGCATCTAGGTCCAATTTTCCTTCTGAAGACCGAGCAACCTGATATAGCGGAAATACGGGCGCAGGAACACTTGTGAGGCCTCCCATTCCTCAGCCTTGCTACCTCTGCTCTAGATTTCTGATTGCAAATATTGTTATCCTCTATAGACCTAGAAAAGGGGCATTGTGCACGAGCACTGTGTGTGGAAGCTGTGTCTTTTTTTATTAGTCAAGTAAAATGTTTTGTCCAAACTAGGCATAACTCTTTGAAAATTACTGGCAACATATAATGTTTGCAGCATTAGTGAATCTTTGCCCAAGTTTTCAGCCTGGCAGGTAACCTCAAAAAGAATGTACTGTGCAGTTGTACCAACATAAGTTCATGAAGCATGTTTAACACCTTAAAAGAAGTGGTATTCTCCGATTTTTATTTATCTATTTATCTATTTATTTATTTTTTGTTAATATGCAAGCATGCCCATCACAAATACTGTACAGACCCGGTTAACACTCTAAAGTATAGAGGAGGTGGCGAACACAACTGTAAAATAAGTTGTACAAACACATGTAATGTTTGTTTCTTGTACTCCTTACAGTCAGGAGAGAAGAAGAAAGACGACGAGACAGTGGACAGTCTTGGTAGGTGCTTGTTCTTTGTCACCTTTTCATCTGCTAACTTTTTATTCATGCTTACCCGACTTCTCACTTTCCAGTGGAGGTGTAAATAAATAGTTGTGTGTAGAACCTTTTGCTGGAGTTGGAGGGGGGTACCTAGTCAGGATGAAGTACTCTTGCAGTGATGCATTAGTTGCACCAAAAGAATTCGAGGTTGCTGTATGTCAGGATTAAGGCGCATTAGAAGAGCGATGTGTGGCCCTCTGTGCTTTGATAAAGTGGAGATTGCTTCTGGTAACATGGCAGAGCAGTGTGGAATCATAGTGTTGGCATATTGGATATTGCTTGTTTTTGTGGAGGTGCACAGGCAGAACCAAGTATAGTCACGCTACCAGAACGGTGGAAGAGTGCTTTTTTTTCCTGATAATATATTAGAGCTGTGGGTGGTTCGGTTTTTGCAAAGCAACCGAGAGTAGAGAATGGTCTGGTGCTTGGACTGACCCAGACAGGCAGCATCTCATGGTCAAATGCTATGGAAATCTTTCATGTTTACTCGTATTTCAGGTCCTCTGGAGAAAGGACAGGTGAAAAACGAGGCCCTGCGAGAGCTGCGCGTAGAGCTGAGCAAGAAGCATAAAGAACTGGAGCTTGATGGATTCGGACTTTATCTGTACGGTTTGTGGAGTCCTTGGTGGAAACAATGTAGCAATTGAATCTGATGTAGCTTTTCGCCTTAGTGTGCCACGGCACAGGTGCTGTTTGTATACGTAACTATTAATGAGTGCCTGCAGCTCCAGAGCCCTGAATGTACTCTGCGTCTAATGGAGGGTTAATGAGTCAACTGCAGCTCCAGGGTACTTCCGTAGCATAAGGATGACCTCTTTCAGAGGCGGCACACTGAAATATTCACTTCTCTCAATACAGGTACGGAGTGGTGTTGCGCAAGTTGGACTTGGTGAAGGAGGCCATTGAAGTTTTTGTGGAAGCAACACATGCACTGCCCTTACACTGGGGGGCATGGCTTGAGCTATGCAACCTCATCACTGATAAAGAGATGGTAAGTGTGTGTGGGCGCATACGTGTGATAGAGCACTGGCACTTGTCACTGGAATACATGTTTTGGGGTGAATGGGCTTATACGGTGATAGCATGACAGAAGAACTATGAGCCCGAGCTGAGTGGGGACGTCCCTAAAGCTGTACACCAACCTTTGACATTGATAGTAGCTTGCCCATCTCAGTGTGGACATTGTATGTGTGTGTAAGTCAGGAGAACATCACATGTATGCATGCTGTGGACTTTAATAGTGTATCTTTTAGGTGACAGTTTGTCCCCGCGGATATGGGACGTTCTTGTAGCAGGTAGTAAAGAAACGTGTGTACGTTTTGTTTATTTGTCCACACTGTGGAGGCGTGTGCCTTCCTCACTTGTGCTTTTGTCTCAGCTCAAGCAGCTGTCTTTGCCAGAGTCCTGGGTGAAGGAATTCTTCCTGGCTCACATTTACACTGAGCTTCAGCTGATCGAAGAGGCGTTGCAGAAGTACCAGAGTCTCATTGATGTAGGCTTCTCACAGAGCAGTTACATCATCTCCCAGATTGCAGTGGCATACCACAACATTCGAGGTAGGACTGCTATGACAGGTAAACAATGCAGTGCATTCTTATGTCCCTTCCTGGATTTCACTAACTGGGGCTCCTCTTTGCAGATATTGACAAAGCGCTCTCAATTTTCAATAAGTTACGGAAGCAAGATCCCTATAGAATTGAGAACATGGACACTTTCTCCAACCTGCTGTATGTCCGGGTGAGTGGGTATGTCCATCATCCACCCCTTGTGGGTGATACATTTTCTTTCACTTAACTGGTGATTCTCCAGTCGTGCTGGCAAGGGTGCCCAGAGGAGCTCCCTGCTGAGAGCAATGCAATTGATCCACGGGCTGAAGGGTTAAAGGGAGCTTCCTGAAACACTGCAGTCCTACAGGCTACAAGGTTAATAAGGTAGCTCCTTGCAGAACTGACAAGAGAGCAGTATTTTGCAGGCAAAGGGGCTGGGGGTGGTAAACAAAGTTCCCTGCAGAGAAAATAGTATCCTAAATCATATGGGCAAGTGGTGGGTGAAGCTGCTCCCTCTTCCCCAGTTTCCTTTCTGCCCACCCCATGCCCTGCCCCAAGCACATTGAGAAGAAGCTCCAAGTGTACTTTGCAGTAGCACACACTAAATGGGCACAGGATGTGAGGAAGAACCCCCAAAAGATGCACAAATGCAGGCACAGAGTTAATAATCCTTGTAGAATGTAAAGTAATGTTTGGCACAGGACCAGAGCGAGAGGACTGCCTAGAAGGCGTACATTAATACCAGTCATCCTGGCACAAGTGGTCGCTGTAGTACTTACAGTAACCAGAAGTCTAACTTAGTGCATTTTCTTTCCAGGTTTCATCTATTGATGGTCTTGTTTTTTTTCTCCCTAGAGTATGAAGCCGGAGCTCAGTTATCTGGCTCATGATTTGTGTGAGATAGACAAGTATCGCGTGGAGACATGCTGTGTTATTGGTGAGAGCAGTTCTTGTCTTATGTTTCAAAAGCGTTGCCTCTAGTGATCCCCCTTAATGCTACTCTATCTCTCATGTACACCCCCTGGCATCTGATAGTGGTGACACTCTGGTAATCTTCCTTGGCTTCTCCTGACCCTTCCTCATTTTGTAGGTAATTACTACAGTTTGCGTTCTCAACACGAGAAAGCAGCCCTGTATTTCCAGCGAGCTTTGAAGCTAAATCCGCGCTACCTTGGAGCTTGGACCCTCATGGGCCATGAGTACATGGAAATGAAGAACACGTCTGCAGCAATCCAAGCATACAGGTAATGAAGGAAACTTAGCCTTCTACACAATGGTTGTGGGTGGTGAGGTGAGGTATGTACATACCAGTATTGGACTCTTGGGGGCTTTTTCATACAGTAGGGTAGAAAGTGGGGTGTCTGAACATAAGCATTAGGAGGGAAGTCTTCTGTGCACACTGTTATTCGCAAAACAAGTATCTGATGCGTAGATGATGGGTTTGAGGGGGCGGGGTGTTTTAAGTAGTAATGTAGAAGTAACCAGGCCGCAGTGAAGTGACTTTGCTCTCGATATTCCCCAAAAACATATTTGGGGCTGGTGGCTATACCTTCTTAATCGTAGCCAAATTGGCTCTCACTGACATTTGTACAGCACTAATAACTTTTCTGTGGTGCGTACAATTATTGTAATTTCATAGTAGGCTCAGGCATGCTTGGTTACCAAATATGTTCGTTCGGCCCCAACAGTATACCAGTGCAGTAGCTACTCAATTACATTTACGACGCTGTAATTGCTGCCCACTTTTGTTTCCAAGAACAAAATGAGAGAACCATGCATGACTATTTACTATGTTATGGACTTCCACTGTGATTAGCCCTGAGTGATAACTGCCTGTGATAAAAAAAAAAAAAACTGTCACCCATCAGGTTTCAAATACTGTCACCCAACAGGTTTCAAATAAACATTCATTTGAAGTTTACAAATATATGACTAGCCCTGTATGTGAGTTTTTATTTTAATTATTTGGGATGGATGGGGTTTCCATTATCATTATTTCTGCATGCCTCCATTGTTACATTTCTAGGGATATGTGTAAAGTACAGATTCGTTACAATTCTCAAGTGTCTTGGGCCACCGTGGCTTCCTAGATCCGAACGCAACAGAGCATGTAGTAAGACCACCCAGGAGTATTGCCTTACCACCATCTTGCATCCCCATCCAGCAATTGATGCTTAGTTGCCCAGGTCCTGCAGTTTTAGCTTTCAAGCTTATATGTTGTTCATACTTTTTACAGACACGCAATTGAGGTGAACAAGAGAGATTACAGAGCTTGGTATGGGTTGGGGCAAACCTACGAGATCCTCAAAATGCCCTTTTACTGCCTATATTACTACAGGCGCGCTCATCAGCTCAGGTAACCAACAGTTTGCAGCAGAGTGCAAATTTGCATGACATATGCATGCTTGTATGACAAAGGTGAAAGGTTTGCCTGTGTTGCATGTTCTGTGTTTGGGGTTGCTGAGCGATGGAAAGGAGCACATATGCGATTGGCTATTTTCTGCCACTCTTTCTCTTTAGTTCATGCAGTAGACTTCAACTATTAATGCATCTTCTTTTCTAACAGGCCCAATGACTCTCGAATGCTGGTTGCTCTAGGAGAGTGCTACGAGAAACTCAACCAGCTAGTGGAAGCAAAAAAGGTAACTAATGCTTGGGCATTGAATGGCAATGAGGGCAATGGTTTCTCGGAAATTGATCTCTAGCATTGCGGTAACTCTAGTGAATCTGCAGCATGATTGGGGAGCACGGAAAAGAAATTTGGAGCATGGCTTTGAGAGCCTAGCGCACAAGGTTCTAAGGTATTGGCACATCAATCAATCAGGGGGTTTATAAAGCGCGCTACTCACCCGTGAGTGTCTCTGGGGGCGGGGGGCAGCTCCGGATCAGTCGAAGAGCCAGGTCTTGAGGTCCTTCCTGAATGTGTGCAGGGTTGGGGAGCGTCTGATGTTCACAGGGAGCTCGTTCCAGGTCTTGGCTGCGATGTAGGAGAAGGCTCTCCCGCCTGTTCTGTTCCTGCGGATGCACGGGACTTCTGCCAGGGCGAGGTCGGCAGAGCGGAGGTTCCTCTTGGGTACGTGGAAGGAGACTCTCTCGTTGAGGTATTTGGGTCCGATGTTGTTGAGGGATTTGTAGGTGTGGGTGAGGAGTTTGTAGGTGACCCTCTTCTCGACGGGGAGCCAGTGGAGGTCTCGAAGGTGTTGGGTCATGTGTTCGTGGCGTGGTGTTCTGAGGACGAGTCTGGCTGTGGCGTTCTGAATGTTTTGACGTTTGTGTAGAAGGGTTCTGTTTATTCCGGCGTATAGGGCGTTGCCGTAGTCTAGTCTGCTGGTTATGAGCGCGTGGGTGACGGTCCTTCTGCAATCGGGGGGGGAATCCATTTGAAGGTCTTGTGGAGGATGCGCAGGCAGTTGAAGCTGGTGGAGGCGACGGCGTTGATCTGGCGGTTCATGGAGAGGGAGGAGTCGAGGATGATGCCAAGGTTTCGTGCGTGGTCTGTAGGGGTGGGTGGCTTCCCGAGGGCGGAGGGCCACCAGGTGCTGTCCCAGGCGGAGGTGCAGGGGCCGAGGATGATGACCTCGGTTTTCTCCGAGTTGAGCTTCAAGCAGCTGTCTTTCATCCAAGCTGTGACGTCCTTCATTCCTTCGTGGAAGCAGAGTCTGGTGTCTTCTGGGTTCTTCGTGAGCGAGAGGATGAGCTGGGTGTCGTCTCCGTAGGATACTATGCTGAGCCCATGCTGTCTGACGATGGCGGCGAGGGGGGCCATGTAGATGTTGAAGAGCGTCGGGCTGAGCGATGATCCTTGGGGTACTCCGCAGATGATGTCAGTGGGTTCGGAGAGGAAGGGAGGGAGTCTGATCCTCTGGGTTCTGCCGGAGAGGAAGGACTGGATCCAGTCGAGGGCAGCTCCTTGTATCCCTGCGTTGTGGAGTCTGGCTGTGAGCGTGCGATGAGAGACGGTGTTGAAAGCTGTGGAGAGGTCTAGGAGGATGAGGGCCGCGGTGTGTCCCTGGTCGAGTAGTAGGCGGATGTCGTCCGTGGCGGCCAGGAGGGCAGTCTCGGTGCTGTGGTTGCTGCGGAATCCAGATTGTGAGGCGTCGAGGATGGAGTTCTCTTCAATGAAGGTGGTCAGCTGGGCGTTTACGAGTCTCTCGGTGACTTTGGCCGTGAAGGGGAGGAGAGAGATGGGCCGGTAGTTTTTCAGGTCGGTTAGGTCGGCTGTTGGCTTCTTGAGCAGGGGTTTAACCTCCGCCCGCTTCCAGTCGTCTGGGAAGATGCCGGATCTGAAGGAGGCGTTGATGGTACGTCCTAGTTCGGGTGCGATGGCGGCGGCCCTGTGGAATATGTGCGGTGGGCAGGGGTCTGTTGGGGCCCCTGAGTGGGTTTTCTTCATGGTTGCGGTGATGTGCTCGATGGTGGCGGGATTCCAGGTCGTGACGATTGGCTTTTCTGCGGTGGTGGAGAGGGGGGTGGTGTCCGGCGTCTGGTTCATCGAGCATCTAGGACTTATTTGGGCTTCGTGTATGGGACTGGCACATGCCTGTAGGGAGTGCCTCTTGGGCATTGCTCTGTGAAATGGCCCTGGGGCATAGCTCTGGGATAGGGTAAGGGCTTTGGTGCAGGGCTTTGGGCACAGTGAAAGGTCTCTTGGCTTTGGCTCAGGCACAAGGAGAGGGTTCTGGGGCATGGTCTGATATAGCGAAAGGAGCTATTCCCAGTGTAGAGAAAACATCCAAAATGAAGGGCCTCATCCCTTCAAGTCAAGTGTGAGCCTAAGTTCCAGTTTGCAGCCCTTCTGTGTATAGCCTCATTGATAAAGGCGTTTAAGGTGACACTGGATCATTCCACAACAAGCCTAATGCGTTCATAGGTCAGATGGTCGAGACAGTAGACCTAGTGTAGGAAGCTGGACTCCTTTGCAGAAGTTCCCCCCCCCACACACTTTTTGCCCTCATTTGAAATACTAGATGCTGTTTTTTCAACTCTTGACAGTGCACTGAAGCCTGCTAACCAGGCTCCTGTGCCAGTGTTCTTTCCCCTAAAACTGACATGTTCAATTGTAACCCAATTGGCAAGGACATTAGCACCATTGTAAGTCCCTAGTAAATGGTACCCCTGGTACCTAGGACATAGATACTAAAGAGCGTCCCTAAGGGCTGCAGCATGTCTTATGCCACCCTAAGGGACCAATACAAACATTGCGTGCAGACTGCCACTGCAGGCTGCATGAAAGGGCGCAAGCCCCTTCTTAAAGCACAACATTACACACTCCCTGTGTGCAATGCCTATACACTGCATGTACTATATGCAAGTCACCCATACAGCAGGCCTTAAGAGCCCTAAAGCAGGGTGCATTATATTACATGTGAGGACATATCTGCATGAGCAGATATGCCCCTGTGATGTCTAGTTCTATTATTTGATATTGCAAGTGAACCAGGAACCCATCTTAAGTATATGTACTGGGCACTGGTCATTACGAGCTACCTAGCTACATAATGGCTTCACTTAAAATAATGGTGTTTGGTATCAAACACCTCATCTGGACAAATCCATACTGATGCCAGTATCGGATTTGTCCGGACATGCATCCAGAGGGTGCCCCCTGAAAACTTACTAGTCCTCTAGTGTGCTGGCTGACTGGTATCGTCCAGCCTCCCACCACAGATGACTTTCTGACCCCCTGGAGGTGAGAGCCCCTGCTTTTTTTGAGGTCAGAAACAATGTCTGCTCTGGAGAAAAGTGTTCACACCTCCTCCGGCAGGATGGCTAGTAAATCTGCATACCAAGGCCAGAGGCTTCAAAGCCTCTGCTGCCTTTGATTCCACCCCCCTGCTCTGAGGCCCATTTAGCACCAGGACAGATGGGAAATTAGCTATGCAGGAAGGTGTGTTGCACCACCAGGCTAGTCGCACCCCGAGGGTGGACAGCTTGACGTTCTCCATGAAAGAAGGGTTCCACCATTTTGTTTTTGGTGGAACTAGGAACTCTGGGACAGGGTTATGCCCATTCTGCACAGGAAGTGTTCTTATAGGGGGTGTAGTGACCCCAAGGGTAAGTAGCCCATTGGCTCTTACCCTACATTCCCCCTTAACACCCCTAAATTGAGTATTTAGGGGGACCCCTGACACCAGAAAAGCAAGTCAAGACTTCGACTACTGGGAACCGAGGAGGACGAAAAAGGATCGACCGAGTGAGAACAAAGTACCTGCATCATAGATGGGCGCCAAACCCTGCTAGGCTACGTATACTTCTCCAGTCGTTGAGGCCGACTCCACAAAGAGCTGGACGCCCTCCCCAAACCTTTGGAGGACCGCCCAGCACCTCAGCAACCAGGAAAGATCTCCCTTGGACTGGAGGAGCCACTTTCCTGCACCAGCAGGCACCAACTGCAGCTTCCCGGTCCAGCGTTCTGTTGAGCCTCTGGGCCCACCAAGGGAGCTGCACCCCAGCAAAAAGTCTTCGTATTTCAGGAGGTCAGATCCATCTCTCCACCAAGTCTGGAGACGCCAGGACCCGCAGGAGACTCCCTGCACCAATACTCTGGGTACAATAGCAGTTGCCGCAAGCAAGGCTTGTTGCATGTCCAGTCAGGACACCACCGACCTACCGTCGAAGGACGTCGGGATCCACGAGGCCAGCACTGAGAGTGGCCCTGTCTGCCCCCTTTCACCAGGTCTCCAACGCAGAGTACGAGCTTCAGACAGCCCGACCCTGCCGGACAAAACACCTTTACACCAGAGCCCACGGAAATCAATGGTGTCCCTGTGCCCTAGAGACCCTCAAGAACTGAGCTGGGTTCTGCTGGGCTGGTCCCCCAGTCCCCGCTTGCAGCCTCTTTTTACAGATACCATTTCCCATTGACTTTAACAGGTGACGTTTGAAACTACCATCACTGCCATCATCTTTGCACCCGGATAGACCAGGGCAGACAGGATTGAACTGCTGGTGGTTTTTTTGGACCTTGGCCCCTACTCGCCTTAAGTCCAGAACACCCGTCCTGTAAGTAGTTTGCAAGTTACCCTATGCAGTGATTGTTTCTCCCATAGGATAACATTACCGCATTCGAGACTTATGCCTCAAATCTGACAGCTGTAATTTTCTACTGTGAAATTTGATAACTTCTAAAAAGTAATTATCCGATAACTAAGTTTTTAGTGCCTAGAATTCTATAAAAAATTGTATTTTTCAAAATTGGTCTCGAGTTTCTTTTTGAGTGTGTCTCATTTACTGACTCAGTGTGTGTTCAACAAATACTTAACACTGCCCTCTGATAAGCCTAAAATTCTCACCCACACTACAGCAAAGAGAGCATTTGGGGTTATTAATTTAAGCTCTTTAAGCCAATAGGGGTCATCTGGACTTTCTACGTAGTGTACCTCATTTTGGTACACTACATAAAAAAACAGCTTCCTACACCTAGCATTATTCAAAATGCTGTATATATTACTGACCAAAACCCAGGACTGACTTTGTAAAGCATATAACTACAGAAGCTTGAAAGGTAGGGTAGCCAAGCCGCACATTTCTTTACTGTATTTTGCCCCACAGTGACAGTCTGAGACCCACAGGGATACAGCTGGCTAAAACTAGACCCCAAACACACTTAAACTATTCTCCTCAGTGACTTTGGTTTTCTAAAATTCCATAGTAACTGCAAATCACTCTTAGCTGCCACTTCTCCTTTGAGGCCAAAGCAAGCAAACCTGTCTCAAAGGCTTGTCAGTTAAAAGTAGTTCAAGAGACGGGCAAAGCTGTGCTTACAGCAAGTCTGTGGTCAGGTGGTAGATGGTCTTTTAGAGTCAATCCCCGGGACACATTGGGGACATAGGTTGGACACTTGCAGTCTTGCAACATTGTCAGGTTGATATACAGGTATATTGTATTTTCAGTTTTGGTAACCTGTTAGGGCACTTTGTTTTATTTATTCATACTGCATTTTTTATGGTTTAGTTAATTTCTTTTCTAATTCACAGGATACTTGCTTTTTATCCTGGCTAGTAACAGATTTTAATCCCTTGACTTGTCTGATCTTTCTTTCCCTCATTTATCCCTTGGTGTGTATATCATCAGAGATGGCTTTGCTGCTGTAAACTGTTATAAATAGGTTAGTTGATGACTTGTCTGTGTTTCTGATCCTGCATTTCTTTCGCGTGCAGTGTTACTGGAGAGCATATGCTGTGGGAGATGTGGAGAAGATGGCTCTGGTCAAACTAGCAAAGTAAGAGTTTGTTTTTACTCTGTTAATACTCGCCTGCCTGGTGCTTTCTGTAGTGCTTTCTTTCTCATTGAGCCAGCCTGTTTACTGCCTTCCTAGACTCCATGAGCAGCTGAACGAGTCCGAGCAGGCGGCTCAGTGCTACATCAAGTATGTTCAGGATATCTACTCATGTGGGGTAAGGAAGTCACATGCTTCTTGGGGTGCATTGCTCAGCGTAATTATGTCACGATTGTACTAACACTGTGCTGTGCTTTATATGTTTTTATTTAAATAGGTTTTACTTGGCGGGAAGAGAAGGGTCTGTGTGTTTGGATTGTGGCATAATGGACAAATTGTGTGTCTTCTCTTCCTCCTCAGGAGATTGTAGAGCACCAGGAGGTCAGCACAGCCTTCCGATACCTCGCTCAGTATTACTTCAAGTGCAAGCTGTGGGATGAGGCATCTGCCTGTGCTCAGAAATGCTTCAATTTCAATGATGTGAGTTCACTGACTTTTATTAATGAGCTGTTAATGGCCAACCACAGTGTTGTCAGTTACGGTAGGAGTATGTCTCACAAACAATGGGTTGAAATTTGCAAGAAGCAGGCCATCTATAAAGCCTCCAGTCTTGTAACTGGCTTCCTGAGTTGGTGTAAGTCCTCAAAGCAGTGTGTACTCAATGATTGCTGATAGTTTTCAGATTGATGTGCAGTGCGAGCTGAATACAGGTTAATATGTCCTTGAATGAGTGCAGTGCACAGGCTGAATGAAGAAGTGTTTGGGCAGCGAAGTTTGGATGGGTGAATCCAGGTGATTGTACTGGATTGACACACAACCATCTTAGTTGGTGACTGAGGGCCCCCTCGTCACCTTCAATTACTGATATACAAGTTTTTAGTGTTTTATTTTTCTATGTATGAATGTTTGCTTAGGAATCTTAGGACTGTGAGTACTAATTGTACTGTTTTAACAGTGGTGTCTGCATGGGAATTTGTAGGAATGAGCAGTTGTGTGCATATTGATTTGTTTTGTAAAAGGCTGGCTTGTGACAAATTGTCACTTCGTACAACTACATCTCACTGTAGAAAATTTGTGTTATCTTCATACCCCCATCTTTTTCAGAACATTGATCAAAGTCTTTGGGGGAGGTATTATATCACATAACATTTCAGCTTTATTTATTTATTTATTTTATTTAAGAAATTTGTTAAGCGCACAAATACCCTTGGGTGTCTCGGCGCTATGGACGGCTAGGTAGAGAAGGACTAGAGGTAGGTGATTTATTGATTGAATAGCCAGGTTTTTAAGTGTTTACGGAAGGACAACAGAGTGGGAATGGTCTTAATGTGAAGGGGGAGTGTGTTCCATAGTCTAGCAGTGGCGACAGTAAATCTTCTATCGCCCCAAGAGGTTTTTTTGGTTCTGGGGACAGTTAGCAAGTTTGCTGCTGAAGAGCGTAAGGGTCTGGATGGCCTGTAGGAGCATAGAGTTCTCTTGAGGAACTCCGGTCCTGTGTTGTGAATTGCCTTATAGGCAATGCATAGGGCCTTGAACCTGGTTCTGCTCCTGATGGGTAACCAGTGAAGCTGTCGTATCACCTTGGATATTGGTTTGAAATTGGGGGTGCCCGACAGGATCCTCGCCGCTGCGTTTTGCACCATTTGTAATTTGTTTAGCACTCTTTCCTGGGCATTGATGAGTAGACCATTGCAATAGTCTACCTTAGACATGACCAGCGTGCTGATGAGAGTCCTGCCGGCGCTGGGTGGAAGGTAAGGTAAGAGTTTCTTTATCATCCTGATGGTGTGGAAGGATGAGGAGACGACTGTATTAGCGTGGTGGATGAATGAGAACTTGTCGTCGAACATGACCCCTAAGTTTCTGACTTTTGTGACGGGGACGGAGGTGGGCCTAACTCTGCTGGCCACCAGGATGGAGACCAGCTAGGAGAGAGATTGCTGAAGATCAACACCTCCGTTTTGTCTGAATTTAGTTTGAGGCAATTGTTTGCCATCCAGGTGCTTATCGCAAGCATTCCCTCTTGGAAGTTTGCCGCGACTGTCCCTCCATTGTTATGAATCTCTAGCACCAGCTGTGTATCGTCGGCATAGGACGTTAATCGCATGTCGTAGGACTTAATGGTCCTGGCCAAGTCCGACACGTATATGTTGAATAAGGTCGTACTTAGCAAGGATCCCTGCGGGACCCCGCATGGGAGTGCAAAGGATGGGGATTTGAAGTCGCCGAGCGATACTAGTTGGGTGCGGTTAGACAGGAAGGATGTCAGGAGGGCCTTGGCTTTGTCTGTGATGCCTATGGCTGAGACACGGTCGACTAGGGTTGCGTAGTCGACCGTGTCAAATGCTGCTGAAAGATCTAGCAGCACCAGGAATTCGGCACCTCCCTGGTCAAGTATCATCCTGATTTCGTCGGATGCCTTAATGAGGGCTGTTTCGGTGCCGTGGCCTTTCCTAAAGCCAAATTGGGTGTCATCTAGAAGGTTGTTTTTGTCGATGAAGTGGGCCAGTTGAGTGTTTATCACTTTTTCAAAGATTTTAGCGGGGAAAGGGAGGCAAGCAATAGGTCCATAGTTCTTGGCCTCTGTGGGATCAAAGTTGTGTTTCTTTAGTAGCGGCTTGATGACGGTTTTTTTCCAGATGGAAGGGTATATTCCTGTCGTGAACATTGAGTTGCAGATGTTAGCTAGTTTGGGGCCTGTGATGTCGGGTATAAGTTTTAATGTGGTTGGGGGGCATGGGTCATTGGGGGATCCAGATTTGATGGTGGATATAAGATCAGTGATCTGGTCTGCGGTGACCTGGCTGAATTCTGAGAGAGTTGGGGTGGGGTTATCGTTGGAGGGGCAACGTGCAGGGGGGTTAGGAGAGTTTTTTTCGTCGCTGGAGGCGATGATCAGATTATTGGTCATGGAGTGGGTTGAGAAGTTAGTGTAGATATGGCTGACTTTTTCTTGAAAGAAAGTGGCCAGGGAATCACAGAGAGCTTGCGTGGGAGTAGTGGGCGGGTTGGTCTCTGGTCCTGATAGCCTAGTTACGACCTGGAACAGCTGTTTAACCGAGTCTTGTGCTGTTTCGATTTGGTTGAGGTAGTATTTGCTTTTCTCTGATTTAAAAGAAGTTTGTATTTGATCATTGCTTCCTTGTAGCGTGTTTTCACTGAGATGTCGTAGTCTCGGCGCCAGTGTCTTTCCAAGTTTCTACATCTTTGTTTTTCCAATCTTAGTGCCTCGGAGAACCATGGGGCGGATGGTGTCTTTCTGTTTTTGGAAATATTTTTTAATGGAACCAAAGTGTCGAAGGCAGTATGGAGCCATTGAGTGTAATGCATGGCTGCCAGTTCGGGATCGTGTGGTAGGTCTTGCTGAGTGGACAGCAAGTGTGATTTTAGGACATGAGGGGGGATACTGCCCCAGGCCTTGAACTGCTTGGGGGTAAGAGTTGGCGTGACTGGGGGTGTTACTTTCTATCTGAATGTTGAAGAGGACCGCACAATGGTCCGTCCAGGGTAGGGGGAGGATGTTATCTAGAAAGATTTGCTTGTTGTTGGTGAACAACCCATCCAGTGTATGGCCGGCCGAGTGGGTGGGCCTAGGAACCTTTTTTACTTCTGCCTTAGTCAAGCCACAAAAAGGAGACAAAAGAAAACACTTTGCAGGCTTCACCAGGCCCCTCTTTGTTAGAGGCAAACTTTGTCGAGGTTTTTTTTCCGATTGTCTCTGTGGTGCAGAAGAACATTCACTGAGATTCTTTCAGATTTTACAATTCCTCCAATAGCTCGGACCACTGTACGGACGGCATACAAATAAAAGCCTGTGAAACTTCATCAACAACCGCACGTGCATCTAATTTATCTGATCAAAAAGGCCTCTTAGACAGAACCCTGTGGATTTTTATTTTTATGAACAATCTTTCTGACATTTTTCCAAAACCTGAGAGTTGTTCCGTATACTACAGGGTTTGTTCTGATGGATAGACCAATATCTGTAGTCCTCAAATATCTACTGCTTGTCACAGCTCAACATCCATTAGTCAAACAAGTGTCTTAATACTGGGGTTCCATAGTTTTTCATTTGGATTGTGCTAATGCATCCTTTAGAGAGGCACAATAACTAAATATTAATACTTCCATATTTGACATCTGGCTGCTGTGTAATGACCATCACTAGATGGCGGACGGAGGTCAGACTGAAGCTGTGTTAGCACAGTTACAACCGAATTCATCGAAATTCAAAACTGAGGTATGTGAGTTCCCAGATAAAATAGGAATCCTTGAGGGCAGGGCAAAGGATGGAAAGGGGCACTCCAGATGCAACAGCATGCGGGTAATCGGCCTACCAGAAGGGATTAGAGGTCAAGACATGCTGAGTTTACTAGAAAAATGGATAGAGAAAATCTCCCTCCACAAACTGGACATGTTTTATATGCTAAAGCGTACACACAGAGTCCCTGTGAAGACACTGCCCAGGCCAGATATTGCTCGCCTGTTGCATTGCAGGAGCAGAGATACCACTCTGTAGCAGGCCCTTTCAAACTAGAAAACAACAAAGTACTAATTGTCCCTGACCACATTGTCACACCACAACATCATGATGCCTCCTTCTTCGCAGCCAAAAGAAGTCAGAGAGCTGTTCCCAGTGAAGTTAAAAATCATGATAGGCTGTAAGTCACTGTTCTTCACGAACCTAGATGAAGTATTGCAATGGATTGACCAGTGTGTACCCCTGTTAGCCTCATGATTCTCAAAACACTGTAAGATGCCTACAGGAACAACCTATAAATTACTAACTTGGAACGTTTGTGTTTTGTGCTTGAAGCAATGTTAAATACAGTCCTACCTAAAGCACAGAGGTGGTAACATTGCAGTACTGCAGGAAACTCCTCACAAGGAAAGAAGAGCTTAAACTACAGTGTACATGGAGGGGGGGACAGATAATGGCATATCCTTCATATGCTAGGAGGGCAGTAATATGGATCTGAGTGGCACACTGTTTAATGCTTTCAGCAAATTCCATGATACCAATGGCGGATATGTTCTGGCTCATGGGAGGCTTGACAGGCAAGTAATTTACGCACCGAATGTAGACCAACTCAAATTCTTTGAAGAACCGTTATCAAAGATTGCGATGTGGCTACAATCAACTTTGCAGCAAACCTTGACCTGGACAGATCCCACCCACTACTACCAGGCACTGAAATGTGGTTAGAGTATCTAAAGTGAACAACATCTGGAACAGCAATAGGATCTGACGGGTGCATGGAGACACCTACACACATCATTGTGAGAGTACTTTTTTTATTCTCCAATGCATAAGCTTCACATTAGGTTATACATTATACTGTGCTTGAAACACATACTATGAACAGTCACCCATGATGAATACATAGGCAGACCTTTGTCCAACCATGACCTGTTAATTCTAAGCATTACCCAAACAGCGGCACACACAAGTATCTTGTCATGGAGACTGCGGGGTAAAATGTTGAGATCACGTTTATCGCTAATCACTCAGACGCTGTAAACAATTACTTTGATAAAAACGATGGCACTGACTCTAGCAGACTAATAAAATGGGAGGCATTTAAAATGGTCATCAGAGGCCACTGAAGTAAGACAACAGTGGGGATTAGGAAGGCACTAGTGAGTGAAATTACAGAATTGAACATTATACTTAAAGAAGGTTGGCATAGACACAATCCCTGATGGACAGAAGCAATTTTCTGGAGGCCAAGGAAAAGTGTATAGAAACTTTGCTGCATTGACTACAAAAAATACCTCGGGTGGGTGTTCACAAAATGTGACAGCGCAGGCAGGTTACGAGCCTGATTAACAAAGCCAGAGCTCCATGACACACCGAGAACAGAACTACAGAACACCATAGGGGACAGAGTTTAAACAACTGAAGGTATCAACTGGGAGTTTGTAACACATTACTGAGCGCTATATAATAATACTGCGTGCAACACCTCAGTAGCTATAATTGATTACCTGCATGCCTTAAAAATGACTCAGCTGTTCTGTCATCAGATGGAAGCACTAGACTTCCCCATAACTGTAAGTGAAATGAAGATGCCGTACATGAGCTGGTAAAGTACCTGGCTCAGATGGGTTGCCCATCAAATTCTGTCGGGCATATATAGACATCTTAGTGCCACGCCACAGGCACAAGTTCACCTTAGCACTAGAATATGCTTCCCTTCCCACATCAACGAATGAAGCCCTAGTAGTCTCACTATCAAAAACCCCAGAGGTAACCCCACTGACAGCCTCCTATAGACCTCTGTCTGTTAAATACTGATTACAAAAATTCTTAGTAAAGTACTGGCCAGTAGAATACAACCATGGCTGCCTTAACTTACACACCCGGATAAAAATGGATTTATAGCCAGGAAAAATACAACATTATATATAATTAAACTGATATGGGGAATGAATGAGACCCTGCCCCCCCTTACTTGGTCCTTAACAGATCACTAGATATAGAAAAACCTTTTAAAACGCTTGAGTGGCGGTTCTTGATTCAAGTGTTGCGACGCTTGTGATTAGGCCATTATTTCATAAACTGGATTAAACTCTTCTATTCGAGTTCCATAGCCTGAATCAAGCCTGGGAGACTGATGTCCGTCATTTGTAGTAAGCAGAGGCTCCCGTCAGGATGCTCGCTATCGCTGATGCTGTTTGCATTGGCAGTGTAACCCTGGGTATTGGCGGCAACACAGGTGTGCTTCACTGAGGGTATTGAACTTTAGGATGGGACCCACACAGTTTCACTATATGCGGATGACTTCATATTGTTTCTAAGAGATTGAAACACTGTAAATACCCATAGCCACTGGTATGTTGTCAACGGTTGGCGAACACCCTATGACCGACTTGTCAACTGAACTAAGACTTGTACATTTCCCGTCATCGTACCTGGTGCAATTAATGCTCCGAGGGTATTGACAGAAGAGGGAATAATGTAAGACGTGCACTTTCAGATACCTGGGAGTACAGATCTTCCATTTAGAGATAGACATGAGAGATGAACGTCAGTGAAAACATTCAGTGCATTGAAACAAAACATTGTGGTCTTAAAGTTGCTGTCAGTGATGGGACACATTACTTTATCGAAAATGGTTATGATCCCTCGCCATCAGTGCGCTCCCAAAACAAGTTCCCAGATCCTTTTAAAAGCACTTGGATGTCCAGTAGTCAGATTTGATTCAGGGTTCGCTCTGGCATCAGGTGTAGTGGCAGGGAATGGGGGTGGCAGGGGGTGGGGATGGTTTTGACAAAAAAAAAGAAAAAGAACACTTACCTTTTGCCGGCTGCCGGCTCTCTTAGCTCTAGTCCCTTCTGACACCGCCGTTTCTCATCACCTTCTGTTGCAAACAGGAAGCACCCAGGTTCCCTCCCCCAAGCCAATCACAACGTTGCAATGCAACGTTGTGCTTGGTCTGAGCGCCGTAGTTCGGCGCTCAGATTGAGACATGGAGCCTTTGCATGTTCCTCACCAGGCTGTGTAATGCAGCCTGGTGGGGAACATGCAAAGTGCGCATGACTGTTGGGCCAGCCCAAGATGGCTGGCCAAGCAGTCATGCCCACTTGAGTGTGCAAACCACTCCTCCCCAGTGCCCCCAGCCCTGTAGCGATACATATAATTATAATAATGATATTATCATTTTATTTTTTCCTTTCTCCTGCTCTGAAAGCAGTGGGGCGACACTCCTCCGCCTTCGCAGAGGAGCCGCCCCTGGTCGGGTGGCTCTGGCTAAGCTGAATTTGCACAAAGGCAAAGTCGGCATGGGTCCGACAGATATTGGATTGTAATACCTGGAAGGCACAGGTGCAGTGGATTTCCGGATGGGCGAAGAGCAAACTGGCGGAATTGGGTCTGACAGAGTTCATTGCAGATCAAGAAAAACTAATCTTTGAACTGCTGACTGCACACGCTCCCTCCAAGTATAAGCTGGTGCTGCTGCAACGTACAACTGAAAATGTATGCTAACAAAAAAACAAAGGCGAGCCCAAGGTAGACACCACAAGGCCACGTAGTGGATTCCCAACTGCTAGAGGTTATTTCACAGCGGCCCAGCTGCATCCCTAGACGAGACTGAGGTTGGATACAATTGTGGATTACAATAACTCGGATAGGAGGACATTGCTTGAAACTGAAGGACTGCCAAGTGGGCAATTCTTACAATTCACTATGCTGCAAAATGCCTTAAAACAGTTTAAAAACCCAAATATAGAGCCACAACATGACATCCTTCTGTTAATCTACACCTTGGGACGCGGCAGGCGATTGGTTATCTGGTTCTATCAAGCCTTTGTTAATATGACCAAAATTACTCCTACCTCCTCATGCAACAACTGGGTAACAGACCTTAACCTTCTCCTAGCAGATAGAGATTGGGCGCACATTTTGAAATTCACTTGCAAAGTTAATTATTTGCATAGATATTCTCTAACTCCCCCAAAACTCGATCTGGGTTTAGGCATGATCCCCGCGTTACAAGATGCCGCAGGGTTTTCCCATATGGTCTGGGATTGTCCAATGTTAAAACCTAATTGGGCGGGAATAGCCTCACTTCTCAAACTGACTTGGCAGAGAGTTGGCTCGTGCACTGCAGAGAGCTGCCTGCTATAGCACTTTGCCCGCCCCACAACCCGTAAGGCAGGTAGCCGATTTATAGACCTGGTTATATTAATGGCTAAATGAGCAATGGCCATGAACTGGAAATCAACACTCGCCCCCACAATACCCTTGCAAAAAAAGATGAGTTTTATAGGGAGCAGGAACAGTTACACAGAGAAGAACCCCAGAGACTTACTTAAACAAGCATTGGCATAGCCAATAGGTCTCGCTTTTGGGACCTTATAAGTATTTAGTTATGCAGCACAATATCCTTAGTGCAACAACATTAACTGTCGCATGGTTAAACACTTATAAGGTCCCAAGGGCGAGACCTATTGGCTATGCCAATGCTTGTTTTAAGATGAGGCAACAGCAGTGTAAACCCCCATTCTTAATAAAAAAACAGGTAGACCTTGAACACAATGCAAGCTTCCCTCCATCCGAGAACAGATACAGCTAGGGGGACAGCAGCAGCACAAGCTTTTCCCATCACAGGACACAGACAAATGTAGATTTACCGATCTGTAATCCAGCCCGTAAGCTTCGCTTCCAGTCATGAGCGTTTTACTTAGTTGGGGGAAAAAGCCAGTTGAAATACATCCATTTCTCCAGTCGCTGGAAAAAACAAAGCTCGGCTTCTGATTTAAAATATTGCTTGGCTGGACAACCTCCCACGCTGCTCGGTAACTCTCGCACAGCCCCTCGGGGAGGCCTAACAATTCACACATAATAAATATCTGTCGCAAATTCATGCTAACATATTCCCATCCTTCAAAAGCAAATGTCTACTTAATATGAAAATATACGGGACAGGCAAGGAACGTGTTGCTGAAACAATGGAACAGCGTGTAAATAATTATGCCGCCTCGCGGAGGCGCGGCAATGGCGGCTGACGGATTAGCGCGCGCCCGGCTCGCGCTCCTCGAGGGGGCACGGAACAGAACGAGCGACGGAAATCATGTGGGGAGCGGGGCCGGGAACCATAGTGACTATGAGGGGATCGAGACCGTGAACCATAAGGGGAGCGGGGCCGCGAGCGGTGAGCCGCAGAAGGGGAGCGAAGCCGGAAACTACGGGGCGCATCGGGGGACAGGGAGCGGGGGCGAGCGAGCGCGGTAGCCTGCAGAGCTGACCAGCGCTCGTGCGTCGTGGCTGGCCTTTGGATGGGTACGCGCGGCAGACATGTGTTTCCACTTATCGCGCCCGCGTCTGGGCACGATAATTGGAAACACATGTTTGCCGCGCGTACCCATCCCAAAAGGCCAGCCACGACGCACGAGCGTTTTTGGGACTGCTTTTCAAACTCGCTTACTAAAAGTCTTCGCCTCTAAGCAGCGCTTGCGCGCTACTCGAGGCTCGACCTAAAAGACGATTACGAATCAGTGGGATAAAATACTGCTAACCTTAAATGAAAACATCATAGGCATAATAGCAAACTCGTAACCTTTAAAGCTTTGCACACAAATACAAGCCCAACAGCCATGTGCCTACGTTTTAGCATAGCGAAATGGTTTAAGCTTCACATTACAGTGTTCCTCCTGCTGATCACAACTAATTAGGTAGACAACATGGCTAGCTCTGCTCAAAACACAGCACTTTGGCACACACCACACTCAAGATATGTACCTTACGCCTCTTCTATCATAATCAAGGCAACAAGCATACATTAAACCACACTTATCACTGTAGATTCATGCAAGATTTTGGAGGGTGGAGTGTCTTTCTCTTTTAGTACGTTACCCGCTGGCTTTATTACTTAAGGGAAACGTGTTGCTACCCTTAGTTTAGGAATATCTAGAACTGGACTATGAAACCGTTTTCAGCCATATCAGTAGATGTAAAAAGTTGCATCAAATCAAACTCGGCCTTATGTGTAACACTCGCCTTGCATAAAAACTAAATATACCAACAGTCATGATGCTAAAGCTGAAATACCCCATTTGGATTGCTCTATTGTGCGGGATTTGTCAAGTCTATTATTGCAGGTTTGTTGTTTGTATTTCTTCTTTTATTTATATATATATCTATATATCACATACACTTTAAAATAAAACATTTTTTTTAAAGCAGCTGCGCACCAGTCTCCAGTAAATTTCACAGGTTTATTGCAAATTAGCAAATAAGTTGTTTGCTAATTTGCAATAAACCTGTGAAATTTACTGAAGACTGGTGTGCAGCGGGCTTTTATTTTTTTTGATAAGTGGATGTGCAATTTTCATGGTGGATCTGGGGTCTACCCCGACTGCTAGCACCAACAGAGGAGTGCGCCGTCAAATCTCCAGACCGCTTTGGATTATATATATATATATATATATATATATATATATATATATATATATATATATATATATATATATATATTACTGCAAGTAACAAAGTACAATGCTACACTAATTGAGATACTGGTGACTTGAAAAGAAATCCTTTTTATATTGGTACTGCTGGCAGAAAGTCAACACGCATGTAAAGGAGCTTAAGAAAATGAGTGGGGCGTTTAAAGCAGATGGTATTTGCACTGTGCCATAAGTCATCAGGCCAACTCCCCACAGAGACGTTTGGACAATAAATCACCAATTGTGAACCTAAGTTATACCAGTAACTGTGCAAATCCAGCAACATTTTAAAAGGGAAATAATTACTGGACTTCAGGTACCATAATGCCCGGGAAGAATATAATGCATGTGAACACAGAATGTAATTGTAGGTCAGGTCCAGCCACCGTGCTCAAGACCGCAAGGGTTGAAACACGAAGGTGACCTGCTGGTCAAGGTTGCCACATAAAATCCTTGATTTTGAAGCCCCCTGGGAGTGCATCATTGTACTTTGTTGCGTGCAGTAATTTGTTGGGGATAGTGGTCACATCCCAATGCTCGCACCAGCAGCAAGAGTGCGCCGCTTCTCTGACCGCTTTGATTCATATATATTGAGGAGGGGAATCTCTTTGAATATATATATATATATATATATATATATATATATATATATATATATATATATATCCAGCATGTCACCTACGCGTTTCATTCATATATATCTGGCAACTTGCTTTTATCTGTACTGTTATTGACAGGCTAGCAGTGGCTTTCCATTTGTGCTGTTAAAAATAAAACATTTTTTTCTTTTTTAAATCTTTTTGCTAAAACACTATTGTGAAAGTCCTCTATTTTACTGGATTTCTGCCGGTGTTTGAAATTGGCTTGCTACTGTATTCCACGGTTTATGAACATACAAGAAAAGCTGATGATGGAGAAGGAAAAGATGCTTACTTGTTAAAGCCTCATTCTCCATTTTGGATCTGTTCTTTGAATTAAAACACCTCTTTCTCTGTGCTGTAGCATTATAGAAGAGATCATTGACCACTCTGGCCTGTAAAAATAAAGTGGTTAACTGTTTATGCAAAGCAGCATATAGAATCCTTAAAGGAGCACTGCTCAATTTTCTCCATCTAAAAAAATTCAATAGCACCATTTCTTTGTGGGATTGGTTCTCAGCTAAAAGTAAATTGCAGCACTGTTTTACAAATTAAAATTGAACGAAAAAAGAACATGTTAAGAATTATAGACATGCCCTTTTTTCAAATAAGTTTGCAAAAACAAAAAGGTTACAAATGTAAAATGTGCTCTGGGATCCTGCACATGGGCAAGGATATTCTACTGTTTATGAATTTAAAAAATACGTTTGCTAGAATACTCGCATTGCAAGTAACTTCCTCGCCTTTTTTTCTCCCAGACACGAGAGGAGGGCAAAGCACTTCTTCGACAGATCCTTCAACTGCGGAACCAAGGAGATGGTGGTTCCACAGAGTCATCCAGCGCGGCACCCTTCTTCCTGCCGCAGCCCCTGTCTGCGAGCAACACCCCCACACGCCGGGTGTCTCCACTCAACTTGTCTTCAGTCACACCCTAACACCTCCTTACATGGACACCTTCCAATATAGAGTTGGCTAGAGCCGTGCTAGTGCTGTCCTTGGGTCAGGCTGGTCCTGCTCACTTCAGTTCCTGAACAGGTGCTGTGCAGCACACTCAGCAATGCAGAAACATTGTGCAGTGCTCTCACTGGGTATACTCCTTTTGTTCAGACAGGACAGCGCACTGAAGTTTTGTCAAAGTTTTTTGTCCATGTGATGGTGGTACATCACCCCTTTTGGGCACTGAAGCTTTTTTTATTGTGACTTGTATGGATAGGTAACCTTGCCTGAGATCCCTCCTGTGCAGTTCAAAACAAAAAGGAAAGAGCAGACTTCTGAGCAGGTTGAACGGAGATGCAATTGCAGTGAACAAAGCAAACTCTGTGGCACCTTGTGAGGATGATTTGCGCATATGCAGGAGTGAGATCCTGTACTTGGAAATTGGCTTGGTGTGGACGCCTGCACAATGAGAGGAAAGGAAGACCTGCTTGGCTATAGGAGGCACAAGGATTACCTACAAAGCTCCTTATGAAATGGCCATTTTGACTAAAAGACAGTCACAAGACCGAGTCACAACATGTTTATATAGAAAATAAAGGCATGCCTGGCTGAACCTTGTGCAAGTATTCTAGTGACGAAGCAAGTAATAAGCATTTTGGCTGGAAATGCATCTGAGAAGTTCCTAGCCTTGAAGTGGACCGGTGGATGTACATTGTTTTCCCACAACAGAGAGCTTATTAAATCTTGTTTCTTTCCCTTTGGTTTGTCCTGTTTCTCATAGGCTACAACCATTAATGTGCATTGTAGTTACAGCAGCCATCTTTGTTTTGGGGGAGGTTGTAAAAGTTGGTACTGCAGATCCATGCTTCTGGAAAGACCGCCCACTCGGGTACCCTCTCTCACACTTCAATAAATAAACCATTTTATGTGTTTACATTGTAGGTTCCGTCGAGTCTAGATGACCTTTCTCACCCTCTACATTCTTACCCTTTGTGCTACATTCTTACCATTTGTGCTTAAAGAAAAAAAGTGAAAACTGAGCATATTAAATGTCTGGGCGGAATTGTCCTCTGGTTTATATTCTTTTATATAGCTGCGTAGAAGAGAGAACCGGCGGACATTTCCAACAGCCACTAAAGTACTCACACAAAACTATACCTATTCTAATTGCATACCACAGTTTGAAATAAATTGTTACCACACCATTGTAGTTAAGGTTATGTTGCGCTTCATATACTTTTAATTCAAAATTTATGTTTTGTTTTCAATTTTCACATGCGTCAAGAAAGTAAATGCTCATGCTGGGACACCTTCTCCTGACCAAGAGTAACTCTGGAGTAGTCTGATCTAAGATTGCAATCTTTTGCATAGTTTAACAAAGCTGTGCCATTCTTGTTTTTCTTCTGACCTGCGTTTTTCCATTTACTAAACTTAGCAATGTGCGAACCTGTTGGAGGTGTTTAACGTTTAGCAGTCCTCTTTAGAAAATCATAGCTTTGTTGAAAAGAGGTACATTCAGAGTGTTTGCTAAACTGAGTAAGAGTTGCCAGAAAACCAGAATATAGAACGTAACTGGCAGATCATGGAATCTAATCCAGAAATACCCACTTGTTTACCTACATCCCCATGAGGGGAGATGGTCCGCTGGTTCTCCCCTTTAATATTTTACCATGTCCCCTTTTATGGGGGTCTTCCACCTGTGAGGCACGTGTGCTTCACTATAGATCGATTTGAGTGTGAGGTATCCATTAGGGATAACATTTGTATGGCTATACAAGATGGTCTCCCTGCTGACTTGCCTGTATGTCCTTGGTGAATGCAGCAGTCTGCCAGTTCCCTTCCTTAGGGTTTACCTCTATGAAACTGGAATTGGTGAAGGTCTGCTTTGGGAGTTTCACTTGGGATCAGAGGCCAACCAAACTGTGCCAAAAATCGAAATATACAATGGAACCTGCTTGAAAAATTGTCAGACCGACCAGCTGTACAACCCAGTATTCACAAAAATTTCACGTTACATTCAAATAAAATATAAATCTGCATTTGTAAATTCCTGATTGCCTAAATCAGGATCTGCAGAATTGTAGGACATGTTGGTCGCTCTGGGAAATTTCACCAGTTGCGTTTACACCCCACAGCCATAAGCAACTTCTATTGTTAAAGTCCATGCAAGTATTGTGAATACCCAAAGCCACAATCTTCTGTGTAGTCTCAAGCCTTTTTAATATTTCCTACACTGATCTTCATTTCTAAACTTGCATATAAATTAGTCAGTAGTGGCTGACGTAGCATGGAGACATTACCAAACTTAATTTTTTTCAGTGTGTGCAGGGGAAGATACTTTATTTTGGTAATAAATTTAAAATAATTCCCAGCAATCACCCCTTCTACCCACTTATTAAACCTGAGGTGGAAGCGGTCAACGTGCTCGCGCTCTCCCTGCCGGCACGTTCTTAGCTCTCCCCTCACTGAGAAGCCCTTGGTATCCTCCAGTGGTCTAGTGTCCTCCTGTGTTTCACAGTAACCAGCCTGCTGAGCTTGATATCATGAGGAGACTGGATAGCCTGAGAATGGAATTTCTCAACCTTGGTGGTTGTAGGGGACAGGCTCTGATGGAATCTCCTCGGTGTGGCTAGACACTGGCTTTTTAGGGGTGTGGTGCCACTCATCTGGAACACAGTAATACCTTTTAAAGCCCTTCCTTCTTTGCTGCCAAAGATTTCCCAAAGAGTGCTCAAGCATTGCTTGTGCTCTGGCCAGTGTTTGCGACACTGAAGTTCTGAGTTCTGGTATATAATCAAACCCTTGGAACTTTAAAGTTATCTTTTTTTATCTTTATTATATGGCGTAAACAAACCATCTGCACCCACCCTTTAGACAGTGACATTAAATAAACTGGCAGTTTGGGTGAAAAGGTTTCAAATACATGTATTTTATTAAACCCAGTCTACATTGTATCAAACTGATGTAGAATGCCTTAGTTTTCCAAAGTTATAATAAAAGCCTCCTTTGAACCATCTCATTACTTAGGATTTGCAAAATATTGTGAAACAGCAGACCAAAATGGGGATGAACCTCCCACCCCCTGTGCCACCCTGCAGGTAATACCTACTGTAGGAAAGCAGATTAGTAGGTGGTGTGGTTGTGAGACCTCAGCATTTGATATTGTCAGTCTTTATCAGGTTCAGTTAGGTTTCTTGAATAAACCCGTAGCTCAATCCTGGGTAGGTGTCGTATTGAGCAGTCCGGTTTAATCAAAGGCAAACGTGTAAAGCAGCTAGAAGTACCAAGACAGTTAATAAGTGAGAATCACAACACAATAAATATCCGACACCAACTTATAAAAATAGACTATTTTTTATCTTAAATGAGACCCCAAAATGAAAAAATCTATTGAGGAAAACGAGATATATATATATATATATATATATATATATATATATATATATATATATATATATATATATATATATATATATATATATATATATATATTTTTAAAGGCAAGTAACTTCTTTTTAGAAAAGATGCAATAAATGATTGTAATTGGTTGAGCAGTGCCTCACCAACTAGCTAATGCTGCTACTTCTCTTAGCTTGGACGGGCCACAACGGGTTGAGGACCAGTCACAGGGACCACTCAGGTCCACGGGGGACAGTTTTATGGTCCTTGGTGTCTTTTATTTCCCTTTTACGCGGTCCAGCCAAGTAGTAGTCCTGATGCTCTGGATACAGGATGCTGAAGTGATGGGAGAAATGGCGGTGAGTTTTCCTGGGGCCACCCTGTTGTCCACAAATTGCAGTGATTGTGGTCTCAGGACTCAATCTCCCACGATGCATTTGGGAAGTACAGTCCCTACTGGTCAACTGGTCTTTCAGTTACGGCAGGTCCAGCGGTTGCTTACAGGTAAGCAATTCTTTTCTTTCTGGGGACCTGGGTCACTTTGCCTTGGGGTCCCATGGATTTGGGAACATCTCTGGAAGGTCTGTACTCTGTCTCCCAGCAGGCACTTGGGTGTCCAGCGACGTTCCTGGGCAGCTGGGCCTTGGAGAAGTGCAGGGCTCCTTAGCTTTTGGTGATCCTGAAGTTTAACAAGAGGCTAGGCAACTAGCCTTTGGAATCACTTCTGTTCACGCACAAGTGGAGATCTTTTACATGAGTGGGTACAGTCCTCTTTGTGGGACCCTTGGGTGCAGGAGGCGCAGTTCAGTCTTTGGTGCAGCCTCTCTTGGCCGGGTCCAGGGAGAAGCAGGGCTGTCCTTCTGTCTTCTTGCAGCCCAGTAGTGATCTTAGGACTGTGTGCCAGGGGTGCCCCTTTTAATGCCAACTTCACGTTTGTGGGAGGGGAAGACTCGCTTGCTGATGGGGCAACAATTCCCATGGGGCAACCCTTCCCACTTTACATAACTTCTGGGGAAATAGCATCAAAATCTACCAAAAGTCACTATTCTGCCCACTCCCAGCATGGCCAGGCTTTCCTTTGTGGACCTCCTTAGTCTAGCCTATGGGTGTGGCCACCTGGGGCCTATGCTCCCATTGAAAAATCAGTTTGGCAATGGGGTTTCCTTCTGCTTCCAAGATGCCAGCTTGTCTGCCTGAACAAAAGAGAAGCCCCGACTAGTGTGATTTGGGTATGTTCAACAGAGGAGGCCTCCCCTTTTGAAGCTCACTGTAGGGGGCTGGCTTAGTATATGGTGCACACTTATTTAAGTGTAGCACCTTGCACTAATCCAGACAACCCTAATGGTGATTTTAGTGGTCGTAGACAACCATAGAAAGCTCTCTAAGTGGTAGCTGTGGAGAGCAGCCTTCAGGCTTAGTCCAGAAGGAGTGTTAAGCAGGTTGTTTTACCAGATTTAATAGTGTAGGTAAAACGAAAAAACCACACAGTGCAGTTATAAGAATAAGTATATTTATCATACACACTCACTAACACATTGGTATATCTCCTACCCAGAGATGTCAACACAATACACACAATACTTCAAATGTAAACGGGTAAGTAAGCACAAATACACAGTGGTCTCCAGAGGGAGACCAAACCATATACTAAAGAAGTGGAATGTGAACTGCAACCGAAGTCAGACTTGGACCAGAAGACTCAAAAGAGCTGGGGACACAAGGAACCACCCAAGGTAAGTACCCAGGAACCCCACGGAGGCTTTGTGCAGAGTGGAAACAGCTGCGTACTCAATGCAAGTCAATAGGAAAGCCGCAATTGCAGTTTTTAAGAAGGACCCTTCCCAGTGGACCCTGAAGAAACCCTGTGGAAGACAGAAGTTTGAAGAGTCATCCCACCCGTGGATACCCAGGAACCAGGATACCTACACCAGGGAAGCCGGGTGCATAGGTGCGAAGTGGCGTCGGAATCTGCTGTAGGCCACAATGGAGGACTTCAGGAAAGATGCCGCTGGCGAAGAAGGTGAAAGAGTCCAGTGGAATCCAAGGATGGATTCTTGAAGAGAAGAACCTGCAAGCAGAGAAGACAGTCTATGCCACTCTGGAGTGACCAGCAGGCACAGAAGACCAATGACCACCGATGATGGAAGATACAGGAGTGATAACGGTGACCTTGTCGCTGCAGCTGTGAGGACCAGGTGATGCTGTGGAAACCAGGAGCCGTTCACAAGCTGTCCCACGTCGGAAGTCAAGAACCAGGGGGTCCGTGTCCGGCGGGAGCACCAACAAGCCTTGGCAGCAGCAACAGACTTGGTAAACAAAAAAGGTGCAGCGTTGGGACCAGCAAGGTCCAAGGGACTCACCAAGTGCAAGAGAGTCGGAGCAGGCCCGAGCAAGCAGGGGACCCCACTGAAGCCAAAGAAGACCTTCAAGAGGATCCACAGGCCGAAGGCACAGGAGTTGCAAGAGGACCTCCAGCAGCTCACCAAAGATTCCGGCCCACGGTGCAGAGGATGCGATGATGGAGAAGATCTTGGTAGGAAGAGATGCTGGAGCTTCTTGTAGCCCGAAGATCTCTGGAGGACAGAGCCAACAAGCCTCGTCAACGGCAAGTCGGCGTAGTGCACAGGGGTTCTGCTTCAGCAGTTCTGGCGAGGGATACTGGCCTCAAACTTGCTGAGAGGACAGGTCAGGCTTCGAGGGAGTTGCAAAACCACCACCTGTGTTGCTGAGCCTTTCAGAGTCTGTGGGACGTTCGGAGCAGCAGACCAGTCAGCTTCGTTGCGGTGCCTGCAGATGGAGAGCGACTCCCTCACTCCAAGGAAGATTCCTTCGGATGTCTTTGATGCCCACAGGCCTGGAGAGGAACCTGGATGAAGGACAGGCACAGACGATGAAGAAGACTTGCAGAACAGCGAGACCAAGAGCAGCAGGATTCTTCCTTGGTGCAGTCTCGGTTCTAGGCGAAGTCCAGCAAAGTCCAAGGTGCCCAGACGTTTGAAGTTGAAGTGGTTTCGAGTTAGAATCTTGTCCCAGGACTAATCTGAAGAGACACCCCCAGGTAAGCCCTTAAGTACCCTAGGGAAAGGGTTGGGACGATTCAAGGATCCCTCCCGGAGGAGGTACTGGACAGAGGGGAGGCTACTCCCATGTCCTTTGTCCAGTTTCGTGCCAGAGCGGGAGCCAAGGGCTCCCTGAACTAGCTCAAACTGGAGTATGCAAGGAGGGCACCAAATATGCTCTTCAAAGCTGTCTGGTTGCGCTGGAAAGCGCCCCCGCCCAATACACTAAGTCCTGTGTGGGAGGTGGGCACACCTCCCTGTGGCAGGAAACCTATTGTTCTGCCTTCCCCTGCTCGAGCTCAGCAGCAGGAGGGCAGAAACGTGTCTGTCTTGAACTCCCAAGTTTTTTCAAATTCTTTTATTTATTGAACTTTTACAAAGCCATACCATATGGTCACGTAGTTACAGAGTAGTGGAATAATAGCAAGGTAAACAAGAACAAAAATCATTTTTTTTTTAAAAAGAGGGGGGAATAAGGGAAATCAGTCTAAATCACATGATGCAGTTTCTATCCCAACATCACAGCACTATGGGTAGCATAGAGGTAGTCAATTATATAGTGGACAGAGGCTCAGCTTCACACAACCCTCATGTTGCAAGTAGTTATCAAGAAAAGCCTCCATATTGTGATCTACAACATTCTACCTGCAGCATCTAATATTTGTAGCAGTATCATATCGGTAATAATTATTAGTATCGGGAGTATTTGGCATCTCACAGCAGCATGGCTCTCAAAGCGTGGCAGGCAGCGTGGAGAAATCTGAAGCTCTGTCGCAGCCAGGTGGTAAATGGAGCCCAAATATCTTTAGGTCTGGATGTAGGGGGCATGAGTTCCCAGAAAGTTGACAATTTTTCTTGACAGAAAGTAACATCTATTATCCATGCCTCTATTGAAGGGGCAGAGCTCTTGCCCCAATGCATGGCAACTCTACGCTTTGCCAATAAGAGCAGCATGGCAAGAAGGCGGCGATCTGCAGGGGGACCATCATTTACGTAACCCAACAAACACACCAGAGGCAAGCACTGCAAGTCTGTCCCAGTAATCTCTTGAACATTGTCATACAATTCCCCCCCCCCCAACCTTGCTATTAGTGAGCACTGCCATGCTAAATGCATGAAAGTGGCTTGTGGGGCACCGCAGTGCCAGCAGTTTGCATCTGTTCTGAGACCAATTCAAGAGATCTGCAATGGAGTGCGATAAATGCAATGCATGGATTTAAAGTGAATGAGTTGTAATCTATAGTTAGAGCGAAGGTGTTCCAGTTGACCACAACAGTACATCCATTACTCGTCTGTGATAGGAGGCTCCAGATCCGTCTGACAGCCCTCCGGGGCAACCAACAGAGAATTACGTTGTGTAATAGTATAGAGGCGCGTTATTAATTTGCATAGAGATGGATCAGTAAGCATGTGTTCAAGTGCAGGAAGAGTGGGAGGTGGGGTGGGAACGTGCTATGCAGCTCACAGTGCGTCGCACGTAATTGATAATATAAGAGGGTGTCAGAAAAAGTAAAAGATGTAGTACCCCCTGTTTGTGAAGGGGCGATCAACTCTTCATCAGAATATTGATCCGCAAAGGTGGTAATTTTAAGCTCATGCACCCATCTGCTTGCACCGCCGTCTGACAAAGGGGGAGGGGGGAGGAGTCTAGGTTTGTGTGCCAGTGAGATGGACAGGGCTTAAAGAATGGATAGTTTTGCTCTTTTATGTAGCCCATCCCATGCCCATCTCAGGGTTTCAACAGTGTTTATCTCCCTCCCAGGGTTACTATAAGTGTGGTAAAGTGGTGTATGTAAAGGAGTATGGGCGGCTCGGTCTCTTTCCACAGTGAAATCTGGTTGCTAAGGGGACAGTTATAGCCAGAAATGCAAAATCTGGGCTTGCGCGCAATAAGCGTATAACATAAATCAGGTGCCCTCATGCCCCCCTGTGTCAGCGGAAGTGTAAACAGTTCCCAAGATACTCTAGGTTGTTTACCTGCCCAAATCAGGGATACCATGTTAGTCTTTACACGTTTAAAGAATGATGATGTGAGTGGTATGGGTAAATTAATGAATAGATATAACAATTTGGGCAAAACAATCATTTTCACAATTGCTAGCCGACCTGCCAGTGACAGAGGTAGCTTAGACCAAATGCACACCCTCAATTCCAACCATGTGATTGTACGGCCATAGTTTATATTCCAGAATCCCTGTGTATCCCTGCTAAGCTAAATTTCTAAGTATTTGACCGGACCATCAGCCCATACCAATGGATAATCCAATGTGAATGGTCGTGTGTTGTCTGTAAGTGGAAATAACATAGATTTGGTCCTGTTTATATATACTCCCGATATCCTGCCGAATCGAATCAGCTCGCAAATCATAGGGCCTAGATTTTCCTCTGGGTTGCATACTTCTAATGTGATGATGTCTGCGTAAAGAGAAACCACCAAGCCTCTAGTAGTGAAGCCCAGTCCCCTGTTGGCATGGTGTTGCAACCACGCCGCTAATGGTTCTGTTGCAATAGCAAATAAAAGGCGTGACAGGGGACACCCCTGGCACGTGCCTCGAGTTACAAGAAAGGGGTTTGACAGGAGGTCATTGAGTTGCACACACGCAGTGGGGCTTGCATATAGGAGGTGTATCTGTTGTATGAAGGTAGGGCTGAAGCCAAGTTGAGCCAGTAGTGCGAAAAGGTATCACCATTCTAAGGAATCTAACGCCTTGGTGGCGTCCAGGAGGGCAGCTAACGCAGACACTTGGGGGTCAAGATGGTGCATCACTGCAAATAATGTGCACAGGTTGTGCGATGTGGAGCGCCCTGGTATGAATCCCGACTGATTGGGTCTGACTATTAGGGGGAGGAGTGGTTTCAGGCTATTGGCAAGGAGTTTGGCATAGATTTTGTTGTCCACGTTGATCAGTGACAATGGACGATATGAGTCACAAAGATTGGCGGGCTTCCCTGGGTTTAATAGTGTAATGATTACGGCTTCCCGCATTGATTGGGTCAGAGTCCCGCTCCTCAGCGCTTCCTGATAAACAGCCAGAAGGTGTGGTGTAAAATGGAAGCATACGCCTTATAAAAGGAGGGAGTTAGTCCGTCCAGCCCCTGAGCTTTGTATAACTTGTATAATATAATCTGTGGTAAAGGGTTCATCTAAATACACACAATGTGCAAGGACAAGCCACAACAGCTGGATCGTATCAAAATATTCTCCCAGTTCAGTGTCCTTCTGGCCAGGGGAATATAATTTAGCATAGAACTCCGCAATAGTGTCCAGTAAGGCATTTGGGGATCTAACAGGACTAGAGTCCGCATCTAGCAGCTCAGTGACATAAGTTGAGGTTCGGGGGGGGGCCTAAGCCAGTCAACCTCTCCATTACGCCGGGCCAAAGAATGCTGCCCCAGGAAGCGGGTCTCCCTCTGGGCTTCATCATTAAACTCAGGTATTTTCCCTCCGAGTGGCAAGCTGTTCTGCATTATTAGTATGGAAGTATTGCGCCTCCATGTCACGAATATCTCTCTCCAGATTTTCCAGGGATTGTCTAATGGTTTTCAGCACTCCTGATTGTTTAGCAATCAGGCAACTCTGATTACCACCTTAAAAGTTTCCCACAACACTGCCAGTGAAGCCACTGTGTTTTCATTGAGTGTGAAGTATTCTATGATCGCTTTGTGAATTTCCTTCCTGAACATAGTATCTAGCAACGCCTCCGAGGGCAGACGCCAAATAAAGACTCTAGGGATAGATAGTTTAAATTTCAGCTTAAGTAGAACTGGTGCATGATCTGATAGTGTGTGTGATAAATGTGTGACTGAAGTAATCCAGGTCATAACATCCCGAGACACCAACCAACAGTCTATCCTAGACCATGCCTTGTGGTGTGTCGAAATGCAAGTACCTTCCTGGGCGTTGGGATGCATCTGCCGCCAGATGTCAACTAAATAATTTTCTTGAGTGAGTACCCTCAGTGCTGCCTTTTGCCCTAGGATGTGGAGTGTGGGAGGCGCCTGAACGGTCTAGTGTATTATCCATTATGGCATTGAAATCCCCACCCCAAATTATAGTATTGGTCCCAAGCTGAAGAACTCAGGGTCATCTTTGTTGGGCTCATAAACTGCTGCCAGTGTGGTATGTCTCCACCAATAAGAACCCTCCACAATAACAAATCTACCTTCTTGATCAACCAGAGATTGTGATGTGACCCATCTGACCTCATTACGTATCAACACTGCCACCCCCCTGGCCTAGTTGGAATATGCAGATAGAAATGCATCTTGCCACCATCTAGCCTCCAATCTAGGTGACAATGTACTACAAAAGTGTGTTTCCTGGAGGAAACATATATCTATTTTATGTCTGAGTAAATATGCATGTACTAGGCGTGTTTTCCTTTGGTCATTTAGACCAAGAATATTCCATGTTAGACACGTAACAGATGCCATTCTAGGTGCACTAATGAGGGAATAGTGGAGACTGACCATAATTGAGTACGCTGAGCCGTGCTCTCACCTTCATGTGTGCGGATATGTTGCTCACTTTGTGAAAGTAGGGTACAGTATAGCCATGTGATTTGAGTTTGGACACATTTCCCCAAACATGTGAAAACGATTCCCCAACCACCCATTCCAGCCCAATAATAACTGTTAGAACTATCCCGTCACCCACACCAATCCCCCAATCAGGTTGTGACATTACACCCTCCCTGTAACAAAAGGAAGACTCCAACTTGTATACGAGCTTTGTAACTGGGAATAATCCCTGAGGGGCTAGGAACTGTCGGCAATCTGGCCTGCCAGTATCGGCCGAGTGGTATGATACATTGAGAGCAACCAACAAACCGCAGTATCTCGGTGCACTACAATATAAAGGAGCATAATAGCAATGTAACAACAAGAATACCATTTAACCAATATAAAATATATCTGCAGATTGCCAAATCAGCACTATTGTACACCCTCCGATGGCACTTATCAGCTATTGCACTCCCAGAAAGACAGGTTAATCATTGTCACTCAGTCTAGTGTCTGTAGATGTATGTGGCGAGGCCGCAGGAGAGCACACGGCCTGCTAACGTATTGAGCAAATTTAAGGGCAGACTTCGCGTCTGCAAAATAATGCGTTTTCCCTTCAAAAGAGATGCAGAGTTTGGCTGGGTATATGTGTGCATAGGGCACGCCCTCCTGTTGGAGTATGCGTTTGGCTGGTAAGAAGTCACGGCGGGCAGCCCGACCCAACGGAGTTTAGTCTGGGTAAAACAAAATGTTATTACCTTGGTGTTATATGACCCCGTGTCAGGTGCAGGATCGCATCCTGGTCCTGCTAGTTTAGCAGGTGTGCCACAATGGGACATGGAGTGGCGCCCATTGGCGACCTGGGACCGAGAGAGAGGTGGGCCCGCTCCACTATGAACAGGCAGACCAGTCGGGCTGAACAGTTCCCGCAGAAGTGATTCCTCCGTAATGCCAGCAATGCGGAGGTTGTTCCGCCTAGAGCAGGCCTTTTTAGCCTTGATGATGTTTAGAAGTTTCTCCATTTGTAGTAAGTGTTCTTTGGATTCCACTTGGTAATCATGTGCATCAGAGGCCCTATTTTCAAGCTGGTCTAGTCTGGACTTGTGCTTATCCACCCGCTGCTTGACTTGATCTAAGTGAGACGTCAGCAGGTCAAGTTTGGAGTCTACGGTTTTAAGGCTGGACTTCACATCCATAAGGATCGCGCACAGCTCTTCAACCTGCCGATCAGTCTCCTCCCTGTTAGTTGCATCAGGGTCAGAATCTATTCCATGGTCTATCTGGTGAGTAAGCCTTTTCTTTTCAAAGGATAGCTTCAATTGTTTTGCATTGTGCTTCCCCATCTTTCTGCAGTTAGAGCATCTACCGTGGTGTTGCAGGGAGATAGGCCCTCAGAATCTGCAGATTCAGTGTGCAAAGCAGCAGGGGCCCGGCTTCAGATGTCAAGATGGAGGAAGGAGAGCATCGATGTAGATGTGTTGCAGCCCCGCCTCTCCCAGGCGTATTTTCTTTCACAAGGTGCACGTGCAAGCTCAGTGGTCCGATCAGAGGCCGGCAGGCCGGCAGAGTGAACAATCAGCAGTTATGTCCATCTGCAATCAAACTAAGGAACACTGCGCACAAAAACGTTTTTAGCTGTTCAAAGTGACTATTCCGACACCCACACTCAGAATAGCCGGGAGCAGGTTCACAAGGGTAATTGCCCCCTGACCGTCAGCCGCCTTGATTTCAAGTGCCAATAAGACTTAGAGAATCAGCCATGCGTGTGAAAACTCTAGTGTCCAATATACTGAGTAACACATCCTAAGTCAGGATCGCAGAGTTTTGCAATGCCAAGTATAATGCATCCGAGTTAGGATTTACAGTTCCTTCAGGCCTTTCTGTGCATTGGTTTATTTCTGGCTCCCTCGGTTAGCATGGATCCAGATCCCGCGGACAAGGGTGTATTTTCACTCCACAGCCCTCAGTCGGAGGCACAGAGGAGGAGCGCGGCCCGGCGAGGTCAACAGCCAGGGGTATAGGCAGGGGGGAGGCGCTCACCTCACTGCCGGGTCCATCTCGCCCCACGCCGCAGTCCAGCATGGCCGCCTCAATGCCAGGCCCACAGCCTGGCAGCCCAGGCGAGCCCACAGTCGCCGCAGAGCTCCCCACCTTCGGGGGTCAGCCGTCTCCGGGTTGTGGCAGTCTCCAACACTGATCACACACAAGGTAAGCCTTCGGGTACAGGATAAATCACGGCTGACCGGGTTCTGGCCAAGATCACCCAGGCCCGCAAGTAGGACGGCCCCTTCCTGCTCCACAGCTGACTCTGGATAGGCACGCACCCATCATGCTTCCTCCAAATAGAGCCACCGGATGTTAAATAATAAGATGCCCATCAAGATGTCTCTTGGAGTGCCTTGAATTAGGGCGGATTAATGCAGGATATTTTACTCGGCCGGCAGAGCCTTCTCAAGGAGCGGCCATCTTGCTGCACGGCAAATCCATGCCCCGAGCTAATGTTAATATTTGGTTACATTTCTCCTACAGTGAACTTACACAAAATATGAGACAAGCAAATGATGAAGAATATGGTAAAACTTTTAACAGATATTAGGCTGGGAATTGTTAAAGAAAGTACAAACAAATGCTTCTGACAAGAAGTGTATCTACTTTAGTCCCACATTTGAAAACTCCAGAAGTTATACATTACCTTGTTTTGAAAGCACTACCCGTTGTTTGTGTAATGCCAACCCTCAAAGAATGCTGTGATTTAAATATGGAAATGTTATCAATGGAAAAAGAAAAAAATATACATTTAACTTGTAAAGATTCTTCGAAACCTCATGGAGCAAATATTTCGAGGACGATATATTATAGATGCAGCTGACACCAAAATTAATGCAGACACTTCTTGTGTATGTGAATATAATTGTTTAAGACCGATATATACTACGTCTCTTGGCGAATATCCAGCTGTGTGTAAACCTATATATATACGGAAAGAAAGCTTTACAACTAATGAGGCATTTCAAAATGTTGAACCATGCAAAAAAAAGAAAAAGTAACACAACTTTGAAATTGTAGCCTTTCATTTTACTAATACAAATGGTATTAACTGCTATAGTAATGTGATAGTTAATTTGATTTTATATTTACCTTTAGTGAAAGAATTACTTCTGGAAAATACAGATAAGCCACAACACTGTAAGTAACTTGTATTCGATACTTCAGTTGAACAAACAATTGTGCCAATCTACAAGTAGTATTAGAGATATTGCGGATGTTTGTACAGGAACCGTTCGTTTTTCAATAAATGAGCAACAGGATGCCCAGGAATTTTTTTATGGCGATTCTGGAAATAGTAGCAAATGAGAGTTTCCCAAAAACAATTCTTTTTGCTCTAAGCTACTATTGGGAACATTAATGTTTCTGAAGCTTAAATGCTTTCTCAACAGTCACAGAATTTGAAAGATTTGTATACCTTCCTATTCCTGATTGTAAATCAATATCATTTAAAAAATTGATATAGCAAGCTGTGCACTGTAACTTTTGTTCAAACTGTGGATCTAAGGTTGTCTCAACACTTTGTTTAACTATGGTGAATAAGTATTTATGTTCAATTATACAAAGAAGTGCTCCAGATAATACAAAAAATAACACAGAAATGACTGATTTCACTGCTACTCAAATTTCCATCTCTGGACGCACTTTTACTTGTCTGACAAATATTTTCCATCATGAAAAAAATACTATTTCTGGTCATTACACCATATATTTAAGGAGCAATACAGGATGGACTGAATGACAGTAAGTTAACCTTTAAACACAGATTGTCATAAAATGTAATGAACTGTTACCTTCTCATAATAACTCCTAAATTTTAATTGTAAGTCAAAACTTCAACATCTGTGAAATATGGACTACATATGCTACATCCTACCTACAGTAGATATGTCATTATTTGGCCTTGCATGGTTGGTGACTTGTGAAGAAATCTACTGCTTTAGGTAAGAAATGTAGTTAGCTAGTAGAAATCGCTTTACAGATGAAAATACAACTCACAGTTGGACAAGTACAGTATTAAAAAAAAAATCACAATCCATTTTGTTGGTGTTTTTCCCCTAGTGTTTGATAATAAACAAAATAAAATGCTTATCTGCACCCTGGTGGGTCATACATGATAGCATACATTAGTAACTTCCCTGTTACCACCATCTGAACAACACTAACATAAAACATTGTTTTATTATCTATGTAGTCAACAAAAGAAATTACATTTGTAATTTAGAAAGTAACAATAGTATTCATTTACTATAGGTACCTATGTAATGTCACTTACCTTCTCCTTTCCTCTTCATTTCTATATATTACTTTCCCAATACCAAGCGGGATTTAGGGCTTGTATTGGGACAGTGGACCAAGCATTTAGGCTGCTCCTTATCTATTGGAAGGTGGTCCTCATTGGCAAGGGCAGTCTTTATTTGGCATTTATTGACTTAAAGACTGCCTTTGACCTGGTCCCTCGCGAGCGGCTGTGGTTCATCTTGGGTGAAATGGGGATTCCCCCGTTGTTGCTGAACCTGTTGATCCGCCTACACGAGGGCACTTTTGCGCAAGTGAGGTGGGGGTCGCAAGGCCAGAAAACAGACAAAATCCCGGTTAACAGAGGAGTCCGCCAGGGCTGTGTCCTGGCGCCTACTCTGTTCTCCTTGCACATGAATGGGGTGGTCGATTTTCTCCAGAGTGCCCAGCTGATGCCCCAGCTTTGCTGGGTGATAGAATCCCCACCCTCCTCTTTGCGGATGACACTTTGCTCATCTCAAAGACGCCAGCAGGGCTACAAAAGCTTTTAGATAGATTTCATCTCTTTTGTGAATCCAGGGGCTTATTGTTAACACCTCCAAGACTAAGCTCATGGTATTTAACCCTTACAGGCCATATAGAAGCAATTTTACCCTTGACGGAGTTGGTTTGGAAAGAGTCTTAACTTTTGACTATTTAGGAATTAGGCTCGCTGAGAATATGCAGTGGAGAAATCATGTTGATAAAATGCTTTTAAATCATAAGCGCACGACAGGAGTACTAACTAGAGAACACCGCTCCTCAGCGAGTAGACCTGTAGCCCCTGCACTTACCATCTATGCAGCTAAAGCAGTAAGCTCAGCCCTTTATGGTGCTGAGCTATGGGGCTCGGAACGTAGATTGTATTTGTAGATCTGAACATAAGTTCCTAAGAAGCTTAGTGTCACTCCCTTCCAACGTCCCATTGAAACCTTTGATGAGCGATATGGGTAGACGCTCTTTCAAAGACGTAGCCAGGTTGCGGCCACTATTATTCTGGGCTCGTTTGTGTAGGACTCCTGAGCTATCCAACTACGCCTCAGCATTGGCAGAAGTGATGACCCTTGATGGCTGTCAAAAAATTCATTGGGTGTGTACCATAAAGAAAATACTAACTGTGTTAGGCTTTAAGGAATCGTGGGACTCACAAATCCCGCCCTGCAGGGAGGAGCTTAAAAGACGCTATTGGGCCTGGATAGATGACCAAGAGCTTAACTATGCTGGGGGTAGGTAGGCTTACAGATGAATTTTACTTTCACAAACAGGTTATCTCATTTGAACCCTACCTAGATTTCATCCAGGCACCGCGCGACAGAACACTTTATATACAGTTTAGGATAGGATCACTTCCAGTTCGAGAGTTTACTGCAAAGTGGAGTGTGCCACATCAAACATTAAAGGAGTGTCCCTGCTGTAAGGCGCCTGCTGAGGAGTGTAGCACATCTTATGTTCGCTTGCCACTTTTATAAAAATGCTAGGTCGAGATGGCTTAAACCCATCTGCAGACAATTGGGAACTCAAGAACATTGTATTGCCTTGCGCATTTTAAAATCAGACACACGGACCCTTTTTGTCTGCGGTGTGGCTAAGTATCTCGGCCGCGCCTGGATAACAAGACATACATTTTTAAGTGGGGTTTCAAGATGAATGTTTATGTTTTGATGTTAGTTTTAATGTAAATTGTTTGTCTATCTTAAATTCCATTGTCATTTTATACTATATCTTGTGAGGGTCATTTTGATGAATCTTACATTTTTATGTAATTTTTTAACTAAAACAATTTACACAAGTTGCACTGTCACTTTAGATGATGAGAGCTGATAGGGAATGGTTTTTTTTTTTTTTTTTTTCTCCTCCCCGTTCTTCCCAGCTCTGGGCTATCATGAAACATAAGAATTGATGGATTTTTAAAGTTTTTATGTCCCGTTTTATATTCTGTATACTGTTTATGGATGGAAATAAGAATGTTGACGCTCTTAAGATACTTTGTTATCGAATAAAGCTTTAATACACTAATATATTACTACCAGCACCTGTAAGTTAAACAGTTGGAATAATAACCAGCTCTTTATTATAATGAACTTGAATATAGTTCTAACAAGAACTTTTTTCTTCGTTTGGTTTTGTGTTTTTTTTTTCTTTTCACAAACTATAGGTCAACAGGACCAACTATATAATGAAAAGGAAACACATCCAACTGGGCACTAAAAAACCTGCTAAAAGGGAAAGAAACGACGGGTTTTGATGAGTACAGCAGTGAGCTATCACAAGCTCGCGGTTGATATTCAGGTCACTTTCCCCTGCGACAATAACTGTTTGGCACTATAAACAGTATGTTGCTGTCCCCGCTTAGGGCTCAAAAATGTTGCGCTGTTGGCGAAGGCGGTTGACTGCAACTTCAGAGCCAGGTGGTGGAATAGCACATAGGGCAGAAGGATGAGATTGTGGTTGTACTTGGGTGGCCACGGCAGAAGTGGAAGGTCCAGCAGATGGAACATCCCCGAGTCAGCAGAGGTTCCCTTCTCAAGTTTGGGCAAATCCAACTCTTGCCTCCTTTCTGCGCGAGCCAAATGGGTGGAATGTATTCCTGTGGTCCCTAAGGAGTATTGCTGTCCTGTTCCACAGGATATTACTTTCTGGCATAATGAACATGTCACCTGCCAGGCTTTACTTTCTTCTCCCCCGCTACAATGGTAAAGAATAAAAAATTAGCTAGCATTCGCGCCAAGAATTTTCAATTCTATTAAGGACACGGAGGCGAGGATTATGCTTCTCTTTCTATTTATTGCCACTCACAGCAGCCAATCAAAACTTGTATTTATGTAAATAAACTACATTTCCCATGATACCCATGGTACACATCACATCCTGCAGTGCCCCATAAGAGCCACCATCACCGGAAATCGTCCTCTTTCTTTGCTTCGAACAGTAAAAGTCCAACAAAATAACTGAAGTCCAACAAAATCCTCCAACGTGGAAGAACCAGTCCAGCTGGGAAGTACGTCTTCTTAACCAGGATTACACTTAATCCATCTTCTTCTCAGATCCTGAAAGAATGAGAGACAGAACAACCCGTAACTTCTGCATAACCAGAATATAAATATAACGGGTGGGTAACAATTACAATACTGTAATGTAATCGGGTGGGATAATCCTCGCCTCCGTGTCCTTAATAGAATTGAAAATTCTTGGCGCGAATGCTAGCTAATTTTTATTCTATTACAGGACCGGAGGCTTAAGTATTATGCTAGTTTAACACTGATTAAAGACCACAGAGGATATATCACCCACCGGTTTATAATAAAACTGTTAAATGTTGACTCAGAGGACCAATCTGCAGAATGCATGATATCCTGAACAGTAGAACCCAACATGAACGTCTTAGAGTCCATGGCGCCTCGGACAGAATGTGCCCCAAACACTTGAGTATTAATACCTGCTTCTTGCATAACAGATTTTAACCATCTGGCTATAGTAGCCGCAGTGACAGGTTTGTAAGGCTTCTGCAAAGCAATTAATAATTGCACCACACCATCAGGCCGAAGAGACCTGGTACATTCTTCGTATGCCTTAAGGCAGTGAAAGACACAGAGCTTGGGATTGCTAGGAAAGGCATGATATTCTACATTGCGTGACATAGTTTTAGTCCTGGAAGTGATGTTAAAAGAAACTCCTTCAGGAGTAAATACTCTACCTGTAATATCTAGAGCTTTAATATCCGATGAACGTCTACACGCGGCCAGGCAAAACAGCATGGCCAATTTGGATGAGAGTTGTTTCCTTGTCAACATATCGTTGCTGGGCCATTGATTGAACAAAGAAAGAACTAGCGAGACATCCCACAAAGAAGAATACTTCGGCTTGGGCGGATTAGCTACTCTAATACCTTTCAAGAGTTTGCAAATTAATGGATGCATCCCTACTGGTTTGCCCTCAAGTTGAGAATGACCCGCCGAGATGGCTGAACGGAAATTGTTGATGGAACGATATGCCAAACCCTCAGAAGCCTTTTTGGACAAAAAATTTACAACATAGGATAAGTCTGCCCCCACGGGATCCACGTGCTGTTCCACGCACCAATGAACCCAGCATTTCCAGGCTGAAGAGTACCTTTTCCTGGTGGAAGGGGCCCAAGCTTGGTTGATAAAGTCTGAAGCTTGTTCCGAAAATCCTGGCATGTGCCAACGTTGCCGGAAAGTCTCCAGGCCATCAGGGACAACTGCCCCGATATTACTATCTGGTGCATCTCTCCATGAGGGCCCTGGAGCATCGTTGAGGACCAGGGAATCCTCCTGGGAAAGTCGCAACTCGCCTCCAATAATATTGGGAACCAAGGCTGCGACTTCCACAGGGGAGTTACTAAAATCACTTCCGCCTTCTGGCGCATTACCTGTGTGAACACTCGGGGAATCAGAATGAAGGGAGAAAAGGCATAATTCAGATTCGGCGTCCAATCCTGTGAAAAGGCATCCGTCGCCAGAGCCAATGGATCCGGCCTCCAGCTGAAAAACTTGGTCATTGGACGATTCAGTCTGGAGGCAAACAGGTCTATCTTGCAATGTCCCCAGATCGCCTGCAGCCATTGCACTATCTGGGGTTGGAGCTGCCAATCGCTGTAATCTTTGAGGTGTCGGGAGTTCCAGTCTGCCACTACATTCGAGTGGCCCGGAATGTACTCGGCTATGACGGAGATCTGATGACTCAGGCAATAGTGCCAAAAATCCTTCGCTATTTCCACTAACAGTGAAGACCTCGTGCCTCCCAATTTGTTGATGTATTGAACCGCCGAGATGTTGTCCATCCGCAAGAGGATGCAACACGAGACTTGTTTGGGTGACAAAGTCCTGAACGTGAATGACCCTGCAAGGAGTTCTAGGCAATTGATGTGGAGGTCCAGCTCGCCTAGGGACCAACGCCCTCCTGTGGAAATATTTCCGCAGCACGCTCCCCAGCCATATAGGCTGGCGTCGGACTCTATGATGACCTCTGGCAGAGAGCCGAAAATGGCCCTGCCGTTCCATGCCTCTACGTGGGCAAGCCACCACTGGATCTCTTCCCGTACTTCTTGGGAAAGGGGTACTAGGTCTGTGTAAGAGAGGCCTTTCTGCAGGTGCTGAATCTTTAGTCTCTGAAGGGCCCGATAATGTAGGGGCCCTGGAAATATCGCTTGAATGGAGGACGCTAGAAGGCCCACTATCGTGGCAATCACTCTGAGTGAGACCATCTGTTTGGATAACAGGGATCACAGCTCCTTCTTGATATCCCGAAGTTTGGAGCGTGGAAGACTCAACTGAGCCGTTTGAGAATTTATGACAAAACCCAGGAAATCTATCATCTGGGTAGGACACAGAACTGACTTGGGCTCGTTGATCACAAACCCCAGATTTTGTAGGGTAGCAATGGTCATGCGTAAATGCTGCATTGCCAGAATTGGAGATTGCGCCATGATAAGAATGTCATCTAGATAGACTATCATGCGAATTCCTTGTTCCCTGAGATAAGCTATCACCGGCTTCAGTACTTTGGTGAAGCACTACAGTGCCGAAGAAAGTCCGAAAGGAAGGACCAAATATTCGTACCACCGGTTCCGCCATTGAAATTGCAGGAAACGACAATGGGGAGGAAAGATGGGAATAGACAGATATGCGTCCTTCAGATCCAGTCGGACCAGCCAGTCCACTTGTTTCAGGAGATCCGCCAAAAGATGGATGCCCTCCATCTTGAAATGTTTGTAGGTCATGTAATGATTGAAATCTTTCAAATTGAGTACCAACCTGTAACCTCCGCCTTTCTTCTGCACTAGAAAAATATTGCTGCAGAAACCGCGAGGGCCCTCGTCGCAAACGCTATCGCGTGTTTCTGCAGCAATTCTTCGAGTTCGGCATCTGTAAAATCGCACTCTAGTTGGGAAAAAGAAAGCTGTCTGGGTTGTCTGACCTGAGGAGGGGGTCTGAAAGAAATCGAGATGAAAACCCTGAATTGTCTGCAATATCCAAGCATCCTGAGATAGTTGAACCCAATTGTGAAAGAAAAACTGAGTACGTCCCCCCAGAGGTAGTACGAATTTGTCTGGAGCACTTACCTGAAGATTCCGGGTTTTGGAAGCCTCCACGGTATGAACCTCTGTTGAAGCGCCTCTTGTTGAAACGCTGCCTGGTGGGGTAAAAAGTTCCTCCACGGGTGGAGTCCCACTCTCCCCTGCCACGACCGAAGTCTCCTCTCTGAGGACCTTGGGAGAACTGGCGGCCAAACGAGCGTCCTCGGCCGGCCCTGTTGAAAACCCCAGTGTGAAAAATCCTTTTAATGCCTGACTGCGCCTTATCCAGAGTCGTGAAGGTGCCTACATACTTGGCTACGTCTTTGACGAAACGGTCCCCGAACAGGTTGCCGTCCGCCAGGGGACCAGGTTCTGCCGCCGCCAATTCTGTGAGATTGGAGTCCATGCGCATGAGTATTGATTTGCGCCGCTCCGTAGAAATGGCACAGTTAGCATTACCCAAGAGACATATGGCTCGTTGGGTCCAACCCGCCAGGACATGGGGGTCTACAACATTCCCAGATTCTTGCGCGTCCAAAGCCATTTCCAGAATTTTAGCTAGAGGGCCGACCACATCCAGGAGCTTATCCTGGCACCCCCGCCAGGCGCGGTCGATACCCTTCTTGGGGTCCTTCGCGAATTTCTTTAAGAAGGTCAAGAGGCTGGAATCTATATCTGGGGTTTCGGCCACCTTGTCAGAAATATCCGGTCTAGGGCACTCTGACCGAAGCCTGTTGCGCACCTCTTTGTCAAAGCTTTTACGAAGGTTTTCGTGCAAGTATGCAGCAACCTCAGGGGCGGGTAACCAATTCGATGACCTGGGGTGAACTATATCAGCTGGGTTAAATGTGAATGGAGTGGAAATACTTGGCAGTGTTTCCGCGTTCTTTGCTTTCTTCGTTCTCTTCCTAGGAGGGGACTCGTCCGGGGTATCAGTTCCCGTAGTATCTGGGTCTGTGTCAGTGTCTGGAGCCTTAGCTTTGTCAGCCTCAGGGTGAGGAAGTGAAGAGTATGAGGCAGAATGAGGCCAGGGCTTAGATTGGGGAGCGTCTGTGGGAGTGACTGTCGGAGCAGTGAAACCATGACGTTTAGCGAATTTTTCAAGTTGGTTTGTGATTGGTTTCAAAGCAGTAGCTAGCGCCTGCTGCACAGTTCCCGGAACTGCCTTCTCCAGGGCCTTGTTGACCGACTCCTGGACAGAGGCGTCCAGGGCCTCAACAATGTTGTCCTCTATGGAAGGGTTTGTTACTTCCTCTTCATACAGGGTATCATCCTCTTCATAATGGACCCAATTCTCCATTGCAGGACCAAATTTGTAAATATATTTGCTCATATGGCAAAAGACAGAGAGGAGTAATGGGGGGAGCCAACCCACAGCACAGAGTTAGAGAAATGGTACCTGACTCCTCAGCATAAGCTGTATCACAGTTCTTACAGCCCCCAGGGCGTAAAGGAGCCAAAGAGCAATATTCTACATAGCAGGTGTGCTCCCTCCAGGCCCAGAACGTTTTTGCAGCCAGCCAGGCGTAAGGTGTTGCTCAGTTGATGGTGCAGGGTGAAATGAGCGTAAACGAAAGAAAAACGGGCAGTAGCGTCGTGCGTAGCCCAAATCCTACTAAATATAGCCCAATTGGGCTACGCACGCCGAGACCGAAAAGAAATAAAACTGAAAGAAACTGAAGGCTCCTAGCGCTCTCAGCTTATTAGGGGAGCCTCTGCGCCTGTAATTAAACAAATAACTTCACCGCCGTAGGCGGAGCGGTACCATAATTAAGGCTAATCGCGCTCAGCACTAATACCGTCCCGCGAACGAGAAGTCAACCTGTTCTCCCTGCCAGACAATCTGCGGCGTGAGCGCGCACTTCCCGATGGCAGCAAGAATGCCGCGGCTCAGCGGGAGACAGAGCGCGAGGCTCGCGCTGTCACAGGAATACAATTAGACATGCAATGCAGGCAAAGCTAACACAAAGCATACCAAGCGCGATAGTGCGCGCTAGCAACATTAAGCGGCGCAAGCCTAATCAGAGTAAATTTGCATTTGGTGTAAGAAACATATAGTCCACTTATCTGTCTGCGTGAGCAGCAAAGAAAGAGGACAATTTCCGGTGATGGTGGCTCTTATGGGGCACTGCAGGATGTGATGTGTACCATGGGTATCATGGGAAATGTAGTTTATTTACATAAATACAAGTTTTCATTGGCTGCTGTGAGTGGCAATAAATAGAAAGAGAAGCATAATACGAAGCCTCCGGTCCTGTAATAGAATTGCCAGACCACTGACTCTTTGAGTTGCTTTTGCTACTCAAATTTATGTTCCTCAATAGCAACGACCCCTCTCCTCCAATACACCACAAGCAACAGCAGTGGGTTCTCCTCTAACCATGTCTCCAAACTCACCAGAAACAGTGCAGAAGCAGCAGCAGGCCCGTTTCACTTCTGATCAGGTCAAAAGCAGAACAGTAATGAGTAAAAATACAGTCCAACTTTCTATTGGCAAAAAAAAAGAAATTATTCCAGCCCATCAGAAGCTTTCTTACTATCGTGAAATTCCAAAAAAACACAAACAAAAAAATGCTGCTTATTGATACTATACAACTCATACCCTGGTTACAAGTACAACTTTTTATGTATAATTACTCACATTACTATACTTACAAATCAATTTAAATAAATACATAAAGGAAATACATAATGCTACAAAACTGTAGCCCAATTCTACAAAACAAAGAGAAACACTCTTCATAAAAATTAAAATTTTAACTCAAGTTTTACTGCAATTAATTACATAGGGACCCAAGTTAACAAACTTTATACTTTTAAAAACCCATGAAATTCACACAAAAACAAATGTTACAACTTGGTCATAGTTAGAGGTCATTATATTATAACATTATTACACAACACATTTAAACTACACAAATATTAGAAATAGTTTATATATTTTTAAAGTCTTTCATTCAAACATTATTTTTCCGATATACTACGGTCCACAATCTAACATCAAATGTCAACTTTACTCATACAGTTAAACATCAATAACTCACTGATTGAATATCTATTATTTAAACCATTAAATAATGTCCTGGTAATACATATATTAATTTAGCAATTATATATACATAGTGATATGCAGCTGCAAAGGTTTGCTTTTATAGTGAGTGACTGTTCGTTTGATCCTGGTACTCGTTGCACAAGGACTTTGAGGTTAGGCTCAGTAGAGCTTTTCTCCATATTTCTTGTGCATGCTTAAGGACTTGGGGTCGAATGGTTTTGGGAGAAGGAGTTGCCGCTGCCACAACTGTAAAGAGGCACTTATTAGCTAGTGTGGGCACTGAGGCCACCATCAACAATACTTCCAAAGCCTTTGCAATGACAGGATTGTACCAGTTGGTCCTTGCTTTTGCTGGTATCTGTGTCCAATGAGTGTCCGATTCCCTCTTCCAAGGAGGCAGGCTGGGAAATGGATCCACATGGGAATCATCCTTCCATGAAGGCCCATCTGGCGAGATCAGGATCTGGAATGACAACTGAAGCCGGCCAGTGGTGCTGGAAGGGACCAATCACTGGTGTCTGAGGCTGGTCCTTGGGAGTGGTACCAACACGCAGAATCTCTAGTTTGCAGTTTTGCACTTAGAGTATGAACATACAAAACAGCATTGAGAAAAGCCCTGCATTCAGATCGAAGGGAAGCTTAGAGGAGTTTGGCAACTTCTGGTCCAGCGGATCAGACAAGTCTTACCAGATTATAACCTCTGAGGTAAGCGACAGCCAAAAGAGATAAGTCCTGATGGGACAGACTACATGCACTGCAAGACAAGTAGTAACACTTGTGCATTCAAATTCTGAATTAGCAGGGTAGGTGACTGGGTCACGTACTCCCAGGTGCACCTCGAGTGTTGGTGTGGCTTCCCAACAAGTCTGGTGCTTTTGGGCAGCAATAGTGGCTATTTTAGCAAGATTGCATCCTTAGTTTCCTCTGTACTTCCCACTTTGGGGATGGCTGATTGTGTGGCCAGATAATGGAGGATGTTGGCCATCTGTGATTTTTCTTGCAGCAATGTTCTTCGCTCACTGAGCAGGAGGTTCTCTGAAGTGTCACCTGCACAGCACAGAAGCAGAGTTCAATAGCGGAGGAGCTGTCATAAGATAGATCCCATCCAGCTCAGACTGAAACAGATCACACACACACACAGAGCTTGGCTCAACTTGCCTGGGTATGTTTGCAGAGTCTCTGGAGCAAACCGAGTTGGTCCTCAGTCATTTGACCAGTTAGGAAAAATTGCTCGATGTCACAGTCTGCCAAACCTGTTCAGTGTAAAATTGCCCAGATTCATGTTACCTTGCTGTAAAGTGCCCAGATTCATGTTACCTTGCTGTAAATTGCCCAGATTCATGTTACCTTGCTGTAAATTGCCCAGATTCATGTTACCTTGCTGTAAATTGCCCAGATTCATGTTACCTTGCTGTAAAGTGCCCAGATTCATGTTACCTTGCTGTACATTGCCCAGATTCATGTTACCTTGCTGTAAATCGCAGATTCATGTTACCTTGCTGTAAATTGCCCAGATTCAGGTTACCTTGCTGTACATTGCCCAAATTCATGTTACCTTGCTGTAAAGTGCCCAGATTCATGTTACCTTGCTGTACATTGCCCAGATTCATGTTACCTTGCTGTAAATCGCAGATTCATGTTACCTTGCTGTAAATTGCCCAGATTCATGTTACCTTGCTGTAAATTGCCCAGATTCATGTAACCTTGCAGTAAATTGCCCAGATTCATGTAACCTTGCAGTAAATTGCCCAGATTCATGTTACTTTGCTGTAAATCGCAGATTCATGTTACCTTGCTGTAAATTGCCCAGATTCATGTTACCTTGCTGTAAATCGCAGATTCATGTTACCTTGCTGTACATTTTCCAGATTCATGTTACCTTGCTGTAAATTGCCCAGATTCATGTTACTTTGCTGTAAATCGCAGATTCATGTTACCTTGCTGTAAATTGCCCAGATTCATGTTACCTTGCTGTACATTGCCCAGATTCATGTTACCTTGCTGTACATTGCCCAGATTCATGTTACCTTGATCCCCAAACCATGTCAAAACTCTTCTATCCAGTTTGGCAGGTCTCGTTCTGGGGGTGCCCTTGAGCATTGGTGAACGCAGTCTCATGTGGTACCAGAGATCGTGTTGTATATTGTGGTGGCAATGGGGATTGATAATGATTTGTTGGCTATGCCTGGAGTTAGGTATGTTTGATATTGCTCACTCTGGAGCTCGGTGTAAAGTCGCGGGAAAACTGTGGCAACTCGGTCAAGAATTTTCACAAACTTTGGTGGCCGTTTTGGGTGCAGTTCTATATAAACCTCAAACAGGCTTACACAGAACTCAAACAGTGTTCAATCTAGTTCCAGAGTATCATGGGAGAGAGTCCTTGTTTGGCGCGTTTGCAATCAATCTGCGGGAGCCTAAAGATTATTCAGTTGAAATCCATTTGAAGCCTCCTGTGTCCCAGACAAAGACCCATTGAGGAGGTCCATGCACGCTGGTGCTTGAGAAATGCTGTCACTCAAGAAAACCTGGAGGCATATTTACAAGCCCCTTGCGCTGCCGGTGCGTCACTTTTTCTGGCGCACCGGCGCCGTAGTCTGGAGCTCCATATTTACAAGGCCACGTAAAGCCACCCTGTGTGGCTTTTCATGGCCTTGTTAATACAGCCCCTTTTCACGCAGCACATTGCGTGAAAGGGGCGTGCCATGGGTGTTGCTGTGGGTGTTCCCATGCAACACCCATGGATTCTGACGCATTCCCAGATTTACAATGTTTCGTAAACCTGGGAATGCGTCAGAATCCTACACCGCCCCAGGGATGGAGTAAGGGGGCGCAACGAGGAGAAATAGTTTTATTTCTCCTCGTTTTTACCTCTTTCTATGTGTGCTGCATTCATTTATTTCTCCTCGTTTTTTCCTCTTTCTATGTGTGCTGCATTCTGCAGCACACATAGAAAGAGGAAAACACCTTGTGATTGTTTTTGTGCAGGAAGGTGTTCCTTCCTGCACAAAAAACAATCATCCCCACAACGCAGGCACCCTTGCACTATGGTACAAGGGTGCCTTAACCCTTTGAGTGCTCATGACGGAGCGGTTCCGTCATGAGCCACGGTCGGCGTGTGCTCATGACGGAACCGCTCCGTCATGGCACCCACCCATGGGCAGCCGATCTAGCCCCCACAGATGGGGATGGCAGCGGAAGAGTTTCCGCTGCCACCCGACCCCCCCCCCCCCCGGGCAATCCCATGACGTCAGCGCGCACAGCGCGCGCCGACGTCATCAGGAAGCCCAGCACGCGCTGGAAGCCATTTGCTTCCAGGCGTCCAGGCAGCAAGGTGAGTGTTTGCTGCTCCGGTGGGGCGGGGGGGGGGATTCGTTGTACATTGAGGCATCGGGGGAGAGGAAAGAGTGTTTCCTCTCCCCTAATGTCTCAATGCAGGGCATTCCTGCTGCACGATCGCGCACAGCGTCGCGATCGTGCAGCAGGAATGCCCCCACTAGACACCAGGGATGTGTTTTTTATTTAAAGGAAGCGACCCCTTGGGCAAGGGTCGCTTCCTTAGGGGGCCAATTAATTTAAAGACTTTTCTGCCCCCGCTGGGGACAGATCGCCCGATTTTTTTGGCGTTTCTGGCCCCAGGGGGGGCAGAAAAGCCCACTAGAGCCAGGGATATTTTAAATATAAAATGAAAGCGACCCCTTGGGCAAGGGTCGCTTCCAGGGGCCATATTTTTTTTTTAATGTGTATTCTGCCCCCCCTGGGGGCAGATCGGCCGGTTTATTTGGCCCCACTAGACACCAGGGAGTTCTTTATTTATTTAAAGGAAGCGACCCCTTGGGCAAGGGTCGCTTCCTTGGGGGGCACATTATTTTTAAGACTTTTCTGCCCCCCCTGGGGACAGATCGTCTGCATTTTTTGGCGCTTCTGGCACCAGGGGGGGCAGAAAAGCCCACTAGAGCCAGGGATGTTTAAAAAAAATAAAATGGAAGCGACCCCTTGGGCAAGGGTTGCTTCCAGGGGGCATATTTTTTTTTAATGTGTATTCTGCCCCCCCTGGGGGCAGATCGGCCCGTTTATTTGGCCTTTCTGCACCCAGGGGGGGGGGGCAGAATACCCCACTAGACACCAGGGAGTTCTTTAAAATTTAAATGGAAGCGACCCCTTGGGCAAGGGTCGCTTCCAGGGGGGCATTTTTTTTTTATGTGTGCATTCTGCCCTCCCCCCCCCCCCCTGGGGGCAGATCGGCACGTTTTTTGGCCATTCTGCCACCGGGGGGGTGGGGGGGGGCAGAAAACCCCACTAGGCACCAGGGATTTTGTTTTGTGTGTAATGGAAGCGACATGGTTGCTTCCAAGGGGGTAAAATTTGCTTAATGTTTTTTCTGCCCCTCCTGGGGACAGATCTGCCCCTTTTTTTGGCCTTTCTGCCCTAGGCGAGAGGGGTGAGGCAGAAAACCCTACTAGGCACCAGGGATTTATTTATTTTGCAAGGGGGGGCACATTTCTGTCTGCTGTTTTCTGCCCCACCTGGGGGACAGATCGGTCTGGCAGACAACCTCACCCGATCCCTTGGGCAAGATCACCCCCCATTTTTCTCAGCCCTATTTGAAGGCCCATCTGGCAGATTGACCATATGGGTAGTGACATAGCGTGTTATAATGTTAATTGTTTTATTTCTTGTGAATTGCAATTGTAATGCTTTATTTCTCCCTTTTGTTCTAGTTCAAGGCTTTTGCTCTTTAGTCTGTTCCAGGTTGCGGTTTCGTTACTGGTGGTTCTGCTGTTTGTGTAGTTGCATGTGTTTGGTAAGAGACTTTTTTTGTACAATGTAAATGAGTTTCATTTCTCTGCATGAATGTGTGTTTTTTGCAAATGGTGTAATAATAGCAGTATGTTTGGCTTCTGTTTTTTGAGTGTCAAAAACTTTTTGCATTTGTGCTTGATGTGTATTTTGTTGTCTTGTGAGTAATTGGTTTTGTTTTTTTCTTTCTAGTGGGATATCGTTGGTTTTTGCTGTCTCTCTGCTGAGTAGGTGCTGGTGAGTGTAGCTGTCTCTTGCAAGTGAATCGTATAGTTTTTGAGTATATAGATCTTTGTGATAAAGGCACACATTTTTTTTACGTACTTATTTTGCACAGTTTTGGTTGTTGTTGACTTGTTTGTGCAGTCTCCTTTCTTAGTAAGGATAATGGCTAGCCGCAGGATTACTGCTCAGCAGGTTGTTGGTATGCTTTTTGAGTCTTCCTCTGACCATGGTTCAGAGACTGACTCTGCATCTGAGGCAGAGGAGGGAGCGAAAGATTCGGGCAGTGAGTTTTCTCTCCACATGGAATCATCGGATGATGAAGCCACTCTCAGTGCGGATGAAGCTACTCTTAGTGCGGATGAAGTGCCTGTTTTAGAGGAGGACATTGATGTGCCGATAGTGCAGCAAGAGGCATCTGGGCTGCAGCCTGGGGCTGCAAGGCTTCCAGTTGGAAGTGATGACCTCTGGGTTGCCTCAGGCATGGTGCAGCCGGCATTGCCAGACTTTACTGGTGTTCCAGGGTGTAGAGTGAATACAGAAAATCTTTTGCCGATACATTTTTTTCAGTTGTTTATGGACGATGTGTTTTTGGCAGAGATTGTTGAGCAGACTAATTTGTATGCCGAACAGTTTTTGAGGGACAACAGTGCCAGCCTTAGGCCCCACTCTAGAGCTACCCGGTGGACTCCCACAAATCTGGAAGAGATGAAGAAGTTCTTGGGTTTAACTTTTTTGATGGGCTTGCTAAGGAAGCCATCAATGTCTTCATATTGGTCTACTAGTCCCTTGATGGCAATGGCTATATTTCCGGCAGTCATGAGTCGTGATAGGTATTTGCTTCTGCTTCGTATGCTGCATTTTGTCGATAATGGTTTAGCGTTGCCACGAGATCACCCTGATTGTGACCGTCTTTTTAAGATTCGGCCTGTCATTGATCACTTTGTTGATCGTTTTTCTGAGATCTATGCTCCAGGGAAAGAAATAGCAGTGGATGAGTCTTTGGTCTTGTTCAAGGGCCGCTTGGTTTTTAGGCAATACATTCCTAGTAAGAGGGCACTGTGAGGAAAAATATATATCTATATGTTTGCATCAGCCAAATAAGTGAATCAATCTCAAATTCTCCCCCACACTATCTCAGACCCACTGAGCTAACTATGTCTGTCTCTGACCAAACTGCTTGCTCTGTGCTCCTAAAATCACCCCTCCTTTACAAATCTATTCCAGCCTGACCCAAGGACCTTTATTGCCCTCTCTAACACGTCCTGGGTTAACAGCTGTCAAAAGCCTCCGATTCTTGCAGGTTTCGCTTAAACTTGCTTTCTGTTCCCTTGTGTCCTTATTTTGCTCTATGTTTGTGCTTGCATGACAATTCTATTTGTATATATATATAACCGTATTTGGCCTTGTCCACATCTAAGGATTCTACTGATGACAACACTTTCTGCCCTATATATGCTCCCCTGAATATCTATGTGGGGCAGAAGAAGCTTGTTCCAAGACGTGACACTGCGTCTGCCTTCTGCCTTGGCATGCCAATAAAAGGAGAAAGGTGCAAATACATTTCCTGTGTTTTGTGGCTGCTGGAGTCTGTTTGCTTTGCGTTGCTCTGAGGAGGGTTGGAAGATTTATTACCCAACAGAATGGCGTCAAAAGTGGGAAGTATTGAAGGACTTTAATGTCACCAGTTGGTAAGTAGGCTGTAAAACGCTAAATACCTTGCTGGAGTGACCTTTCAGTGTTTCAAATGCTCAGTTAGAACATAGTATTATTTAAAAAAAAAAAAAAAGGGGTAGTAACTGGCATTTAATCCAAATAGGGGACTGTAGAGAAAGATTCATTGAAAATTGAGAATTTTTCTCTGTATCAATACCTTTGAATTGATATGTGGCAGTGGTCTACGGGACCGCATAATCCACAACAGAGGAGCCTAGCTAGAGAATAATTTATGACCCCAAAGGTAGGGGTAACGAAGAAATACAAACAACCCTCCCGGAGTGTAGCGTGGGAAGCATTGACTATTGGCTGGCAGCAAGAAACAAGTAAATGATTTTCGAATTTGCACTGTTCTGTCATTGATCAATGACTGTATTTAATTATGTTTATGTGTTGATCTTTAAAAGTATTGTCCCGCTATGTTTATTTGAAATGCTTCTTTGAGTGATATAAAAAATAGTGCATTAATGCATCAGAGAAGTCAAATTGTTTTGTGTAGTGTCTGAGTGGTCCACAACTGTTGATTTTTTTTTCTCTCAAATCTCTCTATCCAAATCTTTAAAAAAAAATTCCTTCCAGGAGACAAATCTGTTTATCTTTCAGGGTTTAAAATTGTGAGTGAAGGGCACAATGGGCACCGGCAATTCTAAAGGAACCATGGAGGTGGTAAGGCCTCGCATGATGAAAAAGACAAAACAATTGTTTAAACATCTGTCATTAGAGAAGGATTTTAAATTACCAGCAGATAGCCCTGCAGCTCAGGTTGTAAAAGATACAAATTGTTTAGAATATGTAACACCTTTTTGCGCGCTAGTATGGATGTGGAAAGGGAATGAAGAGCTGTGGCCTAGATTTTGGTTCTCTTGAGATAGATGATATTGAACGGTTGACAGAAAGTATACACTTAAAGGGTGACCCATCATGGGATTCACACTATGTAAAAGATTGTTTACAGCAGTGGCTTTCAATTGCAAAAAATAAAGCTCTCCTTTCAAAAAAGAAAGGCCAGGGGAATGCCTCCACTGAATACAGAGACTGCTCTGCAATAGAAATGATAAACAGCGAGTGCAAGAAGCCTACTAAAAGGAGCTAGAACTAGCAAAAGATTGGCCTACATCTTATAGCCAGTGTTTATTGGAATTAAGTAACTATGTGCAAACAGAACAGCATTTGTTGTCACTATGGCAAAAGTGTGGGTTTTCAACAATTGAAGCAGACCGGGTTAAAGCAATACCAAATGCCACTACTTCTAGAAGGGCTGCTGTTCTGCTATGTATTTGGACGCACCGCCAAGTAAATATTGACATAGATAAGTTAAAGAAACTGTTTATTGCCTCCAAGCCTCAAGGCCTTTTTGTCAAACTGGGGGAAGGAATAAAGAGTGAGCAAATAACTAGTAGCGCATTGACTGAGGAGGAGATTTTGTTATTTACTGAGGAAGAAAGGAAAAGACAGAGAGTAGATGCAAATAGTGAATTTAATTCCTGGGTCTCAGATAGAGCCAGCAATGAGAACAGCCACCCAACATTGGGACAAAACATCCAGTCTGCAGGGCCTGTTCCTCCTGCACCTCAATTCGCAGCCCCCCCTCCAGCAACTTCAATTTACCCATCACTTTCAGGCCCCTACATACAGTGTGAAAGACATAACACACCTGAGCAAGCACTGACTTCACAACCAAGCTTATCACGTGTCCCTTATTTCCACATATCCCTGGAAGGTGATTTAACTAGGGTATCTGACATGCCAACTAGCCCCAGAGAGGGCAGTTTTAGAACACCAGTCCCGAATGGGCACTTATCCTTAGGAGGGGACATGCTACATGCTTTTGAATCCCCAGCCGAACTTCCACTTTTGGTCTGAGGGAAGATTTAGGGCTGAGTGCAAAAGAGAGAAACGATGAGGAGGAACACGAGCAGTTGACACACCTGAGGAAAGAGGCAGATGAGTTCCAAGAAGAAGTGAACACTGATAGGGAGGAAATACAACGCTCCATTAATAAACTACAGGATAAGCTAGAGAGGAGGGAACGGCTGATACATACACGGTCACGCACACGGACCCTAAAGGGAAAGGGTGAGAACTCATATACTGATGACATACTATTGAACACTAAAATAACTGCACCAAAAATAGTGTTGGGGGGGACAGCCATGCTAAAGCCATGGACCCCCTTGGAGGCAACTCAAATGACTAAGGACGCGCCTGACCCACTCACTGCCAGTGTAAAATATTATTAGTGGCTTCATAAAATATGTATTGCCTATACCCCCCTCCCTCGAGATGTAGAAATGTTATTAAAAATAGGATATGGGAGCAGATGGTCTTTAGTAAAAAGTGCGTTCCAAATTCCACAGGAAAGAGATTGGACCATACTGACTAATAATATGGATGTCACAGAAAATAGATTGATTAACTGGTTAGAGTCTATCAGGGACACAATTAATGGCCTAGCAGTTAAACATGGTGATTTTTCTCAAGTCACTGCCACGTTGCAGAAGCCAGGTGAGTCAGTGGCTGATTACATCTTAAGGTACAATGAAACATGGGATAACAGTGCAGGGGTACCGCGCACCACAGAGGCCTATAAGGTATTGGCTACGCAAACCCTTATGAATGGCTTGCTAGCTTCTGTTGCCCACAGTTGTAAATTGCACCACCCTGATTGGTCCACTAAAGGATATCATGAGTTGTGCACGCTTCTCATAACCATGGAAAGAGATGGTATTTTTAGGGTAAGGAAGGACATCGCTAAAAATGACAAAGGGATGATGTTGCAGCAAGTACAAAGAGAGGAGGAGCCAGAGGGAATGTACTATCAGGGGGCACAGCATAGACAGGATAATGGACAAGGATACCAGAGAAGAGACAAGAGTAGGGATCAGTGTTATATTTGCCGGAGGTATGGGCACTGGGGACGTAATTGTAAAAATTATAGAGGTAGAAGGGACTGGAATGAGAGAAGTGACCAGTATAATAGAAATGATAGAAACAACAGGAATGAAAGGTTTGACAGAAATGAGATCCAGCCATCAGCACCACCCATGCCCAGAGACCTAAAACAGACCCAGCACTCCCTGAGGAATCCTTTCCAGGAGCAACATGGATCAGCATAGGACCACGCGGAGAGAGAGATGGGACAAACTGCAGCAACCAGAGCCCAGTGCTTTATGATGAAGGTATCAGACACACCTGAGGAGAATCCCATGTTTCAAATTAAGGTAGGAGATAAAGAGATCGATTTCCTAATAGACAGTGGTGCAACCCTATCGGCAGTAAGAAACAAGTTGGGTCCTAGTAGTGGTGAAACAGTCACTACTATAGCAGTAAATGGAATGATGATGCATGAAGAATTGTCAGAACCCCTACCAGTTTCTGTTGATGACTTCACACTGACCCATCAGTTTCTATTGTCACCAGATGCACCCATCAATTTGCTCGGGAGAGACCTCCTCTGTAAATTGCATGCAACATTATATTTTTCACAAAATGGGATTTACTTACAAGTACCTGAGGACAGGTTAGAATTGGCTAATAGAGCACTTACTGCTTGCAAATTAAGTGAGGACTCTGTGTTATGTGCACCCCCCCGTCTTGTCTCTCTCGCCAACACTTTACCAATGGACTCCATTACATGGAGATTTTTATGAAAACATGTTTCAAGAACTGTTTAAATACAGCCCTGACACTGAGAGTGAATTGGTCACTCATTTAGTGCAGTTGACATTAGTACCTGGGCCCATACACTGTACTGCAGCATTTTTCACAGGAGCAGTGCCTGAATGGTACGCCTACAGGGCAGACAAACATTTGTACTGGACAATGGAGTTGCTCGAGCACACATTATATGTAGGAAAAGAAGGGTGCGCAGTGAGCATTGAACTAGGACCACAGGAAATGAGGTTATTTCAAGTGCCAGATTCTGAACCACATGTATCCATAGCTGTAGCACCAGGTTACTACCCTAAGGATTTGGGCCCCATGGTCAAACACCTTCAGGACTTACCTAGAACTAAGGATTTTACATTTCCTTTAGGAATTGTGTATGTGTTAGGAGATGGAGAAGGGTGGTGTTGGACGTTGTGTATGAAAAGAAAGGACAGGACTGCAGTTTTTGACAAGCTTGAAGGGAATATGGCTTTACAGCTGACTAAAAACAAGGTCCTAGAGCAAGTGAACTCAGAGGTTTGGGCAAAACACAAAAATGAGGCAGGATTATTGAAAACATGCCCTCCCCATAAAGTGACACTTAAAGAAAATGCTGAATTACCTTATGTCCGTCAGTACAGACTGTCACCTCAGGCAGAGGAGGGAATAAATTCTGTGATTGAATCTCTCTTGCAACAAGGTATCATTAAAAAGACCTCCAGCCCCTGTAATAGTCCTATCATTCCATTGCCCAAGGGCAATACTGGGCAGTATAGGTTCATACAGGACTTACGACAGATAAACAACATTGTGGTTCCCTTAGCACCTGTTGTGCCTGACACCAATACTATATTATCTTCTATACCTGTAGAGGCAGAGTACTTTTCAGTCATTGATCTCTCCTCTGCGTTTTTCAGTATTAGAGTCCATCCAGAGAGCGAGTACCTTTTTGCTTTCACAGTGAAAGATACTCAATATACTTTCAGAAGACTAGCTCAAGGCTACACTGAGAGTCCCACGGTCTATGCACAGGCAGTGAAAAGAGACCTGGACAGCCTACACCTGGAAGGTGGTAGCATCATCTTGCAGTACGCTGATGATCTACTCGTGGCATCTCCATCCCTTGAGGCCTTTGAAAAAGACACTGTAGCGCTGCTGAATCACCTCCAGGAGAGCGGACACAAAGCTTCATTGTCAAAATTTCAGTGCTGCCAAAAAGAGGTGACTTACCTGGGTTATGTGGTATCCAAAGGTACATGCGGCATATCACCTGACAGGATAAAAATGATTCAGGGCATGCTGCCTCCGTCCACCAAGAAAGGAATGCTGTCATTCCTGGGGATGATGAACTACTGCTGCCAGTGGATCCCTGAGTACAGATCCTATGATGCCATCCTGCGACAATGTACACTACAAGATGCTCCCAACAACATTGTATGGACTAATGAACTTGCAGACTGTTTTAAGAAACTGAAAGAGACTTTGTGTACTGCGCCAGCCCTGGGGCTGCCTGATTACAAACTGCCCTTCCATCTCTATGTGTCAGAGCAAAATGGCATTGCAAATGGTGTGCTGACACAGCAGCATGGCTCAGGAAAAAGACCTGTGGCATACTACTCTGTGACTTTGCCTGCAGCAGTAACTGGGCATCCAGCTTGTTTGAGAGCAGTGGCATCAGCAGCTGTGATGGTAGAGAGGACCGCTCCCATTGTGTTGGACTACCCTTGTATTGTTTATGTGCCACATTCGGTACAGTTGTTGTTGTCCTCTGCAGCAACACAACATTTTTCGGCAGCCAGGCAAACAGGTTATGAGGACACTCTGTTGTCTAACACCAATATCACCATTAAAAGATGCCCACCTGTTAATTTGGCAACATTATTACCTCCACTAGGAGATTCAGATGAGACCCCTGACCATGACTGTGTTGAAGTTGTAGAGACATGCACCACACCCAGACCAGATTTGCAGCAAACACCATTAGAAAAAACTGACTATGAGTGGTACACTGATGGTTCCTCCAGAAGACTAACAGACACTGATTACAGAGCAGGGTATGCTATAACAACAGTAGACACCATAGTTGAAAGTGCAGCCCTCCCCCCTGGCACATCTGCCCAGCAAGCCGAGCTGTATGCTGTAACAAGAGCATGCATCCTAGCTGAAGGAAAAAATGTTAATATTTACACTGATTCACGTTATGCCTTTGGAGTTGTCCACGATTTTGGCCAGCTGTGGCAGTATCGTGGTTTCATAACAGCAGCAGGACGCCCCATTCAAAATGGCCCCTTAGTAAAGAATTTGCTACAGGCAATACTACTACCCAACAGAATAGCAGTAATAAAATGTGAGGCACATACAGGAGCTAATACTGAGATAGCCAGAGGTAACGCCATGGCTGACACAGCAGCAAAAGAGAGCATGTTACAGCCAGTACAGATGGTGCCTTTAATGGCAAAAAGTATTCCAAAGATACAGCTGATTCAGAGACAATTGTTGCTAGCTGATGTGAAAGAAGCACAATGGTCTGCATCACCAGAGGAAGAAAGAGTGTGGATTGATGCTGGATGTGAGCCGAATGATGAGGGATTGTGGGTCCACCAGGATGGGAGGCCTGTGGCCCCATGCAGTATGTTCCTGCCCCTTACAAGGCTTGCTCATGGACCCACTCACATGGCTCAAGGAGGGATGATTGCTTTGATTAGACAAGAATGGTTTGCACCAGGGATAACAGCTTTCACTGCACAATTCTGCTCCCAATGTCTTGTCTGTGCCCAACATGGTAAAGGTCGGTCCCCCGCTACCCATGATCACTTGCCAGTACCAGAGGGTCCATTTACCAACATTCAAATAGACTTCGCCTATATGCCCCCAGTGAATGGATTCAAATATTTGCTGGTATGTGTGGATCAATTTTCAAAATGGGTGGAGGCGTTTGCCACAAGGAAGAATGATGCAGCAACTGTTGTGCGATGCTTGATGATAGATTTAATACCCCGGTTTGGGGTTCCCCAGAGCATAAACAGTGATAGAGGGGGTGAATTTGTGGCTGCAGTTGTGGAAAAGATGTGTGACTGTTTGGGAATAGAGTGGAAACTGCATGCCCCTTACCACCCACAAAGTTCAGGCCAGGTGGAGAGAATGAACGCCACAATAAAACATAAATTAGCCAAAACAACTGATGCAACAGGCCTAAAATGGCCAGATGCACTGCCTTTAGTGCTGCATGCCATAAGAGCAACACCATCTAGAACAACTCTCTTGCCCCCCATGAGGTATTGATGGGGCGGCCCATGTCGATGGGGTTGAGGTTGCCTCTGACAGCATCCCAAGCAGCACTGCTGTGGACGGATGAGCAGATTTCTGACTATGCTGTACAATGGTCGGTGGTCTTGAGGCATCACCATCTCCAGGTGAAGGAAGGTTTGCCCCATCCTTCCTCAGAACAAACACACCCTTTTAAACCTGGAGACATGGTCATGGTGAGAAAAATCAAAAATGTTTCTCTTACTTCTAGGTGGACTGGACCCCACGTTGTGCTCCTGGTTACCAGAACATCACTAAAGGTGCAGGGACGTCCCGAGTGGCTGCACGGAACACGATGCAGGGCTGCACCAACAATGCCTGAGGCAGAGGCACCTTTAACAGATGAGCACCGGCCACCCATGGAGCAGCGCGAAACACAGGACAAGGGGGAGACAGACCAGACCATTCCTAACAACAACGCTGAGGGTCCATCATCAAGTGTCCCAGGAACGGTGACACCAACTGATGCTATTGAGTGAAGCACGCAACACAGTCTAGAAAAAGGTGATGGTCTACACCTGCCAAAAATAGGCTGAAGAGGACAACGCAGGGCAGGTCCGGGAAACCGCCCCTGAACAAGACGACTACGGACCAGGAGGAGAAGCAGATTACAGCGCATCACGAGAACTTTCATTATTGACACTTACAGAAAGTACCCTGGAACTGAGACAGAAAGACACTGCCTAACAATATTTTAAATCCTGAAAGTGATACTTACCACTGTCAAGAAAATGAATTGCATTATGCTAACACTATTTCTTAGTACCTTAATTATATGTGTGCTACCTGTATTGCAACAACCTGCTGACCATCCCCTCATTGCAGTACATGAGAAAGTTGCCCAGGCTTTAGGTCTTCAAAATTGCTGGATTTGTAGAGAATTATCCAGACACCCCAGCGACCCAATTGGCCTATATGAAACACCTGTGCCTATACAAAATTATGCGCAAGGAATAGGATGCCTCATATCCAACATAACCTGGGATTGTGGAGAAGGAAGGATTGGATGGTACCCACGTTGTACCATACTGCCAAATATTCAAGCCCAATACCAAGTGTCTCCTACAGTAGAATACAAAGACAAGGAAAAAGCATTTCCTGTATGTTTAAAGCATCATGTTTCAGGATGTAACCCAGCTTCCCGATACTTAGGACATTTAAAAAGTAGCCAGTGTCCTAACATATTAGAATTTGATAATACCACAGGTAATTGGAACATAAAAGACAGACAGTTAGTAAGTAGGAACTGGACAGCTAAGGTACGAGGAAAACAAGTAAACTACACTTTGCATTACTGGGACATCACTGTAGATGGAGAGACACTATTAATAACACCTGATGGTCTTCTATACGATCCATTTATTGAGCAAAAGAATAAGCATGCTAGGGCACCAAATGTGATTTCTAAAATATTAGAATACCCCTTATGGTAAGCTCGCTGCTCATACATGGCACCATGGGCAAATGTTACGCTTATAAATTCTTCATGGATTGATTACAAATGGTGTAATCAATTCCAAAACACTTTTCCTGAAGGGGTAGGCCTTCCTCTCAGTAAATATCACACATTGGACACACAGTTACAGGGCGGAATGTATTTTATTTGTGGCACTAAAGCATACAAGGTGCTTCCCCGGCACTGGGAAGGCATGTGTGCTATTTCTTATCTTACACCAAACATTTCAGTTGTGCCACACATTGCAGCCCATGAGCCACTAAATTTGGGGTGTTTTGCTCATAGATATAAAAGAGATATACATGCACCTATTCTGGAAGCTAGACAAGGACTATTCTTTGAACTGATGCGTATATTTATTCCTGGATAAGGGGTATATGACTTAGAATTGGCCCTTGTTAATATGTCTGCTGAGCTAGCCGTAGCATTCAATGCCACAAGAGATGCACTTCAACAGTTGCAGATGGAAATTAATTCAGTAGCTGCCATGACTATTCAACATCGAATTGCACTTGACCTCCTGACACTACAAGGAGGATTGTGTGTTTTATTAAATTCCTCTTGCTGTTATTTTTTAAACAAAAGTGGAAACATAGCAAGAGATGTGGCACAAATTAAGAATGCAGTTCAAATATTCCGTGGAGCAGGGAAAATTACAGATTCTGATGACTGGTCCTGGCTATGGTCATGGCTACCAACAGGATGGTTAAAGCACTTAGGGGCATATTCACAAGGAGCTATCGCCGAATTAACAGCACTTTATCGCAGCCAAAGTTGTGATAAATTTACCTCCCCATTCACAAGCCGGTGTTAACAGCCCACAGCACCAGTTTACCCGCGATAGCAGCCGCAAAAAACATCGCCACAGAGGACCCCCGCAAATATCGCTAATGAGATGCAGAGTGGGCGTTCCCGTGACAAATGTCGAGACAACAGCACACCTCAACATTCACAACGACCAGCCACATCCGCGATAAAAACACAAAACAGGCGATAAGGCGCGTTAGCACCAGGAAATCTACACCTGCTCTGACCTGGTGTAAACTCGGACGGCAGCCTGCAAACCAAAAGGGAGCACAGCCCAGGGCTACATCGGAAGGGCAACAGATGCCATGGAGCCACCCATCATGCGGCCCGGACACCCATGAGGGCCACAACACCCACCGCCACCACCCCCAGGACCACCCCTCCCTGGCACCCCCCCCGACCAAAGACATGCCACATCAGCCACACCTAAACATGTACAAAATATTCCTCTTGATGCCGCACAATCACATGGATGTGTCGTCACAGAAATGACCAGCACACATTCACTTTCGAAGCAACAAATGAAACTTTATTAAAATGAACAACGAAATGAAATGAAGATACATGGCCGCTCCCTTCCGGACAATACGTAGGTCACAGCCTGTAAGACAAAAAACATGATGAGAAGGTGTGTCCTGCGCACATCAGAGGACAGAGAGAGAGCGAAGGAGAGAGAGAGGAAGAGAGGGAGGGAGAGAGAGAGGAAGAGAGGGAGGGAGAGAGGGAGAGAAGAGAAGAGAGAGAGGAAGAGAGGGAGGGAGAGAGAAAGGAAGAGAGGGAGAGAGAGAGAGAGAGGAAGAGAGGAAGAGAGGGAGAGAGAGAGAGAGGAAGAGAGGGAGAGAGAGAGAGAGGAAGAGAGGGAGAGAGAGGAAGAGAGAGAGCGCCGCCCCTGCGCACCCAGGCTACACTGCTCACCTGCTGCCACCGGTGTGTCTCCAACCACGTGCCGGTATGTAGGGCAGTTCACCAGGTCACACATCTGATTCAGAGCCGTCAGCTGAAACAGAGCCCAGATACATGACTGGCACAGTACACACACTTGCACAAGACAACATCGCCTGCCCGCCCATGCACACCCAGGCAGAGGCACCCCAACCTCTCCCGCCGCCCATTGGAGCATGCCCGCCCATGCACACCCAGGCTTGAATGCTCACCTTCCGCCACCGGCGCGTAGACAGGAGGTCCCACCACGTGCCGCTGCAAGCCACAAGCCCGGGGCCCGCGGACATGGCACCCTCCACATCATGCAGCCCCGCTCCGCAGGCCACCAGGTCACACGTTTGGTGCTGGGTCTTGATTACTCCATGGCAGTGGACATACCAGTGCACCCGGCACCATCGCAGGCTGCACACCCGCTCAGCCGAATGGGTGCCACCAACTCTGGGACCCCGGAAGCGACGCCACGTGGCGGTAGGCCCGCGCTGCCCGCTGGCTCTGGCCTACACTGCGGTCCAGCAGGGCACACAAAACCTGAGCTGTCCGGACCGCCGGGACGGGGCATCATCGCAGGCTGCACACCCGCTCAGCAGCTCAAGGTGCCACTGACTCAGTGCACCCAAAGTCACCGTCCCGTGGCGGGGTGCGTGTGCCGCCCGCAAGGCCCCAGGTGCCACTAACCCTGTGCAACCCCAGTCTGCGCCACGTGGTGGTAGGCCCGTGCCTTACTCAAGGCCTCGTGTGCCACTAACCCTGTGCAACCCCAGTCTGCGCCACGTGGTGGTAGGCCCGTGCCTTACTCAAGGCCTTGTGTGCCACTAACCCTGTGCAACCCCAGTCTGCGCCACGTGGTGGTAGGCCCGTGCCGTCCGCAAGGCCTCGGATGCCACTAACCCTGTGCGCAACAACTCATGGGCCCTACATGAGTGAGAACCGTGGAGCGGCCGTCATCCAGTCACCACCGGAAGAGGGGAATGTGACGTCGTCGGCCCCTTATGTTGGCGGAGTCACATGGCCTGTGACGCCTGTGCCAGATGGGTGTGGTGTGTGTGAAAACCTGCCCTCAGGGAGTGGCTGTGACATTCTGACAACTAGACCAGTGACCTGCACACCACCAGCGAGTACGGCTGCGACGGGTAGCAATGAGGGCCCCCCCTCGGGGCGTTAGCGGAGTGGTCTGGCCTGCCGTACGCCCGACCAGCGCAGGGCTTGCAACAATGACTCGTGGGCTCTGGGCGTGGTCCAGTCCATGTCCGGACAAGGAAGTGACTGATGCGGGTGTCCCTGTTGTAGTGTTCACGGAACCCGCTACACAAAATGCAATGTCGCACCCTCTTACTGGCATCCCACAGGATGAACATCATTGACGCAAGGGAAGGCACTGTCCCCACATTCATCCACACATCCACACAGGAATGACGTAAGACATTACACAGCAGTGCGTCACTGGATGTTTATTTGCACATCCAGTGCAGTCATGCAGCTGGAGCGGTACAGGGTAATGCCGAGCACACCACACAATATGGGCCCGTGAAGGGCCAGCCAGTGTCCATCCCGGGATGAGCTGTACTGCGGAAGAGGAAGGGTACAGTCCGCAGTCTGTCCGCCGTGTCATTGGTCGTCAAACAGGATGTGGCAGTCCATGTCGCTGTCCAAGGTGAGTGCCTCAGAGTGTATCGGGGGTCAGTGGTAGGTCTTGAGGCCATGTGCGGCACCAAGCAGAAACAGGCAAGGTGGCGGAAATGGATGCTAGTGCCTGGCCCTCCTGACCACAGTCCCATCCGCGTCCTCGTCCCCGGGTGTGTGCCCTGCCCCACCTGTGGGTGTTGCAGTGCTGGCTGCGGCACTGTGTGCCACTGACACATCAGGGGCCGGAGGAGGATTGTCGGCCGCACTGTGTGGCAGTGACACATCAGGTGCCGGAGTGGATACGCCTGCCGCACTGGGAGGCACTGACACACCAGGGGGCGGAGATGTGGATGGTGTGGGGGCAGCAGCATTCATCATCGCCAGGCCTTGTGGCAGCAATGCCATGATGAGGACATGCAGGGCACGGTAGATCCCAGCTACATTTCGCTGATGTGCAGGGGAGGCTGCCATCCTTTCCGCCTCCATCCGCACCATGTCCTCCATGAGCCTCCGCATGTGTGCCAGCTCACGGCTGGCATCGCTGGGGCCACTCTGAGCGGACAGGTATTCTTCCCTCCGCGTCATGACTCCAGAGATGTCAGTCAGGGCTCGCTGGAGTCCATGGGGCGGACATAGACACCCAAGGATGGCGTCCAGTTTGTTAGCCATGAGCTCGAACCCCACCCGCACCTGCTCGGCCGTCTCCCTCTGGCCCTCCAGCACACGGCGTTGGAAGGCCATTTGTTGTTCCTGGGGGTCTTGGGAGGGTGCCGGGGCTGTGGGTGCCTCCTGCTGGGTGGTTTGGCTGGTGGGTGGGGTCTCATGGATGTAGCTGGGCTGCCCTGATCCTGGAGGTGAGTTGCGGAGGTGTTCAATGAGGTCTTGGATGGTTTGGGTGTCGATGCTGGTGTTGTCCTCCTCCTCGTCATCAGTGAAGAGTGACTGTGACTGCTCTGCAGGAGGTGTTGACGATGCCCCTGCGATGTGAAGGGGAGATGGTGTATTACAATGTGTCCACATGTATGTAGCCGCATGGTACAGGTTGACATTCAGACAGCATGGCATTGTACATTGTGACAGTGTGTGGGTCTGGGCGAGGACCCAGAGTGATTGTGGGTGTGCACTGTGCCCTGCTTGCTTGTGCAAGTGTGCCATTGTGGCCATCTCCCCCCGTCCCCCCAGTACCTGGTGGTCACTCACCCTGTTGCGGTTGTGTTGTGTCCTGTCGGGCAGTGTCCGGTCCCCCGACTCCTGCCACAGTCTCCACACTGATGACTGTCGACACCAGCTCCTCCATGTCATCCAGCTCCAGCTGTGGCGCTGGGCCCCCACCTCCGGTCTGCGTTGCTCCCTTCAGGTTGGCGGAGAGTTTCTCCTTGGTCTTCCGCTTGATGTCATTCCATCGCCTCTTGACCTCGTCCATTGTCTGCTTGTGCTCTCCGACGGCATTCACCTTGTCGACGATGTCCCGCCATATTCCAGTTTTGGTGCCCAATGACACGTTGGAGGTGACGAAGAGTTGTTGATGGTGTTCCATCACCTCCGTGACTATGATCCTGTTCGCCTGCGGACTGAACTTGGTCTTCCTCGTCTTCTTGTCCTTGCCCTTCCCTGTCCCCGAGGTCCCAGGCTGGTCGTCCGGGGTGCTTGTGGGGTTGCGCTCGTCCTCTGCGCCTGCTCCGGCTGACTCCATGGTGCTTGTGTGTTGGTCAGTTTGTGTGTGGGTGTTTTTTTCTACTTTTATGGAGGTTTTTGACGCCTGCCAGGTGTGTGTTGCAGGCCTGGCGCTGCTTGTCACTGGTTTCCTCATCGCACTTTGGCCCATCGCGTGTTTTTTGGTGTTGTGGTTTGTGTTTTTATCTCCATCGCGGTGGTTGTATCGCGGACTTTGTCCGCGGTTTCGGCAGACTATCGCATGGTACCGCCTTGTTGTGAATTCCATGTTGACACTGGGTTATTTTCCCGTGATAGGCTGCGTTATTGAAAGTTGCGTTACGCTACTCTTGCGGTAGTTATCACACGTTCTTGTGAATATACCCCTTAGTTCTAGCACTACTGGGTATCTTTTTAACAACAGTGATATTTTTGTGTTGTCTTCAGTGTTGTTGCTCCATGGGACAGCAATTGTGTAGTAAAAGCATCCATTCAATTTCTGCAGTTAAAATTCTACCTCCTACAGAGCAGGAGCTAGCCTGCAGATATCTCCAAATACAACAGGATGTAGAGAAAACACACAAAGATACATTTCAATTAATGGCTATAGAGATATATTATAAATGCATTGAGTACTAGTATATACTTTTATCTATGTTGAAAAATTAATACCTCTTAGATGTGTCTACGCCAATATATGCATGTTATTTAAACACTGTGTAATGCCAGTCAAAGATATGTACTTTATCGATACTTTATATTTCTACCATATATATATATATTCATATTTTGCTTACAATGGTATTTGATATTGCTATCAAAAAGGAGGGATATTGTGAGGAAAAATATATATCTATATGTTTGCATCAGCCAAATAAGTGAATCAATCTCAAATTCTCCCCCACACTATCTCAGACCCACTGACCCAAGGACCTTTATTGCCCTCTCTGACACGTCCTGGGTTAACAGCCTCCGATTCTTGCAGGTTTCGCTTAAACTTGCTTTCTGTTGCCTTGTGTCCTTATTTTGCTCTATGGCTTGTGCTTGCATGACAATTCTATTTGTATATATATATAACCGTATTTGGCCTTGTCCACATCTAAGGATTCTACTGATGACAGCACTTTCTGCCCTATATATGCTCCCCTGAATATCTATGTGGGGCAGAAGAAGCTTGTTCCAAGACGTGACACTGCGTCTGCCTTCTGCCTTGGCATGCCAATAAAAGGAGAAAGGTGCAAATACATTTCCTGTGTTTTGTGGCTGCTGGAGTCTGTTTGCTTTTCGTCGCTCTGAGGAGGGTTGGAAGATTTATTACCCAACAGGCACGCTATGGAATTAAGCTGTATATGCTGTGTGACAGTAGGACTGGATATGTCTCTAATTTCAGGGTGTACACCGGTAAGGAATCCAGGATTAACCCCCCTGGTTGTCCGTCCACTTTTGGAGTGACTGAGAAAATTGTGTGGGAACTTGGTAGAGGACTTTTTAACAAAGGCCATAACTTCTACACTGGTGTGCGGTTGTTCAGGGAATTGGCCAAAGTGGACACTGTTGCTTGTGGCACAATCCGCTCTAACCGTAAAGGTTTCCAAAAAGAACTTGTTTGTCAAAAGCTTGTGCGGGGACAGTGCAGTGCGTTGTGAGGAACTTCTAGCTGTGAAGTTTTCAGACAGGAGAGATGTCTACATGCTGACTACCATCCATGATGAAAGCACTTCACCTGTGACTGTTTGGGGTCAGGTTGCTGAAGCGCGCAAACCTGTGTGCATTTTAGACTATAATAGGCACATGGGTGGTGTTGATAGAGTAGATCAGAGGTTGGAACCTTACACTGCTCTTCGTAAGGCTTACATTTGGTATAAGAAGTTGGCTATCCATCTTTTCCACTTGGCAACCTTTAATGCTTTTGTTGTATTCAAGGATTCTTGTCCTGAGTCAAAGATGACTTTTGCTAAGTTTCAGGAGTCTGTAATAGGCAGCCTTGTTGTAGTGGAACAGGCAAGTGTTCCTAGAGTTGGAGTGGTGGAGGATGTGGCTAGATTGAAAGATCGCCACTTTCCTGATCACATTCCTCCCACACCCTCCAAAGACTTTCCCAGTAGATGTAGAGTCTGTTGGCGAAGAGGTACGCGGAAGGAGACTTGTATGTACTGCCCCGAGTGTCCTTCTAACCCTGCGCTGTGTGTGCCTGCTTGTTTTAGAATGTACCACACGCAAAAGAATTTTTGGGAGCATCCATGAGTGGTAAAGTGAACTGCCTGGTTTCTATTGTTTTATATTTTTTGTTCAGTTTCAAGGTTGGCATTTGTGCAATGTATTTAGTTTCAGATTTTGTGTTAGTAGATTTGTATCTATATGCAATTTGTTTGTGTTTTCTTTTTTGCATAAAAAAATCCTAAATGTGATGGCGGTGTGTGTAGGCTGGCACTTGGCTGGCGGTGTGCGTGGACTGGCGCTTGGCTGGCGGTGTGCGTGGACTGGCGCTTGGCTGTCGGTGTGCGTGGACTGGCGCTTGGCTGGCGGTGTGCGTGGACTGGCGCTTGGCTGGCGGTGTGCGTGGACTGGTGCTTGGCTGGCGGTGTGTGTGGACTGGCGTTTGGCTGGCGGTGTGTGAGTAGTGACTTGCTGCTGGTCACTACACACACTGCTAGCCAAACCGTGAGCTGGTGTGGTTGCTGTGTCAGGAATGTGGGCGTGTGAAAGTGATGGGCCCTTGAATGGCGCTGTCTGGTGGTGTGAGTGTTTTAATGTGCTGGGCCCGCGGCTGGCGGTGTGAATGGTTTTGTATGTGTCACACGTATGAAAGGTGTATGAATGGCCTGTAAAGAGGTTGGTGCCTTGTTGTGGCTTTACAGCGCACGAGCTGTGAGTCAATGGTTCAGTTTCTCGTCCTTTCAATTATTAACAGTGCATTTCATTTTTGTGAAATCTCTGGTTAATACAACTGTATATACTGAACCATCACTCACCCTCGTGTCAAATCCAACCAGTATGTATGTGTGCTTGAGGAATAGGTGGTTGTGCAGAAATATTTGTCTTTTCTGTCTTTCTCAAGCAGGGTGTACCTTGTCCCTTTTTGTGAATGTTGTAATGTGTTGGTTTCGTGCCTGGTGGTGTGAATGGTCTTGTGTGTATCATGTATGAAAGGTGTGTGAATGGCCTGTAAAGCGGTTGGGGCCTTGACGTGGCTTTACAGCTCACGAGCTGCGAGTCACTGGTTCTGTTTTTTGTCCTTTCAATTATTGACAGTGCATTTCATTTTTGTGAAATCTCTTGTTAATAAAATTTTATATACTGAACCATCACTCGCCCTCGTGCCAAATCCAACCAGTATGTGTGTGTGCTTGAGGAATAGATGGCTGTGCAGTAATCTTTGTCTTTTTTGTCTCTCTGCCAAGGTGTACATTTTATCTAAGAAAAACCTACCAACTGTAGATATTGTCGTAAACTAAACACCCATGGGAGTACATGGTGATGTCTCTCTTGTGGATCCCAACAAGTTATCTTACCCACAATGTCCTTCAAACCTCAAAATGTGACTGTCACATTTTCCTTGCATTATTGTGCCCAAATTTTCACGCTGCAGAAAGTAACAACAAATTTCCAACCCCCCAGCATTTCTCCAAGTATCCCAATAGAAATGGTACCTCACTCGCGTGGGTGGGTCAAGGACCTGCGACAGGCAAGGGCCCAAAACCTATTGAGGCGACATCAAAATTACCTATCACAAACCAAGCTGGTTTGGCAAGGGGGGTCCCATGAGTTTTTGGCCTGGGGCTCGGCGGCCATCTAGGGAAACCTACCAAACCCACACATTTTTGGAAACTAGACACCCGGGGGAGTCCAGCGAGGTATGGCTTGCATGGGTCCCCCAACATTCTCCTACCCAGAATCCCCTGCAAACCTCAAATTTCGCTGAAAAAAATCACTTTTTTCTCAAATTTCTGTGTGGGAAAGTTCTGAAATCTGCGTGGATCCACAAATTTCCTCCTACCCAGCGTTCCCCAGGTCTTCCGATAAAAATGGTACCTCACTTGTGTGGGTAGGCATAGTGGCTGCAACAGGAAATGGCCCAAATCGTACTGTGGAGACTTCAAAATTACCTATAACAAAACTACCTGGTTTTGGGGGGCACCTGGGTTTTGGCCCCGGGCTCGGCAGCCATCTTGGGAAAGTACCAAACCCAAACATTTCTGAAAACTAGACACCCGGGGAGTCCAATGAGGTATGGCTTGCGTGGATCCCCCAATGTTTTCCTACCCAGAATGCCATGGAAACCTCAAATTTAGCTGAAAAAAACACATTTTCCACATATTTTTGTGTGGAATCACCGTGCCGGCACAAATGTCCTACCCCACAGCGTTCTCCTTAGTGTCCCGAGTAAAATGATACCTCACTTGTGTGGGTGTCCAATGCAGAATTGGCTAAAAACGTATTTTAAAAAAAATGTAGCACTTAGAACACTCGGTGCTATACCCTTATTCCCTATGTTTTGGGCTCTTCCCAGTCACAGGCCCTTGCCCCACCCACACAAGTGAGGTATCATTTTACTCGGGACACTAAGGAGAAGAGAACGCTGTGGAGTAGGACATTTGTGCCGGCACGGTGATTCCACACAAAAATATGTGGAAAATGTGGTTTTTTCAGCTAAATTTGAGGTTTGCATGGCATTCTGGGTAGGAAAACGTTGGGGGATCCACGCAAGCCATACCTCATTGGACTCCCCCGGGTGTCTAGTTTTCAGAAATGTTTGGGTTTGGTACTTTCCGAAGATGGCCGCAGAGCCCGGGGCCAAAACCCCAGGTGACCCCCCCCCAAAACCAGGTAGTTTTGTTATAGGTAATTTTGAAGTCTCCACAGTACGATTTGGGCCATTTCCTGTTGCAGCCACTATGCCTACCCACACAAGTGAGGTACCATTTTTATCGGGAGACCTGGGGGAACGCTGGGTGGGAGGAAATTTGTGGATCCACGCAGATTCCAGAACTTTCCCACACAGAACTTTGAGAAAAAAGTGATTTTTTTCAGCAAAATGTTAGGTTTGCAGGGGATTCTGGGTAGGAGAATGTTGGGGGACCCACGCAACCCATACCTCGCTGGACTCCCCCGGGTGTCTAGTTTCCAGAAATGTGTGGGTTTGGTAGGTTTCCCTAGATGGCCGCCGAGCCCCGGGCCAAAAACTCATGGGACCCCCCTTGCAAAACCAGGTTGGTTTGTGATAGGTAATTTTGATGTTGCCTCAATAGGTTTTGGGCCCTTGCCTGTTGCGGATCCTTGACCCACCCACGCGAGTGAGGTATCATTTTTATCGGGAGACCTGGGGCAACGCTGGGTGGGAGGAAATTTGTGGATCCATGCAGATTCCAGAACTTTCCCACACAGAAATTTGAGAAAAAAGTAATTTTTCAGCGAAATTTGAGGTTTGCAGGGGATTCTGGGTAGGAGAATGTTGGGGGACCCACGCAAGCCATACCTCACTGGACTCCCCCGGGTGTCTAGTTTCCAGAAATGTGTGGGTTTGGTAGGTTTCCCTAGATGGCCGCCGTGCCCCGGGCCAAAAACTAATGGGACCCCCCTTGCAAAACCAGGTTGGTTTGTGATAGGTAATTTTGTTGTCGCCTCAATAGGTTTTGGGCCGTTTTCTGTCGCGGGCACTAGGCTTACCCACACAAGTGAGGTACCATTTTTCTCGGAAGACTTTGGGGAACGTGGGGTGGGTGGAATTTTGTGGATCCACGCAGATTCCAGAACTTTCCACCACAGAAATGTGAGGAAAATGTGTTTTTTTTGACAATTTGTTAGGTTTGCAAGGGATTCTGGGTAACAGAACCTGGTGAGAGCCAGTCAAGTCACCCCATCCTGGATTTCCCTGGGTGTCTAGTTTTCAAAAATGTATAGGTTTGCTAGGTTTCCCTAGGTGCCGGCAGAGCTAGGGTTCAAAAACTACAGCTAGGCACTTTGCAAAAAAGGGTCATTTTTCACTGTGAAAATGTGGTGTGTTCACGTTGCGTTTTGCGCCGTTTCCTGTCGCGGGCACTAGGCCAACCCACACAAGTGAGGTACCATTTTTCTTGGAAGACTTTGTGGAACGCGGGGTGGGTGGAATTTTGTGGATCCACGCAGATTCCAGAACTTTCCACCACAGAAATGTGAGGAAAATGTGGTTTTTTTGACAATTTTTAGGTTTGCAAGGGATTCTGGGTAACAGAACCTGGTGAGAGCCAGTCAAGTCACCCCATCCTGGATTCCCCTGGGTGTCTAGTTTTCAAAAATGTATAGGTTTTCTAGGTTTCCCTAGGTGCCGGCAGAGCTAGGGTTCAAAAACTACAGCTAGGCACTTTGCAAAAAAAGGGTCATTTTTCACTGTGAAAATGTGGTGCGTCCACGTTGCGTTTTGCGCCGTTTCCTGTCGCGGGCACTAGGCCTACCCACACAAGTGAGGTACCATTTTTCTTGGAAGACTTTGGGGAACGCGGGTGGGTGGAATTTTGTGGATCCACGCAGATTCCAGAACTTTCCACCACAGAAATGTGAGGAAAATGTGTTTTTTTGACAATTGTTTAGGTTTGCAAGGGATTCTGGGTAACAGAACCTGGTGAGAGCCAGTCAAGTCACCCCATCCTGGATTCCCCTGGGTGTCTAGTTTTAAAAAATGTATAGGTTTGCTAGGTTTCCCTAGGTGCCGGCAGAGCTAGGGTTCAAAAACTACAGCTAGGCACTTTGCAAAAAAAGGGTCATGTTTCACTGTGAAAATGTGGGGTGTCCACGTTGCGCTTTATGCCGTTTCGTGTCGCGGGCACTAGGCCTACCCACACAAGTGAGGTACCATTTTTCTTGGAAGACTTTGGGGAACGCGGGGTGGGTGGAATTTTGTGGATCCACGCAGATTCCAGAACTTTCCACCACAGAAATGTGAGGAAAATGTGTTTTTTTTGACACTTTTTTAGGTTTGCAAGGGATTCTGGGTAACAGAATCTGGTGAGAGCCAGTCAAGTTACCCCATCCTGGATTCCCCTGGGTGTCTAGTTTTTAAAAATGTATAGGTTTGCTAGGTTTCCCTAGGTGCCGGCAGAGCTAGGGTTCAAAAACTACAGCTAGGCACTTTGCAAAAAAAGGGTCATTTTTCACTGTGAAAATGTGGTGTGTCCACGTTGCGTTTTAGGCCGTTTCCTGTCACAGGCACTAGGCCTACCCACACAAGTGAGGTACCATTTTTCTCGGAAGACTTTGGGAAATGCGGGGTGGGTGGAATTTTGTGGATCCACGCAGATTCCAGAACTTTCCACCACAGAAATGTGAGGAAAATGTGGTTTTTTTTACAGTGTTTTAGGTTTGCAAAGGATTCTGGGTAACAGAACCTGGTGAGAGCCAGTCAAGTCACCCCATCCTGGATTCCCCTGGGTGTCTAGTTTTAAAACATGTATAGGTTTGCTAGGTTTCCCTAGGTGCCGGCAGAGCTAGGGTTCAAAAACTACAGCTAGGCACTTTGCAAAAAAAGGGTCATTTTTCACTCTGCGAATGTGGTGTGTCCACGTTGCGTTTTGGGCCGTTTCCTGTCGCGGGCACTAGGCCTACCCACACAAGTGGGGTACCATTTTTCTCGGAAGACTTTGGGGAACGCAGGGTGGGTGGAATTATGTGGATCCACGCAGATTCCAGAACTTTCCACCACAGAAATGTGAGGAAAATGTGTTTTTTTTGACAATTTTTTAGGTTTGCAAGGGATTCTGGGTAACAGAACCTGGTGAGAGCCAGTCAAGTTACCCCATCCCCTGGGTGTCTAGTTTTCAAAAATACATAGGTTTGCTAGGTTTCCCTAGGTGCCGGCAGAGCTAGGGTTCAAAAACTACAGCTAGGCACTTTGGAAAAAAAGGGTCATTTTTCACTGTGAAAATGTGGTGTGTCCACATTGCGTTTTGCACCGTTTCCTGTCGCGGGCACTAGGCCTACCCACACAAGTGAGGTACCATTTTTCTCGGAAGACTTAGGGGAACGCAGGGTGGGTGGAATTTTGTGGATCCACGCAGATTCCAGAACTTTCCACCACAGAAATGTGAGGAAAATGTGTTTGTTTTGACAATTGTTTAGGTTTGCAAGGGATTCTGGGTAACAGAACCTGGTGAGAGCCAGTCAAGTCACCCCATCCTGGATTCCCCTGGGTGTCTAGTTTTCAAAAATGTATAGGTTTTCTAGGTTTCCCTAGGTGCCGGCAGAGCTAGGGTTCAAAAACTACAGCTAGGCACTTTACAAAAAAAGGGGTCATTTTTCACTGTGAAAATGTGGTGTGTCCACGTTGCGTTTTGGGCCGTTTCCTGTCGCGGGCACTAGGCTTACCCACACAAGTGAGGTACCATTTTTCTCGGAAGACTTTGGGGAACGCGGGGTGGGTGGAATTTTGTGGATTCACGCAGATTCCAGAACTTTCCACCACAGAAATGTGAGGAAAATGTGGTTTTTTGGACAAATTTTTAGGTTTGCAAGTGATTCTGGGTAACAGAACCTGGTGAGAGCCAGTCAAGTCACCCCATCCTGGATTCCCTTGGGTGTCTAGTTTTCAAAAATGTATAGGTTTGCTAGGTTTCCCTAGGTGCCGGCAGAGCTAGGGTTCAAAAACTACAGCTAGGCACTTTGCAAAAAAAGGGTCATTTTTCACTGTGAAAATGTGGTGTGTCCACGTTGCGTTTTGCACCGTTTCCTGTCGCGGGCACTAGGCCTACCCACACAAGTGAGGTACCATTTCTCTTGGAAGACTTTGGGGAACGCGGGGTGGGTGGAATTTTGTGGATCCACGCAGATTCCAGAACTTTCCACCACAGAAATGTGAGGAAAATGTGTTTTTTTGGACACTTTTTTAGGTTTGCAAGGGATTCTGGGTAACAGAATCTGGTGAGAGCCAGTCAAGTCACCCCATCCTGGATTCCCCTGGGTGTCTAGTTTTTAAAAATGTATAGGTTTGCTAGGTTTCCCTAGGTGCCGGCAGAGCTAGGGTTCCAAAACTACAGCTAGGCACTTTGCAAAAAAAGGGTCATTTTTCACTGTGAAAATGTGGTGTGTCCACGTTGCGTTTTAGGCCGTTTCCTGTCACAGGCACTAGGCCTACCCACACAAGTGAGGTACCATTTTTCTCGGAAGACTTTGGGAAATGCGGGGTGGGTGGAATTTTGTGGATCCACGCAGATTCCAGAACTTTCCACCACAGAAATGTGAGGAAAATGTGTTTTTTTTTACAGTGTTTTAGGTTTGCAAAGGATTCTGGGTAACAGAACCTGGTGAGAGCCAGTCAAGTCACCCCATCCTGGATTCCCCTGGGTGTCTAGTTTTAAAACATGTATAGGTTTGCTAGGTTTCCCTAGGTGCCGGCAGAGCTAGGGTTAAAAAACTACAGCTAGGCACTTTGCAAAAAAAGGGTCATTTTTTACTGTGCGAATGTGGTGTGTCCACATTGCGTTTTGGGCCGTTTCCTGTCGCGGGCACTAGGCCTACCCACACAAGTGGGGTACCATTTTTCTCGGAAGACTTTGGGGAACGTGGGGTGGGTGGAATTTTGTGGATCCACGCAGATTCCAGAACTTTCCACCACAGAAATGTGAGGAAAATGTGTTTTTTTTGTCAATTTGTTAGGTTTGCAAGGGATTCTGGGTAACAGAACCTGGTGAGAGCCAGTCAAGTCACCCCATCCTGGATTTCCCTGGGTGTCTAGTTTTCAAAAATGTATAGGTTTGCTAGGTTTCCCTAGGTGCCGGCAGAGCTAGGGTTCAAAAACTACAGCTAGGCACTTTGCAAAAAAAGGGTCATTTTTCACTGTGAAAATGTGGTGTGTTCACGTTGCGTTTTGCGCCGTTTCCTGTCGCGGGCACTAGGCCAACCCACACAAGTGAGGTACCATTTTTCTTGGAAGACTTTGTGGAACGCGGGGTGGGTGGAATTTTGTGGATCCACGCAGATTCCAGAACTTTCCACCACAGAAATGTGAGGAAAATGTGGTTTTTTTGACAATTTGTTAGGTTTGCAAGGGATTCTGGGTAACAGAACCTGGTGAGAGCCAGTCAAGTCACCCCATCCTGGATTCCCCTGGGTGTCTAGTTTTCAAAAATGTATAGGTTTTCTAGGTTTCCCTAGGTGCCGGCAGAGCTAGGGTTCAAAAACTACAGCTAGGCACTTTGCAAAAAAAGGGTCATTTTTCACTGTGAAAATGTGGTGCGTCCACGTTGCGTTTTGCGCCGTTTCCTGTCGCGGGCACTAGGCCTACCCACACAAGTGAGGTACCATTTTTCTTGGAAGACTTTGGGGAACGCGGGGTGGGTGGAATTTTATGGATCCACGCAGATTCCAGAACTTTCCACCACAGAAATGTGAGGAAAATGTGTTTTTTTGACAATTGTTTAGGTTTGCAAGGGATTCTGGGTAACAGAACCTGGTGAGAGCCAGTCAAGTCACCCCATCCTGGATTCCCCTGGGTGTCTAGTTTTAAAAATGTATAGGTTTGCTAGGTTTCCCTAGGTGCCGGCAGAGCTAGGGTTCAAAAACTACAGCTAGGCACTTTGCAAAAAAAGGGTCATGTTTCACTGTGAAAATGTGGGGTGTCCACGTTGCGCTTTATGCCGTTTCCTGTCGCGGGCACTAGGCCTACCCACACAAGTGAGGTACCATTTTTCTTGGAAGACTTTGGGGAACGCGGGGTGGGTGGAATTTTGTGGATCCACGCAGATTCCAGAACTTTCCACCACAGAAATGTGAGGAAAATGTGTTTTTTGGACACTTTTTAGGTTTGCAAGGGATTCTGGGTAACAGAATCTGGTGAGAGCCAGTCAAGTCACCCCATCCTGGATTCCCCTGGGTGTCTAGTTTTTAAAAATGTATAGGTTTGCTAGGTTTCCCTAGGTGCCGGCAGAGCTAGGGTTCCAAAACTACAGCTAGGCACTTTGCAAAAAAGGGTCATTTTTCACTGTGAAAATGTGGTGTGTCCACGTTGCGTTTTAGGCCGTTTCCTGTCACAGGCACTAGGCCTACCCACACAAGTGAGGTACCATTTTTCTCGGAAGACTTTGGGAAATGCGGGGTGGGTGGAATTTTGTGGATCCACGCAGATTCCAGAACTTTCCACCACAGAAATGTGAGGAAAATGTGTTTTTTTTACAGTGTTTTAGGTTTGCAAAGGATTCTGGGTAACAGAACCTGGTGAGAGCCAGTCAAGTCACCCCATCCTGGATTCCCCTGGGTGTCTAGTTTTAAAACATGTATAGGTTTGCTAGGTTTCCCTAGGTGCCGGCAGAGCTAGGGTTAAAAAACTACAGCTAGGCACTTTGCAAAAAAAGGGTCATTTTTTACTGTGCGAATGTGGTGTGTCCACGTTGCGTTTTGGGCCGTTTCCTGTCGCGGGCACTAGGCCTACCCACACAAGTGGGGTACCATTTTTCTCGGAAGACTTTGGGGAACGCAGGGTGGGTGGAATTATGTGGATCCACGCAGATTCCAGAACTTTCCACCACAGAAATGTGAGGAAAATGTGTTTTTTTTGACAATTTTTTAGGTTTGCAAGGGATTCTGGGTAACAGAACCTGGTGAGAGCCAGTCAAGTTACCCCATCCCCTGGGTGTCTAGTTTTCAAAAATACATAGGTTTGCTAGGTTTCCCTAGGTGCCGGCAGAGCTAGGGTTCAAAAACTACAGCTAGGCACTTTGCAAAAAAAGGGTCATTTTTCACTGTGAAAATGTGGTGTGTCCACATTGCGTTTTGCACCGTTTCCTGTCGCGGGCACTAGGCTTACCCACACAAGTGAGGTACCATTTTTCTCGGAAGACTTAGGGGAACGCAGGGTGGGTGGAATTTTGTGGATCCACGCAGATTCCAGAACTTTCCACCACAGAAATGTGAGGAAAATGTGTTTGTTTTGACAATTGTTTAGGTTTGCAAGGGATTCTGGGTAACAGAACCTGGTGAGAGCCAGTCAAGTCACCCCATCCTGGATTCCCCTGGGTGTCTAGTATTCAAAAATGTATAGGTTTTCTAGGTTTCCCTAGGTGCCGGCAGAGCTAGGGTTCAAAAACTACAGCTAGGCACTTTGCAAAAAAAGGGGTCATTTTTCACTGTGAAAATGTGGTGTGTCCACGTTGCATTTTGGGCCGTTTCCTGTCGCGGGCACTAGGCTTACCCACACAAGTGAGGTACCATTTTTCTCGGAAGACTTTGGGGAACGCGGGGTGGGTGGAATTTTGTGGATCCACGCAGATTCCAGAACTTTCCACCCCAGAAATGTGAGGGAAATGTGTTTTTTTGGACAAAATTTAGGTTTGCAAGTGATTCTGGGTAACAGAACCTGGTGAGAGCCAGTCAAGTCACCCCATCCTGGATTCCCTTGGGTGTCTAGTTTTCAAAAATGTATAGGTTTGCTAGGTTTCCCTAGGTGCCGGCAGAGCTAGGGTTCAAAAACTACAGCTAGGCACTTTGCAAAAAAAGGGTCATTTTTCACTGTGAAAATGTGGTGTGTCCACGTTGCGTTTTGCACCGTTTCCTGTCGCGGGCACTAGGCCTACCCACACAAGTGAGGTACCATTTTTCTCGGAAGAGTTTGGGAAACACGGGGTGGGTGGAATTTTGTAGATCCACGCAGATTCCAGAACTTTCCACCACAGAAATGTGAGGAAAATGTGTTTTTTTTGACAATTGTTTAGGTTTGCAAGGGATTCTGGGTAGCAGAACCTGGTGAGAGCCAGTCAAGTCTCCCCATCCTGGATTCCCCTGGGCGTCTAGTTTTCAAAAATGTATAGGTTTGCTAGGTTTCCCTAGGTGCCGGCAGAGCTAGGGTTCAAAAACTACAGCTAGGCACTATGCAAAAAAAGGGTCATTTTTCACTGTGAAAATGTGGTGTGTCCACATTGCGTTTTTGGCCGTTTCCTGTCGCGGGCACTAGGCCTACCCACACAAGTGAGGTACCATTTTTCTCGGAAGACTTTGGGAAACGCGGGGTGGGTGGAATTTTGTGGATCCACGCAGATTCCAGAACTTTCCACCACAGAAATGTGAGGAAAATTCATTTTTTTGACAATTTTTTAGGTTTGCAAGGGATTCTGGGTAACAGAACCTGGTGAGAGCCAGTCAAGTCACCCCATCCTGGATTCCCCTGGGTGTCTAGTCTTAAAAATGTATAGGTTTGCTAGGTTTCCTAGGTGCCGGCAGAGCTAGGGTTCAAAACTACAGCTAGGCACTTTGCAAAAAAGGGTCATTTTTCACTGTGAAAATGTGGTGTGTCCACGTTGCGTATTGGGCCGTTTCCTGTCGGGGGCACTAGGCCTGCCCACACAAGTGAGGTACCATTTTTCTCGGAAGACTTTGGGGAACGCAGGGTGGGTGGAATTTTGTGGATCCACGCAGATTCCAGAACTTTCCACCACAGAAATGTGAGGAAAATGTGTTTGTTTTGACAATTGTTTAGGTTTGCAAGGGATTCTGGGTAACAGAACCTGGTGAGAGCCAGTCAAGTCACCCCATCCTGGATTCCCCTGGGTGTCTAGTTTTCAAAAATGTATAGGTTTGCTAGGTTTCCCTAGGTGCCGGCAGAGCTAGGGTTCAAAAACTACAGCTAGGCACTTTGCAAAACAAGGGTCATTTTTCACTGTGAAAATGTGGTGTGTCCACGTTGTGTTTTGGGCCGTTTCCTGTCGCGGGCACTAGGCTTACCCACACAAGTGAGGTACCATTTTTCTCGGAAGACTTTGGGGAACGCGGGGTGGGTGGAATTTTGTGGATCCACGCAGATTCCAGAACTTTCCACCACAGAAATGTGAGGAAAATGTGTTTTTTGGGACAAATTCTTAGGTTTGCAAGGGATTCTGGGTAACAGAACCTGATGAGAGCCAGTCAAGTCACCCCATCCTGGATTCCCTTGGGTGTCTAGTTTTCAAAAATGTATAGGTTTGCTAGGTTTCCCTAGGTGCCGGCAGAGCTAGGGTTAAAAAACTACAGCTAGGCACTTTGCAAAAAAAGGGTCATTTTTCACTGTGAAAATGTGGTGTGTCCACGTTGCGTTTTGCACCGTTTCCTGTCGCGGGCACTAGGCCTACCCACACAAGTGAGATACCATTTTTCTCGGAAGACTTTGGGAAACACGGGGTGGGTGGAATTTTGTAGATCCACGCCGATTCCAGAACTTTCCACCACAGAAATGTGAGGAAAATGTGGGTTTTTTTGACAATTGTTTAGGTTTGCAAGGGATTCTGGGTAGCAGAACCTGGTGAGAGCCAGTCAAGTCATCCCATCCTGGATTCCCCTGGGTGTCTAGTTTTCAAAAATGTATAGGTTTGCTAGGTTTCCCTAGGTGCCGGCAGAGCTAGGGTTCAAAAACTACAGCTAGGCACTATGCAAAAAAAGGGTCATTTTTCACTGTGAAAATGTGGTGTGTCCACGTTGCGCTTTATGCCGTTTCCTGTCGCGGGCACTAGGCCTACCCACACAAGTGAGGTACCATTTTTCTCGGAAGACTTTGGGAAACGCGGGGTGGGTGGAATTTTGTGGATCCACGCAGATTCCAGAACTTTCCACCACAGAAATGTGAGGAAAATGTGTTTTGTTTGACAATTTTTTAGGTTTGCAAGGGATTCTGGGTAACAGAACCTGGTGAGAGCCAGTCAAGTCACCCCATCCTGGATTTCCCTGGGTGTCTAGTTTTAAAAAATGTATAGGTTTGCTAGGTTTCCCTAGGTGCCGGCAGAGCTAGGGTTCAAAAACTACAGCTAGGCACTTTGCAAAAAAAGGGTCATTTTTCACTGTGAAAATGTGGTGTGTCCACGTTGCGTTTTGGGCCGTTTCCTGTCGCGGGCACTAGGCTTACCCACACAAGTGAGGTACCATTTTTCTCGGAAGACTTTGGGGAACGCGGGGTGGGTGGAATTTTGTGGATCCACGCAGATTCCAGAACTTTCCACCACAGAAATGTGAGGAAAATGTGTTTTGTTTGACAATTTTTTAGGTTTGCAAGGGATTCTGGGTAACAGAACCTGGTGAGAGCCAGTCAAGTCACCCCATCCTGGATTTCCCTGGGTGTCTAGTTTTCAAAAATGTATAGGTTTGCTAGGTTTCCCTAGGTGCCGGCAGAGCTAGGGTTCAAAAACTACAGCTAGGCACTTTGCAAAACAAGGGTCATTTTTCACAGTGAAAATGTGGTGTGTCCACGTTGTGTTTTGGGCCGTTTCCTGTTGCGGGCACTAGGCTTACCCACACAAGTGAGGTACCATTTTTCTCGGAAGACTTTGGGGAACGCGGGGTGGGTGGAATTTTGTGGATCCACGCAGATTCCAGAACTTTCCACGACAGAAATGTGAGGAAAATGTGTTTTTTTGGACAAATTCTTAGGTTTGCAAGGGATTCTGGGTAACAGAACCTGATGAGAGCCAGTCAAGTCACCCCATCCTGGATTCCCTTGGGTGTATAGTTTTCAAAAATGTATAGGTTTGCTAGGTTTCCCTAGGTGCCGGCAGAGCTAGGGTTAAAAAACTACAGCTAGGCACTTTGCAAAAAAAGGGTCATTTTTCACTGTGAAAATGTGGTGTGTCCACGTTGCGTTTGCACCGTTTCCTGTCGCGGGCACTAGGCCTACCCACACAAGTGAGATACCATTTTTCTCGGAAGACTTTGGGAAACACGGGGTGGGTGGAATTTTGTAGATCCACGCCGATTCCAGAACTTTCCACCACAGAAATGTGAGGAAAATGTGGTTTTTTTGACAATTGTTTAGGTTTGCAAGGGATTCTGGGTAGCAGAACCTGGTGAGAGCCAGTCAAGTCACCCCATCCTGGATTCCCCTGGGTGTCTAGTTTTCAAAAATGTATAGGTTTGCTAGGTTTCCCTAGGTGCCGGCAGAGCTAGGGTTCAAAAACTACAGCTAGGCACTATGCAAAAAAAGGGTCATTTTTCACTGTGAAAATGTGGTGTGTCCACGTTGCGCTTTATGCCGTTTCCTGTCGCGGGCACTAGGCCTACCCACACAAGTGAGGTACCATTTTTCTCGGAAGACTTTGGGAAACGCGGGGTGGGTGGAATTTTGTGGATCCACGCAGATTCCAGAACTTTCCACCACAGAAATGTGAGGAAAATGTGTTTTGTTTGACAATTTTTAGGTTTGCAAGGGATTCTGGGTAACAGAACCTGGTGAGAGCCAGTCAAGTCACCCCATCCTGGATTTCCCTGGGTGTCTAGTTTTAAAAAATGTATAGGTTTGCTAGGTTTCCCTAGGTGCCGGCAGAGCTAGGGTTCAAAAACTACAGCTAGGCACTATGCAAAAAAAGGGTCATTTTTCACTGTGAAAATGTGGTGTGTCCACATTGCGTTTTTGGCCGTTTCCTGTCGCGGGCACTAGGCCTACCCACACAAGTGAGGTACCATTTTTCTCGGAAGACTTTGGGAAACGCGGGGTGGGTGGAATTTTGTGGATCCACGCAGATTCCAGAACTTTCCACCACAGAAATGTGAGGAAAATTCATTTTTTTTGACAATTTTTTAGGTTTGCAAGGGATTCTGGGTAACAGAACCTGGTGAGAGCCAGTCAAGTCACCCCATCCTGGATTCCCCTGGGTGTCTAGTCTTAAAAAATGTATAGGTTTGCTAGGTTTCCCTAGGTGCCGGCAGAGCTAGGGTTCAAAAACTACAGCTAGGCACTTTGCAAAAAAAGGGTCATTTTTCACTGTGAAAATGTGGTGTGTCCACGTTGCGTATTGGGCCGTTTCCTGTCGGGGGCACTAGGCCTGCCCACACAAGTGAGGTACCATTTTTCTCGGAAGACTTTGGGGAACGCAGGGTGGGTGGAATTTTGTGGATCCACGCAGATTCCAGAACTTTCCACCACAGAAATGTGAGGAAAATGTGTTTGTTTTGACAATTGTTTAGGTTTGCAAGGGATTCTGGGTAACAGAACCTGGTGAGAGCCAGTCAAGTCACCCCATCCTGGATTCCCCTGGGTGTCTAGTTTTCAAAAATGTATAGGTTTGCTAGGTTTCCCTAGGTGCCGGCAGAGCTAGGGTTCAAAAACTACAGCTAGGCACTTTGCAAAACAAGGGTCATTTTTCACTGTGAAAATGTGGTGTGTCCACGTTGTGTTTTGGGCCGTTTCCTGTCGCGGGCACTAGGCTTACCCACACAAGTGAGGTACCATTTTTCTCGGAAGACTTTGGGGAACGCGGGGTGGATGGAATTTTGTGGATCCACGCAGATTCCAGAACTTTCCACCACAGAAATGTGAGGAAAATGTGTTTTTTTGGACAAATTCTTAGGTTTGCAAGGGATTCTGGGTAACAGAACCTGATGAGAGCCAGTCAAGTCACCCCATCCTGGATTCCCTTGGGTGTCTAGTTTTCAAAAATGTATAGGTTTGCTAGGTTTCCCTAGGTGCCGGCAGAGCTAGGGTTAAAAAACTACAGCTAGGCACTTTGCAAAAAAGGGTCATTTTTCACTGTGAAAATGTGGTGTGTCCACGCTTGCGTTTTGCACCGTTTCCTGTCGCGGGCACTAGGCCTACCCACACAAGTGAGATACCATTTTTCTCGGAAGACTTTGGGAAACACGGGGTGGGTGGAATTTTGTAGATCCACGCCGATTCCAGAACTTTCCACCACAGAAATGTGAGGAAAATGTGGGTTTTTTGACAATTGTTTAGGTTTGCAAGGGATTCTGGGTAGCAGAACCTGGTGAGAGCCAGTCAAGTCACCCCATCCTGGATTCCCCTGGGTGTCTAGTTTTCAAAAATGTATAGGTTTGCTAGGTTTCCCTAGGTGCCGGCAGAGCTAGGGTTCAAAAACTACAGCTAGGCACTATGCAAAAAAAGGGTCATTTTTCACTGTGAAAATGTGGTGTGTCCACGTTGCGCTTTATGCCGTTTCCTGTCGCGGGCACTAGGCCTACCCACACAAGTGAGGTACCATTTTTCTCGGAAGACTTTGGGAAACGCGGGTGGGTGGAATTTTGTGGATCCACGCGAGATTCCAGAACTTTCCACCACAGAAATGTGAGGAAAATGTGTTTTGTTTGACAATTTTTTAGGTTTGCAAGGGATTCTGGGTAACAGAACCTGGTGAGAGCCAGTCAAGTCACCCCATCCTGGATTTCCCTGGGTGTCTAGTTTTAAAAATGTATAGGTTTGCTAGGTTTCCCTAGGTGCCGGCAGAGCTAGGGTTCAAAAACTACAGCTAGGCACTTTGCAAAAAAAGGGTCATTTTTCACTGTGAAAATGTGGTGTGTCCACGTTGCGTTTTGGGCCGTTTCCTGTCGCGGGCACTAGGCTTACCCACACAAGTGAGGTACCATTTTTCTCGGAAGACTTTGGGGAACGCGGGGTGGGTGGAATTTTGTGGATCCACGCAGATTCCAGAACTTTCCACCACATAAATGTGAGGAAAATGTGTTTTGTTTGACAATTTTTAGGTTTGCAAGGGATTCTGGGTAACAGAACCTGGTGAGAGCTAGTCAAGTCACCCCATCCTGGATTTCCCTGGGTGTCTAGTTTTCAAAAATGTATAGGTTTGCTAGGTTTCCCTAGGTGCCGGCAGAGCTAGGGTTCAAAAACTACAGCTAGGCACTTTGCAAAACAAGGGTCATTTTTCACAGTGAAAATGTGGTGTGTCCACGTTGTGTTTTGGGCCGTTTCCTGTCGCGGGCACTAGGCTTACCCACACAAGTGAGGTACCATTTTTCTCGGAAGACTTTGGGGAACGCGGGGTGGGTGGAATTTTGTGGAGCCACGCAGATTCCAGAACTTTCCACGACAGAAATGTGAGGAAAATGTGTTTTTTTGGACAAATTCTTAGGTTTGCAAGGGATTCTGGGTAACAGAACCTGATGAGAGCCAGTCAAGTCACCCCATCCTGGATTCCCTTGGGTGTATAGTTTTCAAAAATGTATAGGTTTGCTAGGTTTCCCTAGGTGCCGGCAGAGCTAGGGTTAAAAACTACAGCTAGGCACTTTGCAAAAAAGGGTCATTTTTCACTGTGAAAATGTGGTGTGTCCACGTTGCGTTTTGCACCGTTTCCTGTCGCGGGCACTAGGCCTACCCACACAAGAGAGATACCATTTTTCTCGGAAGACTTTGGGAAACACGGGGTGGGTGGAATTTTGTAGATCCACGCCGATTCCAGAACTTTCCACCACAGAAATGTGAGGAAAATGTGGTTTTTGACAATTGTTTAGGTTTGCAAGGGATTCTGGGTAGCAGAACCTGGTGAGAGCCAGTCAAGTCACCCCATCCTGGATTCCCCTGGGTGTCTAGTTTTAAAAAATGTATAGGTTTGCTAGGTTTCCCTAGGTGCCGGCAGAGCTAGGGTTCAAAAACTACAGCTAGGCACTATGCAAAAAAGGGTCATTTTTCACTGTGAAAATGTGGTGTGTCCACGTTGCGCTTTATGCCGTTTCCTGTCGCGGGCACTAGGCCTACCCACACAAGTGAGGTACCATTTTTCTCGGAAGACTTTGGGAAACGCGGGGTGGGTGGAATTTTGTGGATCCACGCAGATTCCAGAACTTTCCACCACAGAAATGTGAGGAAAATGTGTTTTGTTTGACAATTTTTTAGGTTTGCAAGGGATTCTGGGTAACAGAACCTGGTGAGAGCCAGTCAAGTCACCCCATCCTGGATTTCCCTGGGTGTCTAGTTTTAAAAAATGTATAGGTTTGCTAGGTTTCCCTAGGTGCCGGCAGAGCTAGTGTTCAAAAACTACAGCTGGGCACTTTGCAAAAAAGGATCATTTTTCACTGTGAAAATGTGGTGTGTCCACGTTGCGTTTTGGGCCGTTTCCTGTCGCAGGCACTAGGCCTACCCACACAAGTGAGGTACCATTTTTCTCGGAAGACTTTGGGAAACGCGGGGTGGGTGGAATTTTGTGGATCCACGCAGATTCCAGAACTTTCCACCACAGAAATGTGAGGAAAATGTGTTTTTTTGGACAACTTTTTAGGTTTGCAAGGGATTCTGGGTAACAGAACCTGGTGAGAGCCAGTCAAGTCACCCCATCCTGGATTCCCCTGGGTGTCTAGTTTTCAAAATTGTATAGGTTTGCTAGGTTTCCCTAGGTGCCGGCAGAGCTAGGGTTCAAAAACTACAGCTAGGCACTTTGCAAAAAAAGGGTCATTTTTCACTGTGAAAATGTGGTGTGTCCACGTGGCGTTTTGGGCCGTTTCCTGTCGCGGGCACTAGGCTTACCCACACAAGTGAGGTACCATTTTTCTCGGAAGACTTTGGGGAACGCGGGGTGGGTGGAATTTTGTGGATCCACGCAGATTCCAGAACTTTCCACCACAGAAATGTGAGGAAAATGTGTTTTTTGGGACAAATTTTTAGGTTTGCAAGGGATTCTGGGTAACAGAACCTGGTGAGAGCCAGTCAAGTCACCCCATCCTGGATTTCCCTGGGTGTCTAGTTTTAAAAAATGTATAGGTTTGCTAGGTTTCCCTAGGTGCCGGCAGAGCTAGGGTTCAAAAACTACAGCTTGGCACTTTGCAAAAAAGGATCATTTTTCACTGTGAAAATGTGGTGTGTCCACGTTGTGCTTTTGGGCCGTTTCCTGTCGCAGGCACTAGGCCTACCCACACAAGTGAGGTACCATTTTTCTCGGAAGACTTTGGGAAACGCGGGGTGGGTGGAATTTTGTGGATCCACGCAGATTCCAGAACTTTCCACCACAGAAATGTGAGGAAAATGTGTTTTTGGACAAATTTTTAGGTTTGCAAGGGATTCTGGGTAACAGAACCTGGTGAGAGCCAGTCAAGTCACCCCATCCTGGATTCCCCTGGGTGTCTAGTTTTCAAAAATGTATAGGTTTGCTAGGTTTCCCTAGGTGCCGGCAGAGCTAGGGTTAAAAAACTACAGCTAGGCAATTTGCAAAAAAAGGGTCATTTTTCATTGTGAAAATGTGGTGTGTCCACGTTGCGTTTTGAGCCGTTTCCTGTCGTGGGCACTAGGCCTACCCACACAAGTGAGGTACCATTTTTATCGGGAGACTTAGGGTAACACAGAATTGTAGAGCAAACGTTATTACCTATTGACTTTCGATGCATTTCTGCCTTCCAAATGAAAGACAATGTGTAAAAAGAAGTCATTTTGAAAAATGAACTATAATTCTCACGCTAGTATGGGTACGCCCAATTTCGGAAATGTGCAAATATCTACTGTTTCTAAACTCTATATTTTGTTCCCATTTCAGAAATACATAGGTGTCTTTCATACCGATTTTTCCATGTATACATTTTCCCAGAATAATTGCTATATACCCGGTACATAATAAAAAACCATTGCAAGACGCTGCTCAGTTATTGGCTCTGGGTTCGTCGGGTTCTTGGTGAACCTACAAGTCCTATATAGCTCCACAACCAGAAAGGTCCAGCGGATGTAACGGTATATTGCTTTTAAACAGCTGTCATAATTAGAAGAAGTTACAGGTGAAAACGTTGACACAATGGCTGTTTTTTCAACTAATTTTCAATTTTCCCTATATTTAACTGTTAGTTTCTATAAAGAAACCTTGAAGGATCTACACAAATGACCCCTTGCTGAATTCAGAATTTTGTATACTTTTCTAAAATGTATAGCTTTCCAGGATCCATTATTGCTTTCATACCCATTTCTACCATTAACTGGAAGAAGGTTGAAAGCACAAAAAATAGCAAAAATAGGCTATATCCCGGTAAAATGCCAAAACTGTATAAAGATTTTGGTTTTCTGACAAAAGTCTGTCATTCCCTAAAAGCTGGGAAAATGGTGATTTCATCCCCACAAACCCTTTTTGATACCATTTGCAGGGAAAAAACCAGACGCTTTCATTTGCAGCACTTTTTTCCAATTTTCCCCCAAAAAAACAAACATTAGCTGTATTTTGGCTAATTTCTGGGTCCCCTCCAGGGGAATCCACAAACGCTGGGTACCTTTAGAATCCCCATGATGTTGGAAAAAAAGGACGCAAATTTGGCGTGGATACCTTATGTGTCAAAAAGTTACAGGGGCCTAAGCGCGAACTACCCCAAATAGCCAAAAAAGGCTTAGCACAGGGGGGGAAAAGGCCTAGCAGCGAAGGGGTTAAGGGTGCCCGCGTTGGCGCATGGCAACCAATAGTGCACCAGGGCAGAGTAGAGCACAGGGATCCATCATATTGTTGTAAATATGACAGATCCCTGTGCTTTGAAAGTAACGAGGCATGGCGCAGCCAAATGGCTTGCGGCACCGCGCTGCGTTACTTTCGTGTAAATAAGGCCACTGGTTTATTTGACATACTGAGTTTAGAGACAGTGAGTGAAATGTCAAAGAATGAAACTGGGAATCCTGAAAACTTCTATAAGCCAGTTATTGGAAAGGGTCATTGAGCAAAAGAGGCTTGCGTTTTGAGAGACAGAAATAAAGAATTTTGAAGATAAGAGACTTCTTTCTAGAAAAGAAAAGTCAAGCTGAAGTTTAAACTAAGAACTTGCAACTGAGTAAAAAAGTGACAACGCTTCTTTGAACAGGTCAACAACCGGGAGCCAAAAGAGACACAAGGTCAATTCTCGGAAATCAAGAATCGCCAAGAGAGATTCAAGGTACTATAGGTTCTCAAGGCAGTTCAGACTAATATTGCTTACTATAGTACTGTGCTGTTACAAAATCAAGGAAAGAGAGAACATTGTTTTTGTTTTATCTTTCTATATGTAGAGAAAGAGCAAGAATCCTTGCAAAGGTCATCTGCACAGAGGTGTTGAAACAGCAGCATCCAGAGTAGCGGGTCAGCTCCACTTCATCTCTCTCATCCCTATCCCCTTGTGTCATCGAGGTGGATAAACACGGTCCCTGAAATTTTTGCAGGCCTCGCCCTAGCAAGGTTAGGGTGGAACCCCAACATTTCTACAATGATGCTGGTCTCTTGGGGCAGTCCTCTGGAAAACAGAGGAGTCCCTTGAGAAGTCCTGGCACTCAACCCCTTCATGCATGGGTACTGTGGCACCCAACCGAAGAGGACTGAGCTGATCATACAGTACAACTCATCGCACCCCGATGAGTTTTATTCAACATTGTAGCAGAGTCTCCAGGGCAAAAGGTCCTCTGCATTTGGAGGCTTTATGTATTTCTCTGGAATGTTACAAGTAGATCTTGCTGAAGCAAATTGTCTGGTACTGGGGAAACAGTATTTCAACCAGGTACATTTACTTTCCATGGGGTTACTTGTATATGGTCGGTAAGGTTACCTCCACAGGGGCCATTGGTGTCTTGCTACCACCTCATCACAAAGGGTACTTGATGTGGCAGCCAGTGACGGAGGGAGACCCTGTACACGCCTGCTTGTCTTCCATAATGATGCTTCCGAGCATCTACTGTGGGACTGAGGCACCTTACTCCAATCATCAGCAGGTATTTAGAGGGACCTTGTACTGATGGTAGCAGATGTAGAAGTCATGGCAATCCAAGACCTGTTTCGCCCTGATTAGGGCTCATCTGTTGGGTGTAGGATATGGCTGGGTACAAACTAAGGTGGCACGGTGGAAAAAGGAGCGTTGGGTTGGAATACTACCCTGAGCTATTGCCAGTGGTTACACAACTTGCAAGCATTCCTCCCATCACTTTTTGTGTATCTGATTCCTCAAACTTTTTACAGTCATTCACATCTCCTGTGTGTGGCCCATTATCATGATGACCATCATCATCCTTATCCTAGAGGTCTCCCTCATAATCCAGGCTAGGGCCTACTACCTCTTGACCCTCATCCTTTTGCCTATAGGAGACTGGCAGCAGAACTCTATGTTGAAAAAGACCTCATATATGCTACATTTGTTATAAAGTTAATTAGAAGAACATTGGAATGTGGAGCACTCCATTGAATACAATGGAGTGCTCCGTGCTTCTATGGACCGGTAAAGGCCCGCAGAGCAACATTCCAATGTTGCTTTTGTTCACAGCTACTGCTGTGAACAAAGGCCTCTCGGAGCCCGAGGGAATTTAAACCCCCTCGGGCTCCGAGAGGCCTTTGTTTTATTTGTTAGAACATTCTGCCCTCTAGTGGCAGAATGTTCTAATAGCCATATAGCCCTTCGTAGCTGGGCTATACCGGCTATTAAAGTCCTGCTACCTTGTTAAAGGCCCTCGCCTTCGGCTCGGGCCTTTAACGCTGGACCGGGCCTTTAATATCCGGTATAGCCCGCTACGGCGGGCTATAAGGCTATATTCCTAAGTCCTGCTCTTTCAATCTGTAGCAAAATGGCTGCATGTGTGTCCTAATCTCTTGTCTCTGAAGTAAGATCTACTCACTGTAAAATAAAGTTAAGTTTTTAAAAGACACACTCTTTAGCTTCTCCTGTGCCTTTCTGTTTCTTAATGCATAGATTTCAAGAAAATGGCAGAAGGTAGAAAAAAAAACACAAGCCTGGTGGCATAAAATGGCTTTTTGAAGATTAGTCTGGCATCAGCAAATGATTCGTAGGGGCAGATTTACAAAGCTGTCTTGCAGTGCAACAACAAAGGTTGCTGCGCTTTATTGTGGGAGAGAGCAGGACAGCACCATATCTACTAAGGTAGGGCGTGTCTGCTCTCCTTCCTAGCACTTCCAGGACAAACTTCTATGCTTTAACAAACTTTAAAACTTTTTCCACTTTGGATGTGTGTTGTGCAATGCAGCACACATGCAAAGTCAGAAAAGTCTATAGAAATTAAAACATTCCTTCTTTTTAACGATAGCCTCAAAGAGGCATTATTTTTTGGGTGCAAATCCCAGTCTACAAATGTTTGTAGACAAGGCTGTTTGTCAAAAAGCATTGACGTGTACCACCCATGGTACGCTCCATTGAAGAAAAACAACGCAACGCTAGAGCTACTTTGCATTACTTAGGTCTACTTTCCAGTGCAAATACAGTTTAGCGCTGGAAAGTAAATCCCAAATCAACAGTTTAAACTGGTTTGTATCAATTTTGTGACGCAAACCCAGCGCAAATTGTTAGTAAATCTGTCGCTAAGTTTATAAATCTGGATCAATTACTGAAAAATCAGAGATTGAAATACAGGGGTTCCTTATTATGATAGTCCGGCACTATTGAAAAAACATTATGAACAACCTGAGAGGTGCCCTTTTGTTCTCTGGAACTAGCTCATTTGTATCCAGAAATAAACGTTTGAAATGTATTCTAAGCATTCCTGGAGGGGATTTCTGTAATGCTGGTGGACATGGAGGAAGGACTAAGGAAGGTTCAAGTTGTACTGGTCCTTGGTGAGATTGAGCAATCAGAAATGTCAGTTTATCAATTCAAAACGGGCATTAATCATCCTTTGACAGGAGATGTGTACCCGAAGTTGGCAGGGTATGCCCAGACGTGGGTCCCTTGCTCACATTTCCGCTAGATTAAAGCTAGCCTGGCTGATGAGCTCTGTTACCCCGAAACCGGTCCCAGGATGCTTGTTTCCGGTCCAGGGAAGACTTGGCTTGGTAGTTCAGGCTGGACTGTTCCCATGAAGAACAGGGTCAAGACTGATTTGCATATGGCTGGGTCTGAACTTGGGTGGCAAAGTGAGGTATGGAACGATGATGGATTCAACCCAGATCTGTGACTGAGGGTGAGTGTCTGAAAAGTTTCAGTGCTCCGTCCATCATCTCCTTGTGTTTACGAAGATTAAGGACAGCATTTTGCACCGCGACCAGAAGTCAGCTTAACCTCCTGAAGGACTCCAATTGTATCAAGAAGAAACATCAGTTTTGGATCTGTGCCAGAACCTACGCTTTTTGAATGATTCTTGTGTTCATGTTTCGATGGTCAGCTAAGATTATGAGAACTCCCAGCTGATGAAATAATTGCATTAAGCAGTTATATTGCCCATTTCACACTTTTCTAGAACTTCACCATCAGTGGATGGGGAAAAATGTTTCTCAAAGGGGAAGTTCAAACACCTTATCCTGCAAGGATAGTGCACACTGAGACCTGTTTAGGCACACAGATCAATTCACTAATCACACTTGAAATTGTATCAATCACATTTTTGTTAATCCTTAGCTGCTGTAAAGATAAATCTTGACCCTCAGGCAAGCACAAACTCTTCACTGGTATCCTTATGCAGAAACTCTGGTAAGCTTAAGACTTTTCCAGTTTTGCAGATCACCTTCACTTAGATGCCTAAGAGCAAGATATGAATGAAAGTAAGCTTTCTTGCCCTCACTAACCCTTTGTCTTTTGACTTCTTGTGGAAGGTAATGTAGAAGAAGCCAGGCTATTTCCTTTTCCCAAAAGCACCAATACCTGTCTCTGACTGGCCCACAGATTACCGATTACATGGGGGGGGGCCTCTTTAATTTTTAACACTCAAATATAAGAACTTTGATGCACAATGGGCGGAATACAGCCAAGTAAAAAAAAAAAATGCTATTTTGAGGTAGAAATATCCCCTGCATGGTATACGGACTTGTACACTTGACATGAGATAAATGACTGTATGTGAAACTGGTATCCTTTGTGTTATCCTCGCTAGCACGCCCGTCCGCCATGTGTGCTAAGGCCTAGGTCTCACCATTATAATTTGCAGCCAAGGTCCATAACCAGTTTTATGACCTGGAGGGGTGCACAAAGCACACCCTCTTTAATGAAATGGGACTACTGTCCATGTCCTGGGTTGCTGCCATAAAGCAGTGATGGCAGAGTACCAATTTCTGTAGATTAATGGCCCTAACAGACCTACTTCTAGGCAGTGCAGTTTACAGACAGAGTCTGCCTTTATGTCTTTCCCTGATTTCTGTTTCAGGAAGACAGATGACAGCCAGGTTAAAAGACATCACTCTGACCATGTTATGCATATTTCTGCTTTGATCCAGCATTATGACCGGCTGCTGTGATAGCCATCATCTCCTTTCAAAACGTCTGTGTCTGCAGTAGCGCCCAGAAATGATATTTCAAAGGAAACAACCTCAAACTGGTTCCAGAACCTTGGGCAGTGGATCCACATGCCTGGTCTGGAAGATTAGTATAAAGTGGGGCCCAAACTATTCCACTTTGTTTCTTTTCTAAGCTGCATCACTCCCCAAGGAATGGACTGGTCCACAGAGAGCAGCTTTGAGAAGTGAAGGTTCACCCAGCCTTCTTCGCACTAGCGAATCCAACAAAGAGTTGGCGGTCCACCCAGTGCTCCTTAGTCTGATTGAGAGAGATGCAAGGGTTCTCTTGGGGGTCCGGTGAAGCCTCTCTTCCTCATTAGAGGGGTGTAATGGAATGAAGAAAGCAGAGAGTGTGATCGACTTCCCCACATGGAAACAACACCACTTTCAGAAGAAAGGCCTGAGTCTTGAGCACCACCTTGTCTGGAAAAATGGAGGCACACGGCAGATGTACTACCACATCTGCAGCTAACTGACACACCATGCCAAAGTGATCACTATGAAGTATACAGTCTTGAAGGTCAGCAGTCTCAAATAATTGTGCATTTGCTCAAGACAAATCCACATTAAAAACATAAGGACCAATTTTAGATCCCACTGCTTCATAATAAGGGGAGCAGAAGGGAAAGTGTAAGTAAGCCCTCTCAAAAAACACACTGCAACAGGTAATTTAAACAAAAAGGTCTGACCAAGCAAATTCACGATGGCCAAAAGGGCCGACAAGAAACCTTTAAAGGTGACCACAGAAAAAAACGTTGTCAGGCCAAAGACAGAAGAAATAGAAGTACATCCAAAATCTTAGTCTGAAGCAGATTGACCAGACTGTCTTCACAACAGGCTAGAAACTTTTCCCAGAGGAGAGAACAGATTAACTATGTAGACTGATGCAAGCAGCCAAAATAATATAACGCTTCTCCTGGTAGGTCAAAGCCACTCAGCTGGTTCTACTCATTGTCCTTGCATGGGGTGTAGGTTATAGAGGGTCAGGTGCAGAGCCATGTGCCCTCTGTAGAGGCAGCAGGTCCGGCCGAAGAGGTAGGCAGAGGTCAGACTCGCAGCTCAGTGTACCACACTTTCTGAGCCCAGTCCAAGGCTTTCAGGATGAGCCGAACCCAGACCCTCTTGACCTTCTTCAGAACTTGTGGAAGCAGAGGCAGAAATGCATGCAGAAGATCAGAGTTCCATGGAAGGTGTATCGTGTCTTCCAGGGGCCCAGAGAAGGAAACTTCAGAGCACAAAAGGCTCGACAAAAAGCGTTTTCAGCTGTAGTGAAAATATCTAACCACGGCATGCCCCGCTAAGCGAAGACCCCTTGAAACTCCCCCAGGTGTGTCCATCATTTGGGTTCAGCTAGATAACATCTGCTGAGCTCATCCACCCTGACTTTCACAGAGCCTACCAGGTGCTTGACAGTCAAAAACAAATCCCTTGAAGATCCAACTGGTACCACAGTTTCATTGCCTCCTGTTACAACAAGACCCCACTATGCCCAGCTTGTTACAGTAACACATGGCAGTTGTGTTGTCTATCGGAACCCAAACAAGACTCTCCTTGATGGTATGAAGGTAAGCCTTGAGGGCCAACTGAATGGCTCGCAGCTCTAGAAGATTTGTGGTGCCTCTGCTCCAGTGGAGATCAGAGGCCTCTGATCTCCAGTATGTCCATCTGGCCTCTCCAGCCCAGCGATGATGCATTCATCACCATCATGAGCTCTGGATGGTGCATCAAATATGGCTTCTCGCAGTTCAGGTGGGCATCCTTCATCCACCACTGAAGGTTCCAGGCAGCCTTGTCCAACACATGAATGTTATCCGAGAGGCAACCCCAGAGCTGTGCCCATTGAAGGTAAAGGTTCTACTGTGGAGCCCACATGTGCCAATGAGCATGAGACCAGAAAGATAAACAAGGCCAGGAGACCAAGAAGCCTCAGAACCACCTGGGCAAGAACTCAGGACTGAGCCTGAAACATCAGGATCATATCTTGATGTCACAGACTCGCTGTGGGGGAAGAAATATTTTGATTGCCACTGTGTCCAGAACAACATCAATAAAGGCAATACTCTGCATGTGTTGGAGGTGTGATTTCTGCTCATTGATGGAGAGCCATGGGAAGACAGTGTTCCACAACTGACTAAAGAGCCCACCTTTAACAGTCAGTCTTCAAGGTACAGGAACAGATATATCGGCAACCTGCGAAGATGGGCCACGACTACTGCTATCATCTTTGTGAATACCCATGGGCCCAAGATGAGGCAAGACAGTGAACTGAGGTGTTCCAACCATAAAACAAAGGGGGGGGGGGATGCTTGCAGGACTGCAGGATGGGTACATGAAAGTAGGTGTCTTGCAAGTCCAAGGACATCATATAATCCCTAGTATGGATCTAGGGTGCAGAGGACCTCGGCCAGAATCAGCATCTTGTATTTATCCTTCCAAAGGAAGGTTTGCAAGAACCGAAGATCCAAAATCAGTCTGAGCCTGCCATCTTTCTTGCATACAAAGAAGTAACTAGACTAGCACTCTCTGACCATAACCTTCTCGGGTACTCTATCGCCACTCTGACTAGCATTGACAAGAATAGAGCAAAGCTTCCCTCAGGTCTGAACTAAAGTAGGAGGAACTGGAGGAGGGTTTGACAGAAAAGGAAGAGTATAATCACAAAGAAAAACCTGTAGTACCCACTGGTCCAAGCACGCCAGCTGGGAAGGTAAAACTGTATCCTGTCTTTACTGGCTTCCAGTGACCCCTGAAGTGGGAATTAGAGAAACTAAGAAACAGCGGCTGAAGAGGAATACAACCCTGCTACTGACCCCATCCTCTGCCACCACCATGTACCATGAAGCCACGATATGACTGAACAGGCTGCTGGACAGGCTGGGATGGCTGCCTCTAGGTGTAAGCCAGGCCATGGGAGTCACCTATAAACTTCCAATACTGTTGGTGGAACTGCCAGCTCAGGGATAAGGCTAAGGAGCAGGCCATAGCATTGCTATCCTTGAACAGCTCCAAAGCAGAGTCTGCCTTGTCTCCAAACAGCCTGGAACCATCAAAGGGTATATCAATAAGGGATGATGCATGTTCCTGGAAAAAAACAGTGGCTTGCATCCAAGAATGACAGTACATTTGTGCCAATAGCAAAGCCCACACAGTCTGTAGTTTCCAGGCTGGCATTTAAAAAGTATTTGCCTGCATGCTGGGCGTTGTAAACTGTATGCACAAAGGTATTTTGAAACTCCTTGAGCAGGGTGAGTAAGATCTCTCACACCATATGCCAGAGGGCATGAGTGTATCTCCCCAACAAACAGTGTTCAGAGACCACAGTGCCAAACTGGCAGAAGAGAGCACCCTATTCCCAAGTGTGTCAATCCATTTTGATTTCCTGTCAGGCAGAAGGCATTCAGGTTCACCTTTCCGGCTGAAGCCTGAGCTATAACGTTCTCTGGTGTAGGGTGCTGCATCCAAAATGGCAGGCACTTTCCTCATTGGGGGGCCCCCAATGTGGAATGCATTTCAGTCTCTGGTGAGGTATCAAGGCCACTTGCATTCTGGAGTTCTAAATACAGAGCAATGGGTACCAAATTGTCAGTTTCCTCCACATCTTCCTAGTCATGACATTCTAGGGCTCTTGTTTTGCTTTGGGATCTGAACTGAACACGGCCTCAAGGTGCTAAAAATACTGGTGCCGAGGATAAGTCACTGCTAGAGAATCCTCCATGTTCATTAGTGATCTCATGATGAGGCATTGGTCAAGATCTAGCAGAATTCTGCAAGGGATTCAAGATCGGGGTCAGATCTGGACCTGGCACCTTGTGTGTCGTGGAAAGCGCAAAAGCAGGTACAACCGGCGTGTCTTACAGCAAAGAAGTGGAGGTGTGGTCTGTGCTGACAGCGTCAAGACAGAGGCGGGTAGGGGGTCATTTAGCACCAGGGATGGCCTTGCTTGTGGAAGTCTGGCTGGGGCCTCGCAGATCCATGGGGCCCAAAGGTACTCTACTGGAGCCCAGAACACCTGAAAGAAATGCAGCATCACCTCCTTGAAGGCCTCTACCAGCTGCAGAGTTGAAAATGGCCCAGAGTCAGGGGACCATTGCTTTGTTTGCAAATTGCTGCTATGTCTCCACGGTGCGGGAGCAATGGGGAGAGGTATCCCATCTGGACTTTGTGTGCTTGCACTGAGGCTTCAGATTCAACTTCGTCTTCGATTTACCCAAAGACAGGGACATGGACAGGATGGGCCAAAGATTTTGAATGCATCTGGCCTAGTTTCTTGCGCTGAGTGACATACAGCTTTGTCACCTAATCCCCGATAGCCTTTGGGTGCATCAGGAAGAAATTTCTTGCTTAACTTCGAATCATGATTGGATCAAAGACACCAAAGTACTAACGTATAGGATGGGACTGTGTGGGGGGGAAATGTCAAAAGGACTTGTTTTATTGTTATGCCTGCATTTCTACAAATAATGTTGAATGATTATGATGCTAACTCGGTAACATATGAGATACACCTGCTGATGTTTTGGCTGATTCTTCGAAAAATAAATAAAAATAGTTTAAATAAAATAAAAAAAGACACCAAAGTAATGTCACGTGGGTCCGTAACTAGCATTTGCTTCCTGAAGTTGTGGCACGGCTTGAAGCCTGTAGTCTTTGGCGGGGGGGGGGGGGGGGAACATATCCTAGTACACTGTTAAGAAAACAATTTTGTAGTCAATAAAGAACCAACAAAAGTCGGAAGTGGAGCACCAGATCCATGTAGGGCAAGGGGAAAGATAAAAAGGAACTGACAACAGCATACAGGGGTGGCACTTATATAAAACTCTGTGCCATCAATTATGGAGGCCTGTCAGCTCATGTAAGGAATTGCTAAAAAGATCCAGGACCTAGTCTGATGAGACTTCGGCTAGAAGTGTCAATCAGAAATGGGAACCTTACTCTCCAAACGACTCAGATCAAACACTCAGGAATCTGTCTGAAAATAATTTAATTCACAGCATCTGTAAGGGAAAGTTTTTTTTACCCGAGTTCGACCCCGATGGTTAGATTCTCTGAATTCAGAAAAGGTAGACTATCTCTGGTCATGTGTGGGATCGCAAAAACTATGATTTCCAAAAAAACATGTCCAATTTGGCTCATATACTGTTTTCCTAATATCATGCTCAGCAAGGAGGTAGGTAGTTCTTTTCCGGAGCTCAGAGATTGTAAATATAAGCCCAAGTCCAAACTGTAGCCCTAAAATGCAGGGTGAAGGATGGGGCCTTTTAATGAATTTGGATAAATTATTCATTGTGAAGAACCAGGATTAAGAGTAAGTAATATTTCCTTCTTCACCATGAGGTAGTCTCGGATAATCATAAAATGTAGAAAAGAGTAGTAAGCTAGCCCAACTCTAAGCATGATCAAGGACACAGATTGAACACCTAGGCAAAAAAGTGAAAAAGAGAAGTCTGACCTACTTGAGTCCTAACAATCCTTGGCAAAGGTAAGGACAGACCTCCAAGTTGCAGCTCCACAAATGCCGTAAATGGGGACATTTATTATTGCAGCAGTGACTGTCCTCCCCCTTTGACTGAGTCTTAGGTTTACCAGACAAAGTTCTATTAGCCTTCCCATAGCAAGTAATTATACAAAAGACTTCATCTAATGATAGTCAGTTTAGAAGAAGTCAGACATATTCAAAGAGCACAATATTTTACAAAAAGCTGTTAAGCTGTACAAACTGCCTTAATTTCATCTAGGTAAAAAAAAACAAGCTTTCTGAATATCTAGAGCATGCAAAGACCGCTCCGCTGGAGTTGTGGGAATCGGGAAGAAGGTCAGTAATAAAATAGTTTGGTTGATATTGAAATCTGAAACTGCCTTAGAAAGATAAGATCGATGTGCACATAACAAAACCTTATTTCAATGAAACAATTCCTAAGGTTCTTTCTACATATTAAAAAGCTTGAAGCTCGCTCACCCATCTAGCAGAAGTAATAGTAATTAGGAAAGTAAATTTTAAGGAAAGTGCTATAACTTACTCTTGTGCATTCATTCAAAAGGTGGGTCCATTAGTTTTGAAAGAGCAATATTTAATTCAAGAGGAGGAGATGCCTTCATAACAGGGAGAAAATACCTTCTTCAAACCATTCAAAAATACTCTCTCATGCTAATGGTGAATAAAGATGTATGAGGAGACTAAGGTAAGGAGTAGTGGCAGACAAATGCTCTTGACAGAGGGAAAAACTGTATACCAGATTTAGCCAGATAAAGAAGGTAAGGTACTACCATTTCTTCCTGGAATGTCCTCTGGTTCAGCTTCTTGCTGATACACCATAAGCAGAACCACTTCCATTTGAATGTGTATGAAGGATATTTTGTCTCTGTCATGATAGCCATGCAGTTATCTTGTAGCTTCAGGTGTCCACACTGCAAGACCTCAGGAGCAAAGAAGTCAAGTTCAGAGATTGAAAGCTGGGGTGGAGAATTCTGCCTGACATTCTGGCAAGTAGTTCTGTTAAAAAGTCTCTTTTGTGAAAGCAGAGGCATTTGAAGATCTGGATACCACCACTGACGTAGCCAATCTGGAGCAATAAATATAATTTAGAGTTGCACAGCTGATATACACAATCACTTTGGGGAAGAGAGGAACTGGGGGGAAAAGCATAATGAAATTCTTTCACCCAAGTCATTGTAAGGGAATTTCCGAGATAGCAGGGTGCTGGAAATCAGGAGGCATAAGCAGAGCCTTTTATTTATTTTGTTTCTTGATGCTGTGAGAATGACAAACAGCTAGCATTATCTGATTGTAGTGCTGGGATGGCTGAGGAAAACACCTGCTTCCTGAATGCCTCTATTCAGTTTGACTGTGCCTCGGGGAGTCCCTAGGAAGTGAAATAGCCTTCATCCAACTGGTGAAAGCCTGAAGAACTAAACTTTCTGGTGTGGGGTGCTGTGTCAAAAAATCGGGGTCACCTGGTGCAAACGAACAAGTTGCTTACCATGGGTATGTCCTTTCTGATAGAGACTCTATCTAACCACAGATTCCTTAACTTAGAATACTCCCCAAGTGTCAGACTGGAAAATCTTGAGCAATACCTCTGTAATCCGGTAGGTGGTGCCAACAGCTTTGCGTCATCATCCACGCTGGATGTGGTGTGCATAAGGCCTATGTAGGCACCAACCCAGTGCACCAACATCAGTTTCTTTTGTGATATTCCATGCCTAGAGGCAGAACCACAGCAGTATGGTTGTGACTAGTGTGCAGAATTTAAGAAGGACCGTCTAGAAAAAAAAAAGCCCAGTTCGTAGAGAGGGGGTGAAGGAAGGGTAGGTAAGGAATCTACAGTTAGGCATAGTCTCTACCAGAAAAGGAGTTAACAAAGGTAAGTAACTTGTTCTTCTGGAAGAGACTTCTAACCACAGATTACTTAACTTAAAATAGATACCAAAGCAATATCCTCACCGGAGGAGGGCCTCGAACTGTCTAAAACCAAAAAGTCCTGCATGATGGAGCGGGCAAACTCCCCATCTCAATGGACCCGACTGACCAGGCAATAGTGCTTCGTGGGTATATGAAGCAATGTCCATGTAGCTGCCTGGCATATGTCCAGGACAGTCACCCTGTATTGCAGCCTTGGCTCTGGTGGAGTGAGCCCTCAAGCCTTCTGGAGGCTGCTTTTTTACTAATGCGTACCTGATTTTAATGCAGAGTGCAATCCATCAAGAGATGGTCATCTTATGTACTGCCTTGCCCTTCTTTGCTCCAGTGAATCCAATGAAAAGCTGATTGTCCAGCTGTGTTCTTTGGTACAATCAATATAAAAACTAAGAGTGCTTTTTGGATCCAGGCAATGCAGTCATTCCTCTTCAGAGGGGTGAAAAGAGCAAAGAAAGTCGGGAGGGTGATGGTTTGACCGACATGAAAGGGAGTCACCACCTTTGCAAGAAAGGAGTCTGAAGAACCAGTTTGTCAAGGTAGAAGCTGATATATGGTGGGTGAACAGAAAGAGCCTCAAGCTCACTCACTCTGTGCCAATGTCATCGAAACCAAGAAGACAGTCTCAAGGGTCAGAAGTCTGAGAAAACAGCTGTGAATGTTTTCAAAGTTAATTGAAATCCCACTGGGGTATAAAGAAAGGGAAAGGTGGAAATGTGCTGCAAATCTACCTAGAAACAAGTCACAACAGGTGACTTAAACAGGGAGGGCTGATCCTGCAAACACAGAAAGGCCAAGATAGTCGACAAATACCCCTCAACAGTGCCCAGAGAAAGGCCTTGCTGAACCAATGACAACACAATTGGTAACACCTCAGACAGTTTGACATGAAGTGGACCAACATGCTTGGCTGAACACCAGGCCACAAGCTTGTTCCAGTAGCCTGCATATACAGATTTAGTCGAGGGATACCTGATGCCAGAATGACATTGACAATCTCGGAAGGAAGATCAAAAACACTCAGTTCTCACAACTCAATTTCCAAGCATGAAGGTGGAGTGTGTGCAGGTTTGGGTGCAGACCCTTCTCTGCTGCTGCGACAGGGGATCCCCCTCAAAGAGGCAGCCTGATCGGAGGACGGATGCTCATACCCAGGAGTTCGGGATACCACACTCTCCGTGCCCAGTCTGGAGCCACTAGGATCACTTTGGCTCAGTCGGTCCTTCTCTTCTTGAGCACTCAGGGCAGGAGTGGTATTGGTGGGAAGGTGTACAGAAGTCCCGAGGTCTACTCAAAGCAGAACGAGTCTCCGAGCGAGAGCTGCTTTGAAAACTCCAATGCACAGAAGCACCGACACTGTGCGTTCTTGGCGGTGGCGAATTGATTGGGCCAAAGTTCTCCCCAATCTTGGAGGAGACCTTGCACTACCTCTGGGTGTAGACACCATTTGTGGTCCGCAAGCCATCAACGACAGTTTGTCTGCCATGGCTTTCAGAGATCCAGCCAGGTGCTGTCCGACAAGGAAGATGTGCAAATGTTCCAGCCATGTCCAGAGGCGTAGGACCTCCTGGCACCAGGACCACAACTCCACCCCACCCTGCCACACATGGCAGTGGTGTTGTCTGTAAACACCTGAACCAGCCTCCCTTTGATTGATGGCAGGAAGGCTTTCAATACCAAGCAAATGGCCATCAGGTCCAACAGGTTGATTTGGAGCCTCTGTCACACTGTTCCTACAAAATTAGTAAGACTTTGCATTGGATCAACACATTTCACAATACAGGGACTGAGTCTTCTTATATCATCAGTAAATGTTGGTCCGGCTAGTTCACAGTCCCGCATCTAAACTCCTAAACCTCCAAAGTTATAGATGCTGTCTGCAACCTAGAACATGACCACCTTTATTCCCAAGGAATTAGTGAAAAAAGATCTAACCCTTTCATATATCACTTTTACATGCCCAAGGTTTCACAAAGAGAAGAGACAATAATACATTTTCAAATGTTTATTGAAAAGATCTAATCCTTATAATTTAAACATTAACTGTGATTATTAAACAGATGCGACACATTGTTATAAGCATTATGAGAATGGTGAAAAATATGAATAATTTGACCATGTTGATTATTCCTAATATTGCTCCTATCTATCACTAATATCCCTACACTAGCGAGAGCATGGTGGGAGTACCCTAGTGCCATTCCCAGTTGGAATGATCTAGCTCCATGTCTTGGTGTAATGTCTCAGGAAGCCGGCCTCAGTGCATTAACAAATGCACTCCGTCTTAGTGTGCTAGCCTACACACCTTTGCCAGTGCATCTATTTTCCTTATTAGAATGTGTGTAGGGGCCTGCAGAGCTGCATCTCATTCACAGCTCTATGCAGCATCTATGATAACGCCGGTGTGAAGTGCCTCTCATCTGAATTCAAAATGGACGGTGTTTAAATAATAAAACTTCGGCCTTCTCTCAATCTGCAAGAGACACAGAAAAACAGCTTTACTTAGTCTGAGTAAAAGACTCGTCTCCTACGAGCACAAAGCAAAGCAAGGACATCACGTTCTAGTTTGTTTCCCTGAAACTAACAGTGCAGACTACTGAACGACAACATTGAACCATAATAAATGCATGCATGGCATTTTATCATGTTAGTGAAAAATATGTTCAAACCAAAATCTCAGAAAGACGCCAAGTTAAAAAGGAAAACAGGGGGGCGCTAGAGGGCGCACGAGCAAGATGGCCGCACTTGCGTGAGGCTCTTGCAGCCCGGAGCGATTAATCCACATTATCCTGTCTCAGAGGTCCAGAGACGACGCCCAAACGATGTACCGGTGGAACAGCTGATCCGCTGGATAGCCTCTGAGAGGCGGCACAAGGCGCACGAGAAACTGACACGCACCCGGAGGCTGCCGAGTGCTCTCTAAAATGGCAGCTGCCGGAGGAGACGGAGGCTGCTGAAGAGCAAGTGCTGGACGGGGGACCTGGTATCCCCGCCACGAACAGTGATTCGGCTGCGGCAGTTGCGGATGATAAGACGGCCCACCCGGTGCTCACTGCCGAGCTGTGATTGAAGGCGGAACTGACGATCGCGCTGAAACAGGCGGGCGGCGCACGGCATGGACCTCAACTCCAAGAGTAAAGTGAGTACGGCTGCTGCCCCCCTGCCCGTATCCGCGCAAAGCTCTAAAAGCTTTTATTGCACCTCAGGCCCTCTCCTGAGTACTACTGACGAGGAGAAGACGATGCATATATAGCGCTAGACGCTATACAAAGACAACGGCTAGGGAATCGGGGCCTTGCACTGAGCGGTAGTGGCGCATCGCGACCTGGGCGTCTGCACACCTTGAAATGTCCCGGTGGATCTTGTGGCAGAGCGCGAAGCCTGGAACAACTGCAGATTGCTGCTAAGCGAGACGGTGCGGGCGATCAGGAAGCGACATTAGGCTGCACGGGGCATGGCAACGACGCTAAGTCTCCACATGGCCTGTGAAGCGAGTGCGACGTGGGAGGGAGGCCTGCGCATTTGAAGAGGAGACGGAGCTTGTTGCGGTCACTCCCCTGGGGCCTGGATAGCTGCGGACTATGCGCTTCATCGGCGGCGCTTTGGGCCATGACGTCGAAATCAGCATAATTGTGAGCGCTGCCGAGTGAGGCGCTTGGTCAGGGAGAGACTGACAAGGCGGCCAGTGGGGTCGCAGTTGTCCATACAGAGCGGAGCAAGAAAGCGGAGTTAACGCACGAAATACAGAGGTGAGGCCTGCCCATTCGGGGAAGAGGCCAGGATCGGAGCAGTGCCTCCCCCGCCTACTAGCCTTATTCAGGCCTCACTTGAGACGGTAGGCCAAAACGTGCGCTACTCGGCGCCGAGTCCCTACAGGTCAAGCCACGCTGTGATTGCAGTATGGGCAAAAACAACAGCAAACAACCCAAGCTTCAGTTTGAGGCCCGGAGATCTACTCGCGTACAGGGTGGTGACCTAGATGACGACATGGTGGAAGGACCGTCTGCTGAAAGCCAACTCTCAGTGAGTGACTTAAAAGAACTACTCCTCACCATGAAAAATAGTCTTGCTTCTATTGAGTCCAAAATGGACAGCATGAATGCCCGAATGGACACAATTACGCATAAGATTGATCAGCATGACGGGCGTCTTAAGGAAGCGGAACACCGCATATCCGCACTTGAAGACACAGAAGTCGATCGGAAGGCGCACTTATCGGACATGGATAAATTACTGAAAGTAATAGCAGCCAAAAATGAAGACTTGGGCATAACAACATAAAGATCCTAGGTGTGGCGGAGTCCACTAACACAGGGAAGATGGAAGAATATGTTGAGCGCCTTCTCACAACTGTGTTTGGAAAAATGCATTCTCCGCCATGCTCATAGTAGAAAGAGCACATCGATCGCTTGCTGCCCGCCCCCCGCCTGGAGCCCCACCGAGGCCGATCATCGCCAGGATTTGAAATTATCGCGACCGCGATACTACCTTGCGACTGGCAAGAGAAAAGAGAGAACTGTCATTTGAAGGCTCCACAATCGCGATATATCCTGATTTCACTATGGCGGTACAGGAGGCCTGCAAGAACTTTTTACCTGTTAAAAAGAAGTTGCAGCAAGCGAACATAACATACGCCATGCTGTACCCGGCGCGCCTCCGCATAACACACCAGGGCAAACAGTATTTCTGCACCAATTGTTGTTTTTGCATTTGCCAACCCTCAGCAAGCTGCGGATTTCCTGAAGAGGCACAACAGGCAGTCTCCTCAGTCCCAGGTGCATGATAGACGCTCACGATCGCCCACGTCGATGTCAGACCAAGATTGATAGCAAAAAGGACACTCGGAAATGGATCACGCAACGGACAACCGCAAATGACACCTGCACAAGACATCGCGCGCGCTGCCACTGACCAAGCCGAAACTCTAAGGGACACAAAAAGAAGCATGACGGTGACTTGTCACGCAACCGGTGGCAACTGAATACGCACGCAGACAGCCATGAACAAATGAGACAACAAAGATGACTCCGGGCACCCTCGCACTGGCGAGGAAGAACCGATGGGCCCTCTTGTGAGACCCCAAAAGGACAACCCTCCCTCAATCTGGAATTTCTGCTCTAGTATGCCTTGCTCTTTCTTTGTTCTTTTCTTCTTTCTTGACTTTTTGTAATGCAGGTTGTCATTGTAGCGCCAGAAGGGCCAGGATATTGCACCCCAAGCGGCTAACGGACTATTTGCGACCAAAAGCTTTGGCCCGTATCCTAGCCATTCAATTATGTACCACCGTCGCAGATGGCTGCGGCACTGTAGTTTTGTTGTTTCCTCGGGGTGGGAGGGGAGGGTGTGCATACTACGGCAATTTTGGGATGCTGTTGTGGGAGGGGGGAGGGGGCATTGATCTCGAGAGCAAGAACAGTCATGATAATAGACCAAACAGCACAGCTACTGTGCAGTGGGGTAGAGCACATAAGGCATCCTTGCATTAAATCCAATTACAATGCACAGACATGACAGACAGCTCAGTCCCGCCCGCTATAATTTTCTAACATGGAACATCTGTGGTTTGGGTAATCCTCGCAAGCGGCGACACATATTGGCTTACTTAGACAGGTACCATATACATTGCGCTATGCTCCAGGAAACCCACCTGAGTCCCTCTGCTCCGCCTACATTTGCATCTCGATGGGCAACACACCGGAGCTTTGCCACCTACTCCACATATGCACGATGAACGGCTATCCTGATAAAGAAAGGGGTACCCTACGTAGCACTGGGAGCCATGCAAGACCCACAAGGACGATACTGTCTGATGTGGGGCAAGTTAGCGTCCCAATCCATAACCTTGGAGTGTTGCTATGGACTTAACATAGACGATCCTGAATTTTTTAGGACGCTGTGGGGAAAATTGTAGACATAGGGTCCACTCATATTATATGGGGAAGGGACTACTACACGATGTTAGATCCTGCGGTGGATAGATCGCACCCCCAGGCACACCACTACACCAGCGCTCAGCGCCAACTGAGCGACATAGCTACCTATCACGAGCTATTCGACGCTTGGCGCACCCTACATCATGGAGGCAGACAGGGTACATGCTGCTCTTCAGTACATTCTTCGTGGTCATGAATAGATTATTGGCAAATTTCTAAAGGAATGAGGCCATGGATGATGCAGACACTACCTACCCCGCACATATTCCTACCACTCCCCAGTAATAATGAATAATGACATTAGCCCCCCCCCCCAGGTCTGACAGCGCCATATCAATGCTGGAGGTTGCCCCTTCATGTCCTTTTAGACGGCCCATTTATGCTAGAGTTGCAGCAAGAAATCAGAGACTTCTTTCAGCGAAATATCGGCACAGCCTCTACTCTTGCCATGGTATGGGAAGCCTTTAAAGTCACTATCCGAGGGATATGTATTGCAAAGGGAGGGGGGATACTGCGGGATATCCATTCCACACTCCATAAACTAGAGGCGGACATCCGTCAGATGGAGATGCAAGGAGGCAATGCCCCGGATGCGGACGTGTGGGGAAGGATAAGGGACACATTGTCCGAATATCAAGACACTGCAGAGAGGGAGTGCCTGTTTCACGGGAAGTATTACCAAGCTTGACGCTTTGGGGAAGGGGAGAGGCCAGGCTTGGCACTAGCGGAGCTAATCCAGAAACCGAGATTTTCCAACACAATGTTAGAAATTACAGAACCTGATGGGAGAGTGAGTAGGGATACGCCGGACATATTGAGAACGTTCTACACATTTTACACTGCCCTATATACCACACAAAGGGCACACCCCATAACATTTGAGACATATTTTGAGGATACAGCCTTAGCTTGGTTGGGAGATGCTCAAAGAGTTTTTCTCTGCTGAGCTCGAAGAAGAAATCCGAGTAGCGATAATGCAGTTGAGATCCGGCCGAGCCCCTGGCTTGGATAGCCTCACTGCAGAGTTTTACAAGGCATACAGCGAGAGCCTAGTCCCAATACTGAAGAAACTCTATGAGGAATCCCTGGAGCAAGGTGTCCTTCCGGAGAGGCTAAGGGAAGCGCTCATAATATCCATACCCAAGCCCAGGAAGCAGGAAGATAGGTGCGATTCATATAGGCCTCTATCGCTGATAAACTGTGACGCGAAAATATTGGCAAAAGTGCTAGCGAACAGGCTGAGCTTACTTATGAGTGTGTTGGTCTTGCCTGACCAGTCAGGGTTTATAACTGGTCAAGCGACATCTCATAATCTCCGCACCCTCTTTGCCCTAATGCAAGACATTGACCCGGATTTAGAGGCGGTAGCAGTGTTTTTAGAGCCACTAAGGCATTTGACTCCCTTGAATGAGATTATCTCATGAGCATACTCCACCGAATGGGTTTCCCCTCCCCCATTTTTATCATGGATCCAACTACTATATAATCAACCGCAGGCCAAGATATTAATTAATGGTTTATGCTCCTCCCACTTTCAGATTACTAGGGGAACACGGCAGGGGTGCCCGCTGTCCCCCCTGCTCTTCGCGCTGGCTGTGGAGCCACTGGCAGCCAAGCTCAGACAGCATCATAGGGAGTATGCACTGCAGTACCCAACTAGACACATCCTAGTGTCCCTCTATGCTGATGATATAACGCTGTACTTGCGAGACCCAAGTATCAGCCTTAACCCGTTGCTTAGGGAATTTATAAACTTCGGGAGGATCTCGGGCATAAATATCAATTGGGGACAGTCCGAAATCTTTCCTCTCACTCCGGCTGTCCAGCACTTTTCCCCCCGTCTACCCACTGAAATGGTGCGAGGGGGCAGTCACGATAACAAGTGACAAAGAGGAGTTTATGCGCAATAATTATGGCCGCACGCTGGAGGCACTGACGGAGTCCATTACGAGGTGGATCTCTATGCCTTTATCGCTGGCAGGATGCATCTCTCTGACTAAGATGGTAATCCTCCCGAAACTCCTTTATCTATTCATTAACATTCCGTATGCACCCAGCAAAATTTTTTTCAAAACCCTCAGGGCCCAACTGAACCGGCTGACATGGGGAGGGAAACAGCCCAGGCTGAAGTGGGAACTCCTGACCCAGCCCTTTGCGAAGGGAGGATTTGAGGCGTCGGACATGGAGCTCTATTTTCAGTGCGCCCAAGCCCACTTTGCGGCATACTGGATTAAACCACCGCCTTATATGCCACATCTAGTGGTGGAGCAGGGATACATGGCCCCCGTCCCGATCACAGCATGTTTGGGCTCCTCCTCCAAACAGTATGGGGGTAAAAATCCGACGACAGTAGATTGAACAAACAAGGCATGGCAAAATCTTGCCAAACGATTGCAAACACCAATGTTATACTCCCCAAAGATGGGAACACAACATCATCCAGACCTCCCGGTTACACATGAGGTGAGCTGCAGGCAGATGCTGCGAAGGACAGGGAAACTGACCTGGGGCGATTTATACGAGAATGGGAGTTTCTGTACTTGTGACGGGTTTTTCGGAGACCGCCAGCCAAACCCCATGGAACTGTTCCTATACGTCTGCCTACGCCAGGACATAAAAACTGCCACCCCTGACTTCCCTGCTGAGCCTGTGACGTTGGCCCCACTACATAACCTACTACAAAGCTCTGCACCCACGCACGTGGTATCCATGCTATACCGCTCCATCCAGGCAAACAGCCCAGATCGGGGCCAGAGCTCGAGGGTCCGCTGGGATGAGGACCTAGGGTCCCCTCTTAGCGATGACCAATGGACGTACTGCTGCCAACAGACTGGGAAAGTGTCGGCAAGTAGCAGGTTGCGCATTATACACTTTAAATATTTACATCGCATGTACTATACCCCGACCACACTCCATCGATTCCAGCTCCGAAAGAACGACCGCTGTGATAGATGCGGCAGGGAAGGAACAGGGTTTTTGCATCTGGCGTGGGATTGTGAGCCCATTCAGAGATATTGGAGAACAGTACTGGAGGCCCTAGGATGATAGATGATAGGCACCCCCATCCCGGACACCCCACTGGTAGCAGTGCTAGGCTATACGGCAGAGCTAGAAGCTTCATTTAGGAAATATGTGTCGCTGGGACTACTGCTGGCCAAGTGTAGAATAGCTTGCAGGTTGGGAAGAGGGAGGGCTCCTAAGTTTAAGGAATGGCTGCATGATCTTATATATTGTCAAGATCAACTACTAGCATACGCGGAATTAATGCCGGTTACATCCCGGCCGCGAGACATATGGGACCCGTTGCAGACTTATCTGGCTGCACATCAAGCCGACCCAGATACACTCGGGCAGGACAGCTGGGGGTAAACCTAACATATGTAAATGGTGGAGGGGGGGGGGACGTGAGCTCAAGGGGAAAAAGACCCTTTAAGAACAGAACTGCTGTTAAGGATGACAAACATGAAATTACGAGGTAATTGGAGGGGCGAACCTGTTGATAGTAGTGAACTATTGGTAATGACGCAAAAGTTACTTGCCTGTTTGAATGCTAAATGATGATCTGGGAAATATCCTACTGCATACTATTTGAATAATGTGCCCGACTATGCTCTGTAACAGAAATTTTTGGATGTTGTTTATGCTTTCCTGTTTATTGTACCGAAGTATTGAAACATAAACCCTAATAAACAGATAAAAAGGGGGCGTGGCCAAGATGGCGGCGGAGTAGCAGCGTCCCTTTGGAGCTCCGCTCGCCGTGGCCGGCAAAACAGCATCCACAAGCAATCCTGGTCCGCACTTACCGCTGCAAACGGTCCAGTTACTGCGGAGAGGTGCCTGCTCACTGGGGTGCTTACTGCGTCCCTCGAGAGTTGTCTGCGGCGCCCGGGAGAGGCTCCACACTGCCGAGCTGAGGGACGCGGTTGGAGAGCATGGTGCGGCCTGGTCCGGAACTGAGCTGGGGCCCTGGGTCGCCTGGCTCGGCACCGCTGCTGAGACCTCCTCCGGAGGGATTTGGAGTGCTTGGAGTTAGTGGGGAGAGCCTCGGAACCGGACGGCCTGCACTGAAGTAACCTGCTCCCCGAACAAGAGGAGGTGAGATGAACGGAGGCAGCCGGGCTTGCCGCGTGACACGGACTGGCCCCCGCTCCACAGAGAAGTTGTTCGAGTGGCGGTGCGAGTGGCTGCCGGTGGGCGGAAGAGGTGCAGGACAGCCAGAGAGTGAGGGGGCCTGCTGGACGCCGTCTCCCGTGAGCAACGGACGCGGCGCTCGGGGGAGGCACCGGAGCGACTGCCACGGTGCCCCGGGGGAGATTCCCTCTGTGACGGCCTGGTGGGCCTTGGGTCGACGGAGGACGTTCCGGGAGCACCCGGCTGACACCGTGGGCAGCCTGCACTCCCATAAGCGGAGGTGAGGTGAGCGGAGGGGGCCGCGCATGGCAGTAGAGGAGCAGCAGTTAAGGAGGCAAGGCCCAGCGCACCAGCGAGAAGTGAGTGTGTGGCCCAGTGGCGGGTGAAGCCTTGGATCTTGCGCATGCCCCGCGGCCGAGCCAGTGGAGGTGGTGTCGCTGGGGCTCCGGCTGGCCTGTGCCAGTCGGGAGTGCGGTGGCCTGGAATTCGTGGCTGCGGTGCAAAGCGGCAAGAGGCCTCCGGCGGAGTGGGGGCCCGGCCTGGGTGTCAGCTACGCTACTGCCGTTGCGGGAGTGGGGAGCCCACCTGCAGAGGTGTGGGCTTACGGCGGATCAACAGGGCCAGGACAGTTTCGATAGTGATCCGGGGCAACCTGTGGCCTGTGAGCCGGACCTGCGGCGGACTGGAGTTGGGCCTAGGATCAGCTCCCTCCCGGTTAGCTGCAGAGGGTGGCGGCCTGCCACGCCGGCGAGTACATGACAAGGCGCTTGTTCAACGCGCTCCGAGGGAGGCGTGTGGTCACGGCTTCAGCTTGAGGAGGAGACGCCCTGGACGGGCTCTGCAGAGGCTGATTGAGTTGGCGGCGGACCTCCGGACAGCAAGGAGCCTCAAGGGGGTGAGAGGGGGTCCCGGAGTCAGCCCACAGAGGAGTCGCTAGAGCTAACAGATCCCGGGGGGAGTGGCGGCGCACCTGGGCCACCTGGCGAGCTTTGGCGGGCCCTGTAGACGGAGCCTACATCCACGACGCCACCAGGTCACCGGGCGTCACCCAGCAGGAGAAGAGGGGGGAGACATCCCTGCCTGGTTGTGCGAAGGCTGCATCGGGCCGGGCCGCAGCCCCCCAGGAGTACAGGAGAGCCTAGGGCGGCCCACCCGGAGCAAGTATTGCGCCTGGAGGAGAAGCGGGGCCCCCGAAGATGACGGCCCTCCGAGGGAAGAAGGACCCGACGATCAAGGACCTCCTACAGAAACCAGGCACCAAAAAGGCAGAGCAGCAGGGTTCTCAAGGGCAGGAGAGGGACATGGAACCCACGGGCGGTCAAGCGGATGAGCCCATCACCCGAGGCTTTCTAGAGCAGCTTTTTGGGACCCTGAGAGGACTTTGCAGACCTGAGGCAGGATGTTGCTTCGGACATCAAGCAGATTAGGGCTGAGATGCAGGAACTGGGGGATCGAGTGGACTCCCTAGAACGGAATGGAGACCGGCGGGAGGAGGAGATCACCGAGCAAACCCGGGAGCAGTTGGAGCTCAAGGACCGCAACGAGCAGCTGTCTCTTCGGCTTGAAGACCTCGAGAACCGTTCCAGAAGATCCAACATTCGCATCAAGGGAGTTCCTCTTCTCGCGGATGGAGGCAGGCTCGAGGACTGGGTGGTCAGGTTCTTTAAGCATGTGGCGCCACAGCTGGGGGATAAAGAAATTGTGCTGGACCGCATGCACCGCGCCGGGCGCCCAGCCAGAGATCCGGGACAAAAACAGGATATCCTCACATGCCTACACTCGTTTCAACAGAAGGAAATCATTATGGCTGCCACTAAAGACAAAGCGACCATAGCTTACGAGGGTCTCCAGATCGGCATTTATCAAGACCTGTCCCCCCTTACGCTCCAGAGACGTAAGGCCCTGAAACCGGCCACGGCCTTCCTACGAGACAAGGGGATTCGATATCGGTGGGGGCACCCCTTCCGCTTGTCCTTCGTATGGGACAGAGAGACACGCTCCGTGCGCTCCCTCAAAGAGGCCCAGGAGGTGCTGGGCCTGGAGATGGCAGAGGATGACGCTCCGGGGGCTGCTGGGGGAGTCCCTGCTATGCTTGACTCGATGAAATCAGGCGGGCGGAAGGAGAGCAGACGGGGGAAACCTTCCAAGCCCACCGCTACAGAAAGCCAGAAAGAGCGAGAGGCGTTGCTGCGACAGCTCCAGAATCGTGAGGGGCCCGATGACACCCCAGTCGCAGAAGAGTAGGGTTTATAGCTACGTTTGTCTCCCGTATCAGCACACATGAGACTGGCCCAGAGAAGTCAAAAGCCGGTCCCGGCGAGCCGAGCTCAACCCAGATGTCGAGATGTCAAACCATTGGACACATGGACCCGAACACGATAGTGTGCTTACAGCCGATTATTCAGCATTTTTCTTGTACTTGTTTCACCTTTCTAACTTCCCCTCTTCTCTATCTATCCTTTCTTACGCTACAGGGCACGGGGAACTTTTATGCCTTCAATACTGGGTGTGTGGGAGGAGAGGATCAGGACTGAAACGAAATACCGGGAGTAGTTGGGGAGTGAGAGGGGTAGGCCGCGGCATCGGGAGCGGACGCAGGGACCGCGCAGGCTCGGCTATGGCTTGAAGCGACCCCCCCCACCCTATGTCGACAACTAAGGTTAGCATCCTGAGCCTCAATGTCAGAGGCCTCAACTCCCCGGTGAAGAGACGGGCGCTGTTGGCACTTCTGAGGGAAATGGGTAGTGACATCTGCCTGCTTCAGGAGACCCACCTACTACGAGCGAACTGGAAGCGTCTCCGATCTAGGTGGTTTGACAGGCAATATTTCTTCTCTTCTGGGGTTAAGAAGGCAGGGGTGGCTGTCCTCCTTGCTGCGCATTTCAGGGCAAGGTGGTGGGTACGCAGGTCGAGGTGCCAGGGCGGGCGCTGGCGGTCAGAGTAGCCATAGGCTCCCAAATATACACCATTGCCTCTATATACAGCCCAAATGAGCGGCAGGAGTTGTTTCTCAGCGACACTTTGAATGCTAATTTGGATACCCCGGATGAGGACCTGATAGTAGGGGGTGATTTTAACATAACGCATGACGCGCAGTGTGACCGTTCCATATTGCGACAAGGCCACTCTGGGGCGCTCTCCGATTCCATGAGGCAGAGACTGGCTGATCTAGGATTGACAGATGTGTGGAGACAGCTGAAACCAACAGCTAGGGAATACACTTGCTTTTCGGCGGCGCACCAGACGTATGCCCGCATCGACTGGTTCTTGACGTCCCCCAGGGTGACAGGGCCATTATTGCTGCATCGATAGGGACTGCTGCCCTGTCGGACCACTCCCCAATTAGATTGGAGCTGTGCATCCGGGGGGACCCCAGGGGCCGGAAACACTGGAGATTTAATTCTAAATTGCTCGGGTACGAGGCCAACATTAAGGACATAGGGGACACGATTAAAACATATCTCGAGCTTAACAAGGAAGGGGCATCCTCCCTTGCCATTCTATGGGACGCGCTAAAAGCCGTCATTTGAGGTCGTTGCATAGCGATAGCAGCGGGAGTCAACAGGGACAGAAAACAGAAAAGGGAACACCTGGAATCCCAGGTCAAGGAGCTGGAGGGGGTTCATCATAGGGCCGCAGCCGTCCAGGTCAGGAGACAGCTTAATGCCGCTAGAAAGCAGTTGAAAGCCCTGGATTACGACCGGGTGGAGTACTCGCTCCTGAGGACCAAACAGCGTTACTATGCAGGTGGTAATAAAGCTGGGCGACTCTGTTGTGAGCGCAGATGAACGCTCGTAGAATCGGTCAAATTAGAGGCTCCCGGGGGGAGGTTTTAAGCTCTGACGACGACATAGCGGGCAGGTTTGAGATGTTTTATACCTAGCTCTACACTGCAGACGACTTGGATCCGGAGGCTGCTAGACAATACGTGGCGGATGTCCCAGTGGCGTCCCTCCCTTACTTGGAGGCGGCCAACCTAGATGCGGATATTCGCATGGATGAAGTGCTAAAGGCTATAGCGGGCCTCACTTCAGGATAGGCTCCGGGGGAGGACGGGTTCCCGACCGATTTTTATAAGGCCTTTGCCCAGGACCTGGCCCCAGTATTGGTCCGCTTATTTAATTCCTTCAGTGACATGGGCAGGGTGACCCCAAATATGACTATGGCCGAAGTCGTAGTGATCCCGAAACCAGGTAAAGACCCTGTAGATTGCGCCTCGTACCGCCCCATTTCATTGCTCAACGTAGACCTTAAGATTTTGACGAGCATCCTGGCGGCTAGGCTGGCCCCCTATATGCAGGGGCTGATCGACCCCGACCAATCGGGGTTTATCCCGGAACGCAACTGCAGCGATGGGACCCGTCGGATGTGCCACCTACTAGACAAGACCCAACGCACTCAGACGCCCACGGTACTCCTCTCGATCGATGCCGAAAAGGCGTTCCACCGGGTCCACTGGCCGTACCTGAAGCAGACATTGCACAAGTTTGGGGCCGGGGATCGCTTTCTGCAGTGGGTGGACTGCATCTATGCGGATCCACAGGCGCGGATCAGGGTGAACGGGGTCGTATCCCGACCATTCCAAATTCGGAGAGGCACGCGGCAGGGATGCCCGCTGTCGCCTCTGCTCTTCGCGTTATATATGGAGCCATTCGCGGAGAGGGTCCGCCAACATCCCGGGATATTAGGGATTCAAATGGGTGATAGGGTTCACAAAATCTCATTGTATGCGGACGATGTGGTCCTCTTTTTAACCAAGCCAGAACTCTCGCTGGCCCCCCTGATGGAGGAACTGGTTATTCGGTCTTGCTTCAGGGTTTAAAGTTAACCTCCATAAAACTCAAGCTTTGAGCCTGACCCTCCCCCACGCAGATCAGCTGACTCTATCGGCACGGTTCCCATTCAGGTGGGCTACGGAAGGCGTCCAGTACTTGGGCTTGCACGTGTTCCCACCATGGCCAAAACAGCGCTAGCGAACTATTCTACCCTACTGGCCGGGATTAAGCGCAATCTCACGAGTTGGAAGAGACACTTCCTGTCCTGGCTAGGATGTTTAGCGGCCATCAAAATGACCACTCTCCCGCGGATATTGTATGCGATGCAGACGCTGCCACCGAGTCCCCCTCCCAACATGCTAGCACAGATGCAAAACCTCATCTGTACCTTTGTCTGGGGGGGTAAGAAACCGAGAATGGCCCGACACTTGACGTACCTCAAACAAGAAGACGGGGGGTTGGGGATCCCGTGTTTAGAACGGTACTTTCAAGCGGCACAGCTTAGATACATGCTCGAATGGTATAAACTGGAATCAGAGAGACATTGGTATTTCATAGACCGCTCGATAGCGGGCATGCACATCTGGAAGGTCCCCTGGCTTCCCCTACGACACCGCCCCTGCGGAGTATATATCTCGCCGGTTCTGAGGGCCACCATGGCAGTGTGGGACAGAGTACAGGTGCCATGCGGCCTGTCCACCCCGATGTCTCCTCTGACCCCTTTTATAGGCAACCCCGACTTCCGCCCGACTCACACCGGGAATGGTTTCCTCCACTGGCAAGAGGCCAACTGTAAACGTATCGGTGATCTGTTTGATGAACATGGGGTTTTGGCATTCGTCAGACTCACGGACGTTTATGGGGTTCCCCGCAAGGCATACTGGCAGTATCTGGCCCTTCATCACTGGGTTACTCAGCCACAGGTGTGTCCCCACGCCTACTAACAAAATTTGAGAAATGGTTTGTCACCAGGACGTCGGACAAAAGACTGTTGTCGGACATCTATGCCTTTTTAAACACCCCTAGACAGGCTGGTAAATCTCCTGCGCAGCGCCGCTGGGAATCGGAATTGGAGTATGAGTTCTCACCCAAGGAGTGGAGTGATATAGTGCACAGGGCCAGAGCATCTTCATGTAGTACAGCGGGCAAAGAGATGTTCCTAAAGATCGTACACTATTGGTATTACATGCCGGCAAGGTTACGTAAATGGAAACCGGGGGTGGACGGACTATTTTGGCGTAACTGTGGTCAGCTGGGCACGCTCACTCATATTCTCTGGGCATGTCCGAAAATTCAGGAATTTTGGGAGGTAACTCTTCTTGACAGACGCGATTTACCGCACAGATCTCCCAAAACTCCCTTCATTCATACTCCTAGGTCTACCCAATGCCTTGATGTACCCCCTCAGATCAGGGCGTGGCAGAGCGATTGTGCTAGCGTTGGGTGAGGCTAAGCAGGTACTACTGGCTAGATGGGGCACAGCGGAGATACCTTCCCACCTGGATTGGCTATACAAGCTATGGGAACTATTGGGCATGGAAAAGATCTCGGCAGGCCTTACACACTCCCTCCCTAAATTTGACAAAACATGGGGGTCCACCATAGAATTTTTGTCTGACGAATTCAAGGAACTCACCTGCCCAAGGTACCTCAGAGTGCTGCGCCTCACTAATACCCCCCACCCGCAGGAATAGGACATCATCCGACTCCCCCGCCTAGTCTACAGGTTGGAGGTACTCCAGGCCCGCCTCACACACATGCCAGGAATAATTCTCTGTATCCCTCCTCTTCTGTCCCCTTTTCTTCTTTCTATCTTCTTATCATTAGTTAAATTGACCGATACCCACCGGCCGGTGGATGTAGGTGGCGGCTATTGTAATGCTTGACTCTTTGAAATCTAATAAAAAGATTTAAACCATAAACAGATTTTTTTTTAAAAGGAAAACTAAAATGGAGACAAAATGTAATCACTATAACAAGACCTCTGATCTCTAGCTCTTCCAGGTATCCACCCCATCCCAGAAGCAATGAATTGGTTTCTACTGTCAACTTTTGGTAGGGAAGGGAGAGGGGTCTGCCGCCGATTCAGCAACCACCACTTCAGATCTACTGCAGTCTCCACAGAAATCTGGAGCCGATCACAGAGTTCCCCCTGGTGTTGTGCCCACAAAGACTTCAGATGCCACTGCATAGCCCGCATACAACATCTAGCATGCTTCACCTGCAGGATGAAGGAGGCATTCAGATCCTGCAGCCTCAGAGTCAGAATCACTGAAGTCCAAGACTGAAGTTGAAACATCGGCATCATAGCCCGAATGTTCTGGACTCTCTTTGGAGGGCAAGCACATAACTACATTATGTCCAGAATGGCTCAGATGAAAGGGAGTGTAGTAGAAGGAGTCAGGTGTGACTTCAGCACATTGCTAGTGAACCCTAACGAATGTAGAAGGTTCTGCGCAGTCTGAAGGTGGGCAGAAACTGACTGGCTAGCCTGCCATCAGCAGCAAGTGATCAAGGTAGGGGAAGACTGGGACCCCGACCTCCGAAGATGAGCTAAACCCACTGCCATCACTTTTATAAACACCCAAGAGGCACTGGAAAGGGAAGTACAACGGGCTGAAAATGCTCCTGGCCCAACGTGAACTGCAGGTAATGTCTGTGGGCCTGCAAGGCGGATATATGAAAGTGAGCGTCCTGTAGGTCCAACACTACCATCCAGACTCCAGGGCAGACAGAACCTGGGTAAGGGTGAGCATCTTGAATCTTTCCTTCCTCAGGAAGGAGTTCGAAGGGGGAAGGTATAGAATAGGGTGGAGGACTCTGTCCTTTTTTGGCACTGGAAAGTAGAGGAAGTAGCACCCACAACCTACTTCTGGCATTAGCACCCTCTCGATATCGCCTTTTACCAAAAGAGCCTGCACCTCTTGATATAACAAGGAAAGGTGGTCCTCAGTAAGCTGTTGTACGGACAGGGGCATAGCCGACAGGGTTTCTAGAATGGAACTGTATAACCCCACAGAACAATCTGTATAGCACCCACTCGTCTGAGATGACAGCTTGCCACTCCGGTAAAAAGTGCCAGATCCTACTGGATGGCAGTGTGTTGCTGAGGGCACACTAAAGAGGTTTGGAGGAAGTGGCAGCCGGTGTGGTGGAAGACTTGTCTATACGTTGTCCCTGGTGTCCACGAGATTTGTGGAAACCTCGATCACGGGCACAAAAGGGCTGGGAAGCCTGATGGCACCTTGGGTATGTCTTTTATTGTGGACGAGACTGAAACCCTCCACTGTAGCAATGGAAGGGTTGAAGAGTGCGGTTAGCGAGGCCAATGGACAGGACCAAAGATTGAGCAGTGATTCTTCTGTCTTTAAAATGATCCAGTGGTGTATCCGCTTTGTCACCTAACAGGCAAGAGCCAAAGGGCATGTCCATGAGGCTCGCTTGGACATGTCCAGACTGGTGCAGAAAAAAATACTCTTCCCAAAAGTCTCCACCCTTTTGGACTCCCTCTCCGGGTGGAGTGGTAGGAATGCAGGTGTATTAACCCTGGCCACCGAAGCCTGCACCACCAGAATCTTGGAGGTGGGGTGCAAGGTGAGGAATGCTGGGTCCCCAGGAGCAGGGCAATGGAGACAGCCAATCTGTCGGTTGACTGGGACCCCTGAACAGGGTTTGGATCAAGCCCCCCCCTAGAACAACTGAGGGCTTGGTTAAATGGGAGCAGGGGCTCTGTGCTGAAATGCCCAGCTGAAGCACTTCAGTTTCACAACTGCCCTCATTGCCATCACAAAGGATGCACTATCCTCAGAGACCAGTCCGGGCCAGGTGGAGAGACTTGGACGGGGAATTGGAGGATCGCAGTGAAGTCAAACGATACTTCAACTACTTTTTCTTCAACTTTCCCGATCTTCCATGAAAGGAAATGAGGTGTATTATATGGTGTGGTTGTGCAACGTCATTGGCGATAGACTTACCAACCCTTTAGGACCCTTAGGTTTCGTCTGTCAAACCCTCAGCTCAATGTTGGGTAGATGTGGCATTGAGCAAAAAGTCTTGCACAGAGGAACAAGTGTGAAGCATTTAAACAGCACCAAAACAATTGAAAAAGAAATTGACATGACACTCAAGAAATCCAACACCAATTTTTAAAAATAGACTAGTTTTTATAGGATTTTAGACACCTGAACAAAAAAGATCCACCAGAGGGTTACGGAGATTTGGATTTTACATTAATAATAAATTAAAGCATTTTCACTCAACTGCGATCAAGCCTTGGGAAATCCAACTAATTGGACACTTTTTCAAGGAAAACGTAGGTAAGTGTCAATGCGGTTGGTTAGAAGTACTTGGGGCGACCATTTCCGGCAGGGAGCTAGTCAAAGGGCCCAGCAAGGTCCTTAGAAACAGTTACCCCCACAGAAGAAGCAGTCCTCCAGCAGTTCCAGGCACTTTATCTGCGTTGTAATGGATTCCTATGGAGTGGTCCTGATACAAGGGATGCAGGATGCTGAAGATGCTCTTAAGGATGTTATGGATGCGACGAGTTGTTCCTGCAGGGATCCTCAATCCACGAAGATGGTGAGGGGGTCCTGGTTGCAGGGTCGACATCCCACAAAGTCCTCTCCGATCTGGCCAAAGTCCAGCCGCCTAATGTCGAGGTCACAGGCCAATCCTTCATGGGTCAATAACTACCCTTCTGAGGGTCTCAGCAACTCTCCGGCAGAACTCCAATGATCAGCGAAACCGGGTGCAAGTGTGTTGGCCGGGTCTTGGTCTTAGGTGTTGCATAGCGGCGGCGGTAGTGGTTTGAAGATGTTGGGCTACCAACTTGCCTCAACAGGCTTTTTCAGCTGTTGTTCCATGTGCTGCAAACAAGAGGCCAGTCAGCTGGCCCTTGGAGTTCTCTTGGCTTGACTGGGCTCTGGAGACAGCTTCCCTGGAGCAGGACATGGCAAGCACGCAGCAGGACAGTCTTTCGGTCCTTCTTCCAAGTCGGTTGAGATCTGAGGTCTGGGTGCTCGGGTGTCCCTCTTATGCTCGGAAAATGCCCTCAGGGCAGGATGCCTCCCACCTAGTGACCACTTCCTGTGGAGTGAGCCTTTTGGCTATTATAGGATGCACCATTCTGCCCACTCCCAAGATGTTGAGATCCCTCTCTCGGTGTCCCTGGGGAAACTAGTCCCTGGGAAACCAGTTTGGCAACTGATTTCCCCTCTCTGTTCCCCATGCCAGCCTGTCTGCTTAAACAAGGGGGCAGCTCTCTTCCCTAGTGTGACACATCTACCCTTCATGAATGGCTTCCCCGTTGAAACCTGCCTTTTGAGGCGAACACCCAAGCGGCCTCCTGCAGGATGGAAGCAATACCTCCCTGGCCTGCAATCCCACATTGTTCTCCTTTCTGAGAGTTGTTGGCACACCTCTTCAGGAGGGCAGAAAGCTGTCTCGCGAAACAGGCTCCATGTGCGCCCAGGAAGGTACAGAAGTTTCAAAGGCATCAAAGTGGCATCTTGTTAAAAGCTGCACGTTGCAACAAGTTACATTAATTTCGACTTGAGATACAAGTCAGGCTTAATGTAACAAGTTGCTTGATACCTTGGAGTGCCCACTTTGTTCGCACTGTTGAAGAGTTAGCCCAGCTGAGAAGTCAGCGTGTAAAACTGTACTCGCCAATTGGGTGACCAAGTCTTTCCACAGTAAAAAATTGTGTTTTGTGTGTTTACTGTTAAGACATGTAAACTACATGTCCTGCCCGTGTCATTTGTTGCTCCCTGCCTTAGGACTCAGTAGGCCTGCCAGAGGGGTGACTTACACAGATGTACAGGGGAAGTAGTGGCTTTGCCATTGTTGTTAATGGCAAAGTTTGGCTAGCAGTGGACTGCTCTACCAGTCTGCAGTGGTAGACTGGGGGACCCTCCAGGGTGGCACAGTCAGTGCTGCAAGCCCTAGGGTACCCCTCTAACTTACATGCACTGGGTACCAGGGTACCATATACTAGGGACTTACAGGTAAGTTAGCCATTTCCATTTGGGTACAGCCAATTCAACATACACTTTAGGGTCAGAGCACTGGCATGGGGGTCCCATCCGCAGACCTCAGTGCACTCACAGTCAAAAAACCCAGCAGCAGCAGTCGAAAAACTTGGGGTGACCATACACAAAGAGGCATTTCCCTTCATGAAAGAGGCATTTCCTTAAATTCCACAAGACCGGGAGCAACATGGGGTCTTCCGATGCCTTGCTGCAAGGAGCTTTGTCTCCCATTCCCCAATTGCTCTTAGGTGCATCAACAAGCAGTCGGAGCAGGACTTTGAGTCGCTGCTCAACCCCAAGCACCAAAGACACACCAAGTGGGGATCAGTTACAGACATCAGTCGGTGACATTCCCCACAAGGTTTAAAACCTGTAGGTTTTGTTGGGGACATGTCCCTATCACACTGGAAACAATGTTGAAAAAATGCCTTGACAAAAGTCAAGAAAAATTTGGTCAAAAAGTGATTGAAGTGGCTATCCCAATCCGCGATTGTTGGCGCAGAAAGAAAATAACTGATGTCAGCGTGCTGGAGTGGTGCCTATATAGGCATTGGGCAAGTCACATCTGACATGGATGATGATGTAGAGCTGTCGGCACCACCTATCAGCGCACAGAGGTACGGCTCAAGATTTTCCAGATCCAGTCTGACGCCTGAGGAATATTCTATGGTAAGTAATCTGTGGTTAGACGTCTCTTCCAGAACAACAGGACTGACGTGCTGTCTAAAAATAAGGCAAAAGGGGTTCATTTGATAGGGTTCCTTGCTTGAGACTCTTGAGAAAATCTTCCTGATGCTTTAACAGTGATGATAGCGAAGCTACTGCAGTGTAAACTAGCAGTGCCTGTGCAGGATGTTGCGTACTGCAGGCTGAGGTGAAGCCTAGGAGCAGAATATGAGCAGCAGCCAGGGCCCTTGCAAACACTGTTTTCAAAAAAGCACTTTTCTGAAAGCAAAAACAATTTTTTTTTTTACCAATGTCGGTTTCGCAACGTAAAAATCCAACAAAATGATGGTGTCTGGCAGACATAGAAATGTCTTCCTGTGCTGCTGAATGAACTTCATGAACAGTAATATGTTAAACTAGTCAATGCTCCTTTTTTCAAGTTAAGCTATGGAGAGATTCTTTTGCTTAAAAGCAATAAATTGGGCGATCATAAGTGTGAAATGTGAGGATTGAACTAGGGACGGCATGACTAAAAACCTACATGATATGTGCCAGACTATTGCTGAATTGGAAATAAGGTTAAAGAGGATTGTCTCCCTCATGTTATTCCTGTTAATAAATCTTCATGTTTAAACGGAAAAATCAATAACAAAGTTGCTGCAATGATAGCTAGAAGTGCCACCATGGGATCTTGCATAGTCCAAGTTGGAAGAGAGCCTAACAGCAGTGGCAGTTGGTGACTTAAAAAAACTGTGTGGCGCAAAAAACATTAAAAGAAACATAATAACATTATATTACAAATTACAAGAAAGAAAAATACAAGTTTCACTTACCTTCTCCTGCAGCACGACCTCAATGCTCTCCAGTCCCTTGCTCCAGTCTCCTGCGAGCACGAGGTGACGTCCGACAGCCAACTACCTTATCCAATCCAGACGCTGCTCTCATGTTGCATTAGTGAACCGTCTGGATTGGATGGAGCAGGCTGTCTCAATGCTCCAAAAGGCACTGGAGGCCTGTGTCTGCTCTCCAACCCAGCTGTCTAAGACCGCTGGGTTGGAGAGTCTGAATTGCGTGTGTCGGTTTGGCCATAGCAAGGTAGCAGGCCAAACCTACGTGCGCAATTCACACTGAAAGTGACTCATCAAATGGACGCACTGGCCACCCCTCACGCTCATTTCGGTAATCATTTATTACCATTTTATTTTCCACTCTTTCTGCAGGAGTGTTAGGTGGGGCGACGCTCCTCCACTCCAATGGAGGAACCGCCGCTGCCTAATAGCAGAATCTAGGAAGCAGATAGGCCTTCGCAAAAGAAAAAACATGCACTCACCAATGAAAATGAAGAAAATATGATTGACAATGAAGCCAACCAATGGTAAGTATTGGGTGGGCTAAAGGTCCCTTTTTAGAAACAGATTGTCGCAAGCGACAGCACCTGCTCTGTCTCAGGCGAGACCTAAACATGACATCCTTGGAGTGAGAATTTTTTTTGGGGAAGAATAAAGAAAAATAATTTTTTTAAAATATAATTTTTTTCACCAGCTGTAACACTGAAAAGGGACTATTTTGGTGGTAGATATGCACAAGCAAAATGCCATCATCAGAGGAGAGAGAGTGACTGAAGTGGGCTCACTCCTCGCCCCATGTTAGACTTTTGAGTGGTCAGGTACTTTTTTTCGTTTTTTTAATCAGCTGACCCCTGCCCCACCCACTCACAGACCCTCCCCGACACTCAACATTTTTGGCGTCTTGTCCGACAAGGTGCTTTTGAATATCACTAAATCTAAAACTTTAGGCTCATCATTGGACACTGTACCTGCTAGGATCTGGAGGGAATGGTCTGCCTGTCTTGCCCCTCATTACATGCAATTTGTAATCAATCTTTGGCTACAGGCAGAGTTCCTCTAGAATGAAAGAAAGCGATGGGGTTCCCAATTCTGAGCCGGCAGTCCTGGGCAACTTCGGTCCAATATCCCTCCTCCCCTTTTTCAGAAAAGATTTTGGAAAAATGTGTGCATAAACAACTTTCTGGATTTTTGGAGTTTCACTTCTTGCTGGATCCAGTCCAGTCAAGCTTTTGCCCAGCGCACAGGACTGAACTGTTACGTTTCGTATAGAGGCCCTAATATACACACGTTCATATATGCCGTATATGGTCATAATCGTATATGCCCTATTATGGTCATACTCGTATATGCCCTATTATGGTCATAATCATCTATGCCCTATTATGGTCATAATCTCCTATGCCCTAATATAGGCATGATCTTTCACCTACGTTAGTTCCCTACAGTACACAACGAACTCTGAGGGTTGAACGTTATCTAGTCTGTGGTTAGAACACTGCAAGGTCTTTCCCGAACACAGGCATACAATGTACTCATAAATTATGCATGAGCATTCACCAGCTACATCTCCCGCATAATATGTATGTACAAAGTTCACCCCTGACGTCTTCCTCATGTCTAACAAAGACCAATACAAACCATACTGAGGGACGAGACACTTTAGGGTATAAATACACCACATCTTGCCACAGTAAGATAGAGGGAACCGAGACTTCCATGCAGACACACTGACCAGAGACGCTGAGGCTCCTGCATGCAGTCGCTCCAGCTGACAGCGGTCTAACACAGCCCTTGCGGGGTGTCCAACTCGAGACCATGACGGGGTCCCACACTCTCTCTATTCAGGTATGGGGGTTCGACTAAATCCTAGAAGGATTCTTGGCTCATAGGCTTTTAGACCTACACACATGCTAGGTACACTTAGGTACATCTAGTTAGGCATCATAGGAGTACGCGCACTTTTGGGTGACATTCTATTACGCATTTTATATTCATGTATGTATTCATGATTATTGCAATATGGTAGAACTGTACTATCCCTTCACTTTGATCGTACTGCTGATAATATATCTCTGCTATTGTCTGCTGGTTGCTGCAGCACATATATTTTACACTAGAATAACAACTGTTCAATAAATACTTATTGAAACGCCCAGACTGTTTATTCTGTGTAATTCTCTGAGACAAACCGAATAAGTAAGCACGAGTGACTGAGCAAAAAGTAGTACATTGTTTCCACGATTCTGAGGGATCAGGGTTGTCATGATCTAAGGTGGCCAGAAACTAATCTCTCCCCGATAAGAGGAGATTCTAGTGGCACTGTGAGCTAGCTAATGCAAATCCGGCTAACATATGTGGTGGGGGTGCACAGAGTCAGTCTAACACCAAGCCCACAGTTTATGTTATCCAAACGCGCAGGTCCTGCAGGGGTACTATAGGAACTACACGACATGGCGCCGCCAACGTTGGTTGGGTACTTATTTAACAGTAGAATCTGAGTAGTTCAGTCGTGCTATTCTCAGAGAACCTACTCACAAAACACCAGAGACGTCTGGAGTGGGTGGGCACAAAATCCGCCGCAGCTGAGTAGTACTAAAATACTATTTATTGGCTGTTGGTTATTCAAGCTTGAGAGGACATAGTGTTCCTAAAATTGTGCCTAAAACCTTATCATAGTTTCTTTGAAACATTAGTCTGTGTTCTATACACAATGACTACCGCAGTCTTAGATCCACTACGAATGCCACTGCCCCCGTCAGACGAGGACGACGATCCTGAGGATGCAATACAGATTGCACCAAAATTCAGAATGACAGTCACCCTAAGACTATTAGAAAATGGTTTACAAGCTAGGGGTGGCATGGTAGTTTTCGTGATTGAGGCACACGAATCAAACAAAACAGAGGTTTTCTATTCATGGGTTACACTCCCAGCAGCAAATGCAATAACAAAGACATTTCACTACTATATAGAAGGAAATGCACCACGGGAATATGGTCCGTTTGAGGACATAGAGATTCCACTCACTTACCAGGAACATCATTACTGGTTTAATGGCGCCCTACCCCACGTACGAGAAAGAGTAAGGTAAGGCCCGCTCAGAGGAGACGGGGCCACATGGCCGATACTAGCGGCTTACACACCGCATCCTGACATTGGCACAATGCCACAGCCAAAATTTCTCATACAACACAGATTTAATTAAAATCTACAGAAACCTTACACAGTTCATCATGAGGACTTTAACAATCCAACCTGCACCAGGTGCAGCAAATAGTACTCCAGCTCAGGGTACAGGAAATAAAATTACTCCTCAAACATTACACGCGGTAATGGGCAAAATGCCCGCAAAACGCAAACAAATACCATTCTGGATAGCTCAGAAAATAACTCAGCTTGAAGCAGTATTTCCGAATACTACCACCTATGAAAAACACAGAATACTAACAAACTGCTTGCCCATGGGGATCACACCACAAATAGAGGACTGCACCTCTTGGGGTACAGTCTTTGCTGCCATATATACCAGAACACATGGTATCCAGTCATTAGCAGTAGTACCTGACGTATTGAGACAGATACAAAAGGAGTATGGAGCAGAGCCTGCCCTTAACTTAGGGATGAAGTTACTAGGTAACTACGAACAGGTATCAGCCATAATACTAGCTAACATTAAGGGGGAAGCAGCTTCAGTGGCGATCCGCCAACGTCTAAGGGAGTTCAGTCCAGTGGATCAACAACACAAACTACCCAAAATAATTGAAACTGCATATGCAGAACTAGGCAGAGACAGTCTAGGTGGGAAAACATTAAAACCACAACTGGTGGGCAGTCCTGAAAAGGACACTACAAAGCAGACACCTACTTCTTCTAAAAAGAAGTGGGAAAACAAAAAGCAACAAAAGTCTAAAGACAGCAGATTTCAATCAAGAGGCAGGTCTCCTCAACAGGAGCCCTCTGAAAGGAGGTATAACCTCAGGAATTGGGATAATATTAAAAAACCTGACAGGTATCAGGATACTGATACACGTTCCTCTCGTTCCTTTCAGGGTTCATCAAGAAACTCCGAGGGGGAAGGACGGTCAGAACACAGACAAGAGGAGCGTACAAAGTCCAGAGACACGCAACGCGCTGCGGACTACGCACCTAAAAAAGGAGATAAACAAAAACAAAAACCTCAGTTCAAAAAGAAGAAGGTAGCAGGTCTCAAGATCAGACATGCCCAGAATTCTGAGGACACAGCTTCTGAACGGGGAATGGGCTCTGACGATGCTAGACAGCGCGGCAGAAGTAACAATAGCTCGCCAGAACCTGAAGGAATTTCTGGTGACAGCGGAGTTGAGTGAGTATATCACGGTGGAAACACCTGATACTCTGGTAAGTGTCCCACATAAGTTACATGAGATAACACTCCGGATGGAGGGACAAGCCCAGGAAAGTTAAAGGTCTATTTTGGGAAAATCTGTCATCTGGATATGACATCCTATTAGCAGAGCAAGACTGGCCGCCAGCATTCGTCATGGAGTGCCCAAAGGGAGAAAAGGTAATTTATCCAGCATTTTCCGACCTCGTTCCCATACATTTAAAACATGCATATGCGCAGGAGTGGGCGGTTGCCCTAGGTCCAGCATTGTATAAAAATCATGCTGGTTGGGATGAGGATTCAACCCACCACGTGATCCCGTTAAAAATTTGGCCAAAGGCAATACTCTATAAAGCAGGAAGCTAAAAAACAAGTCAGGGAGATCCTAGATCAACTTGAATACCAGGGGGTGATAGAAAATTGCACCTCACCAATGAACAATCCTTTGTTCCCCGTATCAAAACCTGACAACACATCGTTTAGTTTTAGATTATAGACATTTAAACACCTGCACAAAGACATTTGCAGTTCAAAATGCACACAGTGCCGCATTAATGAATAACATTGTGCGACAAAAATACAAAACAACACTTGATATCTCAAATGGATTTTTCTGCCAAAATATAGCGCCTGAAAGCAGGTATTTGACCGCATTCTCAGCGCTAGGGTCCCAACGGCAATTTTGTCATTTGCCCCAAGGGTATAAGAATAGCCCGGGGTTGTTTTCAGCAAGGGTAACAGAGTTACTCCAAAAATTGGATGAAGAAGCATTGTCCTATGTGGATGATATTTATCTGACGGACGATGACTTACCGAGGCACTTGACCAGGGTGAGCACCATTATTATGGGATTCGCCTCTGAGGGCTATAAATTGAATTTCCAAAAATTGCCCATCTCAATGTCCTATTTTTAGGGTATGAGCTGTCAAGTGAAGGAAAAAGCCTAGCAGCTAACTTTTTAGAAAAGTGTGCGCTGCTCCAACCTCCAAAATCGTTAAAGAATTTACAATCAATTCTGGGATTCCTAAATTTTGGTCGAACATACATTTTGGATTACGCAGAAAGAGTAAAACCTTTCTACGACTTAATAAAACCTGATTTTTCAGTCAGACAATGGACACAGGAACATACAAACATCCTACGTTCACTACAGGAAGACATGATAGCTTCAAAACATTTACAGACACGCGTAAACATACGCAACTTAGTGATCAGAGTAATAGCGGGTCAATGCGGGTACACTTATTTAACTTTCAATAAAGGCGAAACGGTACCAATCGCATACAAATCACACCTGTACACAAACGCAGAGATGCGTTTCACTTCAACAGAAAAAATCCTGACAGCAGTGGAGACCGCTGTAGCAAGAGAAAGAGCTCTGGCTCAGGGTAAGCGCATCATAGTCGTGACCCCAGTACCAGCCTTAGAGGCTGTTACAAAGGCTAGCATTCCAAATGCGAAAGCCTTACATCCCAGATGGATACAATGGGCTAATTCTCTTACTGCAACGGATGTTGAATACAGATTTGATCCAAGTTTGAAAACACAAGCATTTCTGCAATACGAACAAGAATATCCTCTACCAAATGAGATTTTGCCTCTAGATCAGTATGAATACATTATTTACACTGACGGATCTGCTCAACCATCCTTAGGGAGTAAGCAAGCTTACAGCGCAGCGTGTGCAATCGTTAAAGGTCGCATGCGCGATGGAAAGTTCCATCCAAGTTGCACTAAAACGCAATCTCTAGGAGACTGCACGGCTCAGTTGGCAGAATTAAAAGCACTGATACTGGCACTGGTAAATACGGAACACGAATTCCCCACACTGATTGTGTGTGATTCCCTTTACTGTACAATGAATATCTACACCATTGGGAACAAAACGGGTTTAAAGACGCGAAAGGTGGCACAATTAAGCATAAAATGCTATGGGAACAGGTAGTGGAGTTGAGAAACGAACTACCAAGGGCTCACGTGATACATACACTGAGTCATCAGCGTGATGGCGTTCACGTTGAAGGGAATTCATTGGCTGATGAAATCGCAAAGGGGGCTGTACGCACAGCGTCCGTAGCTGCAATCACTCGTTCAAAAACGAGAATAGACGGCGAGATTTTGGTAGCTGTCAATGCTTCACGCAAAGGCAGCACAGCAGTACCTAAAACATTTCCACTCAAGTACTCCTACAAGTTAGATGCACAAAACATTCCATATGCTCAGATTCCTGGAGTGGGGGATAGAGTAATACCAAATATGATTGGATTGTAGGTTAGGTTTAATTGTGGCGGCACACGAAGGGATAGGTTCTGTACATAAGGGACTTAGGGAGACTTTCTTTGTTGAAACAACGCTACTGGTGGCCCGTGATGAGAAGGCAGATTAGAGACTATGTCTGGAACTGCGACATCTGCAAGCAGATGAAAGGGTCCACCACAACACGTCCAGTACAGATACAATTATTAGACAGCATTAGGTTGTCCGTTTGTGTACGTCCAGCTCAAGTTTCCTCAAGGTCTGGCCTCAGCGCTCGGCTGACGCTCGAACTGTTATAAAAGATTTGCGAGTCTTTATCGGCACATACGCAGTTGGCACGTTACATTTTGACCGTGGCCCGGCGTTTAGCTCTCGGGCTTACAAAGAGGCCATGGAAGGAATGGGCGTAGCATTGCTGTACTCCTCTCCGTACCAGCCTGAGGGAAATTCTGTTGTGAAGAGGAAAAACCGTGACTTAAAGCGAGCTTTAACAGCTAGGGTATTAGGCAAGGGCGGTAGATGGGTCGATCACTTATATGGGGTACAAAGAGCCCTAAACAATCAGCCAAGAAGCTCTCTAGGGGGTGTCACTCCTTACGAGGTCCTATTTGGGACAAGAATGTGGGTACCTGATCTTGATTGTTAAGGCACAGTGGCGGATGAAAAACCATTTGATATCCATGATTGTTTGGCTGTTTTACAGGATCTAAATGAATCCAGGACACAACAAAGCAACGTCCACTTAAAACAGACCGCCACTGAGGAAGTCAAGGCAGTAACGGCAAGACCTGTCTGGATCCCAAAAGTTGGGGATCTGCTCAGAGAGAAGATTGTAGACAAGAAAGAATTCGGACCATCCTACAGAACAGCTGTACCGGTCCTAGCAATCCAGGGCACAAGAACTGTACTTCTGCTGCCTCTTGCCGGGAAAAAGGAGAAAAGATTTGTCTCAATCGACTTAATCAAACCACACTATGTGGCTGATACTAAACAGTAGGCCTCGTGGACTCCACAGTAGCAGACGCCCTCCTCTTGCTACAATCCAAGGAGTTCAAACAGAAAGACTCATCACGTTTGAACAGCCACCTGTAAGGAATGAAGGACTAAGCAACAATGCTAAGGAACTCGTTCCACTTCAAGAAGTTCATCTTCAAGAAGAAAATCAACTTAACAACCAAGTTGCAATCAGACCGACTACAGACGTCTACGTCAACATTCCTCGTCAAGAGCAAAATCCGATTTCAACAAATCCCAATGCAATTCCAACAATTGATCGAACTGCTTCTGGCTATTTCATGAACTTTGATACGTTTTCACTGGCTCCAAGCGAGCCGGAAACGACGCCAGCCAAAAAATCACACAAACAGAAACTCATTGACTTTTTTTAGAAAGACCTACCTGGTGTCACCTTGAATAGAACTATGGTATATCACTGGGATTTTATTTTTTATTTTCTGGCTAGGTTTAATAATAACTTTTAGTATGCTTATTAATGGACGATACCTCCAGCAAAGCTCTACAGCCCAAAGAGTCAGTTTGATTTTAAAGCCACACCAGTCTTCACATCGTGGACCAAGAGACTTGTCTTCAGTGAACATCACAGCAGTTCCTATACCGGACGGTATAGTATGGGACAAGATTGATTTTGATATATTCGGTCCGACTGAACTTTTAAAGCTTAAACATGTATTTAAAATTTCCTTAAATGATATCATTACCTCCAGTACATTTTCTGATGATTGGGACACTGAAACTATACATAATAGGATGTCTGATTTAGAAAAACTGCAGCATTTCCGAACAATGAAATGTTAGAAAGTACTTCAGACTATGATACATTGTACTGTTACCAACACTATGGTCATCATTTCTTGCACAAATCCATAACACCTAGAAATGTATTTGAATACCACCAGTGGGAACACTGCCCAACACCTCCAAAAGGTAGTTCGCAAACTTTTGCACAGAAATTCACAGACTTTTCAGGGTTTAACACATCTGACCCAAAGTCAATTTTTTACAAAGTGGCAACAACAGCAGCACAAAAAATTATGTTGACTAACACCAAACAGATTTACTCTGCTTCCTTCATGGCCCAGTTGTCTACACAGGGTTTCGACCTATGGAAGGACACTATAGATTTAAAATCGATCTGGGGTTCTAGGGACTGGCAGGTCCAGGGAACAGAAGCACTTTTTAGAGCATGCCTCATTCCACAGCAGATGATATTTCTACACTGACACTGTGCAACAGACATCCTGTCTTGGACTAGCCAAGAACAAGGAAATGAACTCACCCGGATTTCCAGTACCATCACAGATGGGTGGGGAGCAGAATTCAACTACACATGGGGTAAGATTAGATGACATTCTCCAGTACAAAAGGTCAGATCCCAATTGGACAGGATGGCTGATTTGGCCCGTTGACACAAACACATGTCAACAGAGATTCCTAGGTATAACCGAGGGGTTTAGTATCAGTAGGCCAGATACACGCTATGTACAGAGACAACACCCAGGGGTAGTGACATCCTATAGTGTTGGGAAGTTGTGCCTTGATTGGCTAGAGACCTCAACACTCACAGAAGTAAAACATCACTTGACCTTACTCACACCTGATGTGGACCTTAGGGATTTCTTGTCAGTCCCAAGAAAAACACGTCAGAAACGTTTCATATATGCTGGCATTTATGCCTATTATAATGAAAACTGGAAAATATCCCAACAGGAGGCTGCAGAAAGAATACGGGAAATAGACCGTATTAACCTAGAGAAGGCATTAGCTGTAGTGGATAATGGGTTAACAACTTTGACCTCCAGGATTTACTCCTTAGGCAACATTGTGTCTTCGGCAATCGACATATTAGAACAAGATCTGGCCTTGTTACAACACGGGCAATCCCAATTACGTTCTATTATGATGTTAAGCTGGACGCTGCAATCTTTGCGTGCAGGCTATGTGCCCTGGCGTTTTATAAACACAACGTCTCTGTTTTCAGAATACAATCTAACTGATAAACAGACAGAAATGGCACAGAGAGGAGCCAAATATACAATGCTGCGTATTGAGAAACTGGAAAGGTTACCATTCACTGTAGCCGAATCACCATCAACAGAATGGCTAATTCATGGCCAAATCACTCTGCCGGTCACTACGTTTCAGTTTCAATATTGCCTTGAGCAGAGGCAGGAAGGTAAATATGAAAAAATGGGTAAGGGATACATCAAGGAAACTTGGGAGTTACCATATAGATATCGATGCCGGAATGGGGATCGAGAAGTGTATCTGAGTGGTACAAACTGCAAGAATGCCTTAAGCAGTTCTCTCATGTGTCAGGATATTTCTCTGCACGGAGCATGTAGTGGTTCGGTAGCGAACTTATCGTGTCACATGTCAGGGACCCCAGCGGCCAAGATCACACCGGTTTTCCAGCTGCTCTCGAATGGGAGTTACTTAATGCTAAATGATCAAGGTTGCTGTGGGATGTTTCCGGGCGTCGCCTATCTGGTCACTGTTAACACCGGGGTTACTTGCTGTATGCAAGTATTGTTTCCGCCACTGAACACAGTCAGGGAGGCGCCGTTATGGCCTTCGTTGAATGTTTCCTTCATACGATTTGATACTTTGAGCAGACTGAAAGCCATGCTTTTACAGCAACCCGTGCCCTTAACCTCCGCTCAAGAAATCTTTGAACTTCAAGTTGCAAGGACCTCGACTGAGATACAGGCGCTCATACGTACGAACTGCCCCTTTCATTTCGCAGAAATGGTGGGTCGTATCTTTAACATGTCTGACACGAGCGGTATTGTACACCTATTTAAGACCATAGGGTCAGGACTATTAAGCACCTTTCAGACGGTCCTCGGAGTAATCCCAAATTTTATACACTCCGTATTGGGAAGCGTCTGTGGAGGTTTCCCGCTTATCCTGTTCCTAATTGCAGGAGTCCTGATTGTAATCCTACTGCTACGCAATGGACGGCCCAAGTTCCGAGGAAATGGCGAACATACTCATGGAGCGGAAATGCCGTGAACTCATGGTGCAGCTTCTGGGTATACCTTGCCTAAGAGAACTGAACGCCTCTTGGTTTCTATCGTTTAGACCAGTCTGGGTGGACTGCATCTTACCTGTTCTTCAATGCCTGTTTTGCGGAGAAGAATGCACGTTGGATCTCTGTCTAACGTTTCCATCAGATACACCTCCGGACATGGATGCTATGCTGGACCCCCTAAAGGCCCATGCTCTGCGTTGTCCCCAGCGTCTTCCAATTCTGATGAACGCATTCCTTGAGAATCCACAGGTGCCGTTTGCTCCTGCTGGGTTAGGTGGCTCTTCCACAGGCACTCAGGTAACAACTGCTGCACATGCTGCCGCAGCACCGACTGTTGGTAGTGCTGAATTCCATCTATGTGCGATTGACGTTCTCTGTGAGGCGTTGGATTTGTCGTCTGTAGTAGCTAACACCGATTATGCTGTATCTCCCAGCCAGGACACTTAATCTTGGATTGGCTCATTGCGTCCTGGGAAAGAATTCGGCTTCTCCACTTCATTTCATAAATAAACTAACTAAATTTGGAACTTTCCTTATATTGACACTTTCACTTGAGAAAGAGTGGCTTTCTCCTGCTTGAAGTAATGCAACTTTTATGAGTGAGACAGAATTGACTTTTTCAAGTGGCAACTAAATAAATAGCTGATTTTTAAACATTTTAATTGTTTTTTTAAGCATGTTTTTAGCTGTTTTTAAGAAAAAAATTTAATTGTCCAGATTATAAGTATGGTCATTGTCATCCAATTCGAAAGTGGAGTGGGTGTTACGTTTCGTATAGAGGCCCTAATATACACACGTTCATATATGCCGTATATGGTCATAATCGTATATGCCCTATTATGGTCATACGCATATATGCCCTACTATGGTCATAATCTCCTATGCCCCAATATAGGCATGATCTTTCACCTACATTAGTTCCCTACAGTACACAACGAACTCTGAGGGTTGAACGTTATCTAGTCTGTGGTTAGAACACTGCAAGGTCTTTCCTGAACACAGGCCTACAATGTACTCATAAATTATGCATGAGCATTCACCAGCTACATCTCTCGCATAATATGTATGTACAAAGTTCACCCCTGACGTCTTCCTCATGTCTAACAAAGACCAATACAAACCATACTGAGGGACGAGACACTTTAGGGTATAAATACACCACATCTTGCCACGGTAAGATAGAGGGAAACGAGACTTCCATGCTGACACACTGACCAGAGACGCTGAGGCTCCTGCATGCAGCCGCTCCAGCTGACAGCGGTCTAACAGCCCTTGCGGGGTGTCCAACTCGAGACCAGGACGAGGTCCCACACGCTCTCTATTCAGGGGTTCGACTAAATCCTAGAAGGATTCTTGGCTCTTAGACCTACACACATGCTAGGTACATCTAGTTAGGCATCGTAGGAGTACACGCACTTTTGGGTGACATTCTATTACGCATTTTATATTCATGTATGTATTCATGATTATTGCAATATGGTAGAACTGTACTATCCTTTCACTTTGATCGTACTGCTGATAATATATCTCTGCTATTGTCTGCTGGTTGCTGCAGCACATATATTTTACACTAGAATAACAACTGTTCAATAAATACTTATTGAAACGCCCAGACTGTTTATTCTGTGTAACTCTCTGAGACAAACCGAATAAGTAAGCACGAGTGACTGAGCGAAATGTAGTACATTGTTTCCACGATTCTGCGGGATCAGGATTGTCATGATCTAAGGTGGCCAGAAACTAATCTCTCCCAGATAAGAGGAGATTCTAGTGGCACTGTGAGCTAGCTAATGCAAATCCAGCTAACATATGCGGTGGGTGTGCAGAGTCAGTCTAACACCAAGCCCACAGTTTATGTTATCCAAACGTGCAGGTCCTGCAGGGGTACTATAGGAACTACACGACAGAACCAGCTGGATGACGTCAGAATGGCAGTAGACAAGGGGAAGCGGTCCTCGATTTATCTGCCACCTTTAACATTGTGAACCATAACATATTGGTTAAGAGATTATCTCAGTAAATCTTATTTAGCGGATAGATCAAGTAATCAATCTTCCGCCTTTTTGCTCTACATTTATTAGGGAAATCGATCAGGGGGTATTACAAGGCTCCTCTGAGTCAGACATTTTTTATCTATTTGAGACTACTGGCTCATCTAAGCAGATCCTGTGGCACTGACATTATGAAGTAATGCAGACATTTTATCGTTCGATCACTCTGTCACCCTCACTCGAAAGCTTTCATAATTACATACAAGGCATTTCTACTTGGCTCGACACCAACTCGCTAAAATTTAACACTGGTAAAACTGAAATATTGCGTTGGTCTATAGGCAAACCCTCCTTGGCACTCCGAGCAAACTTCTGGCTTTATGAGGATAATGCAGATTCTTCCACAACAAATTTGGCTCGCAATCTTGGCATCCAGGTGGACAGTAACCTTTCTGATACTGCTTGCATCAATAAGATTTCATCTTCTTGCTTCGGGTTATCTGAAAAATGTTACCTTCTCTGCCTCTCCAATACCTCTCCTTGGTTGTGCAGACTGCCATCCTCAGTAGACTCTACTACTTTAACTCATTATCTTTAGGCGCTCCTGATTATCTACTAAAACGCCCGTCTTGCATCCAAGTGGCCGCTGCTAAGTAAGCCCTTTCATTGCCTTGCTACACCTCTGCTTCATCCACTTTGGATTCACTCCCAAGAAAGTGGTGTTTAAGTCTCTGCATTACCTGCATAGCTTTTCATCAGACCGCTCCTCTGTTTTTGCAGGACAAACTTATCACCCTCAGAGAATTTTACATTCGGTGAACGCAAATTTACTAGTGGTACCAAAGTTCAAAAAGATCCGCACTGGAGGACAGTCCTTTTCTGTTCAAGTGGCCAGACTGTGGAAGAATCTTCCTCCTCTTCGCTCCATCAGTGAACTACTGGCATTTAAGAAAGCTCTGCACACGCGGCTATACACGCGTTAGTTCTACACTGACCAATCCTTCTCCATAACATCGCACCAGGATAGCGTTTTAGGTTACAGTTGCGCTCTACAAGTAACTTATAATAACAATGGAAGACCACTAACAAAAAGCCACTATGTATATAATTTTTTTTTAACCAAAACCAATAGTCTGGCAAGACAATTTAACTGTCTCAAAGGCCAGACCTATATAAAAATATTTTCACTGAAATAAAGGTTAAAGTGATAATATAATTAGGTGCTGGAATGAGATAAACTAATGTTGAAAAACCCAAATACACCAGTTTTAGCTTAGTCAAAAAAAAAAAAAAATAGAACTTACGACCCCTTCATGCACTGGGCTTCAGTAGGGCCTTACAACCATCTCTGGGCAAACGCCCCAACCCCTATTCACACCCTCCACTTTTTGTTTAATTTTAACATGTCATAAGTGATGTAGCATGTGTGGTCATAAATGCATTTACACCAAATAACAAAAAGCACCCTTTTTGACTAAAGTTCTAACTTTCTGCCATTTTTGGTGCAATTCCATTCAGCTGTTTTTTGCCTGTATTGGAGAGCAAAGTTTCCTATGGAAATTAACATGGGAAATCGATGTTTTGGGGACACCTCTTCCCTTTTTTCTTGGTACGGCTTAACGGATCATGGAAAACTTTCTATGAAGGAACTGAACGAGAACTTTTATTGGCAAAGTTTTGCGCAGGTTCAAACACAAACAGTTATTAAAGAAACAAAAAATATCGTCCCTGTGTAAAGTCAGACCTACTGACAGTGGTACCACCAGTGTAATGAACAAGTTATCTTTGGTAATGCCTTTTCTTGTAGAGAGCATCTAAACACAAATACCTCACAATATGAATTTCCCCAGTCGCCAAGATCGGGTCCAGAGTTTTGAAAGCAATTCCCCCACCGATCAGTAGTTGGCCACGCGAGAGATGGCCTGCTCGAAGTGTGATGTCTGCAACACCCCCGTGTGCTGACATCAGTATCTTTCTGATCTCTGTCCGCGCAGATGCGGAGCCCATAGAAATCAGAATATGCCATTGTGCAGACCTCTAGATTGGAATTTTATTAATAGGCTGTATGAGTCAGTTCCACAGAACGGTGAGGAAGGTGGGTCAGTAAAGAATCTGCACTTCAGGCCTCTACAAAAAAAAAAAATGATTTACTAGATTTAAGTAACTTGTTCTCCTGACAGACATCTAACCGTAGACTCCTCGCCTTATGGTGAAGGGCCTGTGGAACGGCTCAGACCAGAAAAACCAGCATAACAGGTAGGGCAAAATGCCCATGCCAACTGGCCATCCAGGCAGTAGTCTTTGTGAACATGTGGAGGGCTGCTCATGTAGCAGCCTGGCATATGTCTGAGACTGGCACACCACGAGCCAGCGCAGTGACGAACAAGTTACTTACCTTCGGTAACGCATTATCTGGTAGAGACTCTAGCTGCAGATTCCTTACCTTTGAATTTCCCAGGCGTCCGGCTGGATCCCGAAACTTTTACTGAGCAATACCCCTTGCGTGCGCCATTGGGTGGCTCCGCGTGACGTTAGCATAGGTTATGACGTTGCTGTATCTATATAGGCGCCACCCAGGTGTGTGGACGTCAGTACTTTGTTTTTTCCACGCCAGGAGCGCAGAGCCACGAAGTAACTGACAGTCGTGTGCAAACCTACGGCCCTGAAAACGGGAGTAACCCTAGACCTATAACATTAGTCCACAAAGCAGGGCGGCATGGGTGGGGCTGTAAGGAATCTGCAGCTAGATAGAGTCTCTACCAGATAATGCGTTACCAAAGGTAAGTAACTTGTTCATCTGAGAGACTTCTAGCTGCAGATTCCTTACCTTTGAATTAGATACACAAGCCATACCATCCTGGTGGTGGGTGCAGACCAATACCTCAAACTAGGAAGTCATATAGGACCGAACAGGCAAAATGCCCATCCCTGCGGACCGGACTGTCCAGGCAGTAATGTCTGGCAAACATATGCAAAGATGCCTGCGTTGCTCTCTGACATATGTCCAGGATTGGGACACCCCGAGCCAAGGCTGTAGTCGCAGCCTTCCCCCAGGTGGAATGGGCCCTTAATCCCTCAGGGGGCTGCTTCTTTGCCAGGGCATAGCAGATCTTGATGCAGAGAACAACTAAGCGAGAGATGGTCCTTTTCTGCACTGCCCTTTCCTTCTTAGGTCCCACGTACCCCACAAAGAGTTGGTCGTCCACCCGGAACACTCTTGTGCGGTCAAGGTAGAACAACAATGCTCTTTTTGGGTCCAGTCGGTGGAGACGCTCCTCCTCCTCCTCTTTAGAGGGATGCGGGGGAGCAAAGGCGGCGGGCAACGTGATGGATTGACCCAGATGGAACGGGGTCACAACCTTTGGTAAAAAAAAGGAAGCCCTGGTGCGAAGCACCACTTTGCCTAGAAAAGACATCAGATAGGGAGGCATGAAAGATAACGCATGCAACTCACTCACCCTCCGGGCAGATGTAATCGCCACTAAAAAAGGCTGTTTTGATGGTCAACAGCCGGAGGGGACAGTTATGTAAAGGCTCGAAGGGAGCACACATTAGGTAGGCGAGGACAAAATTAAGGTCCCACTGTGGCATAACAAAGGGCGTGGGTGGAAATAAGTGAGCCAGCCCTTTTTGAAACCTATGTACAATTGGAGACTTAGAGAGAGGGATGGTCTGGCAGCCGCATAAAAGCAGACAGCAGAGAGGTAACACTTGAGTTCCCTGCTGGGCAAGGGTCAGAATGAATAAAAGGACAGTGGAAAGAGAAGCAGAAAGAGGGTCAATAGACCTTTCTGTACAATATAATACAAATTTCTGCCAACGGCAGGCATGTACCGTCTTAGTGAAAGGCTGCCTGGCCGCCAAAATAAAGTTACGTACCTCGGGAGGAAGGTCACAAGCCATCAACTGCCGCTGCTCAATCTCCACGCATGGAAGCACAGAGTTGACAGGTTCGGGTGGAGAACCCTCCCCTGCTGCTACGACAGAAGATCCTCCCGAAGGGGCAGCCTGATCGGAGGATCGATGCTCATCTTCAGAAGCTCTGGATACCAGACTCTCCTCGCCCAGTCCAGAGCCACAAGAATGACTTGGGCCCGGTCGCTTCTGATCTTCTTCAGAACCCTGGGCAGGCGTGGTATGGGCGGAAAGGCGTACAGCAGGCCTGAGCTCCACTAGCGACGAAAGGCATCGCCGAGCGATAGCCGCCTTGGAAACTCCAGTGTGCAGTATTGCCAACAGTATTGCTGACACTGCGGGTTCTCTTCAGAGGCAAACAAATCTGACCAAGGTTCTTCCCACTGATGAGACCATGCGCCACCTCCAACTGGAGACGCCATTCGTGATCAGCTAGGCATCGACGGCTGAGTTCGTCCACCCTAGCGTTCAGCGAACCTGCCAGGTGTTGAACCACCAGGGTTACGCCCTGATGTGCCAGCAATGTCAAGAGCCACAGGGCCTCAACAAAAGGTTCCATGACCCTACTCCGCCCTGCTGTTGCAGTCCGACATGGCGGTGGTGTTGTCCGTGAACGACCTGCACTAACTTGATTTAATTTGAGCATTTATAAAGCGCACAACTGCCCAAAGGCGTCTAGGCGCTAATACCCGGAGTACAGCAAGGTTGCCAATGAGACTGGGTGTGAAAGGTTAGTTGACGAAGAGCCATGTTTTTAGTGCTTTTCTGAAGGCTAGAAGTGTTGGGCTGTTTTTTTATCCAGGCTGGGAGCATGTTCCAAGTTTTAACAGTTCCTACCAGGAAACTTCTTCCACCCCAGCGAGCTCTCTTGAACCTCGGTGTTTGTAAAAGTTTGCAGTGAGCCATCCTTAGATTTCTAGGCGGTATGTACCACCTCTTGACAGAGGGAAGAAATGCTTTCAATGCCAATTGAATCGCCCGGAACTTTAACAAATTTATGTGGAGCCCCAACTCCGCCGGAGACCAGTGTCCCCTGATCTCCACCTCTCCCAGATGACCACCCCATCCCAGAAGTGACGCATCTGTCACAACTGTGAGATCTGGTTGGATAAGGGAGAGGGGTCTGCTGTTGACCCAATCGCGGTTCGTCAACCACCACTGCAGATCTCTCACAGTTCCTTCTCATGTCTGGACCAAGTCGGTGAGATTTCCCTGATGCTGTACCCACTGGAACTTCAAGTCCCACTGTAGAGCCAGCATACACCACCTGGCATGCTTTACTAACAGGATGCAGGAGGCCATGAGGCCCAACAGCCTCAGAGTCAGTCTCACTGAAATCCAGGATAGAGGCCGAAACATCGGAATCATAACCTGAATATCCTGGACTCGCTGCTCATGAGGTTAGACCCGAAACTGCACTGTGTCCAGAACCGCTCCGATGAAAGGGAGTGTCTGGGAAGGAGTCAGGTGTGACTTTGGCACGTTTATAGAGAACCCCAGGGAATGCAGGAGGTTCGCCGTAGTCTGAAGGTGGGAGACGACAGCCTGGGGAGAGGATGCCTTCAACAGCCAGTCGTCAAGGTAGTGGAAGACTGACACCCCTAACCTGTGCAGATCAGCTGCGACCAGCGCCATCACCTTGGTGAACACCTAGGGGGCACTGGTAAGGCCGAAGGGGAGCACGGTAAACAAAGTGCTGGCGGCCGACCTTAAACCGCAGGTAACGCGCCTGTGGCCCGGCAGGATGAGGATATGATAATACGCATCCTGCAGGTCCAAAGCTACCATCCAGTCTTCCTGATCTAGGGCAGACAAGACCTGAGCTAAAGTAAGCATCTTGAACTTCTTCTTGAGGAAGAGATTGACGGTCCGAAGATCTAAAATGGGCCGCAACCCTTTGTTCTACGGAATCGGAAAGTAGCAGGAATAACACCTACTGCCTACTTCTGCAACCAGGACCCTTTCAATAGCTCCCCTGGCCAAAAGAGCTGTAACTTCTTCCTGGAGCAATTTTAAATGATCCTTCCTCAGCCGTTTCCGATTTGGCAGAACGGGAGGAGGAAAAGAAAGGAAAGGCAGAGAATAGCCTGCCTCAATGATCTGCAAGACCCACTTGTCCGATGGTGTGGACCTCCAGTGGGGGGATGATGATGGATTGGATTCTCCTGCCAACTGGAGTGGTATGGTCTTGCAGAGTCAGGCTAGGAGTGCTTGGAGGCTGCGGCTGCTGGGGGCAGGGTGGCAGACTACTTCTGGATTCCATTCCTAGGCCGGAATGAACCGCGTCCAGCTTGGGAAGCCTGCGTAGGACGGTGGCTGGGATAGGGCTGACGCAGCTGGAAACCCCATCCCTTGCCACAAATGGGGCGAAAGGTAGACTGGCCACCAGGAGTTGGAGGCGCCCAAGGATCTGGCCGTAGCTCGAGAGTCCTTGAACCTCACTTGGGCCGAATCTGCCTTTTCCCCAAAAAGGTGGGTTCCAGCAAAGGGCATGTCCATCAGATTTGCTTGGATATCACCAGAGAAGGCAGTTGTCCTAAGCCAGGCGTGGCGTCTCAAGGCCACTGTCGTGGAAATCGATCTGCCCAGCGAATCAGTCGTATCAAGGCCACACCTTATGGTGAATTTTGCTGCATCTCTCCCATCCTTAACTGCCTGAGAGAGCACAGCCCGGGCCTCCTCCGGGACATTGTGGCAGCACTTGTGCAACAGTCTCCCAAAGGGAGTGGGAGAAACAGCCCAATAAGCATGCAGTATTCACTGACCGCAATGCAAAGTTGGAGGAAGAAAACTTCTTCCCAAATGAATGCAGCCTCTTGGATTACCTATCCGGAGGAGCGGAAGGGAACACGCCCTGTGATGTAGAGGCCTGCACCACCAAACTTTCTGGGGAGGGGTGTTGGCTGAGAAACTTTGGGTCGCCCGGAGCTGGGCGATGACGGCGTGAGATTGTCATATTCACAGGAGCCTCTGTGCTAGGCTTGGACCACGTGCCTAGAAGGACATCAGTAAGTGCTTCATTAAGGGGAAAAAGGTGTTCCGAGGTGGAAGCCCCAGGCTGAAGCACTTCAATCAGGAGACCAGGGCAGCTCCAGTCCAAGGACCTCGGCTGCCCTCAACCACCATGGCATAAGATGCCCCCTCCTCCGTAGCCACAGATGGAGACAGCATGCCAGTATCTGGAAGAGTATCCAGTCCACTGGCTTCCCCAACTTCCCCATACCAGTCCAACTGCTCTGCAGAGTCATCCTGGTGTTCCAGAGGGTCCATAGACCCCTCCCATTCCTCTCCCGAGCTCAACACGTCCACAAAGTGTTCATGTGACAACATAGAACCCCTGGGTTCAATCAACGTCAGAATCGGCATCGAGCGACTTCGTTCTGACTCTGTGTCGTCGGGGATAAGGATGGGACTGGCACCGGCGGCGCTACAGGCAATGACTTCGTTGACCCAGATCTGGGATTGAATCCGAGGCATGGCCGGAGCCGACGACATCCAATCGGACGAGGCCTCCTCAAACCCCACGGGGCCCTAAGGCTCAACAGAGGGGTCGTTCCGCTCAAATGAGCGGCGCATGGCCTCGTAGAACTCTGATCTGAGTGGCGGTCGCTCCGGCTCCTGTAAAAGGAGGGAGGCGCGAAGTCAGCTTCGTAGAACCGTGCCTTAAGGTGTCAGTGCCCCTTACCTGCTTCGTCGACGAACGACAGTCGAGGTGAAGATGAAGTCCGCTTGGACTTCTTCTTGCGCCTCTTCCCCGAGTGTCCCGCGACCTCGAGTGGGATTAAGAGGACTTTGGGCTCTGACAGCGGTCCCGCGACCGGGATCTACACAGAGTCTCGCTTGACTGGGTCAGCTTTCGGGCCGCAAGGAGCTTCAAAGCCCGCTACAGTAAGGTCTTAGGAGCCATAGCCCGACAGTCCGAGCACGGCTTCAGATTGTGGTCGTGCTCGAAACACAAGAGGCAGACGAGGTGGGGATCGGTGACCAACATCGTGCGGGGACAGGCCCCGCATGGGTTAAATCCTGTCTCCCTCGAAGACATCCTCGCACACGATGGAAAAAAATCTGGAAGTCAACAAAGTGTTGAGAAAAAGCCTGTCAAAAAGCGACAGAGGGGTAACTCATCCCGGATCTGCGCTTTACTGGCGCGGAAAGAAAAGAACTGACGTATGTGCGCCTATATAGGTACCGCAACGTCATAACCGACGCGGACGACGTCACGCGGAGACGAATGGAGCCACCTGACGGCGCACGCAAGGGGTATTGCCCAGCCCGACGCCTAGGAAATTCAAAGGTAAGGAATCTGCAGCTAGAAGTCTCTATCAGTTAGAAGCCTTCATCTTGGTGAAATGAGTATGCAGGCCTTCTGGGAGCTGCTTTTCAGTTAGCCCATAGCCGATCTTGATACATAAGAATCTATCTTGATGGTTTTCTTTTGCACCGCATTCTCCTTTTTCACATTATAGAAGCTCACAACAACCAGTTGAACTCTGGTCCGATCAATGTAAAAACTATAGGCTTTATTAGAGTCAAAAAGGAGGAACTATTGAGTGTAGAAAGCCAGCAAGGTTATGGATTGCCCGATGTGGAAGGGCATAACTACCTTCGGCAGGAATGCTACTTTCGTCCCAAGGACCAATGTGCCCAGGAAGAATGATATATATATATGGCTGTTGGATGGACAGAGCCGAAGTTCACTGACTCGTCTTGCAGATGCAATGGAGACGAGGAACATCATTTTGATGGTCAGCAGACGTAAAGGACAGCTGTGAATTGGTACAAACTAAATAAGTGAGAACCTAACTGAGGACCCACTGCAGCATAACAAGGGGTGGCAACAGAAACATGTGGGCCAGCCCTTTCTAGAAATGCATCATAAAAACCTATATGAAAAGTGATGGCTGATCCAGCAAACTGAAAAAGGCGAAAGATAATCCATAGCTGTTGCCACAGGAAAGCCTTGCTGGGCTAAAGACAGGCAAAACAACAAGCTATCACACAACTTTGCATCCAAGGGTTGGCTGTGTGTACACCAAGCAACAAACTTCACCCAGTGTCCTTCGCAAACCATTCTGGTGGATGGACGCCTGGCTGCCACAATGACACCAACCACTTTGGGCGGGAGATCAAAAGCCATTAACGGTCACCATTCAATCTCCATGCATGGAGATGCAGGTTTGAATGCAGGGCCCAGGACTGCTGCTGTGACAAGAGATCTTCCTGAAGGAGCAGCCAAATGGAGAAGCAAAGGAGGAAAAATGCTCATAGGCGAAGTTTCAGTTCCACAGTCTTACCGCCCAGTTCAGAGTCACTAGGACGTGACCCAGCCTTTCTTGATCTTCAGCACTCTGGGCTGAAATGGTAGAAGCAGAAAAGCTATACAGGAATCCCGAGCTTCAGTTGAAACTAAGGCCCCTCAGAGGGAGAACTGCCTTGGGAACTCTAAACACACTAAAGCTTTGATGCTGACCATTCTCTGCAGTGGCAAAATCGAGCCAGGATTCACTCCATCACAGTAAGATGTCCCTGTGCCAACTCCAATTGCCATTCGTGATCCGCTAGTCAACATTGATTGCGTAGGGCTGCCTTGGTATTTAAAGATCCTTCCAGGTGCTGTGCAATCAGGGAAATGCCCTGAGCCTTCAGCCACTTTGAGGCTCCGGGCACACAACTCATAACCCAAGTCCTCCCGGTTTGTTGCAACACCAGATGGCGGTTGTTTGTGAGAACCTGTACCTGTTACCCCTTGATGTTTCGGAGGTACGCTATCTGTGCCAAACAGATACCTCATAACTTTAACAGGTTGATGTGGAGGAGTCTCTTCACCAGAGACCTCTGATCTCCACCTCTCCTAGGTGGCCTCCATAACCCAGCAATGATGCATTTGTCACAACAGTTAGCTGTGGGTGGGGCATAATGAGGGGTCTGCCGCTGGTCCAATTGAAATTGAGCAGCCACCACTGCAGGTCTTTCGCAGTCTCTTCTGACACCAGGATAACCTCTGATAGGTCCTGATGGTGCTGAGCCCAAGGAGGTTTCAGCGGAACCAGCCATGTCCTAGTGCCACCTGTTGTGATAAAAGAGGAGAAGAAGCCTCAAAGCTGCTCTCACTGAGACCCAAATCAAGGGTTGAAACAGGAGCCCCTGGGAGGTGGTGTTCCCCGGGGCATAAATGAGCCCTAGGAAGAGGGGGTCCCCGTGCCCCCCCCCCCACCCCCCTTTTGTTTGAAAAACAAATGCTCCCGGGACCTGGCCCACCCAGGGGCAATATTAAAAGCGAACGCAGGAGATGTGACTGGCCTGGTAGCGCATCACGCCTCTCTGCATATCTAATTTACCACCTGTCCTGGTGCCAAATGGGCCCAGGGCAGGACGTTCGGAGTTCCCCTGTCTGGGAAGCCGTAAGGAATAGTTTCTTACCTGTAACTCCAGTTCTCTTGTAGGGGTATTTCCGTGATAGTCATAATCATGTGAATAGTCCCGCCCATGTGCGTGGACCCCGGAGCACTTCATTAGATATAACTTCTTAAGTCGTCATCTTCTGCCTTTCTTCAGGAAGGCCTGCATAGACACTTAAGAGATAAAGAGACAATAATGCAGCCTAACTAACTAGGCTACACTGGCCATTACTTCATCTTGAAGTGAAAAAAGATAGCCAGTTAACTTTTAAATTTAGCAATTTTACTGAGTTTCAACACATAGAAAACTCCCCTTCACAAAACTCCTTTTTTCATGATAGAGATGAAAGGGTTGGACAGAGAAGCCCCCATAGGCTGCCATTATGTGTCTGCAAATGGATACCGTGCCTTTAAGAGTCTCCAGAGACCCCCGGTATCCCATGATGCCCAGCCAGAGGCAGTTACTTTCAGTTCTTTTTGAAGGCGTAGAGTAGCAATGCCTGCTGAGTCCTGGGAACGTCTGTTTCTGCCACCAGGGAGGCGGGCGGGTTGCTCATGACTATCACGGAAATACCCCTACAAGAGAACTGGAGTTACAGGTAAGAAACTATTCCTTCTCTTGTAGGGGATTTCCGTGTATAGTCATAATCATGTGAATAGATTAGCAAGCCCATCCCAAAAAAACAACTCCCCAGCGGTGGAAGAAACAGAGAATAACCTCACTATTGTGCAAATAGATTCCGAAGTGAAGCCTGCCCAACCTGAGCATCTGTCCTAGCATCAGTGTCTAGGCAGTAGTGCTTAGTAAATGTATGGACTGACTTCCAGTGGCAGCCTTACAGATTTCCGAAATAGGTACGTTACTGAAGTAAAGCCGCTGTAGCAGCTTTACCTCTGGTAGAGTGAGCCCTAGGCTTACTAACCAGAGTTTTGTTGGCTTTCTGGTAACACAGCTGAATACAGGAAACAATCCACCTAGAAATGGATTGTTTGGAGGTAGCTAGACCAGTCCGAACCGAGCCATAGTTTACAAATAGCTGGTCTGATCTACGAAGATCCTTAGTCTTGTCCAAATAGAACTTTAAGACCCTCCTGACATCAAGGGAATGAAGCGACCTCTCAGCAGGAGAAATGGGATTTTGAAAAAATGTAGGCAATTAAATAGTTTGGTTCACATGAAACTCTGAAACTACTTTAGGGAGGAACTTAGGCTGAGTCCTCATAATTACCTTAGAGGAATGAAAAACTGTATATGGCTCTCGACAACAGAGTGCCTGAAGTTCGCTAACCCTGCGGGCAGAAGTTATGGCCACAAGGAAAGCTGTCTTCCAAGACAGATGCTGAAGAGAAGCCTTATGAATGGGTTCAAACGGTTCCCTCATCAGTCGAGAAAGAACCACATTAAGCTCCCAAGGAGGCGAAGGACGCCTAATGGGAGGAAACACTTTTCTAAAACCTTCAAGAAAATCTCTGATGACTGGGATTTAAAAAAAGGAAGTTTGTGAAGGACATTTCCTATAAGCAGTCAAAGCTGCCAGGTGAACTTTAATCGAATGTAACTGGAGGCCAGATTGAGCTAAGTGTAGTAAGTAAGGAAGGAAGGATGACATCTTCCTCGCAGGAGGTAGGATCCACATTCTTAGACGCACACCAGATGCAAAATCTCTTCCATTTATATGCATAGGAAGTGTGTGTAGTTGGCCGTTTTGCCTCCTTCAATATCTCCATGCAGTCCCGAGGGAGATTCAAATGTCCGTACTGTACTAACTCAGGAGCCATGCCGCCAAATTCAACGACGAGAGGGTGGGGTGCACCATCTGTCCGCCGAACTTCGTTAGAAGGTCCGGCCGGCATGGAAGACGGAGATGTGGCAGGAGAGACCGGTGGAGAAGGTCTGTGAACCACCACTGACGGGGCCACTCCGGAGCAATGAGGATCATCTTGGCCTGTGATTGTGAGAGCTTGATCAGTACTGTCGGGATCAGGGGAATTGGAGGAAAAGCGTAGAGAAAGCCGCCTGACCAGTTGATCCACAGTGCATTTCCCAGAGTCCCCGGTTGGTAAAACCTGGAGGCGAAGTCGCGGCATTAGCTGTTTTCCGCGGTAGCGAACAGATCGACCTCTGGAGTACCCCATCTTCCGAAGATGTCTCGAACCACTTCGTCGTTTAAGTCCCATTCGTGATTTTCTTGAATGAGTTTGCTGAGAGCGTCTGCCTGAACATTTTGAACACCTGGGAGGTGAGTTGCTGTGATGGTCAGGTTCCTGGCCAATAGCCATTTCCAGATGGGCTGGGCTTCCCGAGATAACACCCGAGATCTCGAGCCCCCCTGCTTGAGATAGAACATTGTTGTCGTATTGTCCGTCTGGACAAGCAGGGAACCGGTGTGAAATGACGGCTGGAAGGCTTTCAGCGCCAAATGAACCGCTCGAAGTTCCAAGAAGTTGATGTGGTACATGGCCTCCTTCCGGGACCACGTGCCCTGTATCTGAAGGTGGTCGGAATGCGCACCCCAGCCGTGGAGAGACGCATCCGTCACTATGGTTTGCGTCGGTATCTCCTTGTGGAAGGGAATCCCCCGGAGGAGATTGCTGGGAGAACACCACCATCGGATGGACTGGAGGGCCTGCTGCGACAGCTGAATCCTGTCTTCCCAATCCCCCAGCTCCTGGTCCCACTGATCCTCCAGACATTCTTGCAGGGGTCTCATATGGAGGCGTGCATTTGGAGTGAGGAAGATACAGGAGGCCATGGAGCCCAGGAGAGAAGATACCTTTCTCACCGTCGGGGAGGGCATGGTCATGAGAGCCTGAGCCTTCCGAAGGATCGATAAGCGTCTCTCCTCCGAAGGACACACGTTTGCCGTGCGAGTATCGATGGTGGCTCCCAGGTACTGTAGACATTGAACAGGAGTCGAGACAGACTTCGTGAGGTTGATGTGGAGGCCCAAACGAAGGAGGAGATTGGAAGTCCAATTGAAATGCAGTTGCGCTTCCTGAGACGTAGCTGCCTTGATCAGCCAGTCGTCTAGATATGGGTAGACGAACACCTTGTTCTTCCTTAGATGTGCAGCAACTACGGCCATGCATTTGGAAAATGTCCGGGGCGCTGACTTCAGGCCGAACGGAAGCACAGAGTATTGATAGTGGTTGTTGCCTACGGCGAACCGCAGGAACTTGCGATGTTTCCTCGCTATGGGCACGTGAAAATATGCGTCTTGCAGATCTATTGCGCATAGCCAGTCTCCCTGATGAAGTTGAGGGTAGATTTGATGCAAGGACAACATCCGAAACTTTTCTCTGCGAATCCATTTGTTTGCATGTCGCAAGTCGAGGATGGGTCTGAACTCGTTGTCTTTCTTGCGGACTAGAAAGAACAGAGAATACAGTCCTGTTCCTCTCTGTGCAAGAGGAACCGGTTCTATCGCCCTTTACTGTAAGAGGATGTTGGCCTCCCCCTGTAACTCGCGTAGCATGTAGCGCGAGCGAGTTGGAGGAATTGACAGAGGAGGGCTTGTGAAACATAGCGAGTATCCATTGCGAATATTCAGCACCCAATTGTCCAGAGTTATTTTCTGCCACTCTGCCAGGTAATTTTGAATGCTTCCCCCCACCGGAGTGGGTAACAGAAGAGGGGGAAGTAACCCTTCAGGGCTTGGAACCAGCAGGGGCCTTGTTCCCTTGTCCAGACTGCTGGTTGGACCGTCCTCGCGACTGGCGTTTCAGAAACGGCTGAAAAGACCGCTGAAACTGCTGTTGTTGATTGGACTGACGGCCTTGAGATCGTTGGAACCTCTGGGAGGAATAACGCCGTTGGAATGGGCGGGTTTTGCGCTGTTCTTTAGGCTTCTCTAGACCTACAGCCTTCAAAGTCTCCATTTCCGCCTTCATGCGGGCCATCTCGTCATCCGCATGGGAACCAAAGAGGGTCGTGCCAGAGAATGGTAGATTAGAGATGCGCTGTTGCGCCTCCGGCTTCAGTGAGGTAAGACGAAGCCAGGAATGCCTCCGGAGAGCAACTCCGTGGCAATACCCGTGGGCTGACAGGAGTGAAGTATCCGCTGCAGCACTGATGATTTGATTCGAAACCATCAGTCCTTCGTTCAATATCTCATGAAAATCTTCCCGCTTGTCCCTGGGCAGGAGGTCCACAAATTGTTGAAGCGACTCCCACAGGGATCGGTCATACCGGCCCAGCAAGGCAGTAGAGCTGGCCGCCTTCATGGATGTAGCTGCGGTGTTGCAAACTCTTCTCCCCACGGAATCCAGCTTACGGCTTTCCTTATCCGGTGGTACCGTTGAAGTCGGAGCCGTAGCTTGCTGTTTCCTTGCCGCCACCACTATGACAGAGTCCGGGGTGGGGTTCAGTCGGAAGAAGGCAGGGTCCGAATCAGGAGGGCAGTATTTCTTCTGTAGCCTAGAAGGCGCATATTTTATAGAAGATGGTGTCAGGAACAGTTCCATAGCAGGTTCCAATAAACCAGGCACCAATGGAAGCAAGGGACGAGATGTTTGTCTCTGCTGGAGGGTTTCAAATAGAACTGAAGTCGACGGTATAGGAGCAGACAAGGGAATGTTAAGTTTTGACGCTCCTCTGACCAGAACCTCCTGAAAGGTGGTGATATCATCAACGGGAGACACTCTGTGGAGGAGAGTCCGTTAGAGTAGGCCAGTACCTCCCCGTACTCGTGGAAGACGTGTCCCTGGTATGCCGGGAGCGAGATCTCTTGTAGCGATGGCGATGAGATCGCGTGGAAGACCGGCGGTGTCTACGGGAACGATGTCTCGGCCGAGACCGTGATCTTGGTCTTCGAGGCTCTGCAGGACGCGTGGGCTGAGGAGCTGTGGGCCCAAGCAGAGGCAGAGAAGGAGGCGGAGAATGAGCCGGAGGAGGAGGCAGAGGTGTTGAAGGCAGGTCCACCGGTTGACGAGGAGCAGGAGGCGTCCTTGGTGGTGAATAGGTACGGGAGTACTCCGAATCTGTAGAAGAGACCAGCCTCCTCCGTTTTCGAGCTGGCTGCGAAGAAGGCACCCTGGACTCCACGCCAGACCTCCCCCTCGACGTCGATCTACTGCTCGACGGCGAACGTCGTCTGGACCGTGAACTCCCTGTCGACGTCGACAGGCTCACTACGGAGCGAGTCCCGGAACGGTACCTCGACGTCGAACGTCGGTGGTGACTCCTCGACGTCGACCTTCTCTTAGACCTTCTCCTTGACGTCGACCTTCTCGTAGACGGCGATGACGCATCGACGGCGACCACCGGTGCCTCCGTGACTCCGATCGACGACGATGATGCCTCGATGACAATCTGCGTTGTTGAACGAGGAGACGTCCGCGACGGCGATCTCGTCCGAGATCTTGCCGTCCTTCTCCTCGACGTGTCGCTTCGACCCAGAGCCCAGAGTCGACGGAGAGCATATCGTCGTCATACCGGCTCTCGACGTCGATCAGGAACAGCGTCGTTTTTCCGCCATTTTTCGACTGGGGAGCCCCCCCAGAGGTCGAAGCATGTGTTTTGGCAGAGGACTTACCCTCTCCTTGCCCAGAGGCTGTAGACGCTGCCTTCTGTCTTCGCTGCTCCAACCCTTGGAGTCGAATCTTCTCCCTGTCACGCAGGGTGCGTCTAGAAAAGGTTTTGCAAATAGAGCAGGTGTCAGGCACATGAGAGACAGGCAGACACAGAATACAGACTCTGTGTGCATCAGACTTGGCCTTCTTCCTACCACAGTCAGGACACTTGTCAAACAGAGAAGGCATTTTAACAAGAAAACTGTAGAAATTCTGCCAAAAAAGGACAGCAGAAGGTAGATACAGGCCAAAGACGTCGAGTGAAGTTGCAAAAATTCATATACTGAAGCAAATTTTGAAGGAAATACCAAAAAAGGTAGAGCTCAATGCTCCAGGGTCCTGCTAGCAGGAGCCGGAAAAAAGAACTGAAAGTAACTGCCTCTGGCTGGGCATCATGGGATACCGGGGGTCTCTGGAGACTCTTAAAGGCACGGTATCCATTTGCAGACACAATGGCAGCCTATGGGGGCTTCTCTGTCCAACCCTTTCATCTCTATCATGAAAAAAGGAGTTTTGCGAAGGGGAGTTTTCTATGTGTTGAAACTCAGTAAAATTGCTAAATTTAAAAGTTAACTGGCTATCTTTTTTCACTTCAAGATGAAGTAATGGCCAGTGTAGCCTAGTTAGTTAGGCTGCATTATTGTCTCTCTTAAGTGTCTATGCAGGCCTTCCTGAAGAAAGGCAGAAGATGACGACTTAAGAAGTTATATCTAATGAAGTGCTCCGGGGTCCACGCACATGGGCGGGACTATTCACATGATAATGACTATACACGGAAATCCCCTACAAGAGAATCACATATCAAAGGCGGCAGAGGCCTTTGAAGTCTCCTGCCTTGCTATGCATGATTACTGAGCCATCCATCTCGGAGGTGAAAACACTCCTGACCAGAGCAGGAATTATTTCTGCCTTCAGAGAGCGTAGGCTCTCACCTGCAGGAGATCAGAAACCTGTCTGTGGTGGCAGGCTGATCTACACCAGTCAGCCAGCACACTAGAGGCTGGTAGGTTTTCAGGGGCACCTCCAAGATGCCCTCCGGGTGCTAGTGTTTATAAATCCACCACTGGGATGAGGGCGGATTTATTAATACAAGGTGTTTGATACAAACACCATATATTTCAGTGAAGCCATCATGCAGCTGGGAACTCGTTTTTAGCAGTGGCCAGCACATGTACTTAAAATGGCTTCCCTGTTCACTTGTGACATCTAAGAATGGACTTAGACATCACAGGGGAATATCTGCTCATGCAGCTATGTCCTCACATGTAGTATAGTGCACCCTGCCTTAGAGCGGTAAGGCCTGCTGTAGGAGTGTCTTACCTATAATGCATGCAGTGCCTACAGGCATGGCACACATGGATGTGTGCCATGTTGTGTTTTCACTTATGTGCACCAAGACAAGCATTCTGCAGTGGCAGTTTGCATGAGTTAGGTGAGGGGTCCCTTAGGGTGGCACAATATGTGCTGCAGCCCTTAGAGACCCTCTTTAGTACCCATGCCCTAGGTATCTGGGGTACCATTTACTAGGGACTTATAGGGGTGCCAAAGGTATTGCCAATTGGGGAAAAAAAATTGTACAGGTTTAGGGAAAACGATCTGGCACTGGGGACCTGTATAGCAGGAACCCAATGCACTTTGTCAAAATTGCATCAAATAGCAGGCAAAAAGTGTGGGTGACCATGCCAAAAAAGATATATACACACACACACACACACACACAAAAGAGTGTTCTCACACGAAAGGCAGTTGTATAAAAACCCATATTTCACAATTCCCTGCGAAATACGGATTTCTGCATAATGAGAATACCCAAACAAACCTGCGGAGCTTTGCCGCAGTAAGTGCTGCTAGGATTATGCAACATAGAGGCCCAAATTATGTGGTAATGTTTGCTAAATTATGCAACAACAAAACCATATCATGCAGAACACTCTCGGGCAGTATTACTGTATTTTCAAACATTTTAACTAGAAACATGTCTGTGAAATCATTAAGTTGTAAGGCAAATGCGCTAAACCCATAATTCTGCACCGTAGTCACAGAGTGTCGTGTGGTTTGTGGACACAGACTGCTTTACTAAGTTAGCTTGGGCCTGGCTGCCATGCTGCCTCTTTGCGCACGTTACTTTGTGCCCTTGTTTTCCAGACTTTGCTATTTTCGAACTGTGTGCCTTTTTATCCTTCTTCCTGATAACTCTGGGTCATGTCTGCACATCATGTACAAGGTCGGAAGGCGATGTCACTTGTTCTTGCTGATCTGGTCAGTCCCTCGAGCTTAGACATAACACTGATTGCAGCTGCACTGGGGAAATTCGTGTGCATTTAATATTGTGATTTCAGTGTCAGGGGCACTTGGAGAAGAACCTTTCCAGAGAGAAGAGCTGTGCTTGTCTGATGATTTAAACCCTGCATCTAGATTTTGAGGTATGGGGGTCTGCCTGACAATGCCCAGAGGTCTTCTGTTTTTATAATAAACTAGTTCTTAGCACGGGGAGGGTGGACAGGCTGTTTAACCAGATATCCACTGTCTTTATAATATGCTATCCCCGTTTGTATTCTATGGAATTGTAACTATGCTGATTATATTATTCTTATGCATTATGCTGATAGTACTTACACGTGTACTGTACCTTAGAGCACGATAGTTGAAATAAACATTTTAAACTATACAGTGTCTCTTATTACGCAAGTTGTGGACAGGTATGAGTGAGTAACGAAAGAGTGTCCTTGCTCCTGCGAGTCCTGAGAGAGAGATACAGTGTTCTGGGTTGTCTAATCATTGGTAGCTGCGCTACTAATGAGACGCTAATGCTAGCCGGATTAGGGTGGTAGGTACTAAGGTTTATTGTTGGCTCACCACTATACTCCGAGGTCCTATTATCCTGTGCATAGCTCTGTATATGTGCAGAATCCCTACGACAAGAGGAGCATAAATCTGTGTGCCCTTACCACTGTATGTTGTCTGTAAATAAAACCATAACATTCTTACCATCATTAGCTGCAATTTGAAGAAATTACAAAAGACAGATACACATAAAAAATACTAACAGGTAACATGGTCCAGTATTGCCACCTCTTTCTACAACATTAACAAATCGATGAAAGCTCTAGACCGAAGGATTCTTGACATGGATTTCAAAGTGTGTCCATAAGAAGTCCAGGCCATGGGGATCTACTGTGGACACATAGATGCCTTTACAGCCTCACATTTTAGAATGACACTGGAAAAAGGTATTTTAAAATAGTTCAGGCTAACTGCATTATTTCGTTTGTGGGGTATGAACAACATACAGAGGGTGGAACTGCAGGCACCCGTTTTGTATAAACACAGTTTAGAATAACTCCAGATTTAACTACTAAACGACACAATTGGAACACGTCAATTCACTATTAAACATAAGAATCTCCAATGTTTTGTCAGTGTCTCAAGCATGGAACACTCATTTTTAGAGTCTGGCCTAGCCAAAGGCCTAAAAAGGTTTACTAGTACTTTTCCTACATGCAATGCAAATAAGTAGAGTTTGCTACCGAGATCCAATCAGAATCAAACTCAAGCACCAGACGAACCATTAGGTGCATAAATTGTTTTATTCGATTAGCCCAGACATGCTATGTATTGCACTTAATAAACACACACACTAGTGGAGACGACACAAAACAGACTACTGGTGACCAGCTGGAAATGGAGCCACACGTCCAGGAACAGTCGCAGCACTGCTTTTCCCTTTAAAAATTCCTTAATTGCACCCTTGCAGAACACGTTTCGAGTCTGAAGCAGCAGTGAGCAAAGTGTGCAATCAGAGCTGATGCATGAGTTGTGTTGCCTTCAACGTAGCGCCAAATCTGTCCAGCAGGGAGTAACAGCCACAGCTTCAGACAAGTAGTGGATGGGAGCTGAGCAGATAGTCCAAGGTCACCTAAACATCATGCACTGCCAAAGGGTCCACATGTTTATTCCAGCTGAGACCGGTCAGTAAATAAAACAGCCGCAGTCTAACAAACCAAAGTACAAGTCAATATTCCTTAAAAGGGTCCATACATTGAGGGAAACTCAAGGCACTGGAGGACAGTATAAGGTTGAAGAGGATCGTACCTCTTTAAAATACAAATTGGTAAACAACATATATACAATTATACAGGTGATAAAACAGGATTTGTTTTACATTTGTGATTAACACTGGAGGATGTCTCCTGAGGATTGAAACAGCCCCACATGCTCAATATTTGGTGCCAAATGTTACAGTCTTGAGCCCTGGTGTCTGGCGTGAACGCAGGATCCGTCCATAGGGGCTTTCAGACACGCTTTGCCAGGCTGGGGTCTTGGGGAGGAACTTGCTCAGAAGGAACTTTTTGCCAGAATAAGGGTTGGGAGTCATGTTCTCAGCACCATTGCATGGGCGCTTCTTGAAGGGCATATCCTGCATTTTGTGCACTGTGTTGTACTGCTCTGCGATGCAGGCGACCTTCCTCTTTAGATCCATCTTCACCAGCGTCATATTATTTTGCAGCTCTGCCAAGGATTGGGCCTGTTGAAGGAAACAAATTAAGTTGTGTATTCTCAGATGCTCAAGAAGTCTTGTCCATGCTTTCCCCGGCACCCAATCAAGTCATTATGAGGCAGAAGCAATGGGTCGGTCTTCATTCAGATAGACAGTAAGAGAAAAGGAAACTAACCATCATCTCTAACAGTTCTGCCTCATGAAACAATTCCCAGAGTCACAAATTGTGCTATCTCAAGGCAAAATCTAGTACTATAAAAAAAAAAAACATTGAGTTGGAGTGTATAATCAGACTATGTTCACTGACTAAAAGCCCCATATTCCTTTTGCCCCAATGCCCTTTCTATCTAGATTCCTTTCACAAGTGCTTATGCATTGACAATTTCCAAAAAGTAGTTCTTACAAATCTTTAAGGATGTATATTACAACTGTATCGATTAAGACAGCCAACTACTGAACCAATATCACAGAAAGTTAACCCTGTTCTGCAGTATGGATCTTTTGTGACTTCACAATCCCGCACGTTAGTGTTGAAGAGGGAATGGATGCTCTTTTAAGAGACATTGCTGTATTTTTTTATAGGGTTTTAAAACTTATTTTTGGTGCTAATTCACTGCAAGGTGAAACGTTAGAAATTATTTGCCATTTGGTATCATTCAATATCCCACCATGGAACTCTTAATTGAAAAGTACATACAGTTGGTCAAAACAAAAAAGAATCTCCATCAGACATGTTTGGTGTAGTTAAACTAATAAACTCATGGTTATCGCCAGATATTGCTACTTGACAGGGCAGGTAAAATAGACACCCCAGAACTGGGAAATGAAAGACTACCAATCCTCCTTTTCACCGATGGTGCAATACTTCTAACAGACTGAGCTAGCCAAGCATCACTTGTCTAACCTACTGTTTAATGAAAAAGCTCTCAAAGGCAAGCAGGGGTAAGTTCATTATTATGAACCAGAAAATCAAAATGAGGAGCACTTTTTACATAAATGCAATTGTTCTAGAGCGAGTCACTGGCTTCGACTTTTTAGGCATACGGTTCAACTCCAAACTAAACCGGAACAAAAGGAAAAGATAGTATCCGCTATGAACCAAAAAGGGAGGCAGGGCTTCAATAAACCAGTTCTAGATGTGTACAGGATGAAAGCTTTGGCGACAGCTGTGTAAGGCACAGATTATAGAGGTTCAGGAAGGCTAAGGAAAGCCAAAAGGAATTAAAAAAACATCTTAAGAACCATACTGCACCACAGCCAAGGCAACCCTGTGGAAATTCCTCAACTTTAACTTGGTTTAAATAGTATAGCGGAAACAAATCTAGCTAAAACAAGTCCTATTATGGATCAGACGGATCCTGCTACAATTTATACCCAAAAAAAACTATGCTCAAGGTGCAGACACTAGATGCCTCTGCGAAAATCCAGTGGTTAAATCACATAACCCTAAAAGCAATAGGATGTGAAAACATCTGGGATAACCCAGCACAGTCCATGAAACCAACAAAGACAGTTAAACCAAGATACTGGAAACGGAAACACAGGTAACTATGGAATCTGCAAAAGGTAGTATGCTATCTATCCAGAGGCAAAAAAACAGTTAAGATCTACAAAGTCTATTTGGCTATCATATACTCAGAGATACAAAGACGTTTGTATCTAAAATCCAGACTCCTAGTGCTACCAGGACTAGCTGTTGCAATGAAATGGGCCCTCAAGTATGGAAAATACAGACGAATGCAATTGCATTGCACTGCAGCCCAGGTCTCACCGACGCCGCTGGACGACCGTCACTGAGCCACTGCCTGCACCGCACCTGGAGGGCACCGCACCGCTACGCTTCACATCGCAACCATTGCCACGACGACCCGCACCAACGTGGTCCGTCGTCGGCGTCGTGATCGCCGGGATGACGTCGCGGGCAGTACTTAGGCGCTGCCCCTGCGCGCTGACGTCAGTTCTGTACACGACTTTCCGCGCCAGGAACGCAGAGCCATGCAAGAAGCTGACACAGGTGTCTGAAAAATACTAGGGCCCTGAAAGGGATGTCCTTAACCCTAGAAATCAGTTCGCAGAACGGGGAGGATGGGTGGGCGGTAAGGAATCTGTCACTAACTACTGTCTCTTACAGATATATCGTTACACAAGTTAGTAACTTGTGCATCTGAAAGAGACACGTTAGTGACAGATTCCTTACCTTAGAATAGATACCCCAGCAATACCAACCCCGGTGGTGGGTCTGCGAACAAAGATCAGACAAGGAAGTCCTGGAGGACAGAACGGCCAAAGAAGCCGTCCCTCCGGACCTGACTGTCAAGGCAGTAATGCTTTGTAAACGTGTGCAGCGAGGCCCACGTAGCTGCCTGACAGATAACCGGCAGCGGAACACCGCGGCCCAAGGCCGTGGTAGCAGCCGTTGCCCTGGTGGAATGGGCACGCAGCCCAACAGGAGGCTCCTTCTTGGCCAAAGAATAGCAGGTCTTGATGCACAAGGTAACCCAGCGGGAGATGGTCCTCTTGTGCACCGCCCGACCTTTTTGGCGCCCACGTAGCCAACAAAGAGCTGGTCATCCACCCGGAAGTGTTTTGTGCGGTCGATATAGAAGGAGAGCGCACGTTTTGGGTCCAGACGGTGGAGCCTCTCTTCCTCTCTGGAAGGATGCGGAGGCGGAAAGAAGGTGGGCAAAGTGATGGTCTGCCCAATGTGGAAAGCAGTAACCACCTTTGGCAAGAAGGACGGACGCGTCCGAAGAACAACCTTGTCTGGATGAACAGACAGAAAGGGAGGTTTGCAAGATAGAGCCTGGAGCTCACTCACCCGCCGAGCGGAGGTGATGGCCACGAGAAAGGCTGTCTTCAGAGTCAGAAGACGAAGAGGACAGTTATGCAGAGGCTCAAAGGGAGCGCACATTAAAAAGGTAAGAACCAAGTTCAAGTCCCACTGAGGCATTACAAACGGAACAGGAGGGAAGAGGTGAGTAATGCCTTTTAAGAACCTGTTAACAACAGGGGACTTGAAAAGGGAGGGCTGATCAGGGAGCCTGAGGAAGGCCGAGATAGCACAAAGATAACCCTTGATGGTACCCAGGGCAGAACCCTGTTGGGCCAGAGAGAGAAGGAACAGAAGGACCTCAGAAAGAGGGGCAGAAAGGGGATCCACAGCCTTTGCTGTGCACCATGCCACAAATTTGTTCCACCTGCAGGCGTATACCACCTTAGTGGAGGGACGCCTGGCTGCCAGAATCACATCACAAACTTCGGGAGGCAAGTCGAAAGGAATCAACTGCCGCCGCTCAATCTCCCACGCAAGCAGGTGTAGACTGGACAGGTTCGGGTGGAGGACCGTCCCCTGCTGCTGCGACAGAAGATCCTCCCGAAGAGGCAGACGGATCGGGGGATCTATGCTCATATTGAGTAGCTCGGGATACCAAACTCTTCGAGCCCAGTCCGGAGCCACAAGAATGACTTGGGCCCGGTCGTGCCGAATCTTCTTCAACACTCTGGGTAGAAGTGGTATAGGCGGAAAGGCGTACAACAGACCGCAACTCCACTCGCGACGAAAAGCGTCGCCGAGCGAGTGCCGCCTTGGAAATTCCAACGCGCAGAACTGATGACATTGCGCGTTCTCTTCGGTGGCGAATAGATCTAACCAAGGCTCTCCCCACTGTAGAAAGAGTCCTTGCGCCACTTCCGAGTGAAGACGCCATTCGTGATCCATCATGCACCTGCGGCTGAGTTCGTCCGCCCTGGCGTTCAGAGAACCTGCCAGGTGTTGAACCATCAGGAACATGCCCTGATGTTCCAGCCATGTCCAGAGGCGCAGAGCCTCCTGACAAAGGGTCCAAGACCCCACCCCGCCCTGTTTGTTGCAGTACCACATGGCGGTGGTGTTGTCTGTGAACACCTGCACTACCTTCCCTTTGACAGAGGGAAGGAATGCCTTGAGTGCAAGCCGGATCGCCCGGAGCTCCAGAAGGTTGATATGGAGCCGGGACTCCGCCGGAGACCAGAGGCCTCTGATCTCCGCCTCTCCCATGTGACCGCCCCATCCCAGAAGGGACGCGTCCGTCACAACTGTATGCTCTGGCTGGGGAAGGGAGAGGGATCTGCCCATGACCCATTGCCGGTTCGAGAGCCACCACTGCAACTGTTTTGCAGTCCCCTCCGAGATCTGGACGTGATCGGACAGGTTGCCCTGGTGCTGCGCCCACTGGAACTTCAGGTCCCACTGCAGAGCCCGCATATGCCATCTGGCATGATTGACCAGCAGGATGCAGGAGGCCATGAGGCCCAGCAGCCTCAGGGTCATCCGTACCGAAACCCAGGATAAAGGCCGAAAGATCGGAATCATAGCCTGAATATCCCGGACTCGCCGTTCGGGAGGATAGGCCCGAAACTGCGTCGTGTCCAGAACTGCTCCGATGAAAAGGAGCTGTGGAGAAGGAATCAGATGCGACTTCGGCACATTGATGGAGAACCCCAGCGAGTGCAGGAGTTCGGCCGTAGTCTGGAGGTGGGAGACGACTGCCTGGGACGAGCCCGCCTTCAGCAGCCAGTCGTCGAGGTAGGGGAAGACTGAAACCCCTGCCCGGCGCAGATGAGCTGCGACCACCGCCATCACTTTCGTGAACACCCGAGGGGCACTGGTAAGGCCAAAGGGGAGCACGGTGAACTGAAAATGCTCGGGGCCTACCATGAACCGAAGGTAACGCCGGTGGGCCGGCAGGACGGGGATGTGGAAATACGCGTCCTGCAAGTCCAACGCTACCAACCAGTCTCCAGGGTCGAGGGCAGTCAAGACCTGAGCTAGGGTGAGCATCTTGAACTTCTCCTTCCGGAGGAAGCGATTGACGTTCCGGAGGTCCAAGATAGGACGCATGTCCTCCTTGTCCTTTTGGGCACCAGAAAGTAGTGGGAGTAGCAACCACGCCCTACTTCTGGGGTCGGAACATGCTCGATGGCCCTCTTGGTCAAGAGGGCCGTGACTTCCTTCTGTAGAAGCACCAAGTGATCCCCTGACATGCGGTGGAATTGAGGTGGCATGGTTGGGGGTGGTCTCGAAGGGGAGGGAGTAGCCCTTCGGACAATGTCCAAGACCCACCTGTCCGAGGTGATGGTGCGCCAGTGGGGAAGGTGATGGCGGACCCTGCCCCTACTGGCGTGCCGTGCACCTGAAAGGAGGGACTAGGAGGGCTTGGAGGCCGCGGACGGGTTGGAGGTGGTGGCCTGACCCGCACGCTGGTTGCCCGATCCGCCACGGCGGAATCCACGTCCTCGGCCACGCGAAGACGCCTGCTGCGCGGGCCGGTGGCTGGGCTGCTGACGTGAAGGGCGCCCCTACCGTGGCCACGATAGGGGCGAAAAGCAGAAGTCAGCGGAGGGCGTGTAGCAGAAAGGCCCAGGGACTTGGCAGTAGCCCGTGAGTCCTTAAAGCGCTCCAACGCATGGTCTGCTTTGGACCCAAAAGACCGACTCCATCAAAGGGCATGTCCATGAGAGTATTCTGGACATCCCCTGAAAAACCAGTGGTTCTCAGCCAGGCGTGGCGTCGGAGCGCCACCGTCGTTGCAATAGACCTGCCCAGCGAGTCGGCGGTGTCAAGGCCACAACGGATAGTGTATTTGGCCGCATCCCTTCCTTCCGCAATGGCGCGGGAAAGCAGTGCCTGGACCTCTTCAGGGCCCTGGGGCAAAACATCCGCCACCGAATCCCACAGGGAGTGGGTATATCGGCCCAAAAGACAAGCAGTGTTAACGGACCGCAAGCCAGCACTGGAGGAAGAAAAACCTTTCTTCCCAAACTGATCCAGGCGTTTGGATTCCCTATCCGGAGGAGCGGTAGGGAAGGCGGTTTGGGAAGCGGAGGCTTGGACAACCAAGCTCTCAGGAGTGGGGTGGACAGAAAGAAACAGGGGTCGCCCGGAGCAGGGCGATGGCGTCGTGACACGTTCCGATCCACAGGAGCCCCTGTGTTCGGCTTGGACCAGGCGCCCAAAAGAACGTCAGTGAGGCGTCGTTAAACGGCAGCACAGTCTCCGCAGAGGAGGCTGCCGGCTGAAGCACCTCTGTCAAGATGTTAGGCTTGACCGTCAAAGTAGGGAGCTGGAGACGTAAGGCCCCAGCAGCCCTACGCAACACCGTACCAAAATTGGCCCCCTCCTCCGTAGCCACGGGAGGGAGACAGCATGCTAGTGTCAGGGGAAGTATCCAGACCACTGGCCTCCCTAGACTCTCTGTCCAGTCCTCATCATACTGACAGTTGCGCGTCAGAGGGTCATCAGACCCCTCCCAGTCCAACTGGTCCTCCTCAGGTTCAAAATAAGGAGGAGGAGGGACAGTTGGGACCCAAGGTCCCATCGGCGCCGGAGCCGGCGTCGAGCGACGTCGCTCCGGGTCCATGTCCGGGCCGGAAGGAACTGGGGGACGACGCCGCCCGGAGCCCAGGGCGGCGTCGAGAACGGCACCGGAGACATCGGCGCCGGCGGAGGTGTCGTGAGGCCGACCGGCGTCGATGGGAGTTGTGGAGCCGGGATCGAGGCCGGGGCCGAAGCCGGAGCCGGGATCGAGGCTGGAGGCACGGGCGACGCCGGGGCCGGAGCCGCCGGCGACGCCGGAGCAACCCCATCAGGGCCCGCGGGGCCCGAAGGCGCACCGGAGGGGCCTGAAGGCCCAAAGAGGCGGGCCATGGCCGACAGGAACTCCTGTACCTTGGCCGGATCCGCCCCGAACCCGGGAAGGGCGGGTATGGCGGGGGCGACTCCACAGGCAAGTCCGGGGCCGCGGGGACGGTGCCGGGAGGGGCCTCAGCCGAGTCGCGAGACCGGCGAGGCGAAGTCCGAGAGCGACGATGCTTCTTGGACTTCTTGTGCTTAGACTTACCGGACGAAGAAGACTTCGACGCCGACGACCGGTGTGCACTCCGCGAGCGACCCCTGGACCTCTCACGCGACCGGGGCCTCCGTGGAGCCGAATGCCGGGCCTCGAGGAGCTTTCGAGACCGCTCTCGCAAAGCTTTCGGGTTGAGGGCCTGGCATTCGGGACAAGACTCGGTGTCGTGGCCTCGGCCGAGGCAGAAGAGACACTCCCAATGCGGGTCGGTGACGGACATCATCCGCGCACAGGCGCCGCATCGCTTGAAGCCGGGCATCCCTACGACACCTTTAAGTTGGAAAAAACAGTGAAAAAATCACCAAAAAGTATGGTCAAAAATTGGCCAGGGCACTGCTCTTCCCGGATCTGCGCTTGCTGGCGCGGAAAAAGAAGAACTGACGTCAGCGCGCAGGGGCGGCGCCTAAGTACTGCCCGCGACGTCATCCCGGCGATCACGACGCCGACGACGGAGCCGCACGGCGCCGCCTACCGACGCGCAAGGGTACTGCTACGCAAAACTTTCCGGATCCAGCCTGACGCCTGGGGATATTCTAAGGTAAGGAATCTGTCACTAACGTGTCTCTTTCAGATATATAAAGTATTGGATATTTTTTTAATCTGGTGTGGTGTCCTTTTGTAGTGTTTTCACTGTGTTACTGTTGGTTATGTGCAAATGCTTTACACACTGCCTCTGAGATAAGCCTGACTGCTCGTGCCAAGGTACCAAGGGGGTGAGCAGGGGTTATTTTAGAAGTGTATCTACCTTATCCTGACTAGAAGGAAGGGCCCCTATTTGGACAAAGGTGCAAACCATTGCCAACTTGAGACCCCCATTTCTAACAGTGACATGTCTTGTTTTCACTTTTGTCTGCACCAATACAACCAGATTGCAATGGCAGTCATGCATGTTCTTGGTGAGGGGTCCCTTAGGGTGGCACAATTCGTGCTGCAGCCCTTAGGGACCCTCTTTAGCACCTCGGGCCCTAGGTACCCGGGTACCATTTATTAGGGACTTAAGAGGGTGCTAAAGGTTTTGCCAATTGGGGGAACATTTGTACAGTTTTGGGAAAGAGCTCTGGTACAGGGGACCTGATTAGCAGGAACCCAGTGCACTTTCAGTCAAAATCACATCAGGTACCAGGCAAAAAGTGTGGGTCACCATGTCAAAAAGGGGCACTTTACTACAGTCGCACAATTCGTGCTGCTGCCCTTAGGGACCCGCTTTAGTGCCCTAGGTACCAGGGTACCATTTACTAGGGACTTAAAGAGGGTGCTAAATGTTTTGTTAATTGGGGGAACAATTGTACAGTTTTGTGAAAGAGCTCTAGCACTGGGGACCTGGTTAGCAGGAACCCAGAGCACTTTCAGTCGAAATCACATCATGTACCAGGCAAAAAGTGGGGGTGACCATGTCAAAAAGGGGCACTTTCCTACACTCTATCAGTGCCATATCCTTGGCAGTGCATAAATGCTCTTCTGTATCTTCTAAGAAGTCGCAGTCCGACCACCCAAGGTCTTTCAGGGACACTGTTTTGCCTGCAACATGGCATAGTGTGCCCTGCGTTATTTCTCCCCAACTTTTTATGTTCTTGGTAGGAGAGTCTCACATATCTAACCATATTTGAACTTAAGGTCCTTCAGTAAGCACAGCTGACAAAAACTATAGGTGTCCTTTTGTGTCAATTTATGTTGGCAATTAGGCCAAAAACGAAATTGAGTTTTTTCCATCACTTCTCTTATAGGAGGCCTGGGAATAGCCAGCACTAGGCAATACAGTCTTTGACCCCATGTGGACGAATCTCACCGGGGTGGGTGGGTGGGGTGACTGGAGGGGGGGCGAGGGGAGTTGGGATTGGGGGGGGGGGGCGAGGGGAGTTGGGATTGGTGGGGAGTGTCCTCTTCTATTTTTCATCCCATTTTCAATGTCGAGTTTTGTCATCAAGGTTTCATCTCGGTCCTGCAGTCAGCATCGCAGCAACGAGTCTGTACTCAACAACAACTATCTGGAGCCCTCAACATTGCTTCTGAAGCTAATGGCGGAAACAAACTTTTGAAGATGCTAACTACATGATGTTCTCATCGTGGGCTTACGGGCAACGTCATAGGAGGCTGGCACTGCTACCTCTAGTTAATGCTCAAGTGGGAGGAGGGGAAAATAAAAAACAAAACCGACCCTTTCGGATCCATCAAGTACATGGCGGAATAATGCAAAATTTTATGAACCATGAAAAGATTCACACTGCAAAATTAGATCTTTAAGCTCCATCGGGATGCAGTCAGGTGAGACAGCATCATTGGTATTCGGTCTTTATCGACTGCAACACAATTAATTGATACCGGCACCTTGACACACTGAGATTAAGTGGGCGTAATAAAAATAGGGGCACATATCTAATTCCACAAGTGCACACAGTCTATTGGCTAAATATAAACTAAAAGACAATCATTCACTTTTATTTTAGTTGGAGAGTAATCGCTTTTTTTTATATCACCAGACATAGTTATTCTATTACAACAGCCAACACCACTTTTGAGCAAATAAACCTAAACATCACTTCAGACCACAATATAGAAATTAGCTTCAAAAGGCTTTTTCCGGCCGAGGACACCGGAGCTCCTGCCCGGCCACCTGATTTACTCTCCAAGCGATTAATTGCCATAAGTAAACATCACAAGCCATTCTCAATCCCTTACACTGATACAGAGGGTTGCCTTGTTAACCGGAGCTACCGCCCGGCCTCTCGAATAAATCCCTAGTTGATTAATTGCGCTAAATATAGGATCTACCTATATAGGGCATTCTTTGACCAGGGACCTACTATATGCCGGCTGCTCGCCCAAGTCTCTCGTAGACTACAGACTCTTGACTAAATATTAGGTGCTCCCACACCTGTCCTGATGATCTCCATCACGTGAGATCGAAACGCTGTCGACCATAGAACAACCCAACTCATTTTTATTATATAAAAAATTGTCCACAAGGAGTCTTTTTGTTGTTAATTCGATGCATGTCTCTCACCCACCACAGCACGCCTGTGAGCACTACATCTATAAACTTCTTAGCAAATTGAAATATTGTGCAATGAATAAATTAATTGCTTGACAATGTTTAAATGTGTCCTGCCCTGTACTTGCCTATGATACACTGTATAATGCGGAGTTATAAAAATATATAGGTCTTATTGTTTCTTGCATTCCTCGCAATCGAGATCCATTGTTTCCTATAACGCAAAAGGCTATTCTGCATATTAGCCTGTCCTTGCATTCTAGAACTAGGTAGCATATGTTTTTCTAAAACGTTCAAAACGTCCATACCTGTTTGGCCAGGATATCTTCACAGGTGTTCAAGGTGATGCGCAACTTCCTGGCACTGGTGTTATGGCAGCACGATCGCTCTGCTGACTGCAGAGAATCTCCCAGTTTCTGCAGCTCAGCCCTCAGGAGTCTGACATTCTGTGAAAAGGGAAAGCATATTACATGAACATAGAGAACCGAAGTACCAATCTCCAGCAAGTCTATGATTGGGTCCATGGCATGATATAAAAAAAAATTTTTTTTAAAAAGGCTGTAAGCAGCACCTTTTTCTCAACCATATGTGACATTGTGCTGTTTATGAATGTTAACTAAGAGTTGGTAAAAGAAAACCACAAATGATGAATCTAACAGCAATCAAAGGACTGCTCGGAAGGCCAAGCAAGAGAGATGGGTGTAGTCATCATGGGACAGTTCTGTTTATTTCATAGGAATGGCTTAGCTTTGTGAGGCTTCAAAATCTCCCCAACTTCAGCCGGACTACAAAAATAGTTTAGGATTTATGGCCAAGTGAATAAAGCACTAAGAGCATTTGCAAGTCTGGGTGTAGGTGTTGGTGGGGGATGAAGGGTGGGATAGGAGGAAGAGAGATGACAGGGTTTGGAAGTTTAAACTGAAGTGGCAGGAAATATCCTAGAGTCAACGTCATTGTAGACTGCTTAAAATCATCTGACGTTTCTATATAAGAACTAGGAACGGGCAGGTTCCAACACACCCATGCACTTGGGTTACAGGTTGACAAACAAGAACGCATTCCAACAGACAGGAGTGCCGGTTATCATTGAAGGCAGAGCTGGACTGGGGTCAGCAGAAGATTTCCCGGTAGGCTGCTAAAAAATGGCCAAATATTTGCTGCTGCCAAATAATGCTTATGTGCCCTGTACCCATTTTATTATAATTTGCTTATGGGAGGGTCTAACAGTTAACCTACCAAATGCGTGTGCAAAATATAGAAATTGTTCTGTAAGCTTGCCTGAAAATATCTGGCATTTGTTTCCAAGTCTGGCACATAAGGGTCAATAAATTCACCACAGAAGCACATATGCCGCACCCCGGGAGATCCCACACCGCACCCAGGGAAGGCTGCCCCCAAGCAGCGATATTTGCAAAAAAGTTTCATTGTAAATCTCTACACAGCCTGTGTGCATGCTGTATCAGAACTCATGGCAACACCCCAGAATCAAGGAAAAGGTGCTGAAAGATTACAATATACAGAAGGTGTCCCAGAATCACAAGGGATAAAGCAAGAAATATGGGGAGTTTACCAAAACAAGAGGTCTTGTCTCCTGAAAGGCCAAGCCGCAGCGAACAGAGCTGAGGCTCAGACTGAGATGCTGGAAAAATCAAACAAGCCAGTTACAGAATGTGGGCAACACTATCACTTACCACAATAGTGCATAAATTCTCAACTCCACAAAGGCTACCCTGATTAGCTATCTGATCCCATTACTGCCCCAGCAGCAACCCCGGCCAGCCACAGCACACTATTCACAGTGTTGCCTTAACCGTTTCACTTAAGTACAAAGATAATTTCTTAAGAGACTTCTTGTTCCCACACTAGGGAAGAAGAGAAGGGGTGAGGGGAATATGCATACACTCCGTGCTGCAGGCAGAGCTCATTTACTATTATAGGGCACCTGAAATCCCCTCCGTAATCTTGGTATAGGTATACAACCGCACAGTGGCATCCCTATACACAATTACTTTGAGCCGTTTCAACCTATTCAAAATAACGGTTTGTGAATGAGAGTAACTCTAAACGCACAAATTAAATCACAAGAAAAGAGGATCTAACAGCGCTTTAGTAATGTAAAGTGATGTGAAAATAATGCTTTAAACATGTGTTGCGCTATTTATGCACCTACTAACAATAGACAGTGAAATAAGTGTTCACTAAGAGAAAACAGCAATGTTACAGTTATATACACAAAATAGTCAATGATGCTCCATCGTTTGTCAAATTTTCTTGTCCTTGTTCCATTAGGTTAGTACAGTCCACTAACTGAACTGCAACCATTCTATACATTATGAAATAAACCCAACACTTGATCAAAGTATGATCTCATACCGTTTTACATCACTAACCTGATATATGGCACTATTTTCTTGTTTCCCTGTGATTCAGTTTGTGAGTTTTGGAAACGCAGTTTTACTTAGTTTGCAAGTCACTAATTTGGAATAAGTCTAATGAGTTTAAAATAATCGCATTTGGGGGTGGCCTTTGTGTTATATGCAGGTGCTTCTTAGCCACTCTACACCAGGCTGGTGATGTCCAAACAACTCCTTCAATCTACATCACAAATGTTGTGCACACCTATTGTTCCATCAAACCCTGGGAAAGGTGAGACAAGGAGGATATCAGAAACCAAAAGAAAAACACCTCAAAGGTTTCCAATTGTTGGATTACTAAATGATCCCCATAATTCCATGAAGGAAAGGCTCACTAACTGAAACCTGACATGTAAAGTGGATAACAGAAGATTTTGCCTGTGAATAATTGATGTTTTTTCTATTAGAAAAACTGTAAGCCTTTGGATGAATAAAAGGGATATTAACTAGAAAGTTGTCTAGGGCTGCATGATGGAGTTGTTTGCGGACAATCAGGAAACATTAGGATGAGCTTTTACCTTCTGTCCTTCATCAAGTTTCCTGTCCACGTCTACTGTGAAACACCGGGAGGTTGAAGGAGGAGGATCTCTCAGTCTCTCATACCGCTCAACATCTGGAAGAGTTCACAAGACAAATGAGAGGAGCTAATAGATACAGCAGATAGGGGCAATAAAAAGGGAAAGAGGAAAAAAAACAGGGATGCAGAAAACCTTATTACCTGTGGCGGGCGGGGTCGGCAAGGACGGGGACAGCAGCCAACAGACGAACAGCACATACAATGAATGAGCCAAAGAAGGTATGAAATAAGTTGCAGATAATTAGAAAGGGTAGACTAAAATATGGAAATGAAGAAATAGGGACGAAAGAGCTATCTAGGTATGCAACAAAGCAATCATGAGAATCAGGGGAGGAGAAAACTAAGCAAAGCAAACAAGCATTGGAAATGCAATAGGTCTCGCATTTGCTGGAGCTATTGGCATTGTAAATGGCAATGTTTTGTACTTTGCAATAGGTCTTGTATTTGTTGGAGCTATTCACATTGTAAATGGCAATGTATTTTATTTATCCTTGGGGTTTTATATAGCGCGAACTTAACAGCCTCAGTTGTGAATTTCGATTCATCAAAGTTTTGTGAGCCCTGAAATTTGCACAAGTAAAGTGCTAACAGTATAAATATGGGCACTGTTTAACAAACGAAGCCACTGTAATACAAGAGCAAAGGTGACCGAGTGACTGCTTCTGGGTTGACGGCATTGCTTACAGTCACTGCCCGTTAAAGCTAGCTAGCCCGCTACTATGAGTTTATCAAACTTAATGCTATGTTTTCTTATACTATGCTATGCTATGCTATTTAGTTGTGTTTTGTTATGCTATGCTTTTTGTTATGCTATGTTTTGTTGTGTTTTGTTATGCTATGCTTTGTTTTATGCTATGCTTTGTTGTGTTTTGTTATGCTACGCTTTGTTGTGTTTTGTTATGCTACGCTTTGTTGTGTTTTGTTATGCTATGCTTTGTTGTGCTATGTTTTGTTGTGTTATGCTGTTTTGTGTTTTGTTGTGTTATGCTGTTTTGTGTTATGCTATGTTTTGCTATGCTACGTTTTGTTATGCTATGTTATGTTTTGTTATGCTGTTTTGTTGTGTTTTGTTATGCTATGTTTTTCTATGCTATGCTTGTTATGCTATGCTGTGCTTTGTTATGCTATGCTGTTATGCTTTGTTTTGCTATGCTATGTTTTGTAGTGTTTTGTTATGCCATGCTATGTTTTGTTATGCTATGTTTTGTTGTGTTTTGCTATGCTATGCTTTGTTGTGTTTTGTTATGCTATGCTTTGTTTTGCTATGCTTTGTTATGCTATGTTTTGTTATGCTATGTTATGCTGTTTTGTTATGCTATGCTTTGTTGTGTTTTGTTATGCTATGCTTTGTTGGGTTTTGCTATGCTATGTTTTGCTATGCTATGCTTTGTTGTGTTATGCATTGTGTTTTGTTATGCTATGCTATGCATTGTGTTTTGTTATGCTTTGCTATGCTGTTTTGTTATGCTATGCTTTGTTGTGTTTTATGCTATGCTTAGTTTTGTTATGCTATGTTTTGTTATGCTATGCTATGTTTTGTTGTGTTTTATGCTATGCTATGTTTTGTTGTGTTTAGCTATGCTATGTTTTGTTATGCTATGTTTTGTTGTGTTTTGTTATGCTATACTTGGTTATGCTATGTTTTGTTGTGTTTTGCTATGCTTTGTTTTGTTATGCTATGTTTTGTTATGCTATGCTATGTTTTGTTGTGTTTTGTTATGCTATGCTGTTTTATTATGCTATGTTTTGTTATGCTATGTTTAGTTGTGTTTTGTTATGCTATGTTATGCTTTGTTATGCTATGTTTTGTTATGCTATGCTTTGTTATGCTATGTTTTGTTGTGTTATGCTATGTTGTGTTTTGTTATGCTATGCTTTGTTGTGTTTTGTTATGCTATGCTTTGTTTTGTTGTGTTTTGCTATGCTATGTTTTGTTATGTTTTGCTATGCTATGTTTTGTTATGCTATGCTTTGTTGTGCTTTGTAATGCTATGCTATGTTTTGTTGTGCTTTGCTATGCTATGTTTGTTGTGTTATGCTACGTTTTGTTATGCTATGCTGTTTTATTATGCTATACTATAATTTGTTATGTTATGCTATGCTATGATCCCGTGGTCCAATGCCCTCTTGTAAATACATTTTTTCTTCGAAATAGTATCGCCTTAATCTGAAATTCATATGCTTTTATATACCTTTAAAAAGGTTTCCTTTAAACGTCGTTTCTTACATGTAATTCTGTCCTCGCTTTATCGAGAGGCCCACACGTAAAGTGCCCCGACACCCTAGGGATTATGAGGTGCCACATCAAAAAGTACAAGTTACTTACCTTCGGTAACGATGATCTGGTAGAGGCGATTCTAGCCGCAGATTCCTTAACGTAGAATTATCCCCAGGCGTGAGACTGGACCCGGAAAACTTTCTTTGCCCCAGCATCTCTGCGCGCCGGGGGGCGGTACCACGCGACTCCGCCCTGACGACGTCCGCGGGCGTGACGTCAGCGAGGTCACATAAGCCCCGCCCGGCGCGCTGACATCAGTTTTCTTCGGAGGAACTTTTCCGCGCCACAACGCGGAGCCATCACAAACAAAACTGTGGAGAGTATGGGAACAGTGTGCGAAAAATCAGTGAAAAAAGAGAAACGAAAGGTGAGGAACAGCACCAATTGGAAAAGTGCCAAGCACTAAGGTACCAAAAAGAATAGCAGCGAAAGCCATAGCAGGGAAAGAGCAGAGCACCGCCCGAGGAGCAACCTTGCAAGCTAAGGCGACATCTCCCCTGGAGGCAGAACCCATGTGAAAAACGCTATAGCAGAAGAGAGCGAGAGAGAGAATCTGCAATCACAATCCACAACAGTGAAGGGGCAACAAGCCCGAAACAGAGGAGTAACAGCAATTCACCCCCAGACACCATCAAGGAGGGCCGTATCCCGGAAAGGAGCGAAAGGGCCGAGGTACAAGCAAAAAAAAAAACAACAGAGAACTGCAAGGAATCAGAAACCCCAAGCCAGTAAAAGGAGAAGAGTCAAGGAGGCCCCTACACTTGGAGAAAAAACCAAAGTGGAGGGAGGCAGAAGCACACATGAACCAACCGACCTCAGATCAGAAAGGAAGGGGTGGAACAATCAAGCAGAACGAAGCATCCTGTCCGGGAGGAGGCAAAGCATACCCCCGCAGAAGACAATCCACCCGGAGGGAGGCGAGTGCAGAAGACCAAACAGACGGTCCTCGCAGAACGGGGAGGAAGGGCGGGTCGTGAAGGAATCTGCGGCTAGAATCGTCTCTACCAGATACATCGTTACCGAAGGTAAGTAACTTGTACATATGATAGAGACTACTAGCCGCAGATTCCTTAACGTAGAATAGATACCCTAGCCATACCCAGAGGGGAGGAGGGTCTGCGAGAGAATCTCACCAGCTTGGAAGAACACAGGGCCCCAGCAGGGGATGTGTCACAGGGACAAGAAGGGCGGCCCAGCCCTCACCAAGCAGAAGTAAGCAAGAACGAGGCGAAGGGAAGGCCAGGAAACCCAAGCCCATCCAAGGTACAACCGCCAGAAAACCCCGTAGGGGCAGACAGCGCCAGAGGAGCACCAAGGAAGAAAAGAACCACCCCAAACTCCAGGGAGACGAGGCAGAACCGGAGGCAGAGCCTGCCGTAGGAAAACACAGACACAGCGATAGGGGGCAGCTGAACAGGCATCAGCCTCCAGGCAGCGGACAAGGCAGGAGCGGCTCCACAGCCAAAAGGCGCAGGCGAAGAAGAAAGGCACAGGTGCGCAAAGCCCCAGCAGAACAAGAGGCAGGGGCACAAGGGAACACATCAAGGGCCACGGCGGTGGACCATAACGAGCAGGCATGCACAGCCGGCAACACCCTGGAGCAGTGCACCCAGAACAAGCCAGGCGCAAGCCGAGGACAGCGGCCAGGGAAATCCAGAACAATCCCCAAAGGGGGGCCGTGCCAGAGACACACACCGGCCCACGAAAGAAGTGGGACCAGGCAGAAGAGAAAGAGAGAGACACGGAGGACGGACCAGCCGGCAACCAGAGCACAGGAAAGCCAGAAGAATCGTAGCCCCCCCTGGAACACCAGACAGAGGACCAGGCCGAAACACAGGACAGGAAGGCGGAAACGCCACAACGCGATGCCGTAGACGGCATGCCAGGCCGGCCTAGCGATGTAGCGAACACTGAGAATGACGGACATTGGAGCAGCGTAAGCCGCACCAAGACAAAGGCAAAAGAGACCGCACCAGCGGTATACAATGATGCCAGGAAAGGAACCCGAAAAAGGGCAGCCACACCTCCCCAGCGTAGGACAGAGCTATGTAATAGCTACAAGTACCCCACTTAGGGCATGATACGTCCCAAGGAAAACATAGGAACACCTCTTAGGAAAAGATTCCGCAGCAGAGGACAAGAACATAAAGGACCTGCGGGTAAAACCACAGACGGCTTGCCAATCAGCCAAAAAAGACACAGAAGCCAAAAGGGGGGCTGTACCAGCAGCCAACAGCACCGAAGGGCCAAGCAAAGGACCCTGAAGGGGCACCAACCATACAGAACACACAACCGGGTTACCGAGCACTAAGCTCCAGAAAAACTACGGGAGAACACCTCCCAGAACACACCAGAGGACCGACATCTAGGTTCACTGAGGGGGAGGGGGACGAAGCCCCGCAAGGAACCGCTAAATGGCAGAATCCGCAGGGGCGTGAAACAAAAGAGTGCCATCAAAAGGGAGGTCAACCAGACGCTCCCTAACATTCTCAGGGAAAACACTATCCCTTAACCATGCATGGCGACTGAGTGCCACCGAACTAGCCATAGTGCGACCAAGAGCCTCAGAGACATCAAGAGCTGAGCGAAGAATAAACGCGGCCAGCTCCTGGCCATCCAACACATGGTGCCGCAAATCAATGCAGGCACCCTCCTGAGAGGTACAAGACAGAAGGGACTCCGCGGAATCCCACAAACTGGAAGTGGCTCTGGCTAACACACAAAGCGTGTTGAGCGCCCGCAAGGCAGCACTGGAGGAAGCGAAGATGTTACGCCCCCAGGAATCTAACCACCGGGCCTCCCGTGACGGAGGAGACAAAATGGAAGGCAAGGAAGGAAAGGCCGTCTGCAGAAGAGGGCCCCGAGTAGAAGGAAGGAAAGAGACAGGATCATGCGGAGCAGGACGGTGGCGGTGCAGGAGTGACTGGGGCACCGGGTCCCCCGTGGCAGGACGCCCCCAGGCCCCCAAGAGAGAATTGTGGAGCGAAGCTTCGAAGGGAAGAAGCAGCTCCCGTCCACCAGAGCCCTGGTGGAGAACCTCAAGCAAGTGGTCCGCAAGGAAATGGGCAGCCGGGTCGCCCATGCGCAAAATCTTAGCGGCCGTGGAAACAGCCCGTGCGAAAGCAGCACTCGCCTCCATAGGGCAACGCGGTGGGGAGAGCAACTCCTCCGTGGGTGACGGCTGCACACTAAGCCGGCCGTCCCCCAGTCCAACCGGAGGAAGAAACGGCCAAGCCCGGAAAGGTGGAGAGTTGACAGAGGAGTGGGGAACCTGAGGCGCCTCAGGGGAAGACTGTGGGCGCGGGGATGGCGAAGAGCACTCCTTGGAAGACGCCGGGGAGAAAGCCACTACGCGGCGCCCCGTCTCCGGGGAAGAAGAGACAAACAGTTGCCTGACCTCTGGAGAAGAGGGGGCCTCCGAAGAGGAGTCGACGACCCGACGTCGGCACGGCGCCGTGGAGTCCGCCACTGGCGCGACGTCGACCGGCGCCGAAGGGGACGCGGCGACGACCTCCACCACGACCTGCGCCGCGGGGGGACGGGGCCAGGGCGGCCAAAGAACGGCACCGAAAAGGCGCCGACTCGACCTCCGACGAGGCAGCCGCCTGCGTGGAGAGACGAGGAGGGCCCGGGGACGCGCCCCCGCCCTTAGCCAGCCCATGCGGCGCCGCTAGGGCCGACAGCCGCCGGCGCCTGAGCGGCGTCAGCTCTGCCTTAGACAAGGCCGCCGCCTGTCCAGAGGACCGAGTAGGACTCGGGGACAAGCCACGAGTCCCGACAACCTCCCGCAACACCACAGGGACCCCCACGGGGGTTTGCGGCGAGGCAGAGGCGCCGTGGGCCGAAGGAGGGAACCCCGCAGGGCCGCACCCCGACGACGCCACACCGCCAAGACCTGAAGCCGAACCTGCCGGCGCCGGAGCCACCAGCGACTCCGCAGGAGGCCCCGCACGTGGCAGGGGATCAGCGGAAGTCCCAGGAAGAGGAGGAGGAGGAGCCCTGCAGGGCCGCAGCATAGGCCTCTGATGGAGCAGGGTAAATGAAATTTTTTTAACCTCCTAATAATTTCGTAAAAATAATTAATAAACATGTTCGTTTAAGTAAATAACCAACAATGTATGTTACATGTAAAGGGTTAAAGGTAACACGCTATTTTGTGTGCAAATTAATCAACTTATAATTGTTTACGTGTCTAACATAACGTAATATTTGCGTACTAATAAAATAATAAACGCATGATTCGTGCTTTTTAAATATAACGTGTGGTGGCAAATAAAGCGATGGTAAGTAAGGGACAGCTTTATATGTTGCTTTTTGCTAGGTAATACCTAATTGGGGTACGTAGAAAGACGGGAGGGAAACGAAAGGGTTTATATTCTTTATTTTAACAATATTTTGTTTATCTTTGAAAATAGTGCGCTTAGGCCTGTTGAGCAGCGATATAAAATGGCCGCCATAAGCTAGAGTACGCATGTCCAAGAAGCCGTGTGGTAGAGGAGAGAGGCTGTGGAAAAGGATGACCACGTGCTGGTGCTGAGAGGCTAAGACGGAAGTATGGTCAAGGCTATTGTGACCTTTCTGAGCAAATGTGTGCCAAGATGATCAGCAAGAAGCGTGAGAAGTCAAACTGAATAAATGGACGGAACTGTTGAATCTAAAAAGTAGCAGAAAAAGATACAAATTGGACTGATCGAAACTGATGAGCAATGTCATGAACTGTGGGAAACGATGCAAGCATGGACATTCCACAAAGAACTGGTTAAGACAAGGAAGTTTGATTAAAAAATGTATATGGACTTGAAGTGAACCAATGAGAAAGAATCACGCCATAGAGATGCAACATTTTTATTCAGTAAGCTAGAATTAGGGTATAAGAAGACCTACTCTTGGTGGGAGGGGTTAGATGCTGGAGAGTTAGATGCTGGAGAGAGTGGATGCTGCAGATGGGTGAAGTTGCGGTTGCTGATGCTGACGAGCTGATGCTGCTGCTGCTATTTTATATTTCTAGTTGAGTATAAGATGCTGCTTTTGGAGAACCTGTTTATTCCTGATAGATTTTTCATTTAGAACTATTAGATTTTCCAAGACAGATAGATTGATCTTTTGGAGTTCTTGCTATGATAACCTTATTTTTCCGTCTAATAGGTATGCATTGCAATTTCAATTTATTCTTATATTGATGATAAATGTAATAATCTGAATAATAAGCTTAAACTTATTTCTTGCTTCGAAACTTTATATAAACTTTATTATTCTTTAAACAAATGACTCAGTGATTCTTTAGCTCAATGATTAAGGTAAAATGTTAAAGAGTTTATTGCGATTGAGCTGGTCTTAATCACAATCAACTGATTCCTACTAGTTGGTCCATCGACCAATGAGCGGAATACCTTAAAAGCAAATGAGAAACATTATGTCATGTTAAAAGAGGTATCCCGTCTCCTTCCAGCAAATCGTTTTCTCCTAGGTTAAGGACGGAGGTAATCCAGGGAATAAAATGAGTAAGTGAATGTATATGCGGTGTTATGGGCCCCACCGTCATATGGATATAGTTTGTGTGTTGGAGAGATAGTTGCACCTGGATGACCGAAGCATATAGGAGAATAATTTTTATTGTTAGCGCTGGATCAGATTTCTTGGTAGCAGAGGATGGTTACTATAGATTAGTTTGGTGATTATTGATAAGTTCATGTCTAACACATTATGTTGAGTCGCGTTATGTTACATGTAAGTTTTCACGGTTCCGGGAAGTGGAACACGTGTGGCAAGAGAAGTCACATGGAATGGTGCATTGTCTGAGTTCATATTGGTGATAACACAGGTTGTGTTATGATAGGGCCATTTTCCGTATAAAAGGTGTGTAAGTGAAATAGTGATCGGTTTTCTTGTGAAACTCTGGCCTTAATTCTCAGGAGCCGTATAGTCTCCACATGTGTTTTATCCCCAGAGAAACGGGTTTACCGCTTGCTCGAAAGAAGGGTAAGGTAGAGGGAAGTGCTACTTTATCGGCGAAACAGAAAATTCTGTGGTAGGGTAGAGGTAAGCGCTGCCTACTGGAAAATACAGAGTTCTTGTGTAAATGGTCAAAGCTATCTCTTTTGTTTAGCGAATCAGACAATGGAAATGTGTTTTAAATGTTGTAAACTAACGAAGAATTGTTGAAAAAGAAATTGCCGATAAATTTTGTAAAGGAGGGGTCAAGAGCAGAACTGACGTAGACAAAAGCCGCGCTGGGATTGGACAGGGCGCTGTAGACAGAAATCGCTCTGATTGGAGTGTTAGTGTGAGTCGCGCTAGTATTGGTTGGAATAACGCATAGAGAACAGTGTTGAATTGCGGATCGTTTGAGGAGAGAAAGCGATTGTGAATCATGTCGTATTATGAGTATGGTAGAGAGAAAACGTCATGGATGTCGAAAGTTCAGAATTTCTTTAAGAAAGACAAAAGGGTAGTGACTAGAGAGGGACAAATAATTCCTCCGCCAAAATCACCAGCTTCGCACATGATGCTGAAATATGGATATCATACATGCATATGGTTAGAAAATTGGACAAAATATACAAAGAATGATGGAGCATTGGCTTTCCCTGAGAATGGTTCATTTAATGTAGCTGTACTACGGAATTTGAGAGAAAAGATGACAATGTTAGAACCTAGACCGACACAGTTTGAAGCTTTAACTGAATGGGAAGATGAAATGTATGAACGAGAGAGATTCAGAGGATTAAAGAATCATGAGTTTGTGCCTGGAAGGTTATGGGGAGTAAATCATGAGGACAGAATAAAGCGTTGGAGATGTGCTAATATGACAGGAGGTTTGTTTCCAGCTTTTACAGTTGAGGAAGAAGCAAAGAGAAAGTGTACAGAGAAAAAGAAACATGTAGTTATAGAAAAGTATGGGTATGGTGGTAGTGAAACGGATGACGAATTGCTGGAAGATATTTTAAACAGAAACCCACCTCCATACCAACAGATTTCTGCGGTGGTGACACCTAATGCACCGCCAATGGAAACTGGGAGGAATAAAAATCCCGAACGAAGAGATGAGATAAATAGGTCACAAGATCAATTAAAAACTCACAAAATGAAGAGATAGAAAGTGACAATGCAACTGAATTAGCAAAAACCACAAGAGAATTGACTGAGAAGATAAGAGCATTGACAAAGAATATGGAAGCTGTAACTGTACCAGTAACGATAGGTCCAGTAATGCCAATTTTTGAGAATCAGAAAATTGATGAACGTTCTTTAGTGATTCCCATGAATTCACATTTGCAAAGGAGAAGGGATGGAACTGAATAATGAAGGTGCACACCATTTGGCTAGTACCTATAGACCAAGCCCACCTACTAATTTGACGATAAATGAGAATGAGATTAGGAGAATACCTATGGTAACAGAGTCTGCATCAGGGACACCAGAAAGAAGTAGCAATTGGATAGAATTAAATAGTACGCCTGTAGGTCCGACTCCAGATGAGTTAAATGAATGGACGCCTGGAGGTGCTGTTTGCTGCCTTGTGCCGTTGGGGACTACCAGTCCCAGGATCCTTCTCAGGAGGGGAGGTGTTTTGCCGCTTGCAAACGCGCTAAAAAGCCCGGGCCAAGGGCGGGCCCGTCCTGCGCCCGTCATCGCCAGGAAGAGGCAGGGCAGGGATACCCCCCTTGGGTGTTGTGACTGGCACGATAGAGGGAACAGCCGGTAAGACTTATCCTTGCGCATTCTCACTCCTGATTGTATCCTGCCTGCCAACCTGGAAAGCCTTGATACAGCTGAATAAGCGTCTACAAGTTGAGGCGTTATCAGGACTATCGGACTTAGAGACTTTGTCTTATTTTTATCTTTGATGTGGGGTGGGATGTGACAGAGTGGGAGTGTTTAGACCAGATTGTGTACTTCCAGTCTATAACTCTAGGGGTTTCTTTGTCTCTCTCTTCTCCTTTTCTTAAGGTACCGGTTATTAAAATGGGGAGGAGGATAGCCCTATCCGAGGCAAAGCGACAAGTAGGTCCCCACTCCCCACAACATCTATAGATAAAATGTTACAGAGGGCAATAGGGGTGGTGGACTCCGAAATCGAGCTAAGAGAAAGGCGGTTATCACTCACTCCTGATTTACCTGTCTCGCCATCCCTATCGATCAACCAGTCAAACCAGGTTCAAACCCAGGTAGACGTACAGCCATCGACTGCTAGAGAGATAGCTGTGCGTAAAAAAGTGATTGATACAAGCAAACATGCCCAGAGTACCTTTAAAAAGGGAAACGTAAATTAGCTCTTGAGGCCGGATCAAAAAAAAGAAATTCTGTGAGGACATTGTTGTTAATATAGAGGAGGGGTAGACCAAGTGCACAGAGCTGGCAGGTCGAACCAAGCTAGTGTAGATAAGCAATATCCGTTGTGGGTGTTGAGTCTGGTGGAAGACTTGCAGAATGACCTAAGGGCTATCATTAAAGAAGAATTAGCCCCACTGGTTGGTCGTCTAGATATTCTGGATAAAGTCTTAATGACAGGGGAGGCTTGTTCACTTAACCATCCCAAGGGCCAACCCATAAGAGGGATCGAGGTCTGCTGTCAGGTTGAAAGTAAGGATCTAACATCTCCGTCGGGGTTGGAGAGGGATGTTTCCAAGGGCCCCAGTTTGAATTCTGAACTGGGGAACCAAAGTGACACTAGGGTACAGAGAGATAGGAGTATTGGCACGGAGAACAGAGCAAAGAGCAAGCAACCATGTGTAAGAAATCGAGAAGAGTCCATTCCCCTAGCCCCAGCTACTAATAGCAAAGAGAGCAGACAAGTAATCCAAGGATTGAGTGAAGGTGGAAATGTTTCAAATCTCCCAGACATAAACCTCCCTCCTGCCTGCGCACCTTATGTAGCTATTTTGACGGGCGTCCCATCTATCTAACCTAGTATGAAGGAAACTTATCTCGAGCTGAGTAATAAATGCCTGTTCTGGCTTGTTAAACACAAACATTTTGATTTTGCCAGAGCTGGAGAAATTATCATGGTTCGAAGAGTGAGGTGGGTGGGAAATCGGAAAAAAAAAAGAGAGGCAGGTGAATGTGTTGTTATAAATTTTGAAAACCCCCCACACGGTGGCCAATTTATTTAATAATCCTACTAGTTGCTATGATTCCATGACGGCTATGAGTCTACAACCTCTGAATTTTTTTTATCCACTACCACAGTCATTAGTAAGAAGCAGGGTTCCGTCCTTAATTTCAGAAGGTGGTGTAGGCCTCCGCCCAGAAGGGATTTGGGATGCTTATCATAGGCTCCCGCCATTTAACATCCCGGTGAACAATAGATATGATGTACTGGAGGGTGTAGACTGACAGAGAGGGATCCTCGCTGGTGGAGTCATTACAAACGGCAGGATATGATTCTGAGGATGGAGATGGGAAGGGATTGAAGCGCATTATGGCAGGTGACAGCCCAGGCCCCTCCCTATCAACCAGACAGGAGAAAGACCCACCATACCCACGGCCCTGGACGCAAAAGTTGATGACTCTTTGAGAGAACAAAATAGAGAAAGCATAGAATGTGGGAAAATAGGTGAGTGCTGCGTGGGTGTTCTTGGTGACCATATTATACATGATACTGTGGTACCGGGGGTTGTGAGAGGGGTGACCGGGCAAGCGAATGGGCTGAGGATACTCTCATGGAATGTGGCAGGTCTCAAAAACAAACTGCCCTGTACGGATTGGGGTGACTGTCGATAAATTCGACATTTGCATATTCCAAGAGACTTGGGCAAGGGAAGATTTTCATCGGGTGGGCTATGCCCCTTATAACATCTTAGCTTCTATGGCAGGGAGGGGGAGACCATCTGGAGGCCTATCAATTTGGGTAGCTACCCATCTTGGATGTAGGGCGGAGCAGTTACTAACCCCGTCAAAAAAAAAAAAAAAAGACAAAAAAAAAAAAATGAATGGATGGATGAAAACGCTAAAAACAAAAGAAACAGAAGTAAAACCATTAGATGTAATTAGGTTAAAAATTGGTACAGAAAAATAAAAAAATTATCAGGATGATGAGATTATGTTTTTGTGCAAAAGTCTTACATGGAGAGCTAGAAATTTACATGACAAATTGGAAGAGACAGCAAGTGAACTAGGAGTAGAGTTTGTAAAAGTGAGAACGTTGCAGAAACCATACAGAGTAGATTTTTGTGAGAAAGATATAGAGAATCTGAACACATCAGGAAGATTGACCCAAATAAAAGAGTTAATTGTTTTACTGAGAAAATGGGGTGATGTGGATAGATGGAGAAATAGATGGACGAAAAAGAACGAGAATACAGATAAAGCATCTTTGGCTTTTGCAGTGACAGATAAGGAACCAGTTGTAAGGAGTACCCAATGAGAGAAACTCCAGGTGGTAGTTATGTGCATGTTCCATGGACTAGACAGGATATACTGTCATTTACAAATGACTTCCCAAAATTGAGAGAGAAGCAAGTAGAATGGTACAGACAAGTGGAGAGATTTGTTAAGGTTTCAAAAGTGTTGTGGATAGACTTAGATGGATTGTTTGATATAGTAGTGCGAGCTGATTTGTGGACAGAATGTAAGATTACTATTGATTGGCCAACTGTAGAATATCCAAGGGATGCTAAAACAGGAGCGCCAGGACCAGAAGTGATGAGAAAGTATGACCAAGTAATTACCTTTTTGAAGAATAAAATTCCACCTAAAGAAACAGATTGGGTAAAAATAGACAGAACAACGCAAGAAAGTAAAGAATCAGTGCATGCTTATTACGAAAGGCTGTTGTTGGTTTTCAAACAGTATAGTGGTTATGAGACACTAAATGAGAAGGATATGAGTCATTTTGTATATAGATTTGTTTATGGATTGAAACCAGAGATAAGTGAAATGATTAAGCAGCATATGATTTGCTGGCAGAATAGCACAGTTGACGAAGTTTTGAGATATGCTAAGTATTGCAGTGATGATATTGAAAGTAGACAGCGTAAATTGAAAGAAATAGCCATGTGGGCACAGGTGAAAGTTGCAGAGAAGCAAGAAGCTCAATTGAGTAATACAGGTAATGAAGCAGGACAGGCTAGATCTCGACCAAACATAGGTAAAGGAAAAGGACAAATGAGCATAGATGAGGCAAAGAAAAAGTGGCCATGCCACAATTGCGGAAAGCTAGGGCATTGGAGAAACTAGTGTAAATTTCCTCCAAAACTTAATGTGGAAAATCAATCATTAAATTCACAGGTGCAGAGTGAGGTAGGTACTCAACAGAGTCAGGTGCCACAACCACCACTTCCCAAGAGTGTTAACCAACAGAAATACAGTGCAGAAACAGGATTCTACGGAGGAGAACAGGTAACACTGTTGCCGCGTGCAGCTGCAATTTCTCAATATTGGTTACGACAGGATGAGGATGAAACGGATGAAAGTTTCTGACGGTGCCTAGGAGAGGGGAAGAGTGCGTGCTTGGCGCAACTCTAGAGGTAGATCAGTCTGGTCCATTTGTGGATGGAGAAGTGAATGGTGCAAATGTAACATTCCTTGTGGACACTGGAGCTACCTGTTCTACTGTTAGGTCAGTGGAAATTCCAAACCTTCCTCTCTCAGGTGAACATATCCAAGTAGTTGGAGTTTCAAATCAGCAAATTAAGACGCCTCTTACTAAATTAGTGGAGGTAAAAATTGGTCCATTTAGTGAAATGCACCGATTTGTTGTATGCGATTGTAGTCCCGTGAACCTATTAGGACGCGATCTATTGTGCAAGATGAATTGCACTATCTATTGTACTCAGATGGAATTGCATTTCAGACCCCAGATGAAGATGTACTGTATAAAATGACAATGGTAAATTTAGAACCAGAAGTAAATGATTTGTTTCCTGTATTTGATGCAGAGAAAATCCCAATTGAATTGAAAAAGACAGTGAAAGAAGAAGTGTGGGACTTTACAGGAGAAGATATAGGATTAATGAAAGAAGTAGATCCAGTTAAAATAACCGTAAAAGAAGGAACGAGTTACCCAAATACGCCCCAGTATAAATTGACACCAGAAATAATTGAAGGAATAACGCCAGTAATAAATAAAATGGTTGAACAAGGATTCTAAAAGAAATCATGAGCAGTCCATGTAATTCGCCAATAATGGGACTGAAAAAGCCAAACGGAACATATAGAATTGTACAGGATTTGAGGATGGTAAACAAAATTGTAGTGCCTTGTTGCCCAATAGTACCGAACCCTGCTGTGATTCTATACCAGATTCCACGTGAAGCAGAATGGTACACAGTAATTGATTTATGTCATGCATTTTTCTCTATTCCATTGCATCCAGATAGCCAGCCATTATTTGCGTTTAGGTTTGGAGAGCGTATTTTGGCATGGTGCCGAATTCCTCAAGGGTACACAGAAAGCCCCTCAATCTTTAATCAGATTCTAAAGAAATCCTTGGAAAATTTAAAAATACCAGAAAAGTCAGTGATGGTTCAGTATATTGATGACCTACTGGTGGCATCAAAAACGAAGGAAGCATGTGTCAATGATACAATTGCTTTGCTGAATCATTTAGCAAAAAGAGGACATAAAGTGTCCCCATCAAAATTGCAGTTTTGTCAACAAGAAGTTCAGTATTTAGGGCATAAAATTGAGAAAGGAGTGCGAAAGGTAACGACTGAAAGAATACAAATGATTCAAGGAATGAGAGCTCCAATGACGCAAAGAGAGGTAAGAATGTTTCTGGGAATGGTTGGATATTGTCGACAATGGATAAGCGGTTTTTCGTTGATTGCTAAACCGTTGCAAAAACTGACAAAGAAGGATGTTAAAGATCCTTTTGAAATGAATGATGAAGAAATGAAAGCATTCAGAGAGCTGAAAAAGAAATTATGTGAAGCTCCAGCTTTAGGAATGCCTGACTATGAGAAAGATTTTTAGTTGTATTGCAGTGAAAGAGATGGATGTGCATTTTCAGTCTTGGTACAGAGACATGGAACTATGAAAAGACCCATTGCATATTTTTCAGCTGTTTTAGACCCTGTGGCGAAAGCGTTGCCTGGATGTTTGAAAGCAGTTGCTGCTTCTTGTGTGAGTCTGGAACAGAGTGAAGGCATAGTGATGGGATATCCACTGAGAGTATATGTTCCCCATTCTGTGGAAATTCTTTTGACAAGAACGAAAACACAATACATGACACACAGTCGGCTGACTAGGTATGAAAAAGTAATTTTGAGTGCAGATAATGTGACCATTGACAGATGTATGAATGTGAATCCTTCGACATCATTGCCAGATGAAGAGAGTGTAATTGAAATGGATGAAGTAGATCACGATTGTCTGAATGTGCTTGAATATTGTACAAAACCGAGATCAGACATACGAGATGAGCCCTTAAAGGAATCAGATTATATTCTGTTTGTGGATGGCTCATGCTTGAGAACGAATGATGGAGTTCTAAGTGCAGCATATGCAGTTTGCACAGTAGCAACTGTAATGGAAGCATCTTGTCTGAAAGGGATACGGTCTGCCCAAGTCGCAGAACTAGTAGCTCTGATTCAAGCATGCAAGTTGGGAAGAAATGTACGGGTTACGATTGTGACAGATAGCCAGTATGGCTTGGGGGTGGTGCATGATTTCGGTCAGATTTGGTCACAAAGAGGTTTCTTGACGTCTGCAGGAACGCCAATTAGAAATGGAGATTTTGTGAAAAAGTTGCTTGAGGCGATACAGCTGCCTAAACAGATTGCTGTTGTGAAGTGCAATGCACATAAAAATGGGGAAGACTACATAACTGTCGGCAATAAATATGCGGACGAGATTGCACAGTACTGTGCAAAGAATGTGGTTTCTTTAAACAGGAACCGAGAGAGAGCATATTTCTTGTCCTTTGCTTTTTACTAACCCTGTTGAGACAAGGGATGAGGTGAGACAGTTACAGGAAGCAGCAGATGAGGAAAAAGATACATGGATAAAAGCAGGATGTAGAAAACATGAAGAAAATGATGTTTGGGTTTACAGAGATGAAAGACCAGTTATGCCTGATAGTATGATTTCTGACATGGCACGGATGTACCATGGACAAGCCCATATTGGGAGAGATTCAATGATCAGACTTTTTAGACAAACATGGTATAATCCAAAATTCAGAGCCATAGCTGAGAGTCTTTGTCAAAGATGTCTTATTTGTCAACAGTTAAATCCAGGAAGGAAGACAGTAGTGAGTCTAGGAACAATAGGACGAGAAGGAGGTCCGTTCACTAGAATGCAAATGGATTTATTGAAATGCCCCTGTGCAACAGACTAAGGTATGTCCTTGTAGTCGTCTGTTTGTTTTCCCGTTGGGTGGAAGCATACCCGACCAGAAGGAATGATGGAATCACGGTAGCAAAACTTATGCTGCGAGAATTCATTCTGAGGTATGGTTTTCCAGTCACGATTGAAACAGATAGAGGAACACATTTCCAAAATGAATTAGTTAAACTGATTTGTGAAGCACTTAGTATGAAACAGAAACTGCATTGTGCATACAGACCAGAGGCTTCTGGAATAGTAGAGCAAGTGAATGGAACAATTAAGAACAGGTTAGGAAAAATGTGTCAAGCTACAGGACTCAAATGGCCAGATGCCTTGCCATTAGTTTTAATGACAATCAGAAGTATTCCGGAAAGGAAAACTGGACTCAGTCCCCATGAGATAATTATGGGACGAGCAATGAGACAAGCACATGTACCTGTCAACAAACTACTGACTATAACTGATGATCTGGTGCTGGATTATTGCAAAGGATTGGCTGATGTGGTGCGTTCTGTGTTTCATCAGGTTGGACCGGATGCGACCACTCTTGAAAGAAAACCAGCTCACGACTTCAATCCAGGAGATTGGGTCCGCATAAAAGTCCACAGGAGAAGAAACTGTTTGGTTCCTCGCTGGGACGAACCACGACAAGTGATCCTGGTGACAACCACTGCAGTCAAATGTGCAGGAGTGAAACACTGGGTGCATGCCAGTCACACCATCAGAGTTCCAGAACCTGAAGATCGACATGTGAGTCGACATCTGGAAATATTGGATAACAGTTCAGAATCTGATACAGATCATTCGGATTGTGAAGAAATTCTGAAAAGAAATTGGAAATTTGAAAGCATAAGAAGAAACTGAGCCAGAAGATAGTAACAGTGAGCAACCAAGTACAAGTTGTGGTAAAAATCCTTCGGAGATAATATGAATAGATGAAGAAGGGAGAGTTACAAACAAAGTTAGAAAAATCGGAAGATCCCCGAGGAGCAATAGGGACAGATCGCCAAACAAAAGAACAGGGAAATTTAGAAGAAGATAGAGAGACTGACAAATTCGGAAGAACCTAGAGGAGGGACAGAAATAGGTGAACGAAGGAAGATAAGAAAAGAACCACAAGTAGAGGAAGAAAATGAAATTATAAGATTCAAAATAAGAGACAATAACGAAAAAACTGAAACAGAGTCTGAAGAAAGTGGAGAAGAAAGAAACCAAAAACTAGAGTCAAGAAAAAGGAATTGGAAAACAGAAAGAGAGGAAAAAGGAAGTGAGGCAAAACGGCCAAGAAAAGGAGACAATTGGCCCAACGAAGTAAGAAAATTAAGATACAGAATCATAAGGTTAGATGGAAAAAGTGCTGAACAAGTGAATGAAATAAGTCAGAAAGAGCAAGAAAAACAAGGTGGGAAACACTTGCAGAAAACGAAAAGAGTAAAGAAAGTAAATCCGAAGTATAGATCGCCTGAATGGTTGTATCTTGCTTTGACTGATATCAAAGAAGAAAAGAACACTCACGAGAACCCAGAACAAAGAAACCTGATGGGTGAAGGTGAGGTGCAACAAACTTAAAGAAGTTTAAACAGTTTCTACCGGACTTGACAAAACACTGGATCTGACGAATTTCTATCGGATTTGACAAAGAAAGAATTCTGAAAAGAATTAAAAGAAAGTACCAAGCAAAGACAAAAACATTGGAGTGCAGAGTGGCAAATAAGTCATTTCTGAGGTGTAGTGACAATTTTCTGGAAAATAAATAATTAAGGTTATAAAACAAAATGGAGGATACTAGAGATAGAAAATGTAAATGTGAGTTTTTAAGTAGATGGTGTAAGATGTGCTGCTTTTGAACAGGATTATTAATGACAGTATGGGTGGTTTTAGCAATCACTATTCCAATTAGTTTAACTGTAGTGGAAACTTCTAATAACACAGAGAAAGAAAAAGGAGCTAACACTCAAGAACCAGTTATATTAAAAAGTAGTGCAGAATTACATAAGGACAAATCAATAACAGATTTTTCTAAGAATGTTTTTACTAAATTATTATATGAGTATGTAGAAACAATGGATGTAAGAGATTGCTATGTTTGTATGCAATTGCCTGCATCTTTAGCAGAGGGTGTGACTTATCACCTACTTTGACGTATGGAATAACATGTAGTGTTTTAGCAAGTTTATTTTATAAAACAGGTAGATTAGAATATTATTACACTGACATGGATAAGATTTTTGCGAAAGTTTCTGTAGTTCCCGAGCTAAACAAAATAAAAGAGGGAAAAACGTTTGGTGAATATTTTTTAGAAGATAAGATTTTAACATTAGATAATATAGTTAAATACAACCTTACCTGTGAGTTAAAGAAGAAAGAAAAGTATTTTTAGAGATGGTTGAAGAGAGAAGAGTGAAATTTCAAAGAAAAGTGATAGAAGAGACAAAAACACCTCTTTGGGCGTTTGAGGAAGACAATCAGGACAAGAAAAAGACAAATGCAGCTATGACTTTGGATTGGCCCCAACAGGGAAGGTTGTGCATTAGAAGAAATAAAACAAGATATGACAATTATTTTGTGGGTTCCAGTATTTGCCATGACAATTATCAAATTTTAGGTGGATGGGGATTCAAAGGGGGAAAAGATCCAATATTTCCAGGGATCTATTATGTTTGCGGTAATACGGCTTATTACAGGTTGCCGGACCATTGGTATGGGTCATGTTATTTAGGCCTGGTCTTTCCAAAGATTTTTCATATGGATAGAAAAGAAAAAGGAACACACAAAATGATAAATACCCTTTACACGTAGAAAAAGGGAAAGTTTTTCAGAAATAGTAGGTGATATTTTTGGTGCATTGATACCAGCAGTGGGAATATCTTTGAATGCATTTAGAATTCGGAAATTATCCACAGTGGTAGATCGTTTATCTACAGATACTGCTGGAGGGTTCTTGATGGTAAATACCGAGATGGTTGCCATGAGAGCTATGGTGATGCAAAATCGACTTGCCCTTGACATTCTTTTGGCAAAAGAGGGTGGAGTCTGTGGAATGCTGAAAGTCCAACATTGTTGCACTTACATTCCAGATAAAAGTGAAAATATACAAAAGTATATAACAAATATTACAAGTTTGCACAAAGAACTTGTTCCACTGGAGGTTGAAAGTGCTTTTGGAAAACTTGGTAAAGGGTTTTCTTCAGTAATAAATTGGTTAACAAGAATGAGTGGATTAATAATAGGGAAAGTTATAATAATAGCAACCATGATAATAATAATAATTTTAGTGCTGAAGCTTGTAATTACATGTATAAAGAGAAGACAGAATAAAATAGAAAAAGAAAACATGATAAACAAGGAGAGAGAGAGAGAAATGGGTGAAATAGAGTTAGAAGAAATAAAAGAGAACATGTACAAGAAGACGAAGAGACAAGTTGAAAGGGATACAGTTGTGTAAACTAACAAAAGCAAATGGATAAAAGATATGCTGTCTGAAAGAATTGTATAACTTGGGTTTTGTGGTGATATTAAAAATCACCAAAGGGGGAGTTGATGGAGCAGGGTAAATGAAAATTTTTAACCTCCTAATAATTTCGTAAAATAATTAATAAACATGTTCGTTTAAGTAAATAACCAACAATGTATGTTACATGTAAAGGGTTAAAGGTAACACGCTATTTTGTGTGCAAATTAATCAACTTATAATTGTTTACGTGTCTAACATAACGTAATATTTGCGTACTAATAAAATAATAAACGCATGATTCGTGCTTTTTAAATAAAACGTGTGGTGGCAAATAAAGCGATGGTAAGTAAGGGACAGCTTTATATGTTGCTTTTTGCTAGGTAATACCTAATTGGGGTACGTAGAAAGCCGGGAGGGAAACGAAAGGGTTTATATTCTTTATTTTAACAATATTTTGTTTATCTTTGAAAATAGTGCGCTTAGGCCTGTTGAGCAGCGATATAAAATGGCCGCCATAAGCTAGAGTACGCATGTCCAAGAAGCCGTGTGGTAGAGGAGAGAGGCTGTGGAAAAGGATGACCACGTGTTCGTGCTGAGAGGCTAAGACGGAAGTATGGTCAAGGCTATTGTGACCTTTCTGAGCAAATGTGTGCCAAGATGATCAGCAAGAAGCGTGAGAAGTCAAACTGAATAAATGGACGGAACTGTTGAATCTAAAAAGTAGCAGAAAAAGATACAAATTGGACTGATCGAAACTGATGAGCAATGTCATGAACTGTGGGAAACGATGCAAGCATGGACATTCCACAAAGAACTGGTTAAGACAAGGAAGTTTGATTAAAAAATGTATATGGACTTGAAGTGAACCAATGAGAAAGAATCACGCCATAGAGATGCAACATTTTTATTCAGTAAGCTAGAATTAGGGTATAAGAAGACCTACTCTTGGTGGGAGGGGTTAGATGCTGGAGAGAGTGGATGCTGCAGATGGGTGAAGTTGCGGTTGCTGACGAGCTGATGCTGCTATTTTATATTTCTAGTTGAGTATAAGATGCTGCTTTTGGAGAACCTTTTTATTCCTGATAGATTTTTCATTTAGAACTATTAGATTTTCCAAGACAGATAGATTGATCTTTTGGAGTTCTTGCTATGATAACCTTATTTTTCCGTCTAATAGGTATGCATTGCAATTTCAATTTATTCTTATATTGATGATAAATGTAATAATCTGAATAATAAGCTTAAACTTATTTCTTGCTTCGAAACTTTATATAAACTTTATTATTCTTTAAACAAATGACTCAGTGATTCTTTAGCTCAATGATTAAGGTAAAATGTTAAAGAGTTTATTGCGATTGAGCTGGTCTTAATCACCATCAACTGATTCCTACTAGTTGGTCCATCGACCAATGAGCGGAATACCTTAAAAGCAAATGAGAAACATTATGTCATGTTAAAAGAGGTATCCCGTCTCCTTCCAGCGAATCGTTTTCTCCTAGGTTAAGGACGGAGGTAATTCAGGGAATAAAATGAGTAAGTGAATGTATATGCGGTGTTATGGGCCCCACCGTCATATGGATATAGTTTGTGTGTTGGAGAGATAGTTGCACCTGGATGACCGAAGCATATAAGAGAATAATTTTTATTGTTAGCGCTGGATCACCTCCATTTGGACTCTGGACGCCCCCGCACCGGGAAACGGCGGGTAAGGCGGCGACGTGCGAGGCCGCACGACCCTCGGAGAACCCGTGCTTCCCACAGGGCAGGGACCGGGCCTCGGGGACAAGCTGTGACACTGACCAACGGGCGAGCGAAGCCCCTGCGGCCTCGGAGAAGGACGATGTCGGAGGCGGAAGCGGCGGTTCTTGGCCCCTTCCGCGGGGGACGGACGTGATTATGACGCTGACCTGGACATGCGGGCCAAAAGGAGTTTCATCCGGCGCTCCCGCCGGGACTTCGGTTTCATCTGCTGACAAGCCTCGCAGTCCGTGGAGTCATGGTGCTCCCCCAAACACCACATACAAATAGGGTGGGGGTCCGTCGCCGACATCTGGCGCGCGCAAGACGAGCACGTCTTGAAGCCCGAAGGCATTTGCACACTGTTCTCAAGGGAACGCAAAGCGTTGAAGAGAAGGAGGCCTGAAAACAGGCCAGGGACACGATCCGGATCCGTGTGGCACGCGGAAAAGAAGAAAACTGATGTCAGTGCGGCGGGGCTTATGTGACCTCGCTGACGTCACGCCCGCGGACGTCGTCAGGGCGGAGTCGTGTGGTACCGCCCCCCGGCGCGCAGAGATGCTGGGGCAAAGAAAGTTTTCCGGGTCCAGTCTCACGCCTGGGGATAATTCTACGTTAAGGAATCTGCGGCTAGTAGTCTATCAGATACTATAAATAGAATATAAATAAGATGGCTGTTCTTGATGCTGCTATCAAAGTTAGAATCGTGGCAATCTTCAGAAATGCACGCTCGTGACATTCAACACATCTGCAGTTCCGCCGACACGAGAAAGATTAGATGGGCGTTAATGATGGATTCATTGTATATAGGTTTCGAGGTGCTTTCCATCGGTTTTGGTGGCACACTATCCCTCATGACCCCGCCTCCCTCTGCTCTTCAGCGGAGTGTACCATTTGCCATGGTGTTGGGTTGGTTTACATTCAAATCGTGCCGGCTGTTCTGGCGCCTAAGAACGCCAAAGTTTGTGTTTTATAAACGGTTCGAGTCGTATACACACATTTCTTGTAATTCCTCAACGCCCGAGTGGCCAACAGCACGGCTTCAAAGAAGCACGCCCGTAGCATCAACTGGCAAAATGTAGGCGACGGAGAAAAAGCGAAGGGTGGATGGGGTTAAAAGATGATAGATACGAAAGTGATCGGGTTTGTGGCCATTCCAAAAACGAAATAATGTATGTTTAAAATAAAACTGCTCCACCGTTCCCAGCGACATAAAAAAATGAAAGCAAAAAAAAAAAAAAATTGGCTAGAACACCGACGGGCGACTGAGTAACCTGATCTGTTTTGATCAAAGCTTGGAGGCTCGTAGGCAGAGATTACAACCACACCAAAACAACATGCATGTATATCTTAGTCAATAACATTCGACTGCAATTGGTACATAGCCACTCGTAAAGTCAATTACGAATTATATATCCTTACAAATGTCAAAATAAAACCAGGCGCTCCAATAAATTCGGTGGCAAGGTGTAAGAACCGCTCCTCAACATTATAAATCATAAAAAGAGGAACTGCCACGGTTTCGAAAAATGTACTTATAATAAGCAAGGGCTAGCATCCTGCTGATTGACGTGTGTCACAAGGCATCAAAACAACACTGCTGAGAAACTCCCGCGGTCAGAAAAAACGCAATAAGTAATAAACCAGAGCTCTTTATTTCAGATCCCCTGCATGGAAAGACAGGCAGAGGGGTGTGTACGGGGACATGTGTGGGGGAAAGGGAGGAGTAGCAACATGATTGAAAGTCACTGCCTAACATTCAAGTGAAAAATTGCCCCTCTCCAAATAGGTTTCTCTCCCACACAGGCTTCCGCCCCCCTTCCGCTCTGTGCTACAAAGTTGTCTGACATTTTTTACCTTGCTTGGAAAGCACGAGCGCTTCTTCCCGGTGCACTTGGGTGATGATGGAACCGCTTTCCATCTAACAATGACAGACCCAGGACCCTTCGCTTGTCTCTCTCTTTTTTTTTTGCTCAAAGATCCCCTCTATTCCCCCTCCTCTTCTTTTTCTTCCTCCCCCTTTGATTTGGAAGCTCCGATCTTCAAAATCGGCCAGAAGGAGAAGGGGGGTTCTTTTCCTTCCCCATGTTGAGATTTCTTTTGGGGGGGCAGAGGGAACAAGCTTTGAGAATTAATCACGCAGAACTTCCTGAGAGAGCCCTCATGATTGATTGGAAGGGAGGGGGAGGGACAGCAGCTGGGAGGGGGAGGGGAGGAGCTGGGAAAAGACACGAGAGGGAAAACAAAACAAGCCTCGATCTCTTGTCTTTATGAGGCCATGCGTCTAAACACATGGCCCCTTAAAGAAAAGAAATCGCTTACGACAGAAGGAAAGCAGGCGAGCCAGTCCAAGTGGGCCGGCACAAAAAGCCAAAGGGAGGCAACATACATAGCTCATTTCCAATGGCTGGCCACTGGCTAGCATAAACGGTGACGCCAGCCAATGGAAATGAGGGGCGGGGCTTAAAGCCCTCTTCTGAAAATCCTCTCCTACAAAATCTCTCGCGTAGGCGGAGCAGGGCTCTGCCCTACAACGCACGCGAGACCTAAAAACAGCGAGGGGGCCAGTGAAGTACTTACCTGTAACTTCACCCGCCGATTGCAATCTCACCTGATTTCTAACTTCTCATGCTGGTGGGACTGGACACCCATTGTCAAGTTTAGGAACCCAAAACTGTGGTATGAGCAGCAAATTACCCAGCAGCCCAATAATCACCAATATCAGCGCCTCACCTGTCCCAGCTCATTAGTTCATTCTAGTTTCTGTGACAATGACCAGGATTGGTCAGAGCCAAAGCATACAAAAGGGAAGAGGACTATGGAAGTCAGCAGGAGGCCACACGTAAACCTGTTTACCGCCACACTAGGATTGGGGGCAATTGGCACATCATTGTAGCATTTAGTTACTGAAGAAAGTTCAACACAGCACAACATGGTTAACACGTGTCACAGACCATGGTGCTACTTGACAAAATTCAGGAGGAAGAATCAGAAGAAAGGAGTGGTTTGTTGCTATGGGCACATTTTGGTGGCTTTCATTCCCGGTATCGCTCCAATTGTTTTTTTTTTTTAAAAACAATTTCAGAAAGATTCAATCTACTCTTCAGTGAATGTTCACATATTCTGACTAATGACAACTGCATAAGACCTTAAGCAAAGTACAGTTTAGAAAGCTTGTTTCACCATTAGTTGCACAAGCTGTGGGGAACCCTGGAAAAGTGCGTACCATGTTATTTCCATTTTCTCCAGCCCTTTTAGTCAGAATATTTGACAAAGATCAGAAAAATCGTATTGCAATAGAATACAGGATAAAAGAAACATAGAAGAGTAAGTTACTTCTCTTCAGTACCTCTTTGTGGTGGTACTCAATCTACCACAGATTCCAAACTTCTAGAATCCTCATAGGCCCCAGACTGCATCAGGAAAAAAATTACTTTAGCTTCTCTGAAGATGGCACCATTAGCCTCCATCACAACTCTCTCCCACCTCAGACAGGACGACATGGGGGCACTTAACTACCACTTGTGCGCCAACATCCATTTTCTTTCCTTTTTCCACATGTTCAGATACAGAAATGTGACAGGCCAGATTGATGTAATAACTGGTGGTGAGCAAAACTAGTGGGGATTTTATTAATACCGGAAGTCACTCAAACAGAACTGTGAGGTGAGTGGACAGTGATGAACAGACGCGTAAACACGATATCCGCCAGAAAGAGGGTTTAATGCACAAGTTACTAACTTGTGTAACGATATATCTGTAAGAGACAGTAGTTAGTGACAGATTCCTTACCTTAGAATATCCCCAGGCGTCAGGCTGGATCCGGAAAGTTTTTTGCGTAGCAGTACCCTTGCGCGTCGGTAGGTGGCGTCGTGCGGCTCCGCGTCCGTCGTCGGCGTCGTGATCGCCGGGATGACGTCGCGGGCAGTACTTAGGCGCCGCCCCTGCGCGCTGACGTCAGTTCTGTACACGACTTTCCGCGCCAGGAACGCAGAGCCATGCAAGAAGCTGACATAGGTGTCTGAAAAATACTAGGGCCCTGAAAGGGATGTCCTTAACCCTAGAAATCAGTTCGCAGAATGGGGCGGATGGGTGGGGCGGTAAGGAATCTGTCACTAACTACTGTCTCTTACAGATATATCGTTACACAAGTTAGTAACTTGTGCATCTGAAAGAGACACGTTAGTGACAGATTCCTTACCTTAGAATAGATACCCCAGCAATACCAACCCCGGTGGTGGGTCTGCGAACAAAGATCAGACAAGGAAGTCCTGGAGGACAGAACGGCCAAAGAAGCCGTCCCTCCGGACCTGACTGTCAAGGCAGTAATGCTTTGTAAACGTGTGCAGCGAGGCCCACGTAGCTGCCTGACAGATAACCGGCAGCGGAACACCGCGGCCCAAGGCCGTGGTAGCAGCCGTTGCCCTGGTGGAATGGGCACGCAGCCCAACAGGAGGCTCCTTCTTAGCCAAAGAATAGCAGGTCTTGATGCACAAGGTAACCCAGCGGGAGATGGTCCTCTTGTGCACCGCCCGACCTTTTTGGCGCCCAAGTAGCCAACAAAGAGCTGGTCATCCACCCGGAAGTGTTTTGTGCGGTCAACATAGAAAGAGAGCGCACGTTTTGGGTCCAGACGGTGGAGCCTCTCTTCCTCTCTGGAAGGATGCGGAGGCGGAAAGAAGGTGGGCAAAGTGATGGTCTGCCCAATGTGGAAAGCAGTAACCACCTTTGGCAAGAAGGACGGACGCGTCCGAAGAACAACCTTGTCTGGATGAACAGACAGAAAGGGAGGTTTGCAAGATAGAGCCTGGAGCTCACTCACCCGCCGAGCGGAGGTGATGGCCACCAGAAAGGCTGTCTTCAGAGTCAGAAGACGAAGAGGACAGTTATGTAGAGGCTCAAAGGGAGCGCACATTAAAAGGTAAGAACCAAGTTCAAGTCCCACTGAGGCATCACAAACGGAACAGGAGGGAAGAGGTGAGTAATGCCTTTTAAGAACCTGTTAACAACAGGGGACTTGAAAAGGGAGGGCTGATCAGGGAGCCTGAGGAAGGCCGAGATAGCACAAAGATAACCCTTGATGGTACCCAGGGCAGAACCCTGTTGGGCCAGAGAGAGAAGGAACAGAAGGACCTCAGAAAGAGGGGCAGAAAGGGGATTCACAGCCTTTGCTGTGCACCATGCCACAAATTTGTTCCACCTGCAGGCGTATACCACCTTAGTGGAGGGACGCCTGGCTGCCAGAATCACATCACAAACTTCGGGAGGCAAGTCGAAAGGAATCAACTGCCGCCGCTCAATCTCCACGCAAGCAGGTGTAGACTGGACAGGTTCGGGTGGAGGACCGTCCCCTGCTGCTGCGACAGAAGATCCTCCCTAAGAGGCAGACGGATCGGGGGATCTACGCTCATATTGAGTAGCTCGGGATACCAAACTCTTCGAGCCCAGTCCGGAGCCACAAGAATGACTTGGGCCCGGTCGTGCCGAATCTTCTTCAACACTCTGGGTAGAAGTGGTATAGGCGGAAAGGCGTACAATAGACCGCAACTCCACTCGTGACGAAAGCGTCGCCGAGCGAGTGCCGCCTTGGAAATTCCAACGCGCAGAACTGATGACATTGCGCGTTCTCTTCGGTGGCGAATAGATCTAACCAAGGCTCTCCCCACTGTAGAAAGAGTCCTTGCGCCACTTCCGAGTGAAGACGCCATTCGTGATCCATCATGCACCTGCGGCTGAGTTCGTCCGCCCTGGCGTTCAGGGAACCTGCCAGGTGTTGAACCACCAGGAACATGCCCTGATGTTCCAGCCATGTCCAGAGGCGCAGAGCCTCCTGACAAAGGGTCCACGACCCCACCCCGCCTTGTTTGTTGCAGTACCACATGGCGGTGGTGTTGTCTGTGAACACCTGCACAACCTTCCCTTTGACAGAGGGAAGGAATGCCTTGAGTGCAAGTCGGATCGCCCGGAGCTCCAGAAGGTTGATATGGAGCCGGGACTCCGCCGGAGACCAGAGGCCTCTGATCTCCGCCTCTCCCATGTGACCGCCCCATCCCAGAAGGGACGCGTCCGTCACAACTGTGTGCTCTGGCTGGGGAAGGGAGAGGGATCTGCCCATGACCCATTGCCGGTTCGAGAGCCACCACTGCAACTGTATTGCAGTCCCCTCCGAGATCTGGACGTGATCGGACAGGTTGCCCCGGTGCTGCGCCCACTGGAACTTCAGGTCCCACTGCAGAGCCCGCATATGCCATCTGGCATGATTGACCAGCAGGATGCAGGAGGCCATGAGGCCCAGCAGCCTCAGGGTCATCCGTGCCGAAACCCAGGACAAAGGCTGAAAGATCGGAATCATAGCCTGAATATCCCGGACTCGCCGTTCGGGAGGATAGGCCCGAAACTGCGTCGTGTCCAGAACTGCTCCGATGAAAAGGAGCTGTGGAGAAGGAATCAGATGCGACTTCGGCACATTGATGGAGAACCCCAGCGAGTGCAGGAGTTCGGCCGTAGTCTGGAGGTGGGAGACGACTGCCTGGGACGAGCCCGCCTTCAGCAGCCAGTCGTCGATGTAGGGAAGACTGAAACCCCTGCCCGGCGCAGATGAGCTGCGACCACCGCCATCACTTTCGTGAACACCCGAGGGGCACTGGTAAGGCCAAAGGGGAGCACGGTGAACTGAAAATGCTCGAGGCCTACCGTGAACCGAAGGTAACGCCGGTGGGCCGGCAGGACGGGGATGTGGAAATAGGCGTCCTGCAAGTCCAACGCTACCAACCAGTCTCCGGGGTCGAGGGCAGTCAAGACCTGAGCTAGGGTGAGCATCTTGAACTTCTCCTTCCGGAGGAAGCGATTGACGTTCCGGAGGTCCAAGATAGGACGCATGTCCTCCTTGTCCTTTTGGGCACCAGAAAGTAGTGGGAGTAGCAACCACGCCCTACTTCTGGGGTCGGAACATGCTCGATGGCCCTCTTGGCCAAGAGGGCCGTGACTTCCTTCTGTAGAAGCGCCAAGTGATCCCCTGACATGCGGTGGAATTGAGGTGGCATGGCTGGGGGGTGGTCTCGAAGGGGAGGGAGTAGCCCCTTCGGACAATGTCCAAGACCCACCTGTCCGAGGTGATGGGACGCCAGAGGTGAAGGTGATGGCGGACCCTGCCTCGACTGGCGTACTGTGCACCTGAAAGGAGGGACTAGGAGGGCTTGGAGGCCGCGGACGGGTTGGAGGTGGTGGCCTGACCCGCACGCTGGTTGCCCGAACCGCCACGGCGGTATCCACGTCCTCGGCCACGCGAAGGCGCTTGCTGCGCGGGCCGTTGGCCGGGCTGCGGACGTGACTGGGCGCCCCTTCCGTGGCCACGAAAGGGGCGAAAAGCAGACGTGAGCGGAGGGCGCACAACAGCAAGGCCCAGGGACTTAGCAGTAGCCCGAGAGTCCTTGAAACGCTCCAGCGCATGGTCTGCCTTCGAACCAAAAAGACCGACACCATCAAAGGGCATGTCCATGAGTGTATTCTGGACATCTCCCGAAAAACCAGTGGTTCTCAGCCAGGCGTGGCGACGCAGCGCCACCGTCGTTGCAAGCGATCTGCCCAGCGAGTCGGCGGTATCAAGGCCACAGCGGATGGTATATTTAGCCGCATCACGCCCTTCCGCAATGGCGCGGGTAAGCAGTGTCTGGACCTCCTCAGAACACTGCGGCAAAACAGTTGCCACCGAATCCCACAGGGAGTGGGTGTATCGGCCCAAGAGGCAAGCGGTATTAACAGACCGCAAGCCAGCACTGGAGGAAGAGAAAGCCTTCTTCCCAAAGTGATCCAGGCGCTTGGATTCCCTATCCGGAGGGGCGGTAGGGAAGGCGGTTTGGGAGGCAGAGGCTTGGACAACCAAGCTCTCAGGGGTGGGGTGTTGGGAGAGAAACAGGGGGTCGCCCGGAGCAGGGCGATGGTGTCGGGCCACGTTCCTATCCACAGGAGCCCCTGTGGTGGGTTTGGACCAGGCACCCAAAAGAACGTCAGTCAGTGCCTCGTTGAACGGCAGCACAGTCTCCGAAGAGGAGGCCGCCGGCTGAAGCACTTCAGTCAGGATGTTAGACCTGACGACCACTGTAGGCAACTGGAGATTCAAGGCTCCAGCAGCTCTACGCAACACCGTTGCAAAATTAGCCCCCTCCTCCGTTGCCACGGGAGGAGACAGCATGCCAGAGTCAGGGGAGGTATCCAGACCACTGGCATCCCCAAGTTCCTCAACCCAGTCCGGGTCAAACTCGCACTGTTGTGTGAGAGGGTCGTCAGACCCTCCCAGCTCTCCTGGTCCTCCTCAGGTTGAAAATATGGAGGAGGAGGGACATCAGGGACCCAAGGTCTCATCGGCGCCGGATACTGGCGTCGGGCGACGCCGTTCCGGCTCCATGTCCGGACCCGGAGAGAACCGGGGGACGACGCCGCCCGGAGCCCCGGACGGCGTCGGAAACGGCACCGGGGACATCGGCGTCGGCGGAGGCGTGGTTAGGTCAACCGGCGTCGATGGGGGTTGCGGCACCACCGGAGCCGGGGTCGAGGCCGGGACCGGAGCCGAGGCCGGGACGAAGGCTGGTGGGACAGGCGACGCCGGGACCGGAGTCGACGCCGACGCAACCCCATCAGGGCCCGCGGGGCCCGGAGGCGCACCGGAGGGACCTTGAGGCCCGAAGAGGCGGGCCATGGCCGACAGGAATTCCTGTATATCGGCCTGAGTCGCCCCCGAGCCCGGGTAGGGCGGGTACTGCGGGGGTAACTCGACAGGCACGTCCGGGGCCGCGGGGACGGTGCCGACAGGGACCTCAGCCGAGTCGCGAGACCGGCGAGGCGAAGTCTTAGAGCGATGACGCCGCTTAGACTTCTTGTGCTTCGACTTACCGGAGGAGCGCGAAGACTTTGAATCCGACGAACGGCGGGGACTCCGCGTCCGGCCCTCGACCTCTCCCGGGACCGGGGCTTGGTGCGGCGCGGAGCCGAATGCCGGACTTCAAGGAGCTTTCGAGACCGCTCTCGCAAAGCCTTAGGATGAAGTTTCCGGCAGTCAGGACACGACTTCGTGTCGTGGTCTCGGCCGAGACAAAAGAGACACTCGAGGTGCGGGTCCGTGATCGACATCATGCGACCACATTCCTCGCAGGGCTTAAAGCCGGGCATCCCTACGACACCTTAGGAGTCGTGAAGACTCGTTGAAGAAACAGTGAAAAATTCACCAAAAAAGATAGTCAAAAAGTGACTAGGGCACTGCTCTTCCCGGATCTGCGCTTACTGGCGCGGAAAAAGAAGAACCGACGTCAGCGCGCAGGGGCGGCGCCTAAGTACTGCCCGCGACGTCATCCCGGCGATCACAACGCCGACGACGGACGCGGAGCCGCACGACGCGCAAGGGTACTGCTACGCAAAAAACTTTCCGGATCCAGCCTGACGCCTGGGGATATTCTAAGGTAAGGAATCTGTCACTAACGTGTCTCTTTCAGATGAAGGTAATTTACTTATTCTTCTGATGGTACCAAGACCCCAAACTTCTCACCTGTAGAATCTGTAACGGAGCAGTGCCCCCAAAAGGAGGTGGGTGGAGGTGCGGACTTACACCAGGACGTCGTGCAGGAACAAACATGAAAAACTGCCCTCCCTGCAGACCAGAGAATCAATACAGTAGTGCCAGGTGAAAGCGCAGACAAACACCTAGGTAGCAGCTTTGTTTCTGTCCAAGATGGAAACACTGTAAGGAAGTGGGTTTCTGTTGCAGTAACACCCCCACTTTTTGCCAGACCACTGATGCAACTTGACTTGATGTGCCCTGGGTCCCTGCCAATCAGGTTCCCAGGGCCTGTGTTCTTTCCCCAAAACTGTACCCAATTGGCATCTCTGGCCACAGGTCAGCCCCTGGTAAATGGTATCACAGGTACCCAGGGCACTGTGACCAGAGAAGGCCTCTAAGGGCTGCAGCACTTATTGTGCCACCATTAGAGGTCCTGTACCATTACACTCCCACACTACCTTTGCAGGCTGCGTGTTTTGGTGCAGAACAAAGTGAAGAGTCGACATGGCACACATCTCTGTGTGCCATGCCTACAACCCACTGCCCTGGCATAGATCAGTCACCCCTCTAGCTGGGTGCACTATACCAGTGGGGAGGGTACAGGTGCATGAGCCTTGTACCCCTACAGTGTCTAAGTCCATTCTTAGACATTGTAAGTGCAGTGCTGCCATTAAGAGTATATGGTGCTGGGAGTTTGTCATTACGAACTCCACAGCACCATAATGGCTGCACTGAAGTTTGGTATCAAACTTCTCAGCACATTAAACCCACACTGATGCCAGTGTGGGATTTAATGAAAAAATGCACACAGAGGGCATCCTTGAGATGCCCCCTGAAAAACGACCAGCCTCTGGTGAGTTCCCTGACTGGTACACACCAGCCTGCCACCACGAGACACGTTTCTGGACCCCTAGGGTGGGAGCCTACGCTCCCTGAGCCCAGAAACAAAGCCTTTCCTGGGCGGAGGTGTACACAGCTCCCCCAGGCCATGAAGAGCCATCTGTGGCAGGGGAGCTTCAAAGGCCTGGCAGCCTTTGTAATGCGACCCCCCCAGCCTCTCCTGCTATCAGGAGCAGGCCCCCTTCCTGTCTCCCCTCCCTTTCGGCGGGAAGACAGGCGGGAAAAACTAGCCAGCCCAGGAGGTGTGCCCACCTCTGACAACTCCACCCCTCAGGTGGGGGAGGCAAGGTGAAGCCCACTCTCCAGTGCTCGCCATTTTTGCAGATGGCAGGCACTCCCCAATCAGGACTAGGGATTGTGCTCACTCCCCCACGTGGGGTGAGCACACCAAGGGTGTAGTCACCCTAAGGTCAGTAGCCCATTGGCTACTGACCTCAAGACCCCTAAATCGCCCCCTAAATACAGTATTTAGGGGGCAGCCCTGAACCAGGAAGGCAGATCCCGAAACCGAAACAAGAACAACAAGAAGAAAGAAGAACGAAGACCTGCCGTGCAGCTGCTAACAAGAGGGAGACACCAACTGACTTGGCCCCAGCCCTACAGGCCTGTCTACCCTCGAACCTGCTCCTGCTGAAACCCGGCGTCTCCAGTGGTCAGCAACCTCGAAAACCCCGGAGGACCTGACTGCCTTGTGACTCTAAAAAGACTGGGACTCCCACGAGCAGTGGTACTGCTCAAAAGCAAGTAACAAACCCCTGGTGCCAGCCAGGAACCGCGACTCCTGCACACACTGCACCCACCGAGCCCGGCCTGTGCCTGAGTGGACAAAGACCACGAGGACGTCCCCCCAGCGACTGTGACCAAGAATCCAGTACCCAAGGACCCTCCTCGACGCTCCTGATGACGCCTGCAGCCTCAGAACCAAGGACCCCTCCAACCGCGACCAGCAGAGGGTAAGATTTCCGACGCCTAAAGACACCCCTGCACCCGGCGCCCCACGGCCTCCTGTGCCAAACTCCTGGGTGCCTACCCTTCCTACAGCTTCCCAACTTACCTCTCGAAGTGGTGGTCGCACCTGAAGAATCACCGTCCCCGAGCTTGCAGCCTTTGTTCGTCTCGCAGCTTTCCCATTGGAAACCATTGGGCGCCCGACGGCCCAAAAGCCCACTGCACCCGGCCGCCCCAGTGCCGCTGAGGGTGCACCAACTACCCTGTTCGACTTCCCCACTTGCCCCGAGTAAGTGACCAGGAGCTTTGCTCCCACAGCCGAGTGGCCTGCCTGCCAGCAGCCACCAACCAAGGGCCCCCTGCCCGCCATAGGCTAACATTGGGCCTAACTCACTCTGCACCCGGCCGCCCCTGTGCCGCTGAGGGTGTACCAACTGTACCTACCTGACCCTGGGAGACCCCTGAGTATGTCCAGAACCTTAACTCTGCCAGTCGAGTACTTACCTGAAAGCCGATAACCTACATTTTCTCCATAGGGTAACATTGACTGGTTTACACTGAAATTTCTTCTGTCGAGTTTTGAAACTTTAAAATATTCCTTAAAAATCGCCCGATCAACGAAAACGAAATTACTCGCCTGTTATCAGGAGAGATCCCAGTGCTGGATCTTGGTGCCCAGCACTGACCCTGAAAAGTAATTACAACTGTACTTACCGATAACTTGATTTTCCTCCATAGGATAACATTGCCTGGTTTTTGCCAGAAATTCTTCTAAGTGTCGATTTTTGAAACAAACAAATATTCCTTAAAAATCGCCTGTGTAACAAAAACGATTTCTTTCAACTGTTTACATGAAACGCACCAGGGTTGAATCCAGGATCCAACCCTGAGTAAGAAAATCATACGTACAGTAACTGAAACTGTTTTTACTTAAAAACTCCCATTGAGCTCAATGTTCTAATTGTGTTTGAATTGTGTTGCCTATTGCAACAACTAACTATTGCATTTAAAAGTCAATTGCTTATTGAAAGTATACAACTACAGCATTTTATTCGAGAAAGTATTTTGATACCTATTGTTGGTTCTAAAATAAAACTATATATTTTTATATACAAAACAATTGGCCTAGAGTTCAGTTCTTGAGTGTGAGAGACCATTTGCTGACTGAGTGTGTACAACAAATGCTTTACACTGTCCTCTGATACTGCCTTACTGCTCGACCAAGCTACCACTTTAGAGAGTAAGGTTATATCTAACTTTAGCCTCTGCCAAACCTCTGGGGGACTGTGGACTCTGTGCACACTGAACCTTACTTTGGTTCAGTATATACAGAGCCACTTTCTTACAAACACTGATTGCTAGAATCATAGTTGCAGCCTTTTCTCGAGTGGTGCGAGTCCCAAGACCCTCAGGAGGCTCCTGTTTAGCCAAGTCATAACAATGTGATGCAGAGAACAATATACCAGGATATGGTTGGCTTCCAGATTTCCCTTCTTCGCACCAGCAAAACCAAAGAACCAATCATAAATACAGTACTCCTTAGACCTCTCAGTATACAAACCAAGGGTTGAACTAGTATAATCTCCCCTCCTCCTTGGATGGATGTTGGGGAGAAAAGAAGAGGAGCTTCCATCTGGGCAAAGCATTGGCGTAGAGAAGGTTTAGCCACTGGCAAGTCACCTTCAACAAAGGGCTGCGTTTACATAATGGTACAGTGTGGCATGGGGTGGACCCTTGCCGAAGGTTCTGAATCTGAAACTGGTGGAGTTTGTTTAGACTTTGCTGAAGCTAAAGGCAGTGCAGATAGGGCAACAACTTTCAAGGCCATCGGCAGAGGTGCGGAAGCACGGCAAACGCCAGTGGTGGATCAGGAGGATTGCGAGTGAGATCAGACCAAGCCTGTTGAGGGACCACCAGCGGAAATGCGACCGCTGAACCTGAAGGTTATGCGGGGCTGGAAGACGTGTCAGATGGAGTTTGAGCCAAATTAAATCTTTACGGTGACATACTGTGGAGTTGAAGATGGCCCAGAAACTCTAGGTGCATCGGTTTAAGACTTGAATTGGGCTCAGAGAAAGAAAAAGCCAGGGTCAGGTCCCATAAAACACAGAATGTGATCTCCCCTGTGAATGAGATCATCTCACCTGGCAATCTCCTTGCTGCTACAGAATATTATGGCTGAAAGTTTGGTGGTCCACGTGTCAACCAGTAGGGTCAACTAATTTATTCCCTACTACACCTCTTGATGGGGAATCTAAACATATGGAGGTATTTGTAAAGTGAACGTTCTCCTATGCCAGCCTCATCCAGCGAGGATTTCTTTTGCTTCTTTTTGAAAGCCTAATCTTCAACTTACCTGATGAGGGCAACTTTGTCAAGGACTGGCCTCGTTTTTAGTGCTCTGCCATGTAATGCTTGGTCTTTCACTCCCTCACCAATTTGGGTACATCTGGGGGCATTTTCGGCAGAACTTGGCATTGACTTTAGCCCCCAGACATCACAGACAGATGTGCAGGTACATGACCTAAATCTACTTTCAACAAGGTAGTGGAATGAACCCTCGAGCCCTTTGGGGCCACTTTTTAGGTAGTGCATAGCATATTTTGATGCAGGCGGCTATTCACCTTTTCTGCACTGCCTTACTCTTCTTTGCTATTGCGAACTGCACAAGGAGCTGATCGTCCACCCAATCATCTTTGGTGTGATTTATGTCAAAGTTCTTCTGGGGTCCAAGCAATGGAGTCTTTCTTCCTCTTTAGAGGGATGATTTGGAGCAAACAATGCCTGATGGGTGATGGATTGTCTGACATGGGAAGGAGAGAAACTTGGGGAGGAATGCCGCCCTAGCCCGCAGCACCAGTCTGGCAGGTAAAAAGATGGTATAAGGTAGCCAGACAGACAGCGCTGGCAACTCACTTATGGGACGAGCCTATCTTACCGCTATCAGAAAGCTCTTTTTCAAAGTCAAGACACAGGGGACAGCTGTGCATTGGTACAAATGCGGTACATATCAAGTAGGTGAGAGCGAGGTTAAGGTCCCACTGTCAGTGGCATGACCGGTTTTGGGTAGAAAAGTGTGTAGCAACCTTTTTAAAAAAAACAATACAGGTGATTTAAACAATGATGGTAGATCTGGTAAACATTTAAAGGCCTACAAGACTAAAATACCCTTTAGCAGCAGCCACAACGAGTTCTTGCTAGGCAAAAGATAATACAAATAGCAACTTATTTAGTAATTTGGCTTGCAGTAGAACTATCCACAGAGAAGTGCACCAAGTTACAAACTAAATGTATTTGTGGATGGACATTTGTGCGCCAAGAGGAAATCCACTACCTCGGGAGGGAGGTCTAAAGCAATTTGCTGTCGCCGCTCAATCACCACAGCTGGAGGTGTAGGCAAGTCCAGTAGTAAGATTCTGCCCTACTGCTGCAGCAGAACATCCTCTCTAAGTGGCAGCCTGATCAGGGGGGACATATGCTCTTGCCGAGAAAATCCAGGTACCATGCTCACCTGGTCTAGTCTGGAGCCAATACGATGACATAGGCCCAGTTGTTCCAGATCCTTTTCAGAACTTTGGGCGGTAGAGGCAGGAGGGCCTACAGGAGTCCCGAGCAGCACTCTAGGCCGGAAGAGTCTTTAAGAGAGTCGCATTGGGAACACCAATGCACAAAAGATTGGGGGACACTGTTGGTCGGTGGCAAAAAGATCGAGTCAGTGTTCTACCGATTGCTGGAAGATGCCCTGCACCACCTCTGAGTGTAATTGTCGTTGTGATTCCCTATGCAAAGCCAGCAGAGTTTGCCCGCCCTGGCGTTTGAAGATTCAACCAGGAGGTTGGCTACTGGGGAGATGCCCTGGCAGCTCAGTCAGTTCCAGAGGTGAAGAGTTTCCTTACCTAGGACCCGGACCGAACTCCCCCCCCCTCTGTTTGAGAACTTTAACCAGCTCCCTTTGATGGACAGGAGGAATGTCAGTGTCAAGCAAATCACTTGCAAATCCAACAGACTGATGTGGGGGCGGGTCTCCGCAGGAGACCAGAGTTCTCGGATGTCAACTTCTCTCCGATGACCTTCTCAACCCAGCAACGATGCATCCATCACAATGGTAAACTCTAGGTGGATTAGGAAGAGGGGTTTGCCACCAGTCCGAATGTGATCAAGCAACAACTACTGCAAATCTTATGCAGTCTCCTCCAAAACTTTAGATGGAATCAGACAGGTCTCCTTGGTGCTGAGCCCACTGAGACTTCAGATCCCATTGCAGAGCCTGCATGTGCTATCTGGTGTGTTCGGCAGGCAGCATGCAGGAAAAAAGAATGCCCAGAAGTCTCAGAGCCAGTCTCAGTAAGGCCCAGAACAGAAACTCAAACATTGGGATTATAGTCTGAATGTCCTGGACTCATTCATACATCAGAAATGCTCAAAAGAGCACTGTATCCAGAACAGCCCTTATGAACGAGAGCCTCTGGAAAGGAGTCAGGTGTGCAGCACCAAACATACACCACCAGCGGCACAGGGGCTGCCGGGTGCAAAATCAGAGTCTGGCGCCTAATGCTTTTCAATGATGATTCTGTTTTTTACAAACAGGCTGCAGGCCTTGCACCAGAGGTTGCAGGAGGGAGACCAACAACAGCAGAGTTAAGTGGAGATGTAGGGGGTCATGGGGCATCACCGATTCAGCTCACCAAGGCGCATGGGCTTCGTGTGCAGGGGTGCCTTTAGACGGAGTCTTCTTACAAGAGCCGGTCAGGGGGAGACTCTGGATTCAGGCTGCAGGAGTAGTCGTGGGATCCAGAAGGGGTAAGCCAAAGCTGGACTCTAGGTCAGGATCGCTAGGGAGACTTCACTGGGCAGATGAGCCACTCAAACTAGGGCCATGGGCGTCGGGTGCAGAGTGGGCAGGAATCACATTGCCAGCTGAATTCGGAGTCCTTGTAGTTGGATTCTTCTGGACAGGGCTGCTGTCCTCGAGAGGTCTGGTCTTTTTTGGAGAGTGAGCAGTCTTTCTTGAATTTCTGGAAGTCGCTGACCACAGGACTGGAGTCGTCTTCTTCGCAGGCTTTTTAAGCTGGAGACAGGCCGGTAGGGCTGGGGCCAAGTCAATAGTCACCGTCAGGCTTTGCTGCACAGCGTCGTCTTCGTCTTGCTTCATAGGTTGCAGGAATCTGATTTCAAGGTCTGAGGAAGCCCGCTAAATACAACATTTAGGGGGCGTTTTAGGGGAGTAGTAGGTAGGGCCAAAAGGCACCAAACCTGAGGTGACTACACCCACTATTATGCCACCCTCCTGTGGGAGGGGGCATAGACCCAGCCCTAATTGGAGGTGCCCTCATCTTCAAGATGGAGGTGACTGAAAAGTATTTTTAACTTTGCCTCCTCCACCTGAGGGGTGGAGTTTGCAAAGGTGGGCACAACTCCTAACCTTTCCAAGTTTTCTCGCCCAAAGTGGGGATGTAAACTGGGGGCTGCCATCTGCTGCTAGCAGCAGAGGTTGGGGGATGTATTACAAAGGCAGCTGGCCTTTGAAGCTCCCCTTTGAGCTCTGGCACATCCTGGTGGAGGGGTGCAACACCTCTGCCCAGGATGCGCATTGTTTCTGGTCCCAGGGAGCAGAGGCTCTCCACCCAGGGGTCCAGAAACATGTCTGTGTGTGGCAGGCTGCCTAAAGCCAGTCAGGGCCCACACAAGGGTCAGCAGGTTTTCAGTGGGCACCTCTGAGGTGCCCTCTGAGTACATGTTTTAATAAATCTCAAACTGGCATCAGTGTGGACTTATTACAAGGAGCTGTTTGGTACCAAACTCTCCTGGGTTCAGTGAAGCCATCATAGTGCTATGAAACTCGAGATGTCAAGTTCCCAGCCCATGTACTCTCTATGGCATTCCTGGCACTTATAATATTAAGGAATATACCCTAATACTGTAGGTTCATATCTGCTCATGCAGATATGCCCACACGTGATATAGTGCACCCTGCCTTTGGGCTGGTAAGGCCTGATAGAGGGGTGACTTACCTATATCTTGGGCAGTGCTAGTTGGCATGGCACACAGGCAGTGTGCGGTGTCGACTTTGTTTTGTCTGCACCAGATCATGCATGCTGCATTGGCAGTCTGCATGGCCTAGGTGAGGGTTCCAGTTGTAATGCCCTATCTGCCCATGTACCTTTCACTAGGGACTTACCGGGGGCCTGAAGGGCAATTGTGGATCAATTTTAGGGAAAGAACACTGGTACTGGGAATCTGGAAAACAGGGATCCAGTACTCTACAGTCCAAGTTGCATCAAAAGACAGGCAAATAGTGTGTGTGTGCTGTGTGAGGGGGTTGGTACTGTAACAGAAGGAATAGTTTACCTGTAACTCCAGTTCTCTTGCAGGGGTATTTCCGTGATAAGTCATAAGCACTTGAATAGTCCCGCCCACGTGCGGGGACCCCGGAGCACTTCCTTAGATATATCTTAAGTGGATATTTTTTGCCTTTCTTCAGGAAGGCCTGCAAAGACACTTAAGAGATAAAAAGACAATAATGCAGCCTAATTTACTAGGCTACACTGGCCATTACTTCATCTTGAAGTGAAAAAGATAGCCAGCAACTTAAATTTTGCAACTTTTTGGGAGTTTAATACACAGAGAAAACTCCCCTTCACAAAAGCCCTTTTTAGGTCGAGCCTAGAGCAGCGCATGCGCTGCTTGCTCGACTTTTAGTAAGGGGGTTTTCAAAGTGCTACCAGAGGCTTTTGCTGGCGTCAAGCTTGCGTGCATGTGCGCGTGAACGCGCGCAGCCGCCATCTGTGTTTTCTCCGTCACTGGTAATTAAGTGTATCGCGATCACTTTAACTTTCGGCGCCTGCGCGGCCAATGCTTTTCGCGCGCGCTTGTTCATTTAACTTGTGGTGTGAACGTCTCCAGGCAGTGACCCTACAATGCGCACTGTAGATTTCTGAGCGCTGGCTCTTACTTGCCTTCTTCCCCTTCTCCCATATATTCCACATTTATTCTCTGCTCTATAACTTTCTTTCTTTATCATTTAACTTGTGGTGTGAGCATCTCCAGGCAGTGACCCTACAATGCGCACTGCAGATTTCTGAGCACTGGCTCTTACTTGCCTTCTCCCCCTTCTCCCATATATTCCACATTTATTCTCTGCTCTTTAACTTTCTTTCTTTATTGGACATTTTTTTCTCTTCATCTTGTGTGTCATTTATGTGATTTCGCCTGTCCCCGCTCTGTTTCTCGCGTGTTTCTGCTCTGTCTTCTTTTTTCGTCTCGCCTTTTCTGTTTCTTTTAAAGTGCCTGCTTCTTATCTCTGCTTTTATCCTCCTGCACCGCCCCTCCGCCCGTCTCTCTAGTCCTCCCTCTGTCTCTCAGTCTCTCCATCTTCCACTGTTCCTGTCTCTCCTCCTCTTTCTCTCTTTCGCCGCTCTTTCTCTTCTAATATATCTTTCTCTCTCGTGCCCTCTTTTCCACTGTCTATCGCGGTCTCTCTGTGCCTCTGCTTCTCTATCTTTTCCAGTGAGCCTGTCTCTGCCTCTCTCTTTTTCAGCTGTCGCTATCTGCCTCTCTGTGCTTCAGTCTGCGCCCCTCTCTTTCCCACTGTCATTCTCCGCTTCTGTCTTCCCCCCTGAATGTGTCTATCTTTTCCATTGTGTCTGTCTCCTTGTCTATCTTTCCACAGTCCGCCTCGCTCTGTGTATCAGTCTCCCTGTCTCTGTGCATTGCACTGTTTCCGTCACCGCCACTATCGTTTCCCCTGTATTTCCCTCCCTCTCTGATCCGCTCTCTGCCTCTGCTGCTTCCCTTTCTTTTTCAATGTGTGTCTCTGCCCCTCTTTCTCTCTTCCCCTGCCTGTCTCTGCCTCTCTCTTCCACTGTCTGTCCCAGATTCTCTCTCTGACTGCCTGTCTCTCTTTCTGTTCCGCTGTCTCTCTTTTCTACCTTGCCGGTCTCACTCTTCCACGGTCTATCTCTGCCCCGCTCTCTCTTTTTGACTTGATCTCTCTGCCCGTTTCATTTTTTTCTTCCGCTGAATGTCTCTCGCTTTCTGTCTTTGACTGCCTGTCTCTCTTTCTCTTCCGTTGACTTTGTCTGCCTGTCTTTTCTACTTGGCCTCGCTCCTCTCTCTCTCTCTTTATGTTTCTATCTCACTCCACTGCCTGTCTCTGCCTCTCTCACTAACCACTGCCTGGCTTGCCTCTCTGTGACTGCCTCTCTCCCGCTCTTTGACTGCCTGTCTCAGCTTCTCTCGCTCTTTGACTGTCTCTCTCTCTCTCCTCTACCCCTCCCGTGCGCGCTCTCTCTCTCCTCTGAGTCTCCTGCCGGTCGGTCTCTCTCTCTCTCTCTCTCTCTCTCTCTGACTGTCTGCACCCCCCCCCCACACTCGCGCGCGCTCTCTCTCTCTCCCCTCTACAGCCCGCCTCAGCCTCGCGCTCCATGCCGCAGTCTCTCCCTTTATCTTTCATTTATGGCCGAGGCGCCGCAAGCCAGAACCAAAACAAACCGCAGAAATATTTCCGAGCAGTCGAACAGCATTCCCATGCAACGACTTCACGTCGCACTAACCAAAATACCACGCTGGGGTCAGTACCGCGAAAAACGAGAATACCCTCTCGTCTCCAAGGCAGCGGCTATTTATATTTCTGGGTTTGTGGATTTGGCATTTTAGGACGAAAAAAATAGGAAAGCAGCGAGTCACAGCAAATGCAATAAAAGCCTGGCGTGCGAGGTCAGACCTGCGTGTGAGGAAAACATTTGTTGTTAATGCTCCAAAGCCCTTTAGGTTTTTGTGTTGAGCTGAGAGAACATAAAACGTAAACATGGATTGGTTCGGTTACACCTTCTTACTTAGTGCTCTTGTAATGTGTGGCTGATTTTGTCGTTCATCTCAGCAATGTGTTTTTTTCTGCTGTAATAACTGTAGACACTACATGTGGGGTGCGCGCTTTTTATAGATCTCTTTCTACAGTACAGATAGAGTGGAAAATGTACCCCTCTTTTTTTCTGCTACAAGGGCTCTATGTGGCGTTCTTAAATGTTGGCAATTTACCTTTTCCGAGCTATCGACGCAGGCCCTTGCAAAAATTAGATCAGTAAACTGATAATCAAATTGTTTATGTAATTACAAGCCCTGCGGCAGTCACAATCTATCTATCCATCTATCCATCCTATATACATGCAGATCTATCAGATAGCCTAAATAAATAGCCAATAGGTCTCGCCTTTGGGACCTTATAAGTGTTTAGCCATGCAACAGTTGATGTTGTTGCAGTAAGGATATTGTGCTGCATAACTAAATACTTATAAGGTCCCAAAGGCGAGACCTATTGGCTATGCCAATGCTTGTTCATGATAGAGATGAAAGGATTGGACAGAGAAGCCCCATAGGATGTCATTATATGTCTGAAAATAGAAGCTGTGCCTTTAAGAGTCTCCAGAGACCACCAGTATCCCATGATGCACAGCCAGTGGCAGTTACTTCAGTTCTTTTTGAAGGCGTAGAGAAGTGAATGCCTATTCTAAGTGACAAATATGTCGGTTTATTCCACCGGGGAGGAGGGAGGGTTGCTTATGACTTATCACGGAAATACCCCTGCAAGAGAACTGGAGTTACAGGTAAGAAACTATTCCTCCTCTTGCAGGGGATTTCCGTGTATAGTCATAAGCACTTGAATAGACTAGCCAGCCCATCTCATAAACACACACGCGGTGGAAGGAACAGATAATTCACATGTCAGATTTAAGCAAACAGGTTCCGAAGGGAAGCCTGTCCGATCTGAGCATCTGCCTTGGCATCAGAGTCCAGGCAGTAGTGTTTTGTGAACGTATGGACTGACTTCCAGGTAGCGGCCTTAAAAATCTCAGAAATGGGAATATTCCGAAGCAAAGCCGCAGTAGCAGCTTTTCCTCTGGTAGAGTGAGCCCTAGGCTTACTATCAAGAGTTTTGTTGGCTTTCTGATGAAGAAGAATACATGAAACAATCCACCTGGAGATGGATTGCTTGGAAGTCGCTAGACCAGTACGGAGAGAGCCATAGTTCACAAATAACTGATCTGATCTCCTGATAGCTTTAGTTTTGTCCAAATAAAACTTCAAAACCCTTCTAACATCTAGGGAATGAAGCGATCTCTCCGCAGGAGAAGAAGGCTGCTGAAAAAATGTAGGAAGAGAAATAGTTTGATTCACATGGAAATCCGAGATTACTTTAGGAAGGAATTTCGGATGTGTTCTCAGGACAACTTTAGATGAATTGAAAACTGTGTATGGTTCTTTGCAACATAGTGCCTGGATTTCGCTTACCCTGCGGGCAGACGTGATAGCCACCAGGAAAGCTGTCTTCCAAGACAGATGCTGAAGAGTAGCCTTATGAATGGGTTCAAAGGGCTCTTGCATCAGTCGAGAAAGAACTACATTAAGCTCCCAAGGAGGAGAAGGTCTGATGGGAGGAAAAACTTTCTTCAAACCTTCCAAGAAATCTCTAATGACAGGGATTTTAAAAAAGGAAGTTTGTGAAGGGCATTTTCTGTAAGCAGTCAGAGCTGCTAGGTGAACCTTAATGGAAGCAAATTGAAGGCCGGATTGTGCGAGTTGAAGCAAGTATGGAAGGATGACATCTTCCTGACAAGAAGTAGGATCTTCATTTTTCGATGAACACCAGAGACAGAATCTCTTCCACTTATACGCATAAGCGGAGCGTGTGGATGGCCTTTTAGCTTACCTAAGGATGTCCATGCAGTCCTGAGGTAAGTTCAAGTGTCCATACTGCTCTAACTCAGGAGCCATGCCGCCAAATTCAATGATGAGAGATTGGGGTGCACCATCTGTTCTCCGAATTTCGTTAGTAGGTCTGATCTGCATGGCAGCCTGAGATGTGGAAAGATAGACCGGTGAAGGTCTGTGAACCACCACTGACGTGGCCACTCCGGGGCTATGAGGATCATCTTGGCCCGTGACTGAGAGTTTGATGAGGACTGCCGGGATCAGGGGGATTGGAGAAAAGGCGTAGAGAAATCTGCCTGACCAGTTGATCCATAGGGCATTCCCCAGAGTTCCTGGTTGGTAGAACCTCGAGGCGAAGTTTTGGCATTTGTTGTTTTCTGCGGTGGCGAATAAATCGACCTCTGGAGTATCCCATCTTTTGAATATATCTCGCACCACGTCGTTGTGTAAGACCCATTTCGTGATTTTCCTGAAGAAGTCTGCTTAGAGCGTCGGCCTGAGCATTTTGAAGACCTGGGAGATGAGTTGCTGTTATGGTCAGATTTCTGGCTAAGAGCCACTTCCAGATGGTATGGGCTTCCCGAGATAACGGTCTGGATCTCGAGCCCCCCTGCTTGTTGAGGTAGAACATTGTTGTTGTATTGTCCGTCTGGACAAGCAGGGAGTTGGCACGGAATGATGGCTGAAAAGCTTTCAGAGCCAAATGAACTGCTCGTAGCTCTAGCAGATTGATGTGATAAGTGGATTCCTTCGTGGACCATTTGCCCTGAATCTGAAGGTGATCTGTATGTGCGCCCCAGCCTAGAAGAGAAGCATCCGTTACTATGGTTTGCGTCGTTATCTCCTTGTGGAAGGGAATCCCTCGTAGGAGATTGTTGGGAGAACACCACCATCTGATGGACTGGAGGGCATGTCGTGACAGTTGAATCCGGTCCTCCCAATCTCCTATTCTCTGGTCGCATTGGTCTTCCAGAGGCCTCATGTGGAGGCGTGCATTCGGAGTGAGGAAGATACAAGACGCCATGGATCCCAAAAGAGAGGAGACCTTCCTCACAGTTGGAAAAGACGTGGTCATGAGAGCCTGAGCCTTCTGAAGGATCGATAAGCGTCGCTCCTCCGAAGGATACACGTTTGCCATGCGAGTATTGATGGTTGCTGACCAGATATTGAAGGCACTGGACAGGGGTCGAGATAGACTTCGTTTGATTGATGTGAAGACCCAAACGAAGGAGAAGGTCTGAGGTCCAATTGAAGTGTAGTTGAGCTTCCTGACAAGTGGATGCTTTGATCAACCAGTCGTCTAGGGTCGGGGTAGACGAACACATTGTGCTTCCTCAGATGGGCAGCAATTACTGCCATACACTTGGAGAAGGTCCTGGGGGCTGACTTCAGGCCGAATGGGAGTACACAGTATTGATAGTGGTTGTTCCCCACTGTGAACCTCAGGAACTTGCAATGCTTCTTTATAATAGGAATGTGGAAATATGCGTCTTGCAGGTCTATTGCACATAACCAATCCCCCTGGTGAAGTTGAGGGTAGATCTGGTGTAACGCCAACATTCTGAATTTTTCTCTTCAAATCCATTTGTTTGCCTTTCTAAAATCGAGAATGGGTCTGAACTCGTTCTTGTCCTTCTTGACCAGAAAGAACCTTGAATACAGTCCTTTTTCTCGTTGGAAAGGAGGAACAGGTTCTATTGCCCTTTTTTGTAAGAGAATGTTGGCCTCCAATTGTAATTGGCACAGTTGGAATCGTGACTGTGTTGGAGGGATTGATGGTGGAGGGCTGATGAAACGTAGAGAGTATCCATTGTGAACAATATTCAGAACCCAATTGTCCTGTGTTATTTTGTGCCACTCTACCGAGAAATGTTGAATACTTCCCCCTACCGGAGTGGGTAACAGAGGAGGGGGAAGATAGGATGCAGGGCTTAGAACCAGCAGGCGCCTTATTTCCTTGCGCAGGTTGCTGTCCTGATCTACCTCTTGGTTGTCGTTTTTGGAAAGGTTGAAAAGACCGTTGATACGACTGTTGTGTATTGGTCTGTCGGCCTTGGTACCTTTGAAACCTCTGAAGAGTATTTGCGTTGAAAAGGTCGGAAAGACTTACGCTTTTCTTTGGGTTTTTTCAAGACCCACAGCCTTCAGAGTCTCCATCTCAGCTTTCATACGGGCCATCTCCTCATAAGCATGAGAGCCAAAAAGGGTTGTTCCTGAAAAAGGTAGATTCATGATACACTGTTGAGCTTCAGGCTTTAGAGAGGTTAAGCGAAGCCATGAATGTCTTCTGAGTGCCACCCCGTGACAATATCCATGTGCAGACAGAAGGGATGTGTCCGCCGCTGCACTAATAACTTGGTTAGACACCATAAGTCTTTCATTGAGGATTTAATTAAAATCCGCCCTTTAGTCCCTAGCTAAGTGTTCTGCAAATTGCTGAAGAGATTCCCATAGTGCCCGGTCATACCTGCCCAGCAGGGCTGTGGCACTAGCCGCCTTCATAGAGGTCGCTGCTGTGTTGCATACTTTCCTCCCCACTGAATCTATCTTACGGCTCTCCTTATCAGGTGGAACTGTGGATGTTGGAGCCGTAGTATGTTGTTTTTTAGCCGCCACTACGATGACGGAGTCTGGAGTGGGGTCCGTCCGGAGAAAAGTGGGGTCCTGCTCTGGAGGACGATACTTTTTCTGTAGTCTGGAAGGAGCTGATTTAATGGAAGATGGAGTGAGGAATAATTCCATTGCCGGTTCCAATAAGCCTGGCACCAGAGGTAGCAAGGGACAAGAGGCTAGTCTCTGTTGGAGAGTTAAAAAAATTACTGAGGTCGATGGAATCGGGGTGGACATCGGTATGTTCAATTTGGAAGCACCTCGTACCAAAACCTCTTGGAAAGTAGTGATGTCATCTATAGGAGAAACTCTGAGGAGGAGAATCCGTCAATGTCGGGGAATATCGCCCAGTACTCGTCGAGGACGTGTCCCTTGTGTGTCGGGAGCGAGATCGCTCATGATGTCTGTGATGAGAGCGAGTTGAGGAGCGTCTATGGATGCGAGAACGATCCCTCGCATGGGACCTAGACCTTGGTCTTCGAAGTGCTGGAGGCGGAGGTGTCGTGGTCCGAGGAGGTGGAGGAGGAGGAGGCGGCGGCGGAGGTGGTTCATCTGGAGGATGAGTAGAAGACTGAGCTGGTGACCTTGTTGGGGAATAGGTCCTTGAATATTCCGAATCCAAAGAATAAATTAACCTCTTCTTACGAGCCACCTGAAGGGAGGAAGGAGCTATAGATTCACCATAAGATCCTGTTTTCCCCCTCGACGTTGACCTACTTGTCGACGGTGATCTTCTACGTCGTCTTGACTGAGAACTTCCTCTCGACGTCGACTGGCTCAACGTCGATCGAGTCGAAGATAGACAGTGTCTTCTAGGCGTTGACCGCCGGTGACTCCTCGACGGCGAGCGCCGATGACTCCTCGACGGCAAGTGTCGATGGTGAGTCGACGTCGATGGTGCATCCACATTGTCCTCGACTGCGACCTCTGCGGTGTAGGGGCTCTCGACGGCGAACAAGAGAGTCTCACCCTTGGTTCCAGAACCTCTTTTGCGGATCTTCTCCTCGACGTGGAACGTCAACGCCGTTTCAACCCAGAGCCCTGAGTCGACGCCGAACAGGTCGGTGCAATACCTGCTCTCAACGTCGTAGTCTTCGACGTAGACGTCGACCGGGACCGGCGCCGTTTTACAGCCCTTCTCCTGGGGAGCCCCCCCAGAGGCTGAAGACAGTTCTGGTAGAGGACTGATCCTCTCCTCGCCCTGAAGTCCCACCTGTTGACTTGGCCTGCTGTTTTCTTCTTTCTTCCACACCTTGAAGCCGAATCTTCTCCCTGTCACGCAGGGTCCGCCTGGATAAAGTTTTACAAATGGAACAGGCATCAGGAATGTGAGAAGCAGGCAGACAAAGGATACACACTCTGAGAGTCAGATTTGGCCTTCTTTCTTCCACAATCTGGACATTTATCAAAAATGGATGGCATTTTAGACTGAAAAACTGTGGAATTCCTGTCAGAAAAAGACAGCAAAGTGAAAAGAAAGACCAAAGACATCGAGTGAAACTGTAGATAATCAAATTCTGAAGTGATTTTTGATGAAAAACACCAGAATTGGTAGAGCTCAATGCTCCAGGGTCCTGTTAACAGGAGCCGGAAAAAAGAACTGAAGAAACTGCCACTGGTTGTGCATCATGGGATACTGGTGGTCTCTGGAGACTCTTAAAGGCACAGCTTTTATTTTCAGACATAATGGCATCCTATGGGGCTTCTCTGTCCAATCCTTTCATCTCTATCATGAAAAAGGGCTTTTGTGAAGGGGAGTTTTCTCTGTGTATTAAACTCCCAAAAAGTTGCAAAATTTAAGTTGCTGGCTATCTTTTTCACTTCAAGATGAAGTAATGGCCAGTGTAGCCTAGTAAATTAGGCTGCATTATTGTCTTTTTATCTCTTAAGTGTCTTTGCAGGCCTTCCTGAAGAAAGGCGAAAAATATCCACTTAAGAAGATATATCTAAGGAATTGCTCCGGGGTCCCCGCACGTGGGCGGGACTATTCAAGAGCTTATGACTATACACGGAAATCCCCTGCAAGAGAACCCCATTTTCTCACAACGGTCATTTAGAGGTGGCCTACGACGGACTATATCGAACCAGCCTTCAGCAGATAAACACTGAAGTAAGGGAAAACTGGTATTTCCAACCTCCAAAGATGTGCTGCGACCACCCCATCACTTTCATGAACATCAGAGGTGCTAGCAGGTAATGCCTGAGAGACTGCAGGACAGGGATGAAAACAAGTTACTTACCTGTAACTTTGGTTCTCCAGTATTGGAAGCTTTCATAGATTCCCATGCTTAGAATCATTCCCCGTCGTCGAGATGGGAGTCTCGGTAAAAATAAAATAGTAGTAAATAACCATTACAAAAGAGAAACCGGCCTAGGCCTGAACTCATTTTGCAACCAGACCATGTCTTTTTGTAAAAGAGACCAAAAAGAACAGGCAACCAATCAGAGCAGCCTCACCCTCTAGAACCTTGGTGAAAGAACCTCAGCTCCTCAGATTTTCGTATACGTTGTGAAATAATCACGCAGAAAGAGGCTGAGCTTTCCCAGGGGAGGAAGGTGGGTCGCATGGGAATCTATGAAAGCTTCCAATACTGGAGAACCAAAGTTACAGGTAAGTAACTTGTTTTCTTACTCCAGTATTGGAGCTTTCATAGATTCCCATGCTTAGAATCAGAGTAGCTAGCAGTAAATATACACATTTTGTAATGAAGCATAACCTTTTGATAAATGTTTGTTAAAACATATTTCTACATGAATAATATGCAGAAAGATAGTTACAACTGACCATGCAATACACAGGGTAATAGCAAATGAATTCAGAAACAAGATAAAATGTGTAAAAGCTGAAAAGTAGGAAGGAGGGATGCAAAGGAAAGCTCACCACTCATTGGAAGAGGTTCCTCAGAACTGCTTGGCCCACAGCTGTGTCATCTCGCAGTGAAGCGTCCAGGCAGTAATGTTTCGTGAACGTGTGAGTGCTGCTCCAAGTAGCAGCTCTACAAATGTCCTTAATCTGGACACCAGCAAACAGAGCCGTAGAGGATGCCACAGACCTTGTGGAATGAGCCCGGACTCTACCCTCCAGGGGTTTGCCCGCTGCTGTATGACAGAATCGAATAGCGCTAACAACCCACCGAGCTATCCCCTGTTTGGAAAGGGGAAAACCCTTGCGGGGAGCGCTAAATTACACAAAAAGTTGAGAAGTCTTACGGAAGGACTTAGTTCGGTCCAAATAGAATTTCAGGCACCTCTGTACGTCCAGAGAATGAAGAGCTCTCTCAGCAGGAGAAGAAGGCTGAGGGAAGAAGGTCTTAAGAATCACTGGCTCGTTGAGATGAAAAGTAGAAGGCACTTTAGGAATGAATTTAGGATTAGTTCTCATGATTACTGTATTCTTTTTGAACTGAAGAAAAGGTTCCTGAATTGTAAGAGCCTGCAACTCTCCAATCCTCCTGGCTGAAGTTAGTGCCATCAACAAAGAAAGTTTCCAGGAGAGGAACTTTAGATCCGTTCGATGAATAGGTTCGAATGGGTGCCTCATTAGTTGAGAAAGAACCAAGTTCAAATGCCACGTGGGAGGCGGAGGTCTCACTGGTGGAAATACTCTGAAGAGGCCCTTGAGAAATTGTTGAACAATTCTGGCTGACCACAGGGACGGCCCAGATGAGGTGCGCCGAAAGCGAGAAACCGCTGCTAGGTGCACTTTAATGGAAGAATGCGCCAAACCTGCCTGAGCCAAACCTGCCTTAGCCAAGGACAGGAAATATGGAAGAACCTGGTGTGGCTGCGACAATAAAGGATCCAACACTGCTCCATGACACCAGATGCAGAATCGCTTCCATTTCAAGCGGTAAGTTTTGTTAGTAGAAGGGGCCCTCGCCTGCGAAAGGACATCCTTAACTTCCTCTGGAAGATCTAAGTCAAGAAATTCTCGCTGCTCAGGAGCCAAGCCGAGAGCTGTAACGAGCGAGGATCTGGGTGCCAAACCTGACCCTGAAACATCGTGAGGAGGTGTGGAATCGGCTGCAGTGGGTGAGGACGATCCAAGGAGAGAAGGTGAAGTCCGGTGAACCAGAACGGTCTCGGCCATGCTGGAGCTATGAGGATCATTTTGCACGGTTCTGCTTTCATCTTCATGAGCAACCTGGGAATCAGCGGAATGGGGGGAAAAGCGTATACAAATGCGCCTGACCAGGCAATCGAAAGCGCATTCCCCAGAGATCCTCGATGGTGTAGCCTGCTGGCGTAAGACAGGCATTTCCTGTTTTCTGGTGTGGCAAACAGGTCTATGGAGGGTCTGCCCCACTGGTGAAAGACTCCGTGCAGCGTAGCTTGATCCAGTTCCCACTCGTGGGTGACAGATTTCAGCCTGCTGAGCCTGTCCGCTTTGTCGTTGAGCACTCCTGGCAAGTGTTCTGCTTTCAGAGAAATTCTGTGCAGGATAGCCCACTCCCAAATCGCCTGGGCTTCTTATGACAAGGGGAAGGACCTGGTGCCGCCTTCCTTGTTGATGTAATGCATGGCTGTGGTGTTGTCCGTCCGGACAAGAACCGACAACCCCTGCAATCTTGGAAGAAAAGCCTGAAAAGCTAGACGAATCGCTCGAAGCTCTAAGAGGTTGATGTGTAGGAGGCGATGTTCCGGCAGCCAATGACCACTGACCTGCAGATCTTCCAATACTGCGCCCCAACCCTCCAGAGAGGCATCCGTCGTCACCACTTGAGGCGCTGGAGTGTTTACGAAGGATAGACCTTGGGATAAATTCCTTTTCCTTGTCCACCAGAGGATGGCTCGCTTCATTGCGTGAGTGATCACTAGCTGGTCGTCGAAAGAACCTGTCACCTGCTTCCACTGTAAGTTTAGGTGCTCCGGCAAGGGACGCATTCTCAGTCTGCAATGAGGTATTAAGGGAATGCAGGAGGAAATCATCCCTAGAAGGGATTTGAACCGGCGAACAGAAAGACACTTTCTTACTCGCACTAAATGAGCCATGGAAATTAGATTTCTTTGTCTCTCCAGAGATGGAAACACCTTGTTGAGAGATGTGTTCAAGACTGCTCCCAGAAATTGAACCTTCCTGGACGGGAGTAGAGAAGACTTGGCGTTGTTGAGAGTCAGGCCCAGATTGGAGAAGAGGCAAGTGCAAGCATTGACCGCTTCCTCTGCTGCCTCCCTGGACGAAGCTTTTAGCAACCAATCGTCCAGGTAAGGAAAGACCTGGAAATGTTGCTTCCTGAGGAAAGCGGCTACTGGTGCCAGCACCTTGGAGAAGACTCTCGGAGCTGAGCGAAGACCAAACGGCAGCACTCTGAACTGGAAATGGCTCTTGGCGACTGTAAATCGTAGAAACCTCCTGTGGGCTGAATGAATGGGGATGTGGAAATATGCATCCTCGAGGTCGAGAGTGGCCATAAAATCTCCCTTGTTGAGAAGACGCAGAATGTCCTGGAGAGACACCATCCGAAACGATAGCTTTGTGAGATAAGTGTTGAGCTCCCAGAGGTCTAGAATGGGGCGCCATTTCTCCAATGTTTTCTTTACCAGAAAAAATCTGGAATAAAACCCCTTTCCTCTCTGTGAGAGAGGGACCGGCTCTACTGCTCCCTTGATCAGCAGTTGATGGACTTCCAGCCGGAGGAGACGTAGGTGTTTGGCGGAGTTGGCGGCAGGGGCCTTGGATGGTGGAAGATGAGTGAACTCTAGAGTGTGGCCACTCTGAATGATGTTCAGGACCCAACGGTCTGTTGTTATACGTTCCCAGTTTTGGAGGTATCGAGATACCCTGCCTCCTACAGATGTCCTGGAGGAAGAGGAGGGCACAGCGCAAAGAGCGAGGTCGCCGCTATTGTCTCTTAGGGGCGTCCCGTCCGGGACGATTCTGCTTCCCTCTAGTGTTCGATCTAGAGAAAGTCGACGTCTGGCCTTGCCTCTGATAAGGACGGTAAGATTGTTGTGTGGAACCATAAGAGGAGTATCTCTGTTGTTGGTAAGATCCCCTGTAGGATGGAGCACCTCTGCCTCTCGCTCCGCGGAATGGCGCTTTTTGATTTGAAGGGTCCCCAAGGACCGAGCAGTTTCCGTATCCTTCTTGATGTTTTGAAGGGTATCATCTATGTGCTTGCCGAACAATTCCTCTCCGTCAAAGGGAAGATCCAGGATCTTATTCTGGATCTCAGGACGAAACCACGTTGCCTTTAGCCAACCCTGGCGACGAAGCACAGCTGCACCAGCCAGGGACCGGAAAGCGTTGTGGCAATGTCCATTGCACAATCGATGATCTCAGTGGACGTAACCTCCCCTTCTTTCAAGATCTTCTTTGCCTCCGACTTGGAAGGATCAGACAACTGGTCCAGGTAAGGCGAAAGGTCACACCACAATTGGCGGTCGTACCTTCCAAGAATTGCTAAAGCGTTCGCCGCTCTGACGACAAGGCTGGCCATGGAGGAGAATCTTTTCCCCCGCGTTGTCTAGGCGTCTGCCCTCTTTGTCCGGCGGTGTAGTCAGCGGCGCTGAAGGATTCCTTGACTTCCTCTGCGCTGCTTGTGAAATGACTGAGTCAGGTCGTGGCTGACCAGTCAACGAAGCTGGGCTGTCATCTGGGGCCTTATACTTTTTGTCCAGACGCGGCAAGACTGGAACCACAGTGGCCGGGTTCTTCATGGCCTTAATGCCTTCTTCCCAGACATGCCCCACGATAGGAATAGAGCGTACCAACCTCTTACTCGGTTCTTTAAAATCATAGAGAAAGCACTCTGTTTGGACTGAGGGCATAGCAAGCTCGAAACGTAGAGACGCTTTCTCCATCAATCTGTGAAAACCCCCAATGTCAGCAGGGGAAGAATCGATCGGGGCTGGAGCCGGTGAAGCGGGATCAGGGATTACATAATCATCCCATTCATCACCTTGATCTTGATGAACAAGCTCCCCTCTTCTTCCTCAGAGGAGACATCCTGGTGTTGATCTGGAGGAAGGACATCAGAAGATGCATGAAATTGGGTATGTAGTCGAGCTGATGGAGGTGGTGAAACCCTCACCGTATCAGGAGGAGGAGGCACAGAGGAGGCCAAGAGAGCGGGTTGTGGAGGCGGAGTATGAGATGAAAATCTCCGTTGATAGTCCAAAAGCATCCCCTGTAAATCCGCTAAAAGAGAAGTTGGTACAGACATCTCTTGTTGAGTATCCTCTTGACGTGCAAAGGATTGTTGGTATGACTGATCCTGATAATAACCCTCCGAATCAGTCTCCTGACATTTGACAATAAGCTGAGAGGGGCTATTGGCATCCCCAAATTGACTATAGCCTCCATCAGAGTCCTCGTCCTCATCGAGAAGTAATGCAGGAGGTAAAGAATCCACCATTTTAGGGGACGTCATTTCTGGTGAAATTTGCTTTCTCCTCACCAATATGGAAATTATTTCCGTCGACGACGCCGTCGACGGCTCCGTCGACGCAGAAGCGAATTTCTTCGTCGACGGGATCACCGTAGACTAGGATGCAGATGGAGCCACCGTCGACGGAAGAGGTGTGCAGACCGTCGTCGACATGATGGGTGTCGTCGACGAGACAGTCAATGTCCCTGCTGACGTTGTCGTCACTGTTGTCGCCGTCGTCGACGCCATCTTCGTCGACACCATCGTCGATGAAATTTTCGTCGCTCTTGAAGAAGTGCTCGTCGACGAGCCCGTCGACACCGGAATAGAAGACGACGTCGACACTCCCGTCGACGCCGGAGCACTTTTAGCCTGCGATTTTGGAGGCTTCGTCGTCGAGGGTTTGCGCAGCGTCGACGACGAATGACCACTCTTTCCAGAAGACTGTGAAGAGGGTTTTTTAAAAGATTTGTCCTGGCTAGGGACTGTCGCAGGTGGTGTACTTAGTCCTTCCCTCTCCTTTACACCGCAGTGAGGAGATTTGATAGGACCCTGAACCTCAGACTCCTTCAGGGTCTTTTTTGAGGCCTTAGAGGGGAGATCCACAGATGGTGAAGGGGAACTTCTACCCCTTTTGACTGACCTTCTTGATGAGGCGACGGAAGACGACTCCTCACTATCGCTCGACAGTGGATCCTTCCTGCACTTGAGTCTGTGGAGCCAGGTTAACAGACGACCCTCACGGTTCCGGAGAGTCTTGGTGGAAAAAGTGCGGCAAATCTTGCACTCCGCAGCCTTGTGATCCGGGTACAGGCAATATATGCAGTCCTTATGTCTATCTTCCACATAGAGCCTCTTCTTGCCACAAGTGGCACAAGCCTTAAATAAAGCTTTCTTTTTATCAGACATTTCCAAAGGCTTTGGAAAGAAAACTGAAGAAAAAAACCGCTGGAAAAAGCAGTTGAAAGAGTTGAAATAGAGCAAAGCTCAAGGAGACTCCCTGTAGCACAACGTGCGGTAGAAAATCTGAGGAGCTGAGGTTCTTTCACCAAGGTTCTAGAGGGTGAGGCTGCTCTGATTGGTTGCCTGTTCTTTTTGGTCTCTTTTACAAAAAGACATGGTCTGGTTGCAAAATGAGTTCAGGCCTAGGCCTGTTTCTCTTTTGTAATGGTTATTTACTACTATTTTATTTTTACCGAGACTCCCATCTCGACGACGGGGAATGATTCTAAGCATGGGAATCTATGAAAGCTCCAATACTGGAGTAAGTGAAAATCTGCCATCTTCCACAAGCCTGGATCTAGGACAGATAGTGCTTGGGACAGCATGAGCGTCTTGAACTTCTCCTTTTTGAGAAAGTTGAGCTGATGAAGGTCTCAAATAGAACAAATGCCTTTGTCTTTCGCCAACAGGAAATAATGGGAGAAACATCCAGTCCTATTTTCAATGTGGGGACCCTCTTGATGGCCCTTTCACCATAGGAGCCTAGACTTTCTTCAGTAAAATGGACAAACTGGTCCTCTGATGGCTGATCTAGTGTAGGAGGGGTATGAAGTGGATTGGAAAAGAATGCTAATACCTACCCCTGCTGGACGATTTGAAGCACCCACCTGCTGGATGTTATTCTCTGCCACCCGTGGAGGTCATACCATATCCTGCCTCCAACAGAATGGCCATGTGCCACTGAGGGCAAACCAAAGAAGCTTGGAGGTGGTGGCAGAAGCGGAAAGGGACAAAGCAGTACGTTGCCTATGACAGCCTGGATGATATCCGCCAGACCCCCGATCCAGGCCTCTAAATGACTGAAGGATCTGTTAATTGTGCCAAGCCAAGCTCAAAAGGGGCAAAATTGCCAGGATACAGCTGCACAGGCAAAGCGAGGCTTAGGAAGTGTGCTGTAGCTCTGCTCTCTTTGAAGCACTCCACAGCCAAGTGTGTCTCATCTCCGAAGAGAAGGGTGCTGTCAAATGGCATGACCATTAGGGATGCCTGAATGTCACCTGAAAAGCCTGTGGACTTCATCCATGGGTTGCACTGTAATACCATGCTGGTGCAGACTGTTATAGTATTGGGGTACGTGTTCCCCTTCACCTCCATCATCACTCTGAATCAGAACCATGTGGAACCAGGAGTGGTTGAGATAAAAGCAAGTTACCTGCTGGGTCACAATGATGTTGAACTGGTTACGCCCGAGGATGTGGGGGACGGGACTTTGGTCAAATGTGTGTTGAATTTACTTCTGAGTCCGATAGGACAATAGGTTCTTCCTCCAGAATCTGTAATCTCCGCACTGGGATTAAAGTTAGGATGGGAGTTGTGGCGGACCTCGCAGCACGATCAGGAGGCACAGACTGTGCCTAGGATGGATCCACCAACGCTAATCCAACTGGAGGACTCTTCAGATCCTTAGGGTGTGCAAGCACACCAGAGGGAGCCGAAAGGGTGTCAAAGGCGCAGCACAGCCTCCTTAGATGCCTCGACTTGTTGAGGCATTGCCAATGGGCCGAGGAATTCAGGCAGGATCCGGATAAGTTGTGGGATCGCCTCTGTGGTAGGTGCAGAGACCGACTGTAGGCACCTTCAGGTAGTGTTAGTCATTGTAGAGCTTGGCTTTGGGGTCCTGGATCACCTGGGGATTTATCTTGGCACAGTCGCCGCAAGACGCGAGTCCTGCGACAAACCCAGGAACCAGAGGCATACCTGGTGGGGGTCTGCCACAGATATCTGCATGAGACAGTCCATGCTGGGCTTAATTCCTGTTATCTTCGGAGGTGACAATCCCTTGCACACTGTAGAACTTTTGACAAGAAACAGCCTGTCAAATGACAGAAAAGTTGAGGGAGTGAGTTCTGGATCCGCGTCTAAGAGGGCAGAAAGAAAGGAACTCATGTCAGAGGACAGGGGTGGCGATTATATGCGGCTCTGGTGTCACTTCCAGCGCCGGACTGAGTTGACGCAGAGTTGCATGACACCACCTACTTGCGCGTAAGGGAATTGGTACAAAAAATTCTTCCGATCCAGCCTAGCGCCTAGAGGTATCCACAAGGTGAGGAATCTGCAGTTGAAAGTATCCCTCAGAAAAAAGAAGTCTGACTGCAAGGAATACACGAAGGGGTTCACAGATCGAACGATTAGGGACGACCCTGATGTGAAGTCTAATTGCAACCTTCTATCATCACAAGATATGGAGCAAACCATATGGTGAAAACAGTGAGACAATTTTATTTAAAAAAGACTAAGTCAACATTGATGAGCACGGATGAATAGGTTAAGGCGAACTAGCGAGCTGAAGAAATTCAGGACGACACGCTCAAGGAGGAAAAAAAGTATGAGCTCAGGATTTTAATGGATTAGGATTGATCAATAATGCTTGTTTCACTATGGTCAGTGATTTTTAATTGAGGCGCTTACAATTGAACAGGAGACCAGGCCTCCCATTACAAAGAAATGAGGAAGATTTAGACTATATCCGGCTGTGAATCGGGAGGGTTTTAGGGACACTGCTGTGTAGATTTATCTGAAACTTGCTTAAAATGGGTGGCTTTATTTTTCAAATTAATTGTGTGTGCATGCCTAGGTAAAGCTAAGAAGCATGCCAATTGTTAAATGTACTAAAACCTGTCCCATGTCTTTACCATAACTTTTGATTGGCTGGCTTCTAAACTTCCAATGCTTGCTTTTAAAGCACAACTTTTTTTCTTTTGGTTAAGCACTCCATGAGACAGCATGTTTTTTCCCTGCTATCTACCTCAAACTTCCCTTCCCCTGAACTCCTTGTTGATTTCTGTTGTCTGTGTGCTACTCCCCCATCTGCTGCACGTTTCTCTCGTCTCTCACCTGTTGCTTATTCTTCCCATTGCCTTCACGCCAGTGTGCTCCACGCTGCTCTCTCACCCATTACTTCTTGTTGCCCACCCGCTCCCTCTGTATTGCTTCCGCCCCAATTGCTGCTTCCAGCCCTGCTTTGTTTTCCTCGCCCACAATTTTTTTGTAAAAGAAATAATTAACGGCAATAAAAAGTTATTTTTAATCCGCCTTCTCGCTTCTTTTCTTTTTAGTTAACGATCCAACTCGGATCTGTAACTAAGCAGAAAAAAAGCACCCACGTAATTTTGTGCGCGCCTACAAAATGATGCGGGCAGCAACGTCAAAGCTCTTTTTATTCTTTATCCATGCTGCACAGCTTCAAGGACGTTGTGCAGCATGGCTAAAAATCGATGCCAAAGTCAATAGGTCTCAAAGACGAGACCTATTGGTTTTGCCAATACTCGTTACCTTGTGTACTGGAAACAGCTGCTGTGCCTTTAGCACACTGAATTGCTCCAAGAGGTATGCAAGCTTGGCCCAGGAGGAAAGTTAGGGCCCCGAGTCCAAGCACCAGTATCTATTTGCTCATACCTTGAGCACCCTTGCAGGAGAAAAGCTCTCAAGAGACTAAAGGACCAGAGTTCACCTGTTACTTGGTTACCCAATCGAAGTGAATTAGTTTTGTGTCCCACAAATGACCAGATGTAAACATCAGTACATATGCAGGATACTGTCCGCTAACCACCAAATGCCCTAGGGCCTATAGAACACCATATTTGGAGACTAAACAAATAGTTGTCTTAAACTAATCATTAGTTTAGAGAGCTCCAAGTCCTTGAATTGGACTTTTCATATTTCTGGAGTCTCCCTCCTTGCCCTGGTTACGGTACTGCCAAATAAAAAGTCAAGTAGCACACGCAACACGTACCCTTGCACTTAGCTCGCAGATGCTCCCGACACGTCGCCAGCTCCACCTTGGTTTCCAGCAGCTCCTGCTTGGCCTGTACCAGCTCCTGCTGCAGGGTCTTGGAGGACGCAACCCGCTCAGACCTCCGGAGATGCTCCTCTTCACCGCAGAGATGGCCCATCACCTCCGGCTTCCTGCTGCTGGCTGGTGCGGCCTTCGTCCCAGACCTGGCTTGCAGAGCGGCCTCCAGCTCCTCGATCCTCTCCTCTCTCTCCTACAGCAGAGAAGGAAGGTAAGGGTCTCACTCAGAGTGCCATCCGCAAGCCACCTACAAGTGTAGCCCATATGTACGTCTTAGCCCAAGCATGTCACCTGCAGTGTTCTATCTAGATGACCTTCAGTCTGCCCTCTACAAGCAGTCACTGGCAGGTGGGGCCTATCCCCACCACCAACCACAACAAACAGTGGGAGGTTTAATTCCGGCCAATAGCATCCCAGGTACATTCACATAGCAGCATGGCAACATGTAGCAAAGCTGGGCCAGACTCCCCATCACCATCCTTCGGCCCCTCACCTGAAGCTCCTGTTGGTAATACTTGGTGAAGGATTCTTTAAAGTTCTCCATACGACTCTCATACATTTCCTCCAGCAGCTCCTTCTCCCGCTCCACATATTCACTGCAGGGAGAAAGCACAAGTTACTCATATTTATAGTGCCTGGTTCCATTAGGTTTAACTCTGGACCATTAATTATTCCGAGTCTAATCCCAAAGTAATTATTTTTGGGTCCTCCAGTGTGCAACAGCTCAGCATCAACATCGCATGCAAAACCGTTTAAATCCATTGTCAATTTCGTTCGGGCTCTTTGAGTAAATCCAATGTAAATCTCGAACAGTGGCATTGCCTCGTGCTTGCTTCTGTTGCACTAGGTATCGAGCTCTTTCCCCTTTGCGCACGCATGTGCCTGCATTTTCTCCCAGCCTGAGTAGGATTACAAGGCTGCACTGGGAGAATGATTATTGGCATATTTAAGTAGTTTCCAAGTGATGCAGATTAATGTGGCCGCTAAAACAAAATGATGGAAGGGCTAGGCAAGTACCATATGGCCAAATGAGTAAAAATAGGTAGGACTATTTTATTTATTTTTTACACAGACATGCCAGGGCAGCCATTTTAATGAGTTAATAAGAATCTAACATACTGATATTAAAGCGTGTTGAAACGGAACAATAGTTAGCAATGGGAGTTTACAGAAAGTCTGTAAGTTGAGGTACTGACAGTTGTATAGAAGGTGGATATTGTGGGGGACATTGAGTAGGCCTGTATAAGATTGGTTTCTGGTACAGGTGTGGACAATTCTTAGTGACTGCTTTCCATTATATCACTTTGAATTAGAACAAAACGCTTTGGAGATGAGTGAGGAAAGATCACAGTTGGAGGAGGAGCCCGGCCCATAATAAGACATTCTCATGAACAGCTAAGCTACCATCCTGGCCAGAGCAATTACCAACCACTCCTTTGAAGCTGGCCAGAAGAATTTGATGTTTTATCGCCCAATCTGCAATTATCTTCTTTTTGGCGGACTGAAAAAGTGCCCTACATTCAATTATTTACTTTAATAGAAGAGAACATTAATGTCTTGGACATCCAAACAGGATTCCAGCTATAGGTGCATAGAATGTACACTCACTTCAACATAGGCTTAAAGAGTATAGTTAATTATCATAAAGTTGCAGAACTTCCGCTATAGGGCCTTTCTGCTACCTCCAATACGGTCCACCCGGCACAAGGCCCTCTCCTTCACTTGGTTGCTTGCTTTATGACCAATATATCTGTTATCCTATCTTTGCCTCCATTCTGCTTTGACCTTTTCCCTTGACTGCAAGAGATACTCAGGGATGGTCTGTCCACCCCTGCACTCTTTAACATCATCCATTACTGGATCTCCTCCTTCAACCTTAACTGCTACAACTATCAGAGAGGACATACAAGTGTATGAAAACTACAAAGCACATTTAGTCGGATTTCTGTGTAACAGCAAATGCCTGCTAGCCACAGATCATTGGATGCAAAAGAACATAACATTACAAATCCAAATGCTACAGGCTGCCCATCCAGATCCCAACCACAGGCTGCTAGTGCAGCACATAATGCGTGCCCACTAGTTGATAGGATATTGTGATTACGTTATTGGCATTCACTATCACTGCAGTGAATACCTGCTTGAAGCCTCCCTGGCCTGCATTTCCTCCACCATCTCTTCACAGATCTCCTTGCGAAGGCGCATCTCCAGCTCTAGCTTCTCCTGACGTTCCTTTAGGAGCAGCTCCTTCATTGCTTCCACAGCCTGCATGAGATCCTGGTGGGAGGAGTTACTCCAATAAATAAAGAGACAGAACCCATCACCCTCAGAGTACACCCAAACACTCATCTTACACTACATGGCTGCACTCGCATACCTTCCAACTCTGACGAGTGCACTCCCAGCTGCCCTAAGGACACACTGCACACCTTTAGTCCCTACTGGTGCATCACCACAAGAATGTCCCCCTTCCTCCAAAATACATCTGCACTACCTCCCTTCACCACCTCCCAACAGCAAGCTCTTGAATGGTTAGAGCATCACACCTCCATATAACTTCGCTGCCACATTCATATTAGGACAGAACAAACCTCTCTGTTGAACATGGTGACATCACCCTCATTGCAGCTTTCATCAGAGTCCAACTCTTCCTCTTCCTCCTCCTCCATCACCTCTACATCCTCGCCCACTTCAAGGCTGCGGTTGGCTCTTGAGTGCTCCCTGATGAGTGACTTGATGGATGGGATCTTCAGCTTGGCTGTAGGAGCTTGGACCAGCTGATAGAAGATATTAAGTGAGGTTAGTAGCTTTCCGTAATCAGGTTGTCTGGTAATTTCAAACATTGTAAATAAATGAATTGCAATTTTTTATATTTACAAAGCACAACATTCGCCAGAAGAGACCCTAGTGCTAAGAAGTTAAAGCTGTAAACACCGAAAGACCTATGAACCATTCAGACGTTCAAACACCAGAAAAAGGCAGGAGAGTTTTTCTTAATTGCAACTGAACTGGCTCAGCTAGTAATTTAATGGACAGTCTGCTCCAGAGTTTTGCCACAGCAACTGAAAACTCCCATCAATTTAGGAACAGACAGCAAAGAGGATTTCTTGCATCTGAAGCTTGTATGATTAAGCGGTTTTAGGTTTGTAAAACAAAACTTTTTTTGGGGGGGGGGGAGGATTTGCGCGAGGATCATAAAACTGTTTGTGAACCAAGCAGAGAGACTTAAAAATAATTATCTGCCTTACAGAAGCCAGGGGAGTTTAGCAAGGGCTGACCATAACAAACCAAGTTTCTTGATGTGCAGTATCAACCGAGCCGGATTTGTTGCCTTAACAAGCAAGTCCAGATAAAGGGCATTGTAGCGATACCACATCCCTGAAGCTGTAATAATGAAGCACTATATCAAGCAGCACAAAATCCTCATTTTAACGATATACCCGTGTCTGCTTGTACCACTTTACTTAAATAATGTTTCAGGAGGGAATGGTCTGATCTGAAGCTTGTGGAGCCAGCAGAGGAGATAGGCATGCAAACTAAATTCCTTCAGTACAGCTGAAACAACCTACCTGATCCAATAATATTCACCATCATGAGCCAGTGGAAGTGGCAAAGCTTGACAGCACCAAGATCTGCTTCAAACATTTCTTACAGTGAACAAGTTATAGGGGTGCAAGTGCTTTTTCTTTCTTTTAATCCATCTGTGACTATCTCCCTTGGCTATTCCCGAGAAAAGCAATTCACCACAGAGAAAGGGGGTGGGGGAGGGGGGGCTGAAAGTTACAGGAATTCACATTTAACAATCCACATGTTTATAAAATGTACTGCTCAAAATTAGGTTTGAAAAGGATGCCCCTGTGTGAGAAAGTGCCATCTTTCTTGCATGGTATGCCCCCACTTTTTGCTGAAATGCTGATGTGCTTTGACTGAGTGTGCCCTGGGCTCCTGCCAACCAGGTACCCAGGGCCTGTGTTCCTTCCCTAAAACTGCATTGATACCTACACCCAATTGGCATCCCTGGCCACAGGTCAGCCCCTGGTAAATGGTACCATGGGCACTGTGACCAGGGAAGGCCCCTAAGGGCTGCAGCACTTGTTGTGCCACCCTTAGGGACCCTGTACCTTTACACACACACACTGCCTTTGCAGGCTGCGTGTCTTGGTGCAGAACAAAAGCGAAGAGTCGACCTGGCACACATCCCTGTGTGCCATGCCTACAAGCCACTGCCCTGGCCTAGGTCAGCCACCCCTCTAGCTGGGTGCACTATGCCAGTGGTGAGGGCATAGAGGCATGAGCCCTGTGCCCCTACAGTGCCCAAGTCCATTCTTGGGCATTGTAAGTGCAGTGCTGCCATTAAGAGTATATGGTGCTGGGAGTCTGTCATTACTAACTCCACAGCACCATAATGGCCCCACTGAAAACTAAGAAGTTTGGTATCCAACTTCTTAGCCCATTAAACCCCCACTGATGCCAGTGTGGGATTTAATGTAAAACGCACTCCAGAGGGCATCTTAGAGATGCCGCCTGAAACCAACCCGACCTCCAGTGTCCGGACTGAGTGGCTGCCCAGGCTGCCACCACCAGACATGTTTCTGACCCCTGGGTCGAGAGCCTCTGCTCTCAGGGGCCTGAAAGAATGCGCATCCTGGGGCGAGGTGCCAAAGCCTCCTCCCCAGGATGGGCAGGGGAGCTTCAAAGGCCTGCCGCCTTTTGAGCTTCCCCAGACCACTTGCTGCTTCCAGCAAACTGGTCCCCACTGGTTCTACCCCCACTTCTGGCAGGAGAACCGGCGGGAAAACCAGAGGCAGGAAATGGGTTGTGCCCACCTCTGCCAACTCCACCCCTAAGGTGGGGAAGACGAGGTGAAGCCCAAACTAGAGTCCCCGCCATCTTGAGGATGGGGGGACCCAGCCAACCAGGGACAGGCTCCTGCCCCCTCCCACTGGAGAGGAGCAGAATAGGGGTGTACCCACCCCAGGGAAGGGACCCATTGGCCCCTGCCCTTACCTACCTGTAACCACCCCTAAATTTAGTATTTAGGGGCTCCCTGAACCTTCCTTCCTCAGTTCCCGAATCCGAAAACAAGGAGAAGACGAAGCAAGAAGACCAGCCGTGCAGCTGCTAACAAGGAGGCGACGACAACTGACTTGGCCCCAGCCCTACCGGCCTGTCGACCTCTGAACCTGCTCCTGCGGAACCCCGGCCTCAACAACCTCAAAAACCCCAGAGGACCTGACTTCTGTGCCACAGCCTTCAACCCAGGGACTCCCACGAGCAGTGGTACTGCTCAAAAGAACAAACTACAAAAGACCCAGCCCGGGCACGGAACCGCGAAACCTGCACCCTCTGCACCCGCCGAGCCCGGCCTGTGCCTGAGTGAACCAAGGCTCTGAGGACGTCCCCCGGCGATTCCGACCTGGAATCCAGTGCCCAAGGACCCTCCTCGACGACCCAGACGACGCCTGCAGCCTCAGGACAAGGGACCCCTCCAACCGCGACCAGCAGGGGGTAAGATTTCCCGACCTCAAAAAACACCCCTGCACCCGGCGCCCCACGGCCCCCTGTGCCCCACTCCTGGGTGTCTACCTATCCTCCAAGACCCCAACTTACCTCCCAAAGTGTTGGTCGCCCCTGAAGAGTCTCCGTCCCGGAGCCTGCAGCCTTTTTTCACCATCCAGGATCTCCATTGGTTAACATTGAGCGCCCGACGGCTCAAAAGCACCCAGCCGCCCGAGTGCCCCTGGAAGTGCAACCTCTACCCTAACCTACTTCCCCATTTGCCCTGGGCAAGTGACCCGGAGCCCAGCTCCCACAGCCGCGTGGCCTGCTTGCCAGCAGCCACCAACCCGAGGCCCCCTGCCTGCCATAGGATAACATTGGGCCTACTCACGCTGCACCCGGCCGCCCCTGTGCCGCTGAGGGTGTAACAACTGTACTTACCTGATACTGGGGGACCCCTGAGTCTATGCCCAGAACCTTAACTCTGCCAGTCGAGTACTTACCCAAAGACCGATAACTCACTTTTCTTCCATAGGGTAACACTGACTGACTCGCACCGGGAATTTCTTCGAAGTGTGGAGTTTTGGAACTTTAAAATATTCACCTAAAATCAACCGAGTCACGAAAACGAAAATACTCACCTGGCATTAGAAGAGGCCCCAGTGCTGGACCGGGGTGCCCAACACTGGCCCTAAAAAGTAATCCCAACGTTACTTACCGATAACTCCATTTTCTTCCATAGGGATCCATTGACTGGTTTTCTGTGAAATTTCTTCTGTCTACTTTTGAAATACTAAAATATTGTTTAAAAATCACAACAGTAACGAATTCGAACTACTCACCTGCTATCAGGAGAGACGTCAGTACTGCCCCTTTTAGACTAGTACCAACCATGAAAAGTAATTTTTACCGTACTTACCAGTAACTCGAAATTCCTCTCATAGGATATCATTGCCTGCTTTTGTTGAAAAAGTTTCTAAGTGTCAATTTCTGCATTTTACAAATATTCTTTAAAAATCGTGCCAACGATACAAACGTAATTACTTACCTGTTTTAGCTAGATACCCCAGTGCTGAACCCGAGAACTCAGCACTGGATTACAAAAGTAACGTAAACCTGCTTTGCTTGCAAACTGCATTGCCTTCCATAGGATAACATTGGTAATTTTACCCAGAAAAGTTTCTAAGTGTCGACTTTTGAAATACAGTAATATTCCTCAAAAATCACTACGATAACCAAAACGCTTTTTCTTACCTGTTTCCAGGAAGTGTCCCAGGACTGAATCCAGGATCCAGTCCTGTGGTTAGAAAAGTAACCTACAAAGTCATTAATTGTAATTAATCACAATTTTCCATTAAGCTCAATGTTGCATTGTATTTGACCCTGTGTTGCCTCTTGCACCAACTGTGATTATTACAACCAACAAGTCTATTGCCTATTTGTAAGGTGGCTAACCAAAACATCTCATACTGAGAAAGTATATTTTGACCCTATTGTTGGTTCTAAAATAAAACAAGCATATATTTTTTTATATATACAAACCATTGGCCTAGAGTTCAGTTCTTGAGTGTGTGGCTTCATTTGCTGACTGAGTGTGTACAACAAATGCTTTACACTGTCCTCTGATACTGCCTTACTGCTCGACCAAGCTACCACTTTAGAGAGTAAGGTTATATCTAACTTTAGCCTCTGCCAAACCTCTGGGGACTGGGGACTCTGTGCACACTGAACCTGACTTTGGTGCAGTGTATACAGAGCCACTTTCCTACATCCCCTGTCTAGCCACACAGCACTGGACTAGACTGGAAAAAGTAGCATGCGCACAAGATGCAATCTAAAAGTTTAAGACCCAAATAGCGCAGGTCATGATTACAGTGCCAGTTAAGTCATGTGGCAATTGTCATAAATCTATTGAGGGAGATGGGTGAAGACGAATACCATCTCCACCTATGGATATTTTCCCCTCATGTTAGTTTCCACCACTGGTGTGTGAAGTATGTCGCATGGAGAAGAGGATTCACACACTTAGTACTGCTTTCCCACATCCAATGCAAGAGTACTCTTTTCCCAGTGAAGAGTCTCATATTAGAGGAGTCTCCCTACACAACAGAGCAGTCTTCATGCTTACAACCCCCTCTTTCAAGAAACCCTTTCCATCAGTTTAGAATAATGCCCTTGCTGCTACCCTCAGAGCAGCTAGCTCACCCACCTGGTTGGCTATAGCAGAAAACTTCAAGGCGTGCAGAGTCTCGTCATACGTAGAAGCACATTGGTTGATATTGACAATCATGCAAGACTGACCACGACCTGTGAAGAAGCCCTGGAACACTCGTGTTAGTTTACTGTCACGGAACGGGACAATGTTCTGCTTCAACCTGCAAGGAGAATGGAAACAATCTATGATTGTGCAAACTACTGAAAGGGACTTTAATAACTTAAGGAAATACTGTAAGGCAGTACTGGAGCAGGGACATGGGGGTACTGAGGCTGGTGCAGAGATGCTCATAACTGCTTTAACCTGAAACCAGGCCCTTTTTCTAAAGATTTGTGGTGCACACAAGAAGCAAAACGTTAATAATTTTGATTGAGTTCAGATATATACGATAAATATATCATTTACAGTTGCATTCATGAATACAATATTGCAGATATCCTTAATGAATAACATCTACAGGTTATTTAACCATACAGAAATTAATTATAACTTAAGTCATAGACCCACTGCAAATGCAACAGTTACTCGAGCAATCTAGCATTATTTGTAGAACACAGTATGTGAAGAGTACATGGATTGGTAAAAGAATGTTGTATTGAAAAACACAATTACCAAGGTTCATACCATAGACGGTGGACAAGTGTAAAAAAAAGGGCTATGTTCAAGGCAACTGGAAGTACTCCGATACGGAGGATCAAATTATGCGATATGATAATAGCAGTTGACAAACACCATACCCTTTAATTTATGCAATATCTGTCTTACTCCAAGTTCATCTTGTGGAATCATTGTTAGGATAAATGCACCTCTGTCTTGGTGGCAGTAAGTAGAAAATCTTTACTTGTAACTACAGCTCCTTGGTAGTATCTATGGCCCCTTTGGGCATGGGATTCTCCAGGGGAAGCGATGGCATGTGATACAACACTGCTACATCCTTCAATGAAGAATCTGACTTTACTTACAGGCTGGCAAAATAGGGTTAGGTATAACTATGATGCTTAAAAAGGCAATCTCATTGTCTAGGTCCCAGTAATGACGAAAATAATGTTTACTCAGTAGTCCCTAATTCCATTTAGCATTGAGCTGTACCTGGAATGTTAGCTTACGTGGAGTGCTGCGGTGTTCTTGAACACCTTTATAGGTTGTCGGGTTTTATTACAGTAAGTTTACTTCAGGATAATGAATGGAGAAGTATACTTCAGTGACAGAGAATGGAATGCAATGTATTCACGTCACTACAAAATATTTGGCCACCCAATGTCTGTGTGGCTCCAGGTGCAAGGTAGTTGAGTATGGCAGAGTCTCTGTGGCTTAGCTCCCAGCATAACAGTCTTGAAACACCTAGAGCAGGGGCCCCACCAAGATGAAAGAGGCCAGTTCAAGCAAGTCGGTGTCCATTTTTTCCACCCTTTTGTAGCGTTCCGGTTTGTGCCACTGACATTTTTCAGCATTTCAATTTTATCCCTGTGACTTTGGTGCTGGTGTGAGATGCTATATTGGGAATCTAACTGCCAACAACTAGGGAGAGATCACTTAAAGGCTTGTCTGATAAAGACTCTGCAAGAGAACGGAGGGCAGGAACTTCCCTGGTCCAGCAGCTTAGAAAAGTCATATGAAGTCAACATCTTCTAGGTGGGCGGTTGTGGGATAGAGACCATCAAAGGGCCCTCAGGCACCAACTGGACCCACAGGCTTGACCAGTCCCAACTGGGAACTGGCATGTAGTCTGGGTTTCACAGCGATTTCAATCAGACATCTGATACAGTAATGTCTAGCAAGGTAGTCCCAACAGTTCCGGAAACTGAACGACCAACTGCATGCTAGGGAATCAAGCTAAAGACTTAAGTTAAGCGGAAAATGGTCTGTTACCCTGAGGGGATATATACATGCTTCCTGGTATATCAGAGAAGTCCAGGTTAGCGTAGGCTCATTACTGGAAACTCTACAGCTGCTCAATTTCTGGGGATACTTGGAATATAACTAGAGGAAGAGGTGGGTTCTAGTAAAAAGACCTGTGTTCCTGAACTACAGCTAGCTGCCACAACCACCAGTCACCCTATATCTTGGTATTAGGTAGCTTATAGACACCTTAAAATAGTGCTTAAGCTCTGTTGTCTAATGTATTTGTTGATATGTACAGCACCTCCAGTTGTCCTAGACTGTCAGATCCACGGGGAAAAACAAAACTGGAAAAAGCAGCAAAGCTTTTTTTAAATGCATGCTTAGGATTTCTGTTTCAGGAGCAAGTAACTTAGGTTTAACCACATTTCTCGTGAATTGGCGCATTCATAGACTGAAATGCTTTGAATTAAGACTAATAAGCAGCATAACAGAAAAGAGGAAAGGTAGTAGTATTGCTAGTCTTACTGAAATGGGTTCCTGAGAACAGCCTGGTGCGCGCCCAAACAGGATGCCCAAGCATTAGCGTTTCAGACAGTATGGCGAGTCAGTCTTGCTGCAGCTTTGTTCTTTTGGTGTAATGTGTATGCAATTTCAGAGTAGGGCCTTCTTATTTTAATATGGCAAAAGGCTTGCCTCTGTCACAGAGGCCCCTTACTTTTGTTACCCTCACCTCACTCATCCACCATCTGCTGTCACCCCCGGAAAATCCCTCCCTAACATCTCTCACACACACTGTCCCTTATCACTTCCCGGCCAATATATTCAACAGCACAGCTGCCAGTCTCTGTTGGCAAATTACCGAGAGTTCTTGTTAAAGGAGTAATGATCCACTAGGCCCATCCTATCCCCTATTGGAGTAGGCATTCCCTGTTCCCATTTGTAGCATGCATTTTTGGTCTCCGCTAAGGTTATCTGGAAACTGCTCTAACAAATTGAGATTTTGTTCAGAGTTACCCTATGCCTCTATGGACAACAGACTATCTTATGCCTCTGTTTCAAGGCGTAACATTTGGAAGCCACTTTGCTCATCCAGATCCTTATATAAAAATTGAAAAATTACAGGCAGAAACACTTTGAAGTTCCCTAACATTTATGTGTAGCAGATTTTGTTGACCACTGGCCATAAAGCTGATAGAACCTGAAGGGAAGCAAGGACACCAACTTTAGGCATGCTTTCATCATCAGAATGAGTTATGGCTCTTGTTCCTAAAAGGAGAGGTTGACTGAGTATTCTATCACAGGGTGTAGGAAAGGTTGTTTTTAGGCACCCCTGTACCTTAATGAATCAGTCTTCCTCCCCAAAAATACCAGCATCCACCACCCTCCACAAATACCCTGTTATAGATGCTCATTTTATACTTTGTGCTGTTGGCTCTGTCAGGTGTAAATTCACTTACTTTTGTTGCTGGTTCTGGCGCAAGGCAGCAATGCACCGGCCCAATGTGTGCAGCGATGTGTTTATATTTGTGGCTTCCTTCATCCTGTCCCCAATCTTCTGATCTTTACAGCGCTCTGAGCCAGCCAAGTCACACAGAGAAAGTCTACAAGAAAGGGAGAAGTGAGTGAAGCGGAGGCAGAAGGGATAGACTATTTAAAAGGTGGAGAAGGCAAAAGAAATCATGAGGGGGCAGAAAGCCTCACCAAGAACAGTGGTGTGTTTAGAGAACTTGGGGGGGGGAAAAGTGAACATTCAACCGATATTAGATCTAAAACAAATTATTTTAATTAGGTACTAAAACATTAATACACAATTAAAGGCTACTGAACTGCACAAAGTTGTGTGTTAACTCACTCGCTTATTTTGGGCACTAAGTCGGTCCCTCCCTGAAGATGTAGGATCCGGATGGAGAAAATACTGTGACTGCAAGGTAAAAATAATACTTCAAGTTACTTTGAAATATTAAACACATGCACCTACTGATCAGTTTCCCACTGGAAAAGGAACCAACATGGACACAATCTTGCCACAACTGAACGTAAGCTGTGCATCATTACAAACCACAAGCCCCTCGCACACCACACCTCCCCTTTGTTAAGAGCCATTCTAGCGACACAATCTTGGATATGCTCCAACACAGTTTCTTTTTGTACAACTGAACCCTCCTTTCATCCATGCTGCATTACACATATGGGCAAATGTTTGCTTTGATTCACACCCCTAGATAAAAACACTAGCCACAACCCTGCCACACTCTGGCACCAAGTTGCTATTTTGATCATTGACCCAGCCTGGTCATAGGAAACTCACCTCAATCATGCCCTCACCCAACAATACAGTAGGACTCTGCTACCCAAATACACATACTCCTGCTACCCTTTCCTATCATCTGGTTTGAACCTCTCATCCCAGATTTGATCCCCTCTACACCCCTTCACCACCTGACAAACAGCTATAATTTTGGTTCAACTGAGCCAGTCATCATATGGTTTTCAAACCCCCCCCCCCCCCCCATCTCTTGCCAGAACCATAGTTTTTGCCCTGGTTTAGATGAGCATTACAGTTTTCACTTGTGGCTGAAACCCTACATCCCACATCAACCATTACAAGAGCACTTGCTCCCTACTTCCTGCAGCTCTGGTTAACAAGAGGACCTACACTGTATTCCCTACCTCCTCACATAACCTGCAGGTGGAGGCTGGTTTCAGCTGAGGAACACCCTGTTCCCCATTTCTCAATCACAGATTGCTTCACTTCCGACTGGAGCTCTACTTCATAGTACATTCGTTTGACAGGCCTCAAACTGTGGCACACCCCAAATGCCAATTAGTTCAGTCTCCAATGGAACACTACTTTTCCTCACAGGCCACTATATAAAAGAATAGTGTCCACCACCTTCGCATCAACCACCTATTAACTAGATTATACCAATAGATGTGCCAATGTAGACAAAATCAGTCAAACTGCCATACTCTTCGCCTTCAAAGAACCAATAAAACCAGCAATTAACTCTCCACAGGCTGCTGGTGAAGCAGCGGGTCAAATTCAGCCACAGTCAATTCAATATTGCACAACCTCAAAAACAGTAATTCCCAGTCATTTGGATCCACTGAAATACGCAAATTGTTTGGAGAACATCCTTCCATTCTCAAGGCACCACATCGTAAACTCCTATTTAAATAGTTAGCCAAAAACCGCTGCCTCTCACATCAAGCATACAGCTACAAAAACTGACTTTGTCCCATTTGTTCTTCTCTCGTTTCATGGTGTGCTTCGATAACTTATCCCTTTGCCCCACAAAGCGCTCAGAACTTGCTATGAGCCAGTGAGAGCATTATACAATAATAAAAGGAATGAAAGGTCCACCTCATTTCCAGCCCACCCGATTCAACAATCCCTTTCACCTGCGGCTGGAGCTTTGGTTCAGGTGGGTGCTAGCAAAACTCTGGTTCTTTCGACCGACCCTCAGGATCCTCCAGGCCTCATCAGCATCGCAGACATTAATCCAGTTCAGGTCTGGTGGAAGAGGCACGGTTACAGTATCTCTACAGATCTATTATGTGATGGTTCAACTACTAAAGCCCTTCATACTTTTACTGATAAGCCACCCATGTCAGAGCTGGATAGTGACACCTCAACTACGTCTATGCTTGGCCAATACGACTTCACAATGTTGTGCCTGACCTGCACTTGAAGGTTAGCTATTAGTACATCACGTTTCCCACACTACCATTTCAGAGCTGCATCATATAGGACTTTGCCTTTAGAATTTCCTGAACAGGTGACTCATCCTTGTGAAATGCTGGCCCACTATACACTAGTCTCTCTTAAGTCAGACATTTTTTTCCCCTCTCCAGGCAGTTCTTCTATAACAGAAACCCTAGAACCCCAACAAAGCAGTCCCAATTTACCCCCTCCCCAATACCAAAGTCCTCACCTTTGACATATGGACTCCCATTCTTATCTTCGCACAGACGTAGGCTCTGCCTCTTGCCATTATTTGGTCCAGAATCAAGCAGATCGTAGATGAACTCATTGTAGATCTCAAAGAAGGAAACCCATATGGAGAACTGGGATTCATCTGGCTCCTCGAGGGAGACCGCATCAGAGTATGCCCAGCGAGAACTCGTATCTGGGGATCAGAGACAATGGAACTGAGCACAGGCAGACTGGCAAGTAGGAACATTCCACAGTTCAGAGACAGGGGCCAGTACGCTCTCTCCCATGACCATACCAGTTTGAACTGTATCCACTCTCACAAGGGTCTCAGTTACCACCCCCTCTCCACAAAGAATTCTATCATCTGCAAAAAGAGCATTTCCCTGTGGATTCTACTAACATCGATGCAAGCTAGATCAAAGAAATTCCTTCTGCTGCTGCTCAAGCCTAGCCCAAGGCAGGTGTAGCCTTTTGTTACACTAGCCCACAGTACCTCCTTCCTGCCAGGAGAAAGAACACCATATCAGATCTCAACTATATCCTGGATAGTGTATGCTTCACAAGACTGTGCAATACGTAACCTTAGAATGAAACCAAACTCATGTACTTGCACACGCTTAAGATAATGTGAGGCAATTCCAGAGTTGTGGTTGCACTGCTGCCGTTAGCCCCAGCCCAAAAACTCCATCACACAGTGGGTGCCATTCACCTTGGCCTCTAAGGGCTGTCATAGATCATCCTGACAACTGTACATTGCAAACAAATCCTCCATGACCAAACTTGCCCCAACACTGGGACAGGAAATCAGAGACACCACCTCCACTCATCCCCCCACCACCTTTCAGGATAAAGTCACTCTCACCGTACATGCAGGGTAGTGTTCACCTCCAACTCCCAATGTTGGCAGGGAGTGATGCCCCTTCTTGACAACATAGTACTGAATGCCTCAAACATACCTTCAAGCAGACTGTTGGTCTGAGTGTTGAATTGACTTGTAGATGAAAGACCAGCCACCCCACTGTCAAAGCTTGTGCTGTTGGTCTGTGGATCCGTGCTGAGGCTCCTCTTCAGGGGTGTGAACAACTCCTCCTGTGAAAGTAATTCACTCAGCTGGTCACATTCCACTTTTTTGCCTACTAAAGGGACCATTTAAACCTACAGGTTAACTAATACAGTTCCACGACCAATACACTAACATCCACTGACCAACACCAGTGATCAGACCCTACAGAACAAACCTGGACAATAAATTAGCAGTCTAAAACGTGCATGTGCTGTTACTCAGGGTCCAAGACTAACACACTAACCTAGCAAGTCAGAATATGCACACCAAGAGCTTGCTACTAAATGTAACTGAAACTATTAAAGCTCACACAAAAGGAAACTACCCTGCTCTATACTCCACTTCAAAAAAATGCTCAAACCCTTGCAGCCCAATTTAGGGCTTCCTTACAATCCCTTGCAGTACAAAAAGCCTGGAAAGTCACAACTCTCAAACATGAGTGATCACCCAAACACCTCTGTACACAACATATCATGATCGATACATAATAGCTGAGTCTTAACCAAAATGAATCATGTGACAACATTGCATGAACAGCAAAAAGTTAAAAGCTATTGCTGTCGATCTCCCTAGGGTCCTTTTTTCTCTCAGGGGACCGAATCTCAAAAATCACCAACTGCGGTTAAGTTGTTCCAGTAGCAGGACACCCCAGTCACTGATCCAACCATGACCAACCGTAACCTGGTTCTTTAGGGTTAGGTCCAGACCGCAACTAATAAGTCAATCTCAAGAACCACAAGGAGTAATAGTTCTTAAAATCAGAATGACTGGCAACTAAAATAACAGGACTCCACACTCAGATTATTAAAGTAGACAGCCTATTAGTCATTCTGGGCAGCACAGGCTCCATTAAGAGCACCAGATGTGTCAGGGACTGTGCAGACCCACCACTTGCAATGTCAGCTGTCAATAGATCACAATTATACGCCTGGACAGGCACATAGGTCTGAGATGATGTAGCACACTCATGAGCAGCACATAAACGGGGGTACCACTGGTTCCCACCTCTATCCAGTTCACTTGCATATCAAAGATCATTTGCGTCAGAGACATCAAGGTAAGGGCTCTCAGGTATTGGGATTACAAAGCCCTTTAACTGGAGAGACATCTAAAAGGGCATGTGCCTCTAGATTAGAATCAAACAGCATCACTGCCAGTCAGCACATAGGTTGTGTTTCTAAAGAAAGGCAGGCACACTTTGGGTATCACCCTTGACATCACAGGAAACCTTTGTTGACAAGTCAAACAACATGGAGCATCTCTAATGAGATTGCATGACTTGAGTTCACTAGCGGGAAGCTCACTAGAAGGAGGGGTCCAGAAAACATAAAAGTTACAATACAGTTTTACCAAGTCATGCCAGTCGCCCCAATAACAGTCTGCAAATCAAGAGAGCCCAGGTTTGGCCAGACAGTGCTGCAGAATCTGCAAATGATGAAAAGAGAATGGTAGTACATAGATAAAATCGGGTCACTAGACCCGATGACCTCGGACAACACCAAGCTCAAGTAAGGATAGTTTGAAAAAGGTTTTACCGTCTGCCTCTAAATACCCTCTCTGGAGGTAGGAGATGGTAGACCCCTAAAGAGGGTTATCACTACTCCTGTAAAGTGAAAACTTTGAAAGGGAGTAGATAGTTCGATCTCTGGATGAAGGAAAAACCCAGTTTCAACAGTGTAGAACACAAGTTACGAGTCCCTTGAAAAGCCAGACGACACCTAAGTAAGGGAACAAGCATAACTCCTAAAGAGGATGTTGGGTCACCAATACTGGGAGAAACTTCGTAAACACCTGCTTACGGGTAGACGCCTATATCGATAAAGCGGATCACAGACTTTAATCTCAGAAACCAATGGATGCTATTCCTGGATGGGAATGTGGAAGCAAACACCTTGATGTTATACACATTTCAACACTCCAAGATTTGCGGTAGTGTGATCATATGAAAGGTTTCTACCATAACAAGGGAAACTTGTTCAAGTGCCAAAGATCCAAAAATAAAAACATTAATTCTCCCACTCTTATGGAGCACAAAATAAGTGGATTAAAAACTTTTGAATAGACAGTATTTGTAATATGAGCATCCCTTTTCTGCCAAGAATAGCTTGTTGGCACATACCAGGTCACCAGTTCCACAAGGTTAAAACCAGACAATGGTGTCTTCAGTAGATGGTAAGGTGATCCATTTTGCTTGGGGATAAAGTTGATATGAGTGATAGAAAGCAGGTGCAGTGGCAAACAAGTTTGGACCATATCACATTATCAGACACCCAAAACAAACTTACTGCGAGGTCAATCTGACCCGACCTTAACTAGGAAAGAAGGGAAAGGATGGGGTGAGTCGAACATCTATCAGGCAAGGGCCTGGCTCACACAGTATCCTAGAGCTTGACATCCTGCTGACCACCATGATCAAAGCAGTGCCATAAAGGGTAGAGCTCTGACTTAAAATGAGGGAAGGTTTTCCAGTTATACACTTGGAAGCTCGTCTGAATTTAGGAGAGACTGTCCCATTAACAGACTTATTTAGAAAGGCCATAGCAAATTGTTACAACAGATTCAGAGCACTGAAAGTAAGATTAAAATTGGGGTAAACGGGTTGGATGTTTCATCCACAGGATAGCATTATTCCTAGGATACCATGTTATGCATCCTAGCACCTAAACAATATGGAAACCAGCTGGAGCCGCAGCCTCTCACCTCTCGAAGGCTGGAGAGCAGCGCCGCTTTCTTCAGTTCTTCCTGTCGGACCTGTCTGCTATCCAACCACACCACTTCACTGGAGAGAGAAGGCTTCAAATCTGTCCCTTTATGCAAGCGATCCTGAATGCTGCTGAAGATCAGAGAAAGGGAGCGGGGCAGGATCCCGCCATCCTTACTATTCCCTACAGAGAATAAATGGAGAGGTTAGAATAAAATCGATCAGCCATGCTCAAAGGACAGGAATCTTCTGTATTTCAATATATAACAATGTACCCATTCTGAGCACCCTGTGTAAAAATGTCAAACCAACATTAATTTGAGACAACCCAACTCTATACAAACATAAGTTGCCTTTACAGCCCACAGGGCAATGATGCTCCAAAGAGGCCTCTGGAGTAAGAGCAGGAACCAAGTAAAACATTTCAGGAGACAAAAAGCCAGAAAGCCCACTAGTGTTCAGACAGTAAAAAACAAAAATGGACTCTTAGCTGTCTGAGAGGTGAGTTAGCCCGAATCTATTTTAACAGCTATAAACTGTTAAGATTTCACCTGACACCGAAACGCACAAAAGGTGATGGGAGAAATGCTTGCAGTAAGTCTAGCTTACAATAAGTCTAAATACTAGCAGTCGCTTGGGGTAACATTCCAACCCATCGCTTTTTCTCCCCACCATGTCAACTCAGAATAGACCCAGTCATATGCAAATCAGTCTTGGTCTTCCTCAAATAAAACAGACCAGGACGAACTGCTGAGCCAGGTCCTCTCCAACTGGAACACAAGCAATCCAAGACTAGTCTTGCACTGATTGGCCCATTTCAGTCGGGTATAGCTAGGTTCCAGTGGCACAGGACCTATGTCTGGGAATACCCTTGCAACTTAATGTTACATCAAACATGCAAAAGATGTTGGGAGTAAAGCTTGCAGTAAGTCTAAACACTGGCAATCGCTCTGGATAGCATTCCAACCCATTGTTCTTTTTTTCCACCATGCTACTTCAGATTAGACTCCGCCATATGCAAATCAGTCTTGCTCCAATAGCAACAGTCCAGCCCGAACTGCCAAGCCAGAAACTCAATCCAAGTCTATCTTCATCGATAGATGTACAGTGCCTCTACTTGCCAAGAACACAGAGGAACCGGAATGAGACTGCCCAAACTGGAGTATCAAGTCCTTTTCATCCCAGTCTCCCATTTAACACCCATTCATGCAGGTAACAGACCCATTAAAGGATCCTTAACGTCTGATAAATCTCCTTGAACACATTCACAGTGCGATGCCAACTACCATCCCCTTGTAAGACTTAACATTGTAGACATCATGACCACCTCTGCTGAATGGATCCATAGACCTTTGCACTGTGTTGTATGTTTGTCTTAGTGGGATGTGCCACAATTATTCCAATGCAGATTATGTCCTTTGTACTGTACTCATTCACCCTGTGGGCACATTAGATAAGCCTCCAGGGTTTGTGCCTCCCCATAGTTATTTAACAGTGCCTTTAAGGTTTGGACCTTCATCACTCCTGGGTGACTTTATACAATTTTTTTTAATTACAAGTGCCTGCAGGAGTTGAGATTCTGTACTCCTGGGTAGACTCCCAATATTATTTCACTGACTGCTTAACAGTGCTTCTGTGAACTTATCTACGTCACTCCTGAGTAGACACTATATAGTAGTCAACTAGTGGACCTCAGGGACCCACATCAATGGGCATTTGTGCCTCATGAGAAGGATCACCTAAAAGATGGAAAGCTTCCACATTTCAAAAAGTGTCTAGTCTCACGTTTGGCAGCACTTCATGCTTATACGCGGCAACGTCACAGCACCATGTTAGGCAGTACCTCCAAATGTCATGTCTCCCAGGCAACACCTCAAAGGACAAACTAGAACCAAAACCCGTTTGGAGAATGCAATGCAGCAAGCAATGGCAAAGACAATAGGTCTCGACTATGCAAGATCCATTTGCTTTTTAATTATTTATTTTTTTAAGTTATTTTGAATATTATTATATGGTATGGCATGTCATTGTATGGTATGGTCTGTCATTGTATAGTATGGCTTGTCAGTTTATAGTATGGTATGGCCGGTCATCATATAGCATGGTAAGATATGGACAGTCACTATATAGTATGGGATAGCATGCTATCGGATAGCATGGCCTCGTTGTTTAGTATGGTATGGTTTGTCATTGTATAATATGGTATGAAACAACCTGTCATTTTATGGTATGGTATAACCGGTCATTGTATAGTATGTTATAAACTGTCATTGTATAATATGGTATAACCGGTCACAGCATAATATAGTATAACCTGTCATTGTTTATTATGGTATGGGTCCGTAACTGTACAGTATGGTCCGTCATTGTATAGTATGGTACATGCTTTCCATGTAACATTTCGTATCGGAAGCCGAACCGTGTGGGCAGAATTCACTGGGAAAGGCCCGACAGAGCAGGCAGCAGCGCGGAGCACGCAGGCAGCAGGCCGCTCCAGTTACTGACTACCTACCATGGCGCTCCGTGCGCTGCTTTCTGGTGGCTGACTGAGCCGCGCCAAGCAGTTGCAGAGCCCCGGAGCTTCAGCCTCTTCATGCGACTTGCTTCGCTGCCAATAGCACCAGAGACTACGACATCAGGGCCTAGGCCCAGGCCCCCAGGGCTCTTGCTCTCACCCAGCCCTACTCTGCCAGGGTTGCCACGTGGCCGATCGTCTTCGGCAGCGAGTGGTAGGCAGGTCCAGGCGGGGCAGTCTGGAGGCTTAGGCTGGGAGCCTGAGATGCATCTAAAGAGTATTTATTTTACTGATTTAATAATTTAAGAACAAGGCGCAGGAGCACTTGTCTCAAACTCTCGCTCCCCTTCAGCGTGCACCCATTTGCTAACCCCTGCATTCAGCCACAGGCTTAAGAAGCCTTAATTGATGGAATCGACCAGCACCATTTTCTGCCCCATTGTTATCAACAGTGATATCAGGTGCATCAGGGCATTGGAGTAGAAGGCCACCTGCATTTTCATATACAATGTCAGCCATGTTTCCAGTCCCTTTAAAAGCCTGTTCAAAGCCTGGCAGGCCTATTTTTACTCTTGACATCCTTTTTGACATCTGTTGGAACTGCTTTGATCAATAGGGATTTCTTATATCTCCATTGCAGTGGGCGATGGCAGAGATCAATTAACTATATTCGGAGGTGGGAAAAAAAAAAAAGTTGCCGTTTCCAATATGACAATTAAAAAATGAAATAAGTCGCACCTTTGTAATAAAGCGGCAAGGAACAGTTCAAACAGCCAAAAGAAGTATGAAAAAGTTAGCACATATTGGCGCTTTAGACAATACCAGAATTCTTTCCTATGCTAGACCCTACGAAGTCAGGAAACAGGAATACATCTAAAGGAGGTAATGCAATGACGGATGCAGATCAAAGTCATATCTCAACACTTGCCATAGCAGATTTAACATCTAAAGCTCCAAGGAGTATAGAAATAAATAGCTCTGCCCCCATCATCGAAATAAGTAATCAGCTGGCAACTCCAGAAGCTGCACCTATTCAAGTCTCAGCAACAGACTTTAGGTTACCTGACATTGATTTGAGTCAATTCCTTATTCAGCAGGGAGTAAACTGCTGAAAGAGACTAGAACTATTCAATAGTACGCAGAGTAATTTTCTGATATCGAAGGGAATTTATTTCGCTCTCCTGACTTTGTGATCCCCCCCCCCCAGCCTGAAAATGAACATGCAATTATCTCAGAGTCCCTGCTGTCTCTTCGGAGGATACTCGAGTCTATATTGTCATTAATGGAAAAAACTACAACTAATTCTGACCAATCAGTAAAAATTCAAACTGCAATTTTAAAAACTAATCTATCAAAATGGCTTGCCCTCTGTCTGTAGGGCAGATATTGGAGTGAGAGCTCAAACTTGCGAAGAAGGCATTGGCCTAAAAGTACTACCAGCATGGAATACCATTAAAAAACCCAAGTGCAACTCAAACAGGCAACAAAATGTCAAATGAAACAGAAAAGAATAAGGAAGGAGCAGGAATAGTCTACTCTTTACGTAGGCTATTCACAGAACCAACGCCAGATCTGGAGACAAACAAAGAGACAGCCGCTCTTCCCTACTATCTGCTATTTAATTGCCCTCACAAAACAGGTTCTTTGGAAGATCCTCCTGCGACTGCTTCACATCCTATAACATTAGAACCTGATTCTAAGGAAGTTAATAAGAGTACGGCAAAAACTAGATCTGAGGAAAAAGGAGAGCAACCCATAGAATCACCAAGAGGAAATCTCGAAGAATAAAGTTTGCTCTAACCGACACCCACACTAGTGCTGAGGAAAATGAAGTAAGTGGTAATACAACTGACACGACGCCCAGGCGTCAAACTTCTCTCCTTCCACCTGCAAAGAATGAATATATGGGCAATTAAATGCACTGGCCCCCAATTTTGTAAGCACTATGTTCCAGTCGGAAAGCATGTCCCTCTCACATGCAGTTTTAACAACCAGCTCTAACCGTGGGTTATCCCCAACAGAGCCAACATTAAATCCTTAATGTCTGCTCAAGATATCAGACCTCTTTGCAAATGGGGAAGATACACTAAATAGACAAATAATTTTAAGACTACTGCATAACTTACCACAACTTCAGTCCCTCTCTTCTTCTGAAATAAAGTTGGCATACTTTCCCAATAATTTAAACTCTTCTACAGCACATGTAGAATTTTGGTCCAATGTGATTCCCTGTTTAGTGCTACATGAAAATGAAAGACTCCACAAAAATGGCTTTGACGTAAAGGGAATACAGCACAAGTCTTCTGCCCCACAGTCTCCATTGCAGTCTGCGCAGATACCTTATAGGGGAGTGAACCATTTGACTACAACACTTAAATATATAGGTCATGAGCCTGATTGTGGATCTATGGATACACTTACAGTACACATTGATAAAGGAGGCAGACCGATATGGAACCTAAGCCAGCCCAATGTGGATATCTCCAATACCAATGGCTCCTGGTCGTGGCTCTCCAGGAATCAGAATGGAAATAAATTAAACAGTAACCCAGAAAGTCCTTTTTAGCAGTAACTTGGTGATTATCTCCTGAAACATGGCTGGTTTGGAAACAAATAAGTTGTATAATTTGATGAGATTCTGGCCAGCTATTATTGGTCTTCAAGAGACTTGGTCCATCGCTAAATTTGACTGGGAAAATTATTTTGTCATCCATGTTCCTGCAACAATGGTTAGGAAAGACCAAGCTGAGGGTGGCCTCTCTTTCCTACTTACAATTGAGATACACTGGAACTTTGAAATAATGCATCTTCCGAGCAATAATATACAGTGCATTAAAATTACTAAAAAACAAGTGCTCACTCAGCTGATCTTTCATATCTCTATAACATTTACGTCCTGCCTGGCTTGGAAAACAATATACAGTTGAATGTGCCATTTGATTTTGTATAGTCTATCCTGGATTCAGTAGGAAATTGCCAAATAATGGGTGACTAACACAAAAATTCAAATGCTGCAGTAAAAGGGCATAGAAATGCGGAACTGGAAGAAGTTTGGTCTATCCATGAACCAGTCTTTCCCCTAAATGTAAAGGCCGATAAATGTGAAAGAATGCTACTGGAATCACTGCACGGAATAAATGGCATAATATTAAATGGAACTGATGGGGATGTCCTGCTGCCTCCACCAGAAAAGAGGTCACTGGCTCCTCTATTATTGATTACATCATAACCAGTCACAACCTATATCAGAAATACCTGTTCTTTAAAACAGGAGGTTGTGCTAGGTAGTGACCAAGCTGTAGAAAAGTGCCCCTTTTTGACATGGTCACCCCCACTTTTTTCCTGGTAAATGTGATTTTGACTAAAAGGGCACTGGGTTCCTGAAAACCAGGTCCCCAGTGCTAAAGCACTTTCCTAAAACTGTGCCATTGTCCCCCTATTGGCAAAAAATTAAACACCCTCTGCAAGTCCCTAAGAAATGGTACCCTGGTACCTAGGGCCTGAGGTACTAAAGAGGGTCCCTAAGGGCAGCAGCACAAATTGTGCCACCCTAAGGGACCCCTCACCAAGCACATGCAGGTGTGCCATTACAGGCTACGTGTCTTGGTGCAGATAAAAGTGAAAATACAACGTCACACATCCCTGCGTGCCATGCCCCTAACACTGCATGTAATATTTGTAAGTCACCCCTCCAGCAGGCCTGACAGCCCTAAGGCAGGGTGCTGAATATTACATGTGAGGGCATACCTGTCAGTCCTGTTACTGCCAGTAAAAGTGACCAGGTAAGCCATTTTAAAACACATGCTGGACAATGGTGAAAATGAGTTCCCCAGCTACATGATGGCTTCACTGAAAACAGGGATGTTTCGTATCAAACATCTCATATTGGTAAACCCACACTGATGCCAATGTTGGATTTACCAATACATGCACTTAGAGGACGCCATAGAGGTGCCCCCTAAAAACCTACCAGCCTCTGTTATGCTTGCTGACTGGTTTCTGCCAATCGAGACACGGTTCTGACCTCCTAGGTTGACAGCCTTTGCTCTCAGGACCCAGAACAAAGGCCTGTCCGGGAAGAGGGTGGAACACCCCTTACACAGCATGACCTGCTGATTAGCCTCCTTAAGCCAGCGAGCTTCAAATAAGCTGCTGCCTTTGGAATGCAAATCTGGGTCCCCTAACAGGTGAGGACGCCACCCCCCCTGTCCACGGCCCCGTGGCACTCTGACAGGTAGGAAAATTAGCTAGTCACCCCTAAGTGGGCTACTGTGAGGTGGGCACAATTTTTCATAAGTAGCAATTTTTGTTATGGCATACTTAGGAATTCTTGGGACATGTTTATGCCCACTTCCCACAGGAAGTGGTCATATGGGGGGCATAGTGACCACAAGGGTCAGTAGCCCATTGGCTACTATCCTACACTTACCCAACACCCCTAAATTCAGTATATAGGGGAGCCCCTGGCACCAGAGAAGCATATCCTCACGACCTACAAATAAGGACGCTAAAAAGCCGCGAAAGCAGAAGACTGAAGAAATCAACTGATTTGGGCCCAGCCCTACCGGTCTGTCTGCTGTTCTTCGCCGAAACTGAGCCAAAGACTTCTCGTCCTGCAGCTGTTGTGCCTCCAAAACCTGGGAGGACTGCCTGCCTTCAATAAAGACCAAGACCTCCCGAGAACAGCGGACCTGTTCTGAAGAAATTCCAAAGGGGAAGACTCTGAGGCATCCGGAACTGCCAAAACCTGACACCGAAGCCACTACTGTACCCTTCGCCTACGGCCTGAGTTGAAGTGGGCCACCGGTGTCATGAAGTCACTGCGACTGCTCCGGTAAGGAAAAATCCAACACCGAAGGACACCTCTGCCCCCGTCGCCCCTAGGCCTTGGAGAAGAGGACCAGAGATGTTTCTCTCCCCCCCCCCTCAACCCCCATTCCGAAGCATCACAAGGCCTGAGCCCACTTGCTGGTTCAGCCCGACTGGCTTCCTAGCCAGAGCCTGCAGCCTCTTTTTACAGTGACCAATCTCCATTGAAACGCATTGGGTTCCCCACACTGATTTGTACCCTGCACTGGGCCACCCTCGTGCCGCTGGTGGTGTACTGTTGGTGCTACATTGGACCTTGCCCACTACTCACCTTAACTCCTGGAAATTGGTCTTGTAAGTCGCTGTACTATACCTGTTTGCAGAACTTGTTCTTCCTTCCATAGGATAGCATTGCAGAACTCAGAAATTGCACTCTATCCACTTTTTAAAGTGAAAAGAGTTTATATTTAAAAACGTACTTACATGAACAATTTTTCTTCGGATGCCTATACATATATAAAGATACTTGCTATCTTTATAAATTGGTGTGGGTCTCCTTTTTGAGTCGTGTGTGTAATTTATTGATTGTGTGCATTTGCAAATGCCTTGCACTCCTCTGTGTTAAGCCTAAGGCTGTTCAACCACACTATCCCCTAATAGAGCACTTTGGGATTGCTTAGCAAGTCCCTGTCCACTAGTAACGGAACCCCTGAACTCTCTACACAGTATATCAGATTATTGATATCACATAAAGAGCCAGCATGCAACACACGCTATATTATATTCTGCACTCGAATTACAAATACAACTGACGTCATCTTGGGATTTAACAGAAGGAAATGGAGATGCTCGTTGCTTGTAAGCAAGGCTGAATTATTTGGAACACCAATAACATATCGAAGTTAAACACAGTAGTCATGATACCTTGCTTTCACCATCTACTTAAAGAAAGTAACCTTACTTCGACCTATGAAAAGATAATCACAGAAGCGGGCAATGAAATGCAGCGGAAGAGTGCAAATTGCAAAGAAGTTGTTAAAGGAAGTAGAACTCTCCCAAAAGCTGAGTAAACTTGTTTATTTACAATTCAATGCCCCCTCGCTAGCAAGGCGCTAAGAGATCCAGGCTCGTTGAAGGAATAAAAAGGAAAATCCGCTCTGAAAAGAGTAAAAACATCCTGGATAAGAACTGGGCCAATCTGCAGCTAGCAGCCCAACAAAGAGTCTGCTTCTGAGCCTGATCTACCTGCAACTCCTACGGTGAAGCAGTTAGAGAGGGATATAAAAAGAGCAAGATCCACAGCAGTGATGGGACCCCCATAATTGTCCTGCAGGGTGACCCAGAAGGTTGGAGTATGTTCCTCACTCCCTTGTTCTCATACTGCTGAGCAAAAAGCATATTCCTAATTCTTGGTCAGGAAGTGTAGTAGTACCTCTGCATAAAAAAAGTTCCTGCCTTACTCCAGGTCACTACCGTCAAATTACACTACTAGATGCAACAGGGAAGATCTTCGCACCAAGTTTCTTGGATCATCTTAAGGACTGGGCATACACGAAGGGCGAGATATCATTAGTTCAAGCAGGTTTTAGAGCCAGGCATTCTGAGACTGATAATACTGCTATTGTGCAAACTACCATTGATAAGTACGTGGGGACTAAATCAAGTTGTATACTGTGTGTTTTTTAATAGAGTTGATAGACCTACCCTTCGGAATAAACTAGCTCGCCTGGAAATCCCTAGTGACTTACTAAGACTTATTGTTGCACTTCCTACATCTACTTAGTGCAGAGTCCTAATTGGGGGGAGGTGGGGGGGGAGGGACGAGATAAGGAATTGACTCCAAATATTTTAACTCAAAATGGCCTTGAGCAGGGATGTATTTTAGCCCCACTTGTATTTTCCTTATCCCCAAGTGATCTCCCTGCCCGTTTTTATAACAATAATTTTCCACCTAAATTTGCACTCTAAAATATGCATGTTTTAATGTATGCAGATGATGTAGTCATTTTTTACCTTACTCCAAGTGGCTTCCAGCGCAATGTGGATGTGCTCTCTGAATACGCAGAGGCAATTAAAAAAGTATATATATATATATATATATATATATATATATATATATATATATATATATATATATATATATATCCACGTCGAGGCTCAATTTTCGGCATCCGGCGCTCTCATGACGGTGCGTTGTGGAGACGGCGGAGCCCAGCCGTTATGAATTTCCCAACAGTATTCCTTTACAGAACAATTCCACACGCACTCACTGGCAATTGCTGTAAACTTTCTTGATTTTATTTAAGGCAGCAAATTTTATCCGACAATTACAACCCAACGCGTTTCAGTCTGCCCTCAGACCTTTCTCACGGGTAGCCAATGTTAGTGTCAAGACTTGTATTTAAATTAACCCATGATGTTACATCACATCCTGGTTTGATAACGCTCGGCATTTTGGGAGTTGTAGTGCATAAAGGCCTTGGCCATTATATAAATAACATTACAAATACATTACAATTATAGAAAATAGTGAAATCATTAGTGTTGTGACAATGAAAAAAAACCACTTTTATACTCTTAAATCATATCCTTAATCATTTTTTGATTTTTTGATGTTAAATCGGACATCACATTCATTGTTACAAGAGAAAGCCTTTTTTATGCTCTCAATTCGTATCCTTAGATATCATAGTTCTATTTTGATCAGTCACCACATTCATTATTCCTGATGGATTTTACAACGTTTGTAACTACTAGCTTCAAAAGGTTTGAAAGATTTAGGTCATGCCCTCTAGTGGGCCTCGTGTCCATATTTTCAAGGTACTCTACGGTAACAACCCTTTTACAACAATACCTCCAATCCGACACGAGTCATACCCTCTCATGGGATCCTTTACAGACCTGGCTAGTAAATTTCCACTCTTGTAACCAATAAAGTTAATAAAATTAAGATGAGCTATTTTCAAAAAAATGAGCCTTTGCTCAGTGTTGAGTGACAAACAATTCTGGAGAACAATTAAGAAGAAAGAAAGCATGTATATATATATTTCTATATATATGTATGTATATGTTCTCCAGAATTGTTTTTTCTTATCTTATTTTCTTGAATTTTCGCCTCTTTTTATCCATACATGAGTTGATGATATCTTTAAATAGAAATTTAAGGGTATAGAGCAATGTTTTTAAATCACTATCACTCTCAACACTGAGCAAAGGCTCATTTTTTTGAAAATAGCTCATCTTAATTTTATTAACTTTATTGGTTACAAGAGTGGAAATTTACTAGCCAGGTCTGTAAAGGATCCCATGAGAGGGTATGACTTGTGTCGGATTGGAGGTATTGTTGTAAAAGGGTTGTTACCGTAGAGTACCTTGAAAATATGGACACGAGGCCCACTAGAGGGCATGACCTAAATCTTTCAAACCTTTTGAAGCTAGTAGTTACAAACGTTGTAAAATCCATCAGGAATAATGAATGTGGTGACTGATCAAAATAGAACTATGATATCTAAGGATATGAATTGAGAGCATAAAAAGGCTTTCTCTTGTAACAATGAATGTGATGTCCGATTTAACATCAAAAAATCAAAAAATGATAATTAGGGATATGATTTACGAGTATAAAAGTGGGTTTTTTCATTGTCACATAACACTAATGATTTCACTATTTTCTATAATTGTAATGTATTTGTAATGTTATTTATATAATGGCCAAGGCCTTTATGCACTACAACTCCCAAAATGCCGAGCGTTATCAAACCAGGATGTGATGTAACATCATGGGTTAATTTAAATACAAGTCTTGACACTAGCATTGGCTACCCGTGAGAAAGGTCTGAGGGCAGACTGAAACGCGTTGGGTTGTAATTGTCGGATAAAATTTGCTGCCTTAAATAAAATCAAGAAAGTTTACAGCAATTGCCAGTGAGTGCGTGTGGAATTGTTCTGTAAAGGAATACTGTTGGGAAATATATATATATATATATATATATATATATAACCAAGGTGGTACCTTTTAGAGGGAAGAGACGGTACCGTCCTTTTGACTGGAAGCTGGGTGGTAGGTCTGTGGAAGTGGCCACAACATATACTTAGGAAGGGAATTTTCCCAAACCTTAGAAAGCACCACGCACTTTAATCGTTTAGGGGGCAAGGCAACTGCGTACCTAGGCACTTTAAAAAGATTATATAGTTCCTCAAGTAAGACATTTTTAATTACTTTTAGATATTAGGTAAAGATACCCCCTATTCTTTCTTATGCACTTGAATACATCCCAATAAGTAGGTGGTATGTTTTAAATGTATTCGAAGGGAGGCTACTTCAAATGTTGTATCCCTGAGCCAAGCAATGCCAGTCTAGGCATTATGCTTAGAGTTTTCCCTTCTTAGAGCCTATTCTAGATCCCTGGCTAAAGTGATTAGATGGACATCCAACCTTCTCCATGCATCTGAAGGCACTTTGAGATCCCTTTTGAATATCGAAACCTTTAAGGATGAAGTAGGTGTGCACACTTAAGATTAATCTGGAGATTGCATTAGTGAACTTTAAATGTTCTATTGCCCATCTGCAATTACCATTGTTCTTGAAAAATGCGAGGGCCAGATTAAGCTATTCACTGGACATCGCCCATTGTTCCCAGTTGGAAATGTACGAATCCTATTCTAATAGCCTCTCTTTTACGATGAACAAAGGTTACTTGAAGTTTACATTGGACCATAGTACTAGGCGTTTTATATTCATGCAACGACTGTGTATTCTACCACTAAATTTTACAAAGCACTGGTCAGACAAGAGAGATAACCTGGGTATATGGAATCTATCTAAAGGTGGGACACAAGATATTATGCATGCATTGTTTGTCCCTATAAGTCAGTATTAGAAACACAGAAGCGGTTTTAAAACCTCTATGTTTTAAATACAGTGCATTTAAAACTAATGATCTAATCGCCTTGGCAAAATCACCTCCAAATTAATTTGTGCCGCAATTTCTAAAAATGTATTAAATCATTTTTATCAATTTATTAGCAGCATATTTATATGGAGATTTGTTTAGGTTTTGAAATCTTTGAGGACTGTATAGATTGTTGATCTCGGACGAGATCTAAATCAATGAAATCAAACTTGAATTGAAATGGTATGGTTTGGCCTGTCACTGTATGGTATGGTCTGTCATTCTATGGTGTGCATCAAACTGCTTTCCGTGGCTACAGTGTTAGCGTGCAGAAGAGAGCTGAGAAAAACACGCAGTCACAAACTCCTATAACAAAAAGGTAAAACTGTATATTGAAAAAGAAAGGAAATGCGTTCAAACATTAAATGAATCCGTAGCTAAGAGTGTTATCCTAGGGGATATAAAAGCAACGCTGTAGTAAACATTGCATATGGAAAATTAATAAAGTGTGTTTAAACATTAAGTCCATTGCTGCAGTATCGTCCTTGAGATTTTATACATTAAATAAGTCTGTGACTATTGTCAAAGTGCCTCAATCAGAGCCCAAGCAACGGAAGAACACTAAAAGACATTAAGCCGTACATGGTGCTTGCATCAAAGAGGCAAACACACAGAGAGAACATGAAACCGGCAAGTGCTGACCAAAGAGAAGCAAGGAATGAGAGCGACGATAAAACAAACCAATGGCAAGTAATGGGCAGAGTCTATGCCCCTTTAAAGATCTTGCAAGCAACAGTGCATGCGGTCGAGGAGAGACCTAAAAAGGAGCCCAGGAACCTGATGCAAATCCAACAACTTTAGAACGGGTATGAAAAGATACATAAATGGGACGGGTGGAGAGTGGAAAGTCCAGACACTCCTCGATTATGGGCATGGTGTTAGGTTCCAGGAAACGAAGATGCTTGTTGCATTTTGTTTGCATTAGCAAAAAGGAGTTATTTCTACTTGGTTTTGAGGGAGGAGTTGCTCCTACTGGCTAGTTGAGGTTCTGGTATGGGCAGAGTAGACAAGGTCAAATGACCAGTGTGTTCCTGCACCAACATCTATTTTTCATACATTCTGCACCTGGCTAATTCAGGGTATGGTGTTAGTGGGATATAAAGAGGTCATACAGGCAGGAATCACTGTACTAAGTATGCTCTCAGTAGAAGCTACCTTTATGGGGATTCACAATTTAGCTTTGAGTACAATCATGGGAAATGACCCTGCGCAGACTACCCACCCACTAAGTCCGTAACACCCACTAACACTTTATATACAACCATATACATTTGTAGGGAGCTACAGGAATTATACAGCAACCTTATATCATTCATAATACTCAAAATCAAATTATACTATTGTTCACATTTGATTTTTTTCAGTTATTCAGATAGTCATAATAAAAATACAATATATACCAATTACTAAAAAAAAAAAAAATAATGACCTTTTTCATATACATTCCATTTAAAGTGGGATATGAGATTCTTCCTGTGTCCTCCACTCTTGTGACTATTTGTTCTGTACATAAAGAAAGTGTCAGCAAAAAAACCATAGTGCTAACACGTGTTTCGTGGTGGTGAGCCGCTTCTTCAGGGCATAAACATGGGTAAAACAGATCTTTAGGATTTCACTTATGGTGTCATTCAGATGGTTCACTTCCTCCTCATTTTCTGGTCTCACTTGAGAGAAGCAGTTAATCCTGCACATCACTTACGCCACCCTCAAAATTTGAGGTCAAATCCTCTTAATTCTATTCCAAACTGGGATACAAATTACCAATATAGAAGTTACATGCAACTATTTCCTGGTCTTTTCACTTGGTCATTACATTATCCAACAGGCTGTCAACATCTCAAACAACAACCAAAAAAAAAAAAAAACCTTTACTAAGTGAGGCAGGTACTTTCCAGATAAGAGGGTGGGAGAGTACAGAGGGAGAATGGGATTTGTAAGCGAACAAACTAGACGAGTAGTAAAGAAAGCACCAAAGTACACCCAGCCGTCAAGTGCAATGGGAAACCCATAGCAGGCACTGGACCACCAGTCTCCAGGCTGGCATGGTTCGCTCTTCAAGGATGAGGAAAAGCATAATGAAACACACAAATATTGAAAGCAGGGTAAGATGCCTCAATGTGTCTGAAATAGGTATTTGGAAGAGGGAAGTGAGATACCTTGAATAGTGTACGTTTTGCCCGAATTTGTGACACCATAGGTGTATACAAGCCAGTTCTGTCCATTCAATGCCTCCTTTACCACCTGCTTCATCGTCCCCTCAAAAAATTGTTTCTGATCCACGTCCGGTCCAAAGATCTGTTGGTAGAAAGGGACAAAAGCAATAACATCACAACGTAGAGAAGCAAACGGAATCACATTTCCAACGCATGCACACAATAATAATCTGGAAGGATGAAGAGGAAAGCACAACCATTAAAAATAAGCCATGTGGTTTTAGGTTTGAGGAAGACCACCAACAGCTTGGTTAGTGCTCCTGGATCAACATGCAGCATTTAACACCTTCCACAATGGATGTTTCTATATACCAGCACTACTTAGCCAAGCCAGGATCAAGGTCCATCATCTCATTCCTCCAAGATACAAGGATGTTCCAGACCTCCATCATTGTTCCCCATGGGTTCCCTCAAGACCTTCTTGTGGGTTGTTCAATGTTTACATAGAAAAGCTGCAGAGAACTACTGCTTAGTTGCTGTACCAGTAGACTCCTGATAAACTTTCTGCTCATTTCATTAATCAGAAACCCTATTCTGTTTGAAGGCTAGGTGCTTGCCATCTTCTTAAGTCACAACTTCAGCCTTAACCTCCCAAACCTGAAAACCTTCCCTTTAGCATCGCATAGTTCCTCCATCAATGCTTCCTCCTACTGCTACCTCAAAGACTGCTAATACAGATCTCTATGCACATTATCTATTGCTGCCTATGTGAATAAAGCATTGTTAGTTGCTAAAGAAGCTCCCCCCGGCAACAGACATAATTCCTCGGTTTCCTTCTTAGATTGCGCCCAATAATAAAAGCACCATGTTCCCCCCAAAAAGCCCAGTTCGGCACTCTGGAGAAAATACTAAGGGGCAGATTCCGATTCGGGCCGGAAATCTCTCCGACGAGCCAGACCCGGAGAGATTTCCGACCGAATCGGACTCGGGCAGTCCGACCGAGTACGATGCGCACGCATGCCATCGGACTCGAGTCGGTCGGACTCCCATTGAAGTCAATGGGAGCCTGTCGTACAACGCGTACGCAGGCTCCCATTGACCCAATGGGTGCGAGGCGGACAAGGGCGCCCCCTACAGCGTGTACGCGGCGAAGCGATTCGCGCCGTACACGCACAGGTAGGGGGGACCCATGGGTCCCCCCTGTGTGCGACTCGCGCGCCTACGCGTACAGGGGGGTCTGACGCGGACCCCCAAAGTCTGGCTCCGACAGCTTTTTCGAGCCGGACGGCGCGAGTCGATCGGACTGCTCGCGGCGCGCATCGTACTTACCCGGCCGGGAAACGTCCCCATAGCGCGGTGCGAGTCGTGTCCCTGCGAGTCGGTCGGAGCGTGTTGAAGCCGCGTTCGAGTCGGTCGGAGTTTTCGCGGGTGCCTGCATCGTACTCGCTCGGCCGGACCCGCGTACGATTCGGTCGGGAAACAGGGCTCCGAATCGGATCCGGTAAATCCGAATCCGATTCGGAGCCCTACCGGCCGAGATCGGAATCGGCCCCTATGTTGTAACACCCAACACCGCCCTAAAACATATCTGGACAACAGGATAAAAATGCTTATATTTTATGAGAATTAGGCGCAAGGTCATAAAGCCAGTTTTAATTAAGTATGGGGTAAAATCGAGATCAGAAGTAATAAGATTTTAATATAGTGCCCGAAGAAATGGGAGAAGATATGGGGAGCCTGGCAGATATACAGAGGCCTATAAGGGAAATAGTGTAGGGTAGGCTTAGACATGGAATGTGTTGCTATTGTAAAGATAAATGTGTCATTGATGGTGAAACAAGGAATACTGTAATGCAACTATCTCCTGATTGTATTAATTGCTGAGCTGATGTTAATAAAAAGAAAAAAAAGAAAAAAAAAGATTTTAATATAGTATGCAAATTTTAATGTATCCTGGCGCATCGGATAGATTTTTAGTTGTTTTATCAAGTTCAAAAAGTATGGGGTGAAAATTTGATTTTGAGAAATTGAACTTCTAACCACCGGTTTTAATTGGAAATTACAGTTGCTATACAGATTCCAATGCTGTCAAATTACTTAGGGCAAGGTCATAGACCTATATACTATCCAAGGGAGATTACCACCCCAAAAGACACAGCTGCTCACAAATGAGATGCCAATACTAAAAAGAGGTTGAACCAAACCATTTTACATCAAGTGATACAAGTCATCTGGGTGTACGGTTCATAATGTTCAAACAATTGAAAATGACAACTTCAAGATAAAAACACAGGCTGAAGACAATTCACAGAAACAGCACTGCATGATTGAGAAGTGGTAGCATGGAAAAGAAGAGGAAAATTATAACCAACAACTGGGGAAAAACAAGGACACACCAAAACCATACCTGTGAAAATGTGAAGCGTTGCATTCCTTGTCCAACACCTCGCTCACTGTTCTTCATGGTGAAAGAATCTTTAGGAGCCCGTAGCAACAGAGACTCTGAGTCCTCAATATTCACACAGCCCTGAAAGGACAAAAAAAAAAAAAAAAGTTTCATTACCTACATGGGAAGAACCTTTTGAGTAGGAGGGAAGGGGATGCCAACTCACTCATCCCAACTATACACTTTTTGAAAAAGCAAAAAAACTGAAATGTGCCCAAGTGCCTTAAACTTATAACAGTTCCTGAACTACAGCATGTTTTGCTCTCTCGTGGCCTCTCAACTCAAGAAAATGGAGGATTGAACTCGCTCATAACCAAGGAACATAGGCAGCAATGACATTCTATAGTGGCAGCTGATTTCAAGCAGGCCTCAGCAGCTTTCCATCAGTCAAGGAATCTGTACAGCCACCTTCCCTGATTTTTCAAATGTGTTATAAATAGGTTATCCATAAAGCAAGTCAGTCATCATGGATTCCCGTGTATCCCAGGTGTAAGATTTTTATTTAAATAACACGCAATGAATGCAGTTCCAACTTATTCATTGAGCCATGTGATCTCAGGTGCAAGCCAGAGTACCAAGTGCATGTGATAAAAAGGTTGTATTTTTGATCCAAGTGGACTTCAGTTTTTCAGATGGCAACATGGGGGGGGGGTGAAATCATTTAAATCCTCATGTGGGTACCGTAGCTCACTATTCCATATGGTGCGAGCTTCCCCTCACCAATAAGGTTGAAACTCATCTGGGTTGCTTGCATTGACATTCAAATAAAACATGGCCTGGCAGTTTGTTCCAGACTGTCCATTTTCAAGCTGGACAAACACGGCTTAGTGTATGGTTTATCCCTCTCTCATGGCACAGTTTACCAAAATAAGAGAATGGAATGTGCCTAGATGAATTAACAGTGGTTAAAAGACTGAAGCATTCCATCCATCTCATACTCATCTTCAGGCCTGTGCAGTCTCCATCTGAGCATGCAGCTATCCCTATACCGATGTACTTTGTCCATGTCACATTCTCCCATACCCCACTGTGTTTGTTGTTCCAGTGTGCATGTTTTCTAATCCGAGTTATCATGTTGGGTTGTTCCAGATTATTTAGACTGCTCCATCCCAGTCTACATGTCCTGATGAATTGGTCTCCCCATCCTAGCAAACATTCACCCTGGATCCAAAACAACGTCAGGTATAACACCCCCTTCCCCCGCCCCCCCCTGCCCCCAAGCACAATGCCCTAATTTGAAGCAAACAGAAAAAGCTCAGGCGCCTCACACAGCTCTCAGAGTGAAAGGGCAACCCACTGTGGTGTAACAAAATAAAAGGATGCAACTCAGAAGGACATTAACATAGCGTGCACTCTGTGCCCTCCAAACAAGTGCCAATATTAAATGGAACTCACCCTCCCTAATCCCGCTAAATAAGACATAACTCACCATCCATCGACCAACACCCCTTGTTTTACCCCCAATAGTCCCAGCCTCTCAGAGAAGACCGTGATTCAGCAAAAAAAAAAAAAAAAAAGGAAATTCTCTCCCCCTCATCACTCCAATTCTTCATGGGTGGACATGGTGTCCTCTGCCGCCCAGCCACGCACCTGATTCTCACGCTTTTCCAGCTCGACCTCCTTGAATGGTCGTATCCGGAGGAAAACCTTCACTTTCACTTTCCTGTTCCCGTCCTCCGGTAAAACCTGTGAAGTTTCTGCACCCTGGAATAGTAAACATATGTCCAGATAAATAGGGATAACTCCCCTCCCCTAGAACATACTTCTAATTAACTCCAACCACACACATTATAGACTAAGTTTAATGTGGCAAACCAATTAGGAATGTTTGAAATAAATCTACGCCCCAGTACGATAAAATGTTCTAATTTGCAGTTATGCAATTGTTAAATTTCCAAGCTATGCATTTTAAAAATTTACAGTTTTTGGTAAAACAAGCAACTATACCTTCCAAGCTATATTTTTGCGTTTTAAAGCAATCCCATTTTGTCCAGGCTTGTTTGCAAGTGAGAGCCCCCTAAACAATAACCAATATATCATGTCGTACTAGTCTACGCCCTGACAGTAGTCGGTTTTGAATTAAGGCCATAAAAGCATCTAAGAATGGAGGATGCTCCAAATGGGACACCTTATCTGCCAAAGATAAAGAGTTAGACAAGACACCACTTACATTAGTGACACTGCACTGCTGAAGCAAAGACAGTGAACCCCTTCCAATTATTTACAAACCTATGACACCTTACCCACAGTGGAGAACTCTTAAAATGTAAACAGTCATCCCAACTAAAATCCAAAGGGGGAATGCAACAATACACCTTGTGAAGAGGTAAGGGAGAAGGAAAAAAAAAAAAAAAGGAGTACTCTTAGACCCACTCAAAATGCAAAAACCCACTGGGACGCCACACACCATCTACAAGAATCAAGACCTGCCCTTTGCCTACTTACCTGTGCAGGGGCCGACATACCAGGAGAAATAACTGAGAAGTCCGATAGCAGGTCCTTCCTTAGTCCTGCTCCGAATCCAGCACTGGTGGATTCAAATATGGCTGCCTCCTCTTCATCAGAGAACAAGCCATTGTTTGGAGAGAGGATGTCATGGGCCATCTTGAAAACTAAACTGGACCAAGAGAAGTGAAATAATACAAAGTTAACACTTCCAACCCCACAATTAATACAAACATCTTGCTACTATGGCGTGCTGAAGCTTTAAATGACACATGGTTTAACAAAGTATTCATAAGTCAATGTCTATCTTTTCACCTAGGAAGAATTTATGTTTATGATTGGTTTGTGAGATTATGGGGGTGGAATCCCAGGTGCTAACTGTGTGTATTGCCACAAAACCTAGACTGCTATTGAAAAAGGCGTGCAAATAACCTAACCCGTCTAACAATGGAATCAGCCTTAATCACATTTTCATGTTGTCCTTGGTCATTCATGAAACTGTTTTAATAGACAATCACATCACATACAAATGATGGGTGAACATGTATACATGTATATTTTTTGTAATGTTCCAGGTAGTTTCTTATTTCAGTGCATAAGCTTTTTGCCTTAATGTTAAATCATTCCCCGTTCACAAGATGTTTTTACATTTTTTTTATTGGTTTATTGAATAATGTATACTCCACATAATAAATAAGTGATTGGATCAGCGTACAATTATGTAAGGAGCGGATACATAATGGTTTCCCGCAGGACTGCAATAAGATGATTTACAATAATCTTTATTGTTTGATTATTTAAAAATTATTACAATACGTTTAAAAAACATTGATCGAACACTTCGCGTTGCGCTGCATTGGTCGCAATCAAGGAGAATGTGACAATTGAATGTTAACATTTACAATGAGATCAAGATTTCCTTCTAAAAAAAAAAAAAAAAAAAAAAAAAGAGAACTGCCATTGTGTAAAAACAGGTGCAACGCAACACTAAAGTGCTTTAGTGTTTGCAGTCCTGTGAGAAATCAAGAAGCTGACATGTTGCGATAGTTGGTGCAGTATTATCATAAAGTTCATCAGCGAGTACTGTCAATGGTAAGATAATAAGCTGTGGGTCCAGTTTGCTTGTTCCACGCTGTGCTACCACGGTTTAGTGTGGATTTCAGGGTTACAGAGATCTATAGCGGTCAGTTGACATTACTTATTTCCACTCGATCCCACAACTTAATGTTTCAATCCTGCGAAAAGGATTCCACAGTTCTTAACATCTAACCAGTCTTTCAAAATGAAACTAGTGCACTTCGTTACATATAAAATAGCACTTGAATGAAGTAAAATCTACCCGAGGTACGCTGTAACGATTTTGATGTTTTGAAACTAAAGTGAAACTTGCTAAATCACCAGGTCAAGAAAATAGAGTTACGGCAAAGGCTACTGGAATTGTTAGCCGTTGTTGCGTCCACCTATAGCTGCTTCGTCATGTTGACACCTCAGGAGCTGTGTTTTCTGAGTGACCGATAGGCGGCCTGAACTTGCGGTATGCAAGGTGGATGCAGTTCGTCAAACTGATGTTTAGGGCCGTGTTCTCTGGGTTCAGTGCCACTATGATGTCCTGCCTGCAGGACCGGACTCCCAGTTTGTTCCACTCAGGCTTCAGTTTTAATCTGCACAAGTCCATCAATGCTGGGCAGATGCATACGACATGCTCCAGGGATTTGTCTGGTGCACCGCTACCCCTGCATACAATCTCGTCTGATGGGCGCCGCCAGGGAGCTAAATGTTTCAAGAAGTGCCACTCACCCAGCCTTAGCCCCAAAGATTTCTGTTTTAAGTGCAGGGAGTAGCTGCAAGCAAGGTATGGCGATGGGAGACCAACTGATAGGAGTTAATTACTGCCCATGCATGCTTGCGTTTGGCTAGAATTGCCCTGTCTGACGAGTAGGAGCACAGTTGAATTTGCTTCTTAATACTTAATTTAAACGCTTTTTTGCTTGGGTTAAGGTTCCACAATTTGCTCGCTGACAATTGCAACGTGCAATCATTAAGGAACAGATGATGTGACCCACCTGGATTACTGGAGCCGTCTGTCCATAACAAGGACTCCAGGGAGCAGACCCTGGCCTGTCTCAGCTTGTGGCATAAATTGAGAAAAGCACCTGCACTTAGCATTTGGTAATTGAGGAGGCCAAGCTGTAATCTGATCTGGGCTGCGGATGAAGTTTTTGGCAACTGCAGCACCTTCGTCGTCCGCATATAGGAGATTGCTGATCTGAGCACCGCCGATCCTAGGCGGGTGACTGTTTATTGCGTCAAGTTCTGCTAAGAGGTCAGCTAAAAACAGGTTGAAAAGCAGGGGAGCTAGCACACATCCCTGCTTAACTCCCCTCGATGTCAGTATTTTTCTGGATAAGTGAGAGCCGGCACAACGCTGGACTTGAATAAAGGTGTTGGTATGCAGCTAGATAATGGACTACAGTTTTTTGGCCTGTATTCCCCATTTTGTTAGCTTAACTCAAAGTGCCTCCCTCAGCATGCGCTCGAAGTCTGCTTTGAGATCCACAAAGCAGCAAAAAAGCGATGTAGACAATGTTTTTGCTTTATAGATGAGAATTGATATGGCTAGGAGGTTGGTCAGTGTGCCTGAGTTTGCTCCAAAGCCAGGTTGATTTTTTGGAATCAATCCTTTTGAGTCAGCCCAACGTCTCAGGTCTTCAAAGAGAAGGCTGGCAAAGTACTTAGCCTCGTTGTCAAGTAAGGCTATCAGCCTATAGTTGCTTGGGGCTGATCGGGATCTAGACTTGTGAATTGGCTGAATTATTGTGTTGAGTTTGTTTCTTTGTTTGCGCTGGCTTTTCTTTTCCCTCTTACTGAGCGGGCGGGGTGATTGTGATTTAGCCTTTGAGGGTTGTAAAACCGGCGAGGGCAGACTGAGAACCTGATTTAGATCAGGTGACTGGGCTGAGGCATTTCCGGATGGGGGCTCTGTGACGAGGTTGCGAAAGTATTAACTACTAGCTTAAAGAGCAAGCTTCATAATCTATAGATAACAATACGATGATTTGAATTGCAGTATTTGGCCAACAGACTGAAATCACATTAGTAATCAAGTTTATAGGGGGGTTATTATTTGATTATTTCTAGGCTTACTATTTTATGGAGTCACCTGCCTTTCTGATTCAATCCTGTCCAAAATAATACATAACATTTCAAATGCTCCTAGGCAACCTCTGGCCACGTATATCATTTGTTCAATCGCCAAATTGTTTTCAAAGAATACTTTGTAATTTCTGGACTTAAAGTTAAATACAAATGTGTATACACTGAATAGGCTTGCTCTTGATAATTCTATTACCATGCAAAATCACAGAAATAGTTATAAATTGCAACAACCCAAGTGACTTTCACTGGTTTACTTCTGTATGTATCAAAATAAAAACATTCGGGATCATATAGTACTGGTTCGTCAGTAATGTAAAATTAAATCTCAGTACATATATACCAGAGGGGTCATGAGGCGAGTGACCCCCTTTAACATATTAAATTGTAAGAGACAAGCATCAATGCTGATTCTCTTCTAGTTTATGTAGTGCAATGTTTCTTCCAAAACAAAACTGTACGTACTCAAATATGAATATTACATAACCCTGAGTCTTTACCTTACCAGCAATTAGAAATAACTATCTGCATGAATACATATCACTCCCTGCAACTCATTGATATTTAGCCCTGTAGGACTAATTTATCCAGTTACAAAATCATGTAGAACAAGAGTAGGTGAAAATATACCAGAATCTCGAAAAATCTGGAATATAATAAAGAAATAAAACGAAATATTAAGCAAAACAATGAACACCTGTGTCTAAGGACGGTATTAGCCCAGATTTATTGTGGTCCAAGAACCAAATCCAACGTATCGCTCTTCACCAGTGTCAAGGTGTAATAAAAATTGTAAATGCATATACTCAATAGCCCCTTGCCTCTACCAATGTCAGAACTACAAAGTAGGGCAGTCAGTGGTTTCAAGTCAAACGAAGGTCAAGTAACTAGCAGAATACCAACTCTTGCCGAATTGGACCCTTCTGCAAGTTGTGCACTAACCAAGCATAGTGACCTATTGTAGGAAAGTGGCTCTATATATACTGTACCCAAGTAAGGTTCAGGGTGTACAGAGTCCACAGTCCCCAGAGGGTTGACAGAGGCTAAAGTTAGATATAACCTTACTCTCCAAAGTGGTAGCTTGGTCGAGCAGTAAGGCAGTATCAGAGGACAGTGTAAAGCATTTGTTGTACACACTCAGTCAGCAAATGAAGCCACACACTCAAAAACTGAACTCTAGGCCAATGGTTTGTATATAAAAAAAATATATGCTTGTTTTATTTTAGAACCAACAATAGGATCAAAATATACTTTCTCAGTATGAGATGTTTTGGTTATTCACCTTACAGATAGGCAGTAGACTTTTTTGATAGTGGTTATCACAGTTGGTGCAAGAGGCAACACAGGGTCAAATTCAATGCAACATTGAGCTCAATGGAAAATTATGCTTAATTACAATTGATTACTTTGCAGAGCACTTTTTCTAACCACAGGACTGGATCCTGGATTCAGCCCTGGGACACTTCCTGTAAACAGGTAAGAAAAAGCGTTTTGGTTATTGTAGTGATTTTTGAAGAATATTACTATATTTCAAAAGCTGACACTTAGAAACTTTTCTGGGTAAAATTACCAATGTTATCCTATGAAAGGAAATACAGTGTGCAAGCAAAGTATGTTTACGTTACTTTTGTAATCCAGTGCTGGACTCCTAGGTTCAGCACTGGGACATTTACTTAAAACAGGTAAGTAATTACGTTTTTGTAGTTTGTTAGATTTTTAAAGAATATTTGTAAAATACAGAAATCGACACTTAGAAGAAATTTCACAGAAAACCAGTCAATGGATCCCTATGAAAGAAAAGTGAGTTAGCGGTAAGTAACGTTGCGATTACTTTTAGGGCCAGTGTTGGGCACTCGGGTCCAGCACTGAGGCCCCTTCTAATACTAGGTGAGTATTTTCGTTTTCGTGACTCGGTTGATTTTTGGTGAATATTCTAAAGTTTCAGAACTCCACACTTAGAAGAAATTTCGCAGAAAATCAGTCAATGGAACCCTATGGAAGAAAAGTGAGTTATCGGATTTCGGGTAAGTACTTGACTGGCAGGGTTAAGGTTCTGGGTAAGACTCAGGGGTCCCCCAGGATCAGGTAAGTACAGTTTTACACCCTCAGCGGCACAGGGGCGGCCGGGTGCAGAGTGAGAAGGCCCAATGTTATCCTATGGCAGGCGGGGGCCCCGGGTTGGTGGCTGCTGGCAAGCAGGCCACGCGACTGTGGGAGCTGGGCTCCTGGTCACTTGCTCAGGGCAAGTAGGGAAGTAGGTTAGGATAGAGGTTGCACTTCCAGGAGCACTCGGGCGGCTGGGTGCAGGGTGCTTTTGAGCCGTCGGGCGCTCAATGTTAAACAATAGAGGTCGTGAAAGGTGAAGAAAGGCTGCAGGCTCGGGGACGGTGATTCTTCAGGGACGACCAACACTTCAGGAGGTAAGTTGGGGTCTTGGAGGATAGGTAGACACCCAGGAGTTGGGCACAGGGGGCCGTGGGGCGCCGGGTGCAGGGGTGTCTTTGAGGTCGGGAAATCTTACCCCCTGCTGGTCGCGGTTGGAGGGGTCCCTTGTCCTGAGGCTGCAGGCGTCGTCTGGGTCGTCGAGGAGGGTCCTTGGCCACTGGATTCCAGGTCAGAATCGCCGGGGGACGTCCTCGAGGTCTTTGGTCACTCAGGCACAGGCTGGACTCGGCGGGTGCAGAGTGTGCAGGTTTCGCGGCTCCGTGCCAGGGCCGGGTCTTTGGTAGGTTTTCTTTTGAGCAGTACCACTGCTCGTGGGAGTCCCTGGGTCGAAGGCTGTAGCACAGAAGTCAGGTCCTCCGGGGTTTGTGAGGTTGCTGAGGCCGGGGTTCCGCAGGAGCAGGTTCAGAGGTCGACAGGCCGGTAGGGCTGGGGCCAAGTCAGTTGTTGTCGCCTCCTTTTTAGCAGCTGCACGGCTGGTCTTCTTGCTTCGTCTTCTCTTCTTGTTTTCGGATTTGGGAACTCCCGAAGGAAGGTTCAGGGAGCCCCTAAATACTAAATTTAGGGGTGGTTACAGGTAGGTAAGTCAGGGACCAATGGGTCCCTTCCCTGGGGTGGGTACACCCCCTATTCTGTTCCTCTCCAGTGGGAGGGGGGCAGGAGCCTGTCCCTGGTTGGCCAGGTCCCCCCATCCTCAAGATGGCGGGGACTCGAGTTTGTGCTTCACCTCGCCTCCCCCACCTTAGGGGTGGAGTTGGCAGAGGTGGGCACAACCCATTTCCTGCTTCTGGTTTTCCCGCCGGTTCTCCCGCCAGGAGTGGGGGTAGGACCAGTGGGGACCAGTTTGCTGGAAGCAGCAAATGGTCTGGGGAAACTCCAAAGGCGGCAGGCCTTTGAAGCTCCCCCTGCCCATCCTGGGGGAGGAGGCTTTGGCACCTCGTCCCGGGATGTGCATTGTTTCAGGCCCCTGAGAGCAGAGGCTCTCGACCCAGGGGTCCAGAAACATGTCTGGTGGTGGCAGCCTGGGCAGCCACTCAGTCCGGACACTGGAGGTCGGGTTGGTTTCAGGGGGCATCTCTAAGATGCCCTCTGGAGTGCGTTTTACATTAAATCCCACACTGGCATCAGTGGGGGTTTAATGTGCTGAGAAGTTTGATACCAAACTTCTTAGTCTTCAGTGGGGCCATTATGGTGCTGTGGAGTTCGTAATGACAGACTCCCAGCACCATATACTCTTAATGGCAGCACTGCACTTACAATGCCCAAGAATGGACTTGGGCACTGTAGGGGCACAGGGCTCATGCCTCTATGCCCTCACCACTGGCATAGTGCACCCAGCTAGAGGGGTGGCTGACCTAGGCCAGGGCAGTGGCTTGTAGGCATGGCACACAGGGATGTGAGCCATGTCGACTCTTCACTTTTGTTCTGCACCAAGACACGCAGCCTGCAAAGGCAGTGTGTGTGTGTGTAAAGGTGCAGGGTCCCTAAGGGTGGCACAACAAGTGCTGCAGCCCTTAGGGGCCTTCCCTGGTCACAGTGCCCTGGGTACCCATGGTACCATTTACCAGGGGCTGACCTGTGGCCAGGGATGTCAATTGGGTGTAGGTATCAATGCAATTTTAGGGAAGGAACACAGGCCCTGGGTACCTGGTTGGCAGGAGCCCAGGGCACACTCAGTCAAAGTACATCAGCCATTCAGCAAAAAGTGGGGGCATACCATGTAAGAAAGATGGCACTTTCTCACACCTATCATAGTAGAACCTTTCATAAATAAGCCCTGAATTTGGTCTAGCGGCGTCTCCTTTAGGCACCAGGCATTATTTTGATTGTCACAATGTGTTGAAGATCTAGACAACATGGCGAGGTTATGCATCATAGATTCTTCTTTGATATTCATTAACGTTAAAGTATCTTTGCCTTTCTGAAAGGTCCTGAATTACACCAAAACAGGAACATTTCTAACTTTTAAAAACAATTGTATTACAAGACCAGAGGCTCCTATAGCAAGAGTTCTATACTTAATTTGCCGCCAGCATTCATCTTTTGTACTAAGAACCCCATTTGGCAAGGTCAACCTTAGTACCCAACAGTTCTGGAGTTGTCAGTCAATTTTCCAATTCTCATTCCAACCTTTCCCTATCTATTTCTGAATCCAGAAGGCCAACCACACTATATAATTCTCAACCAACCCTTACTCTAGTGGCCTGGAAGATTGAGTCTGCCTGGAGCACCCCTATAATTTCGGCAGAAGCTGCTCATTACATCCCACATTCTTGGGCACCAGAAACATTAATACTTTACAAATCTGCCTGGATGGTATGGAGTAGCTGGTGGACTGGAATTCAAATCCCTTTTCAGCCGAAGTAACTGATATTTAATTTTTTTGCCTCCTTGGCATTCCAAGGCATACAGAACTGTAAATACTTAAAGATCGGTCATTTCAGCAGAACATAAGCGTGTGAATGAAAGACCAGTCAGTGAACATCCTTTGATTTGCTGTCTTTTGAAGGGAGTATGATTTTCTAAACTGCTTCCCACACTATAACCAAATGTGGCATGTTAATCTATTTCTGAGAATATTAATTTTTTGGGCAAGATGATGTTCATCTATCTTTAAAGATCTTGTCTTCAAAATTAACAAAACTTATATTTGGTCTCTTTAAAATGTATATCAGATCTCAAAGCTTTTGATATATATTCTGTTCAATACACTCCTACAGGGGGTTTGTTTCCGCATTCACAGAAGAACAAAAACAAATCTAATGTCTGCACATTATCCTTATTATCCTTCCTAACAACTTTATATAGTAAATGGTTTAAAACATATAAAAAGAACTGCAAATCTGAGAACGTCCTATGCTATATAAATATTGATTTCCTTTCATAAACCACACAAACCAGTGTCGTCCACTACTCTAGCTAGATAGGTCAAACGGATCATGTCTTCAGCAGGCATAGACACTTGAGCCTTTGAAGCTCACTCCACTCGGGGTGATAGTTTTTAAAGCCTTTTGGGCTGATGCAGGTTTGGAGGACATTCTCAGATCGGTAGACTAGTCAAATGTGTCTGCTTTCAGAATATTTTATTGTAAACCTATTACTCAAGTACTCATGGCTAATTCTAATGTTTTTTTGCTTTGAACAGGCATAATAGGAACCTCCGGTCTTGTAATAAAACGCATATTTGCCTAGCTTCAGTGAAGGGAAGTGTAGATTTTATTAAAGAGATGGAGGGGAGCTTTATCCCACAGCTCTGTTATCAACCCTCCCCTTGGTTTTTTTTTTCTTGTAGTGCCAGTTTCACCCAGAACTACTCCGTCGTTATAAGGATCTTCCGAAATCTCCGACCGTAAATCTTCAGGATCTCTCTTAACCGTCAGAATTTCATCGCTTGGAATATACAACGCCTCATCAATCACCATGTTCTCATGCTTCTTCCGTTACTGTGTCGGACTTAGCTAAAGACCTTTTCACTCTTCTGTTCACCTTTACTATCATTCTATTTACTTTTTGTATGTTTTGTTATTCTTGATCTGCTCTCGCAGGAACAGAGGCCTTGTTGCTCGCAGGCAGTTAAGGCTAATATTGAGTTAAACAGTTCATTGGTTCAACTGTTAGGAGTTCATTTGTAATTTTAATTGATACCAAGAACTTAGTTATCAGAAAAGTACTTTAAATATTGAATTTCACAGGTAGGTAAATATTTCACTTACAATGCGTCTTTACTTACCTATGAGAGAAAAGGCATATGTTGCATACAGTTATTTACGGTCAATTTCTGGGGATCTCCTTCAGGACTTAGGTTTGTAGGAGGCCAAGGTCCAAACTACCACCAGCAGTTACTCGTTACCTGCCCTGGGGTGTCTGAATGCAGAGATGCTGGTCAGGTTGATAGCTTTGCGCGCTACGCTGGTGGAAAGAAGAGGGCCACCTGGAAACAGGCTGCAGAGGGAGACTTGGGTCTCTGCAGAGCGGACCTCTCTCGACAGCTGCTCGGTCTAGGTGTAGTGGTAGTTTAGATTGGACTCACGGGCTCTGGTTGCTGCAAAAGGTCCGGTACCCAAAGTATTGGTTATGTGCAGCTCCGGTTGGTCCTGGTGTCCTCACTCGGTGGGGGGACAGATCTAACCTTCAGGAGCACAACTTTCCATCACAGAGATGTGAGGGAAATGTGTTTTTGTAAGACAAATTTTGATGTTTGCAAGGGATTCTGGGCAACAAAACCTGGCGAGAGCCACACAAGTCACCACATCCTGGATTCCCCTGGGTGTCCAGCTTTAAAAAATGAACAGGTTTGCTAGGTTTCCCTAGGTGCCGGCTGAGCTAGGGCCCAAAATCCACAGCTAGGCACATTGCAAAAAAAGGGTCAGTTTATAGTGGAAAAATGTGTTATGTCCACGTTGCTTTTTGGGCCGTTTCCTGTCACGGGCACTAGGCCTATCCACACAAGTGAGGTACAATTTTTATCAGGAGGCTTTGAGAGAGACAGAATAGGAGAACAAGTGTTATTACCAACTGTCTTTCTCTGCATTTGCGCCTTCCAAATGTAAGACACTGTGTAAGAAAAAAGTCATTTTGAGAATTGCCATCTAGTTCACATCCTAGTATGGGTACCAACAAATTCAGAGATGTGTAAATAACCACTGCATCAAAACTCCATATCTTGTGCCCATTTCGGAAATGCATCGTTTTCATAGATATTTATTTTTCACTCTTTATATTTTACCAAATAAATTGCTGAATACCCGGTACACAATGAAAAACAATTGCAAGGTGCAGCTCAGGCTACCTCAGGTACTTGGTGAACCTACAAGCTCTATATATACCCGCAACCAGATGAAAATCTGCCATAGTTAGAAGTAGTTACAGATGAAAACGTAGACAAATTGCTTTTTTCAACTCAATTTCAATATTTTTTTGTGAGTGCACTAATCCAGAAAATTCTTCTCTGCCCTGTTCATCTATTCTTGTACTCCTTCACACCATACTATCTGTCCCACCAGACAAATGTATTCTCTTCACCAGGCAAACATAAGGATAATGCGGTTTCCTCAATACTGCTGCAATTCCTGGTACCTTCTCATATGAAACTCTCAATGAGTAAGGGAGTTCAAATGACAAACACCTGGTGGTTTCAGGAACCTAGGGCTCTTCTTAAACTAGCACAAGAAAGGCTTTCAGTAACTCAAAAAGTAAGTTACCTCAGCTTTTAACTGTTCAAAAGGTGTGTACCTCGTTCTTCTGGCTTCACCGCTGCCCTACTCTCTTTTCAGGAGCCTATCTCCAACTAATCTCTTGTGCTCACACTAGCATTCCATTGCTATCACATCATAGTAGTTCAGAATGGCTGACTCCAGAATCTTCCACACACAACAATCTCTCAGACATCTGCCTTTGGAATAAACAGATAATAAAATTAATGGGAAAACCCTCCTAGATGTATAACTCTGGTTTGGCAACAAATACACAGGGCCACTGAAAGTATGCAGCAGTACAAGACCAAATTATGTATCAGAGTTGACTAAATAGCTTTTGATCAGTTTGAGCTAGAATTTTTTTGTTAAAATCTGGAGATTGCAGCATATGATGGATTATGTGGAAAATGCAGTAAATCCATAATTATGTGGAAAAGGCTGTGGCACAAAAATCACAATTCCAGTGGCCCTGCATACAGTACAACTATATAGACCACAACAGCTTAATACATATTGTATACCATCTTTACTCATCAGCAAGGCCACTGGAATTATGACACAGGGGTGGCCCAAATTATGCAGCAGGGGTGACAAAATTATGCAAGTAGAAAAGGCAAACTATGCAGCATAATGCAGCACTTTCGCGATAGTATTACCTCATTCTTTTGCCATTTTTACACGTTAACACTATTTGGGCAAATATTTAATCTCATTATACCAGTTTGACACCAAATACAGCAAGAAACAACAGAAGTGGGCCCAGTCAATATTTGGAAAGTGCCATTAACTGTGCAGTAACGCGTATCATCGCTTTTTACTTAACTTTTGATCTGTTTGAGCTAGAAAAAAATTCTGCAGATTATACAGCAGATGGATGATGTGGCAAATCTATAATTATGTAGAAAATGCTGCAGCCACAAAATTGCATACTTCAAGTGGCCCTGCCCAGTTACCTTATTGTGTTTAGTGCACATTTTAGATTTTTTTTTGTAATTAACATGCACGTTTTCTACATATACTGTACTCAGAAATTTCTCAAATTGACAGCATTTTAAACAAATGGGTTGCACTTAGCCTATACACTTGTAAACGCTGTTATTACCACCAAGCAAATAACTGCGGGCAAAGTATTTTTAGCATGAAGATTTTCATGTTGATATTTGATTCCGACTTTTCAGTTAATCTATTGCATTGAGACTATTCACAGCCTTAAAGTTTTTTTTAACTAAATTCTATACTATGTATAAAATAGCATAAAAATCTATGTCCATAAAAGAAGATGCACTGTTGGAAATCCCAGGTAGGTGCTCTCTAAGAGATTTCAGAATAGGATTAAAAAGAAATAGTTTTAGAGGTTGCATTTCTTGCAGCTATTCAAGTATAAACTTTTTTGAGGCAGCAAATTATCACCAGGATTTAAAAAGCAGTTTTAGAGAAAGAAAAAAATCCAGAAATCTGATGTTTTTTCCTGAACCTCCGCACAGGGTACATTCCATTAGAAGAGAACCTGGATTATTGGAAGAAAATGTCAAAGATAAATCGGACCATCTAAACAAGAGGAACCGGGAGCTATTGATTAGGTCCAGCACACATGCTCCCTTCTTTAGTAATTTGAATGCAAGGGTGTGCAGTTCCTGGGACAAGGAAGGGATGTCAGGTCAGTGAGATATCCTCCAATTGGAGTAAGTGCCCTCACACACCCGTCATGCTTCATCATCTGGGCGTGCTCCTCGTCGGGCCGACGCTGCAATGCCCAACGGGCAACCGCGAAGGGGCTCTTTGCTGGAGATCTTTTAATTAGACCGTTTGATGAATGAGGGTATGTGGGCTGTGATAAGTAGTGTAGTGAAAGGATTGATTAAAATAGGTTTAGTGATGCTGGGTTTGACTAAACTTTATTGGTGGGGCTCACTAACCTAAATAAAATCAGTGTAGCTCATGTGGGATGCAATGGTTCTATAGAGCATTCGTGTTGCAAAGTTGTGTGGTCAACCGGTTTCTTGCCTCATACAGCCCCTCAGGGGTCTATTGGCAATTCGTCAGGACAGAGGACAAATTATATCTTACACTACTGCGTAACGGGTTCTCCAGCAAGTGCAGATAGTTTAAGTAACCAGTCGTGCTGTACGTAGCAAGGCAAGATTCTACCTTGTTTATTGTACCGACCTGAAAGAAAGGAAATGGGGACAGACAAAACATAGGACAAACATGTTTTGTTTTTTTAAACTGGTGAAACATTGTTCGCGAGTTGTAGTTTATGTATCATATTTCCTGCATGCCCCATAGTGCAGTTCAAGGTGACGAGCTAAGGAGACACGCAAATAGGACCACCAGAATGCACAACATTTAATATGTGAACGTGTATACTTTCGTTAAAGTGCTAAAAACAGTGAGTAAATAGCAAAGAGGTTTCTGTTATTTTTCTTGGACATGCTTACTTACCATTCATACCTAAGGTGCCATTATTGTTGTACCCATGTTCGGGTTTCACAATGCTCCGATCACGACCCCTTGTTTGAACAGGGAAGGCTGTTTGTCGTTAGGCAACTTGTTTCCACACAAACAGATCCTCTTGTTAGTTCTCCAGTATACTCACTCACAAGTTTTTACATTGGTCTAGGTCATACGGGATTGCTACAGAGCGTGTCGCTCAATCACGACCTGGAGGTTTGATAACATTACGGGAGGGTTAAAAGTAGCCAAGCGTCTTGCCCCGGTAGATGCCAGGTGTGTCCTTGGGATTCCACACTCACTTGTATTGGCGTGGCGAATACCTATCCACCTACCCCGGCTCTGTCTCCCGTACCAAGGCGAGCCGGGAAGGCGTAATTATACTCATGGCAGTACTTCCTGTAAGAATTCAGGAAGACTAGTGCGGTGACCGCGGGGGCCATCTTGGGAGGGTTGTGGACAATCCAGATTATAAAAAAAATTGGAGCGGACGATCGGGAAATGTTATTTCCTTATTCAGAGTTCTTGATCAGACTAGGCATTACTTGGCCGACGATGTGCGGAGGATCTAGATGTGGGTAAACCATCTGCCCACTTGTGTAAATACAGCCCCTATGGCATGCAATAATTTATCAAAGTATGTATATGAAATCACCCTCCCTCCATATAGGAGGTTGTGTGTAAAGGAGTGATATTTCCACATGGACCTGTGCATGAAGAACAGTGGGTCACTGGGGGTTGTGCCATACATGTTAACTTGCTCGTTGGGAAATACAGTACGAGACATCCAAAACAAGTGGTGTGGTCCTTAAAGGATGGAGTGAGGGATTACCTATTCAGCTCTCCCCACGGAATGTCATTGATGGAGCAAGGACTCACAAATGAGACTTGCTCGGATGCAATCTTCTCAAAAGTATTAATGTATTAAATTTGTATTGTTCATACTAAAAACTGCACACACAAACATAAGTAGCAAGGAAGCTTGCTTATGTGTTTAAACTAACAAGTAACGCTTGTCTATTCTAAAATGGCCGCTAAAACACGGGAACTTTACTGCGCATGTCTCAACCATATCACGTGGTGTGACGTCTTTCTTTGCTTGGTGGGAAACTCTTGCTTCTGCGCAGTGTACATTAAAATGGCTGCTACATGTTTTCACGTGCTACAGCTTGCTCTTGTGTTGCAATTAAATTGTGGTATTTTAACGCTACTAATGCGGGATAGAATTTATAAGTAAATGGGAATAGAGTAGAAAGAGTGGGTATACAGTGAAACATTTTATTTGTGATTTTAATATTTTCTTCTTTGACTTTATTTAGTTCGTAAATATGGGCCTGGGGTTGGTGAACTGAAAACTCTTGTGACCATGGTTCTGCGCATGCTCCTTGAATGGCTGCCCAGAAAGAAAAGGATGAAGTCAACCTGGACGTCGTCCAAGGCCATGACCTGATGGCCAATATTACTGTATTCATGAATGTCCCTATAAAATTGTAACAATGTACATGAAGAATGTATAAACTTTGTCATGAGACGGGCTGGAAATAAAGCCAATGTATTAAAAGTGAGGGGTGGTATTTTAAGACAAAGGGCTTTAAGAAAATGATTGAAATCAATATGGTGTGAGGATCAACCCCCTGTCCAATCAGAAGTAGTGGCCCCATAATTCTGCAACATTTAGGGGAGGTACATGGGTGTAGAAGGGTATAATAGATATAGTATTAGCTAATTAGTTAGCACAAGCACGGCGTATTGGAGTTAGAGAATCGAGATCCAGACCAGCAGATCGATTGCAGACTGAACCGCTGTCCAGAGAGGTCCTAAGGAGGGGGCGGCGGAGTCCATTAGAAGGAAGTCACGGGAGAATTCGGGGAGAAGCGAAGTACCAGAGAGGGGAACGACGCAGGCGTCGTTGATAGAGAGGTCACCGGTCCTGTCCTGATCCGGGAGGAAGTCTTTGCTCTTCATCCTTCCAGGGTCCTATCTTATCCACCTCCTTGGCCAAGGGGTTTGGTTCTCGCACTTTAGGTAAATATATGCAACCTTTAGTTGCGCTGCTGTCTCCATCTGCTCCTTTCTGAGAGACCGTCGTTAATCGATAATTGATTTCTTGTACTTTCATCCTTGATATGCGATTAAGTATCATGTGGTTCTGTATTTTACTCTGCTAAAACTTTAGATAAATATTTTAAAACTTCTTGACTCAGTGATTATTTCAGAAATTATGAATTGTATAGAACGTCACTCATTTTAAACTTCCCAATTAGCAAAGCATTCATTGGTAAGTCATTACTCTTCAATCGGAAAAGTAATTGGTAGCAGGGATCTTGATAAAGAGTACCAACTGACCCACCAGCGGAAATTGCTAGCGTAGTATGAATGTATGGGCCCAAGTGAGTATTTTGTGTATGAATGCTTGTTGCTAGTAACCCGCTGGATCAGTTTTCTGGTTATCAGAGGATGGTTTCACTTAGTTAATTGGGTAATGAGAATTTTATTTTTATGAACTAACATCCGTTATTGTTTTAAGTTTGTTTTATGTTGTCTAGAATCCCCGGGGGAAAAATTGAATAGCGGATGGTAAGTGGAAGCCATACTGCAGTGAGGTTATCTGTCAGGCAGAAATAGTACTGAAAAGTTAAGTAGGGCTATCAGTACTTGTTAGGGACTCTATGTGTGTAAGAAAGAGCAAAGGAATATGCTAGTGAAATTTGATGTTATATCACCTAGAAAGGGTAACATTGAAGAAGTAGCAGGTATTTCGGAGCCTAAGTGAAGAGTAAACGGAAGTGTTTTTACTCGTAGTGTATGATTAGTAAACGGAAGAGTTTTACTAAGAAGTGAGAGAATCTATCTTGTCAAAGCTAGTGAAACGGACGATAGCGAATGTTTTATGTTGTTACTGAATTTAAAGAAGTATAGAGAAATGAAAATTTTGCGTAAGTTTTTGTAAAGGGAGGGTCAGCTACCGGAGAGGAAGCTGATGTCACAAACGCCGCGCTGGGATTGGTTGAAACCGCGGGCGTAGAAAGACTCTTGTAAAGGAGGGGTCAGTAGTCAGGAGTAACACTGACGTCACAAGTGTCGCGCTGGGATTGGTTGAAAACAGCAAAGGACAGAAAAGCGCAGAATTGTAAAGGAGGGGTCGTCAGAAAGACGTCACTGAAAAGCCGCGCTAGGAATGAATCGAGATAGAGGCAAGATGGCGGCCGCGCTGTCGGCTGTGTGAGCTGGACGCACTCTCTCCTCCTGACGGACCTTCCTCCCCTCCTGGTTATGTGCGGTGTGTCGGACCTGCTGGATAACTAGTCTTTATGAAGACGACAAGAACGAAGCTTGCGGATTTCCGGGATGATCTGGCGGCTTAGACTCTGGCTCTGTGGTTTACCTCTGCCTGCAAGATTGGCCTGTATACACTCTCTGCACCCGGCGGCAGTAGACGCCCAGTTCCCTTCCGTTTTTTCTGCAATGCCGCCTAGGACTGCCGCGAAGGGAGCAAAGACTCGTGGTCCTCCCGCTGGTGTCGGAAGCGCAGCAAACATTACAAACACCGCGAATCCCCGGAGGTCGGTCTCAGATGATGCTCCGATGGATCCCACACGTCGCTCACTCTCTGGTAAGAGTGGACCTACTGGCTTGGCTGGAAGGGGTCGGCAAACTGTTCCCGCATTATTCAAGGCGCAATCGGTGAGAAGTAAGACGCCTGGTGGTTCTGCTGTAGACAATAATGGGGATTGCAATATTGTAGCGGCACCGATTACAATTGAGAAAGCTGCAGTAACCCTGGAGGGGTCTACACAAGGGATCATCCGAGATTTCGATCCCTCTCCTCTGGGGGGCTAGTGATCTGTGTCCTGAAGTTAATAATAAAGTAGGAACTAAAACCAGTGACCCGAATGAACATAAAGATGAATACAATCACGAAAATATTGAGGGCATTGTCGAATCGCTGAGTACTGAATTGGAGAATCCAGGAAACGGCCTTATGGGAGATGTAGTCCCCCAGGGTTGTAGTCTAGAAGCAGGCACAATTAACCAGGCAGGCAAGAGCTGTACTGCCGTGAATGTAGTCGATACGCAAAGGAGAACACTAGAATCTCACAATGCCTTGAAAGATGGAGACTCGGGGACAAATTCTATTCTTTATCCGACCAATCGAACTCCTCGGGGGATGAGAGTCCTGGTAAAGACTGGGCTGGGGGAGAGAGTGATACTGGTAGTTTGTACTGGGAAGGGGAAGAACCCGAAGACAAGTCCTCTCATACTCCCGGAACGGTGCGTAAGCAGAGGGACCATCTGCTAGATAAAAACTTGGGGTTAACTAGATCTATGACCTGGGACTACTCATTTTCCCCAAACTTGGAGGGGAGCAAGGATGTAGACGGGGTGTTAGACACGTTAAGGTCTAACCCAGGGCCTCCTGAAGAAATCACACTGGCAACAATATATCAGTCAATAATGGCCCACCGTGAAGAAACTAGGCTTGATAATCTCCGCAATCAGGGTGCTTGTCGGAAATTACAGAACTCAATTCGAAGAGTTTCAAAGACCTGTTCGGAATTTGCAGCAAGGATTGGCGAAACAGAGACAAGAATATCCACCTTAGAGGATGAATTGGCTAACCAAAGAACTATCCCTGAGTCCCTGAAATCCCTAAAGGAAAACACTCTTTGGAAACTGACGGACCTCGAAAATCGCTCAAGGAGGAATAATCTTAGGATTTTGGGGGTTCCAGAGGGCATGGAGGGGGGGGATGCTCGACAATTTGTGATTACAGTTTTTGAGGAGGCCTTCCCTGATCTATCCTGGGATTGGAAAACGGAAATACAAAGAGCTCATCGGTTTCCGTTCCAACAGAGGAAACGGGGTCAGGATTCTGAAAGACCACGGGCTATCCTTATCTGCTTGAATAACTTTTTAGCTCGAGAGGCCTTGTATGATCTGGCCAGACCAGATAGGAAAAGAAGGGGGAAGGGGTGTGACTTCTTTGTAAGGCCAGACTTCTGCCCTGCAACAGTTGAGAAAAGATGGCAATTTCGCCAACTAATTCCATTATTTCAAGCAAAAGGGCACAGGTCTTTTTGCACAATCCCGTAAAGCTGAAAGTAATTTTTCAGGGGCAGACACAATTTTTTCTAACTGAGATATTGGCAAGAGAATATCTACAAAAGATCTAAAAAGAATCTAAATGCACCAGGGGATTAAAAATGCTTAGGCATATTGTAATGTAGTAATGTTGGGATAGATAGGGGGATCATTTTTAGGACTTGCTTTTCTAGGGGATCCCCTTTCTTTTTCTTTGATTTCTGCTAATATTGCAATGGAGGGGGGCGATCTTGAGGAGGGGGTAATGATCCAGCCATCCATCACCAGGGACTGTTGGTCCCTATGCCTCTTAGGATAGGTTGTAGGGGGGGGGGGGGAGGGAGGGGGTGGGGGATGCAGGGTGGAGGGGGGGAGATGAAGAGGGTAGGGGGTGGGGGTAGGGGGGCTAGGAAGGCTAGGAGGGCTGTACGACTAGGGCTTGTTACTTGTAGTTATGGCAATATTTTTTGTGCAAATATGAGCACTACTGATAAGATTTATGGAGCTTATTTTATCTGTTTGAATTATTCGTATAGGTCAAGAGGGGAATCAATTGATAAGAATTATGGGTGGAAAGGATAAAATACGTATCTGCTCGTTAAATGTATGTGGTCTAAATGATAGAAAAAAAAGGTGTTTTGGCTAAAATCACACAATTCATGCAAATAGACATTCTTTGTCTACAAGAGACCCATATTCCGTGGGGTAAACGGGGGTATCTGAGAGGCCTGGGTCTAGACTTATTGGCTTGTTCTCATCAAAGTACTACCACTAGAGGGGTGGCTATCTTGGCTAAGAAAGGTATGGGCTTGTGTCAAAGAAGTAAAGTGGATAAATGGGGACGATGGGTGATCTTAGAGATTATAATTAATGGAACCCCATTGACAATTTGCTCATTGTATGGATCTAATCTGGACGATCCAGAGATCTTAGATGTTCTTAATATTGAGTTGGCTTTATGGAAGTATCCAGTAGTTCTTTGTGGAGATTTTAACATCCATTTGGACAGTCAGTTCAATGCTCTTGGCAATGTTCCTTATCAAGGAAGGAAAACTAGGGTGTTCAAAGCTCTGCAGAGAGTACTTAGGGAACATGGACTAGCTGATCTTTGGTTTAGAGACAGACCCGGAAGCCCAGGGTATACTTTTTACTCAGCCCCTCACAACAAATTTGTTCGCTTGGACTATTTTTTTATATCTCAACAGATCGCTGAAAAGGCCAGCATTGATATTTCCCCTAAGATCATTTCAGATCATAATCCACTGGTAGCTGAGCTGTCATTAAGTGGTATTCCTAGGGCCCAGAGGACATGGTCTTTTGAAAGGAAATTGCTTCTTGAACAGGCATATTGTGAGCATATGTCCAATTGGATAACAGAGTTTTTTAGCATCAATAGAGACACGTCTGCTGAAACTATCGTTTGGGATACGTTCAAAGCAGCCCTCCGTGGAGAAACCCTTAGTTTTTCTATATATCAGCAGAAGATCAAACGGAAAAAGGTTAGTGGATGGGTTGACCAGCTCAGGTTAGCTGAAATAGAGCTGATAAATAAAATAAGGAACGGCCTGGACAATGACGAGTGTCTTCAGCTAATAGCTCTGATTAAATCCAAAATTCAGCAGCACTTTGGGGAAGAAGTAGCCACTAAGTATATACAGTTTAGGGCAGAAATATACGAATTTGGGGAAAATGTTGGAAGGGTCCTGGCAAAGCGGCTCAGAGAGAGGGAAGTGACTAGTGGGATATGCAAGATCAAAAATCATCTTGGTCAGATTCAAGATTCGCCCAGTAAAATCTTAGAGGTATTTCAGAAGTTCTATCAGCAACTATATACTGAAGAGATAGGTACAGGAGAGGCAACGGGCCCAGAAGTATTTCTTGAGTTTTTTAAGGATCTTGAAACAAAGAAGGTTACGCCGGAACAAAATAAGATTCTTGCCGCCCCAATTTCATGGGAAGAGATAGAAAATGCTATAACTTCTCTTTCAGCCGGTAAGGCGACTGGTCCAGACTGTATCCCTTTAGAGTTCTTTAGGACATTTAGATCAGAACTTCGGCAGGATATGGTCTCATTATTTCAGCAGGCTCAAAAAGGGCAAATACCTGAATCTTGGTATAAGAACACTATAATAATTTTTAAGAAGAAGAATAAGCCGGAACTTAATCCATCGTCGTACAGGCCAATCTCCCTTATCAACTCAGATAGTAAGATCTATTCTAAAATAATAGCCTCTAGATTAGCTAGAATCATCACCCCTCTCGTATCCATTCGCCAGCATGGGTTCATTCCCGGGAGAGATTCAACCGATCACGTGAGACGTGTGATCGCTCTTCTCGACTGCGCTGAAGCTACGGGCTCTTCGCTGGGTGTGGCCCTGTTGGACGCAGAGAAAGCGTTCGACAGGGTCTCCTGGCGATTTATGTGGTATGTATTGCAGTGGAAGGGGCTCTGCCCCGAATTTATCCAAGCAGTGCAGACACTTTATATTTCGCCTGTAGCAGTGATCCGGATATCAGGGCAGGAATCAAAATCATTCAGGATCAATAGCGGTACAAGGCAGGGGTGCCCATGCTCCCCCCTGCTCTTTGCACTTTACATCGACCCATTTCTTAATAAACTAGAGAAAAATGTAAATATAAAACCAGTGATGATTAACAATGTTGAGTTTAAAACATTGGCCTACGCAGATGATATCGCGATACTTACTAGTGATATCATAGTGGCTCTCTCAGCAGTGAGGGATCAGGCGGAACAATATGGGGCCTTATCGGGATATAAACTAAATGTCGATAAAACGCAGATTATTCACTCCAATTTTATCCCTACTCCTGGCCTCCCTGTCTCGACTGAAGTAACATACTTGGGTATCAAGATCTTGCAGCCAGTTGATCAAATACCGGATCTTAATATCACTCCTATGATCGCCAATGTCAACAGGACGCTAGAGAGGCTAGATCACCTATATCTCTCTATGTATGGAAGAAATAATGTCTTAAAAATGCTAATTCTTCCCAAATTTTTATATTTATTTAGGACTATCCCTTTAGAGTTTAACGGCATCTCTAGCTAAAATTGAAAGAAGTTGCTCCAGGTTTCTATGGGGATATCATAGGGTTAGAAGGGCGACCAGATGGATGACTCTCCCTAGAGACCGAGGAGGCTGGGGGGTCCCTAACTTTCTAATGTACCATTGGGCCTCACTGTTACAATATATGGGGATTTTGGTGACCGGGACTAAAGCCGAGAGATCTATGGCGGTAAGACCAACTATCTACGAAATTGTACTGGATAATGAAGCTAATCAATGTTTAGTCAAAAACCTAGAACCTAGTTACTATAAGAAAACCAGATTTAAAATTCTCAAGGCAGCCTATGGGGTTTGGAGAAAGATTCGTCGGAGGTTTAAGGTTTCTAATATAAATGTGTATACTCCCTTCCTGGCGTGTGGTGTTCTACCGCCAATTTTTCAAGATCAAATAACCTTCCGATGGGGTAATGCTGGGATTAATGTCTTGGGGGATATTTATGACAAAGGTCAAATAGAAACGTTTGCCTCTTTGCAAGAAAAATTTGGGTTAGATAGAAGAGATTTCTTTAAATACTTACAGGTTCGGAGTTTCATGGGGATAAATATGCAAGGGACTACAGCTAACTTAGAAAAAATATCTCTGGTGGAGACAATAAGTAGAAAGTCCCGGATCGGGACAATTTATCAAATACTTTTGCAAGTTTTCCCCGACGATCTCTGCAGCCAGAATACTAAATGGCAGGAGAAATTTGGAAAGGAGGGGATAAATATAGAAGACTCAATTACTTTAATAAGTGAGACCTTAACAACAGGAAGTCTAAGAACCCAACATTATATGTCCATTTTTGACCTTTACTATACTCCACGAAAGGTTGCGAAATGGGGAGGTACACGAGGTACGCTAGGAAATAAGTGCAACAGATGTGGCTTAGTGGCTGCGGATACTGTACATATGTTTTACTCATGCCCTAACTTAGCTCCACTTTTTCAAGATATCGAATCTTTCTTTAATTCAGTTCTGAGGATCCCGCTTGCAATAACGCCAGAATTGGTAATCTTGGGCACTGATTGTAACGGGGGAGTGAATTCTAGGGCAAGACATGAGGTTAGATTAGTATTTATCGCTATGGCCTGTATCCGATCATGTATCACTGCTCAATGGATCAGTCCTGACTCCCTACCTTTATAATTTGGAGATCTAGGATTCTCTCTATCTATAACATGGAGTCCTCTGTAAATAGATTGAAAGGACGCAAGAGAAGGGAACTCGGGCAAAAAACTTGGGCTCCTATTTCCAAATGGTTAGACTAATTTACGTTGTTTATTTAAGCTTACTTATTAACTTTGTTTTTTTGCTTGCTTGTTACCTACTATTCTGATTTTTTTTCTCTTTTTTGAAATATGAAATTGCCATTACTTGTAACTGTTACACTGAGATTATAAAAACATTATAAATAAAATAAAAAAAGTAGAAGGGAGGAATGAATCGAAGGCAAAAGTTAACTGGAATCTGATTGGTAGTTAACATAGAAGCTGAAATATTACTGGATAGTGGAGATTATATGTTAAAAGGTGATCCAACTTTAATAGGAATTCGTCCGGATAGGAGATTCCTAGGCTTTGCAGAATATAATTTTATACATCGAGATTTACCCAGAATGTACGGAGAAAAGAGGAAAATGTCAGTTCTACAGAAGATTAAGAATTATTTTAAAAAGGACAAACCAATCAAAAGTAGGGAAGGAATTATCATTCCACCAGCTAAAACGCCCGCTTCATTCATGATGATGGAGAGAGGTTATCATACTTGGTATAGATAGAAAATTGGATAGAATATACCAAAAATGATGGAATATTAGCTTTTCCCGAGAATGGTACTTTCAATGGGAGAATTCTTCAAAATTTGAGATTGAGAATGAACGATTTAGAACCCAGACCTAGATTGACTCAATACAAAGCCTTAGAAGAATGGGAAACCGAGGCATTCGAACGTGATCGATCCAGCAGTAGTAGGGGTTATCGGGGTTTTTTTCCCCAGATACCAAAATGAGTCAAGGGATGGTCAGATGAAACAGTGGAGAAGAGCAATGCTTACAGAAGGTCTGTATCCGATACTAATGGCAGAAGAATCAGTAGGAAATAAATACATAGAAAAGACAAAACATCAGACTAGATTTGGAGATTCCGAAGATGAATTTATGGAAGATATATTAAAGAATCCACCACCATATCAGGAAGGAACAAGTGGATGCACCCCAAGTGCACCCTTGTTAATAACACCCTTGGTACCACAAGTATTACATGATTCACCAGTTAGTAGAGTACTTCATGATAAAGAAAAAGAAGCGATAGATAAAAACAGAGCAGAATTAATTCAAAAAGTAACACAATTGAGTGTTCATCCGGATTCATTGACCATACCTGTAACGATTGGTCCAGTGGTTCCCTTATATGGTGACAAGGTAACTTATCCCAAACCTCTAGTTATGCCTACACCTGTGAATGTCCCTAGACCTGAAGCAGTAGTGATGGTTGAGGATCACTTTAGTGATTGTGAGTCTATGATTTCATTAATGGACTTGCCCATTCGAGATTCTGTAAATAGTACTCCAAGAAGAGTAACACCTAGTTGCTCTAAAGATGTAAACATGATAACTTCATCAGGAACGAAAAGTGCCACAGTAGTTACACCTGAAGACTTAGAAAGGTGGGCACAAGGATCAGACAAACAGAATTCACCCCCAAAGATCATGGATATTTATAAACTAAAAGTTGAGTTAGAAGAAATGATAGTTGGAAATGTAGGAGTAGATCGCCTAAATACTTACGATGAAGAATTATTGTTCGTATGCAGAAGCATCACAAGAAATACAAAAATATTTCATGAGAAATTATCAGATTTAGCTCAACAGATGGGAATTGAAATAGGGAAGTCAAAGGTGTTACAAAAACCCTACAGAGCAGATTTTTCAGATAAGGATTTGGAAAATATGAATGCTTCTGGAAGAAAATTACAAGTAAAAGAATTAATGACAGTTTTGCAGAAATGGGGAGAGCTAGATAAATGGAAAGTGAGATGGACAAAGAAAAAGGAAGAGGCACGATATAGTAAAACCATTTCAGAATATTTAATGAAGGAAACAGGGAAAGGAGATCAAATGTACCCGATGCGAGAAGTTCCAGGAGGGGGATATGTACATGTCCCATGGAGCAGGCAGGATATTTTGTCATTTACGAACGATTTTCCAAAATTGAGAGAAAAGCCAATTCAATGGTACAAGCAGGTTGAGAGGTTTGTGAAGGTGTCAAAGGTATTGTTGAAAGACTTGGATGGTTTGTTTGACATAGTGGTACCTGCCGATTTATGGACAGATTGCAAAATCAGTTGATTGGCCCAGTGAAGAGTATCCTAGAGATCCAAAAGCAGGTGCCCCGTCAAATGATGTAATGAAAAAGTATCAACAGGTGATAACTTACCTGAAAGGGAAAATACCGCCAAAAGAAACAGACTGGGTGAAAATAGATAGAACTACCCAAGAAGCTAGTGAATCGGTACATGCCTACTATGAGCGTTTATTGCAGGTATTTAAGCAGTATAGTGGATTTGAGGATATTGGAGATAAAAACATGAGTCAGTTTGTTTACCGATTTGTTTACAGTCTGAAACCAGAGATTTGTCAGATGATTAAGCAGCACATGTGCTGGCAGGGGAAACCGATTGACGAGATTTTGAAATATGCGAAATATTGTGGAGATGACATTGAGGATAGGCACAAGAAATTGCAAGAGAAGGTGATGTGGGCTCAGGTGAAAATGGCTGAGCGACAGGGAATTAATTTGGATAATCCAAATGATAATCAAGGAAAAGATTCTGGAACGAATGGTGACACTGGGAACGGAGGAAAAGTGAGAGGACGAATGAGCAGAGAAGAGGCTAAAAAGAAGTTTCCTTGTCATGGGTGCAGAAAATTAGGGCATTGGAAGGATGAATGTAAAAAGATTCGGAATAATAATGGCCCAAATCAAAATTTAAATCCACAGACGCAGAATGACTCACAGCAGGGTGTAAATCCTCAGAGTCAGTTGCCACCTGCACCTATACAGGGTAATGTAAGCAGAGCAAAGCACGGTACAGACGTCGGATATCAAGGAGGAAGTGGTAAGAATGATTATGTAACATCACAATTTCTTTTACAGGACGACTTTTGTACCTATAGTCAATGATGGTGCCTGGGAGAGGGGAAGAAGGAGTGCGTACTTGGTGCATCCTTACCAGTAGATCAGTCAGGTCCATATGTTGAAGGGAATGTGAAAGGTAATGATATTACTTTTCTTTTGGACACTGGTGCTACTAGGTCTACTGTGAGAACAGCAGACATCCCAGACCTTCCTCTCTCTGGAGAAGCTATCCAAGTTGTGGGGGTGGCTAATCAGAAGATTAGAACACCTCTTACCGAACCAATGGAAGTAAAAATCGGAAACTTTAGAGAAATGCATCAATTTGTAGTGTGTGATTCCAGTCCAGTAAATTTATTGGGCCGGGATTTATTATGCAAAATGAATTGTACAATTTTCTGCACGCCGGATGGTGTGGCAGTTCAGACCCCAGATGAAGACCATGTATATAAATTTATGATTGCAAAACAAAGTACAGAAGTAGATGAGATGTTTTCATTGATAACCAAAGATGAGTTACCAGAAGAACTGAAAACTACAGTGAATTCCATGGTATGGGATTTTACGGGAAAAGAAGTAGGACTTATGGCCAAAATAGACCCAGTTAATATTACTGTAAAAGAAGGTGCGATTTTCCCAAACACCCGACAGTATAAAATGAGTGCAGAAGTAAAAGCAGGAGTCATTGAAGAAATTAACAGAATGGAAAAACAAGGAATATTAAAAGTAGTAATGAGTAGCCCTTGTAACTCACCAATCATGGGTCTAAAGAAACCTAGTGGAAAATATAGGATTGTTCAGGATTTACGCAAAATAAATAAGATTGTGGAACCCTGTTGTCCTATAGTACCAAATCCTGCAGTAATTCTATACCAGATTCCTTGGAGTGCAGGATGGTTTACGGTGATTGATTTATGCCAAGCATTCTTTTCCATACCATTGCATCCAGATAGCCAGTATCTATTTTCATTTAAATTTGAGAACAAGGTCTATGTATGGAATCGTGTTCCACAGGGGTACACGGAAAGTCCTTCCATCTTCAATCAAATATTGAAAAAGTGCTTAGAGAAACTAGTGATGCCAGGAAGCTCAGTCTTAGTGCAGTATATAGACGACCTATTAGTGGCATCTAACACCAGAGAGGACTGTGTTGTTGACACCATTGCACTATTAAATCATTTAGCTGAAGAAGGGCATAAAGTTTCACCTGAAAAATTGCAGTTCTGTACAACAGCAGTTAAGTACCTAGGACATCAGATTGAGAGGGGCAGAAGGAGAATAACAGCTGAGAGAATAAAATTAATAAAGAAAATGCAGATGCCTGTCTCTCAACGAGAAGTAAGAATGTTCCTTGGAATAGTAGGGTATTGTCGACAATGGATATTAGGATTTTCCCTATTGGCAAAGCCATTAATTCAAATGACAAAAATGAAGGCAAAGGACCCAGTTGAGTGGGATGATGAGAGCGTAGGTGCGTTTGTAAAATTAAGAAATGCCTTATGTGCAGCACCTGCCCTAGGCATGCCTGATTATAAGAGAAAGTTTGCATTATTCTGCCATAAAAGAGAAAATTGTGCACTTTCAGTCTTAACCCAGAGACATGGTTTAGACAGACGTCCTATAGCATATTTTTCTGCTACATTGGACCCAGTGGCAGCCGCGTTGTCAGGCTGCTTAAAAGCAGTAGCGGCTACCTGTTTGAGCATTGAACAAAGTGAGTCAATTGTAATGGGACACCCTGTAAAAGTGTTCGTTCCACATGCGGTTGTGATATTGTTGACAAGAAACAGAACTCAGCATCTTACTCCTAGTCGGTTGACTAAATATGAAAGAATAATACTGGGTGCTGAAAATGTGACCATGGTAAGGTGCACAATAGTAAATCCAGCTACCTTACTACCAGACCCATATCATGAAGAAGTTAAAGATGACGAAGAAGAGCATGATTGTTTACAAGTCACAGAGTTGTGCACGAAACCGCGTTCTGATATTCAGGAACTACCGCTCAGGAAGCCAGACAGGGAGCTGTTTGTTGACGGTTCATGCCAAAGGCATGAAGATGGAAAACTAACTGCAGCCTATGCAGTGTGTGAACTAACTGGAATAGTGGAAGCATCCTATTTACCCGGAGTCAAATCTGCACAAATAGCTGAATTGATTGCATTGATAAAGGCTTGCAAAATTGGGAGGAATCAAAAAGTAACTATATTTACAGATAGCCAATATGATTACGGGGTTGTGCATGATTTTGGCCAACTATGGATGCAGAGGGATTTCATGACTTCTTCAGGATCCCCCATTAAAAATGGACAGTTCGTAAAAGAACTACTGGAAGCAATACAATCACCAAAAGAATTGGCCGTGGTGAAATGTGCCGCACACCAGTCAGGAGATGACTGGGTGGTAGTCGGCAATAGATATGCAGATCTTGTGGCTCAACATTGTGCCAAAAACAGATTGTCAGTAAATAAAAGGGTGGAAAGAATGGGAATCAGCTGCCAACTTATGCTGTATGCACCTCCTGAGACATGGAATGATGTAAAAAGATTGCAAGATGATACTGATGAAAGTGAAAAGAGTACATGGATTAAAACGGGATGTTCTCAAAAGACAGACGATGATATATGGATTTGTGCCGATGGCAGACCAGTCATGCCTGATTGTCTGCTTTCACAAATGGCTAGGATGTATCATGGAGACACACACGTAGGGAGAGATGCAATGATTAGACTCTTTAGACAAAATTGTTACAATCCCAGGTTTAGGGCAGTAGCAGAGAGCCTTTGCCAGAGATGTTTAACTTGCCAAATGCATAACCCAGGAAGAAAGACAGTAATTGGGTTTGGGAAAATTGGAAAAGCGGAAGGTCCATTCATGAGATTGCAACTCGATTTCATTCAGTTACCACCATGTAGAGGGCTGAAATATGTACTAGTCATAGTGTGTCTATTTTCCAAGTGGGTGGAGGCATACCCTACCAGAAGGAATGACAGTATTACAGTCGCAAAGTTGTTGCTACGCGAACTCATTCCTAGATTTGGTTTTCCAGTAACTTTGGAATCAGATAGAGGAAAGCACTTTAACAGTGAAGTGATTAAGATAATCTGTGAAGCATTCCAAATTGAGCAAAAATTGCACTGTGCATATCGTCCAGAGGCTTCTGGAGTGGTGGAACAATTGAATGGCACGATAAAATCCAGATTGGGAAAAATGTGTGCATCAACATCATTAGAGTGGCCAGGTGCATTGCCTCTTGTTTTAATGGGACTCAGAAGCATTCCTGATAGAAACACTGGATTGAGTCCGCACGAGATACTAATGGGAAGAGCAATGAGACAAGCACATGTTCCCACGAATAAACTGCTGAATATATCTGATGATATGGTTCTGGATTATTGCAAAGGATTGGCTGACCTCGTGCGTTCTGTCTCTCACCAGGTTGGAGAAGACGCAGTTTCCAGGCAGCCTGAACAAGAACATGATCTGAGTCCCAGAGACTGGGTGGTAGTGAAGAATCACACCAGAGAAACGTGTCTATCACCTAGGTGGGGCGAACCTTGTCAGGTCATACTGATTACGAACACAGCAGTGAAGTGTGCAGGATTTCCAAATTGGATTCATGTAAGCCACACCAAAAGAGTACCAGACCCTGAAGAAGAAAATACTCAGATAATATCAATTACTGAGGAAGCTGAAGGTTGCCCAGCTGAAGAATCTCAGGTTCGAGATTCAAGGGAAGCTGACGAAGAACAACCGAGCACAAGTCAGGACTGGATACCAGTGGTGGAAATACCTGAAGTCTACAACAGAACAAGAAGTCAAGTAAATCTAGAAGAAATTGAAGAAGATCAGATAGGTGAAGAAGAAGCAGCTCAGGAAGAAGAACAAATACAAGAACCTGAGCAGGAACAGATAGGGAGAGGAAACTGGGCTCAAATTAAAGAAGAACCAACAGATTTTGAGCAGGGACAGACAGGTCTAGAAGAACGCGGTCAGGCTGCAGAAGTACAAAGTGCAATAAGCCCTGATCAGAATAAGTTAGATCAAGAACAGTACACTGAAGAAGAAGATCCTGAGAATCTCGAGCATGAGAACGTAAATGAAGAACAAGATCAGTTACTAGAAACTAACAGTGGAGCAGCTGAAGAGAAAGCAATAAGACCTGAAAAAGAACAAGTAGAAGAAACTGAAATCGAAAAAACCCAAATTGTGCCACAACTTGAAAATAAAAGAATTTCTAGAGAAGAAATAAGAAGTGAAGAAACAGTGCAAACAAAGAAGATCAGAAAAGGTGATCATTGGCCTAGTGTCATTAAAAGAGTAAAATACCACATAACCAGAAGTGGACCCAGAACAAGTAAATGAAGTAACAAGTCAAACGGGACGAGAAAATAAAAGTGAGAAACGAAGAAGCAAAAGACAAACTTGTGAACAACAAATTCAAAGGTCCTGATTGGACTTATATTATCCTTGAAGATTACGAAAGCTCAGAATCAAGTGAAAGTGGTGACGAAGGAACCAGTGCAGAACTGACTTATGAAAAAGAAATAGAACCACCTTGAGAAACGTAAAGAGACTTGAAGAATACGATAAGAAGAGCAATCTTCCTTGTCAAAAATGCCTGACGATAGAGTTACTGGGAGACCAAAGCAGAAAGGTTGTAAAAGATGTTGTGCTATATGCATATGCAATTTGGTAGTGATGCTTATAGTATGGTTAGTTGTGATCGTAGCAATTCCTTATCTTATGATAATAGATAGAAAGACTAACAACGAAACTAAGGAAAGAACAGATAACTTGAAAAGCAATAGAGTAGAACTAAAGGCAGAAGACGAATCAGAATTGCATCATGAAGTAACAGATAACGACACTAGTTTGAATGTTTTCACAAAGTTATTATTTCAATATGTAGATACCATGGAAGTTAGTAATTGTTATGTCTGTATGAAACTACCTGAATCAGTAGCAGAAGGGTTAACGTATCATCACTTGCCATTAACAATTGGCATATCGGGGCGTGGCCAAGCGCGGATCGAAGATGGCCGCGTAGTGAAGTAGCTCCGCCGAGTGTCCCGGCCCCACGTCTATCCTGCGGACACATCCGTGATATCAGTCGACACCCCCCGAGATCGGAGGGGTAGCGGTCCCCAGCCCGCTTATTCCGGCGCATCGAGCAGCCCCAACAGGGGAGATAGCAGCTCCGGAGTGTTGCGGCCTGCGGGAAATCTGAGCGCCGGGGCCCACAGTGAACAGTGGCGCCGGAGGGGAGTCCCGACCTGAGTGGTGGAGGTGCCGCCGTGCGATATCGAGGCGGGGTTACGGGGGGACGGGCGAGACCAGCAGCGGAGGTGGTGACTGCCCTTGGGCCCTGAAGCTAACAAAGCTCCCCCGCATTGACAACTGGAACTGCGGGCAGCGCACCCGCCGGGAGCAGAGTAATGGCGGCGGTGCGCTCCGACTGAGGGGAACCTCCCTGTCGCTTGTGGTCCCGGGGCCGGAAGACGCTGCACACAGGTACCGTAGCGGCGTTTGGTCACCCGCCTGGGTCCCGGGGGCGCCCAGCTGGCCGGACCCGACTTGAGGGACCCCACCCCCCCCCTGGACAGTGCAGGACTTGCTCTCGGACCCCTGGGGCCTGCGTTGTAGCTGCCGGATAGAACTTACTGTTGGGAGCTGTGTGACTGGTGCCTCTGCCTGCTTCCACTATTCTAGCCCAGTTGGTTGTGCACGATGGCTGCTGCCGGGGATCGCAGGGGGACCGGGTCCCGTGGGGCGAAGCAGGTGCAGACTAACAAATTGGACAGATACACAGTCACTAGGGACCCTCAGCGGAGCCGACTGTCTGCAGAGACCAATCAGGGACACCCAGGGGAAGAGGAACAAGAGCTATCTCTCGCGGATGTCATGGGGGCAATTGCTGGAGTCAAAACCTCTCTCGAGCACAAAATGGATGCCATGGCGATTGACATTAACCTGATTAGGTCCGACCTGGGGAAGCTTAACGAAAAAGTCAAGCAGGTTGAGATAACGACCACCAGTCTCGTTGGGGATGTCACACAACTACAAAGGGAGATGCATGAACTCCAGGACTCACACAAGTACATGGACCTCAAGCTGGATGATTATGAAGGTCGACTCCGGCGCAATAATCTCCGCATCCTAGGAGTGCCGGAGAGGGCGGAGGGGCAATCCCCGGACCTATTCGTTGAGGACCTCATTCTTAAACACCTGCAGCCCAAAGGCCTCAGCAAATTTTTTGTTATCGAACGTGCTCACAGGGTCCCGGGCGGCCGTCCCAAACCGGGCGCTCCCCCGCGGCCCATGCTGGCTCGGGTCTTGAACTATCGGGACAGAGACACTATCCTTCAGAACTCCAGAGCGGGGGCGCCCCTCCGATATGAAAATGCTGCCATCTCCTTCTTCCCGGACTTTACACAGAGAGTACAAAAGCAAAGGAGGTCTTTCCTCACTGTGAAGCGTGGCCTGAGAGAGAGGGGTCTGAAGTACTCAATGCTGTTCCCGGCACGTCTCCGGGTGGAGACAGAGGGACGGGCATGGTTTTTCGACGAGCCCGAGGCAGTGGCAGAGTGGATCGAACATCGCGGAGCGACGGGCCAGGCGGATCGCGGCACTGGGACACAGGCGGACATTTCACCGATCTGAAGTAGATCTCTGAGGACTGCGGCTTTGAACTACGTAATGGGGTTATCGATATGGGATGGGCTGGGGTGAGCGGTATATCTGCGCTTTATTATGGGGACTGGTGATGACATATATGTTTCTTGACATTTACCTGCCGGGGGTGTCACACTCGGCCTGGTTAGGGGTGGGGACATGGAGCTCACTTTTCCCCCTTCTTTTCTTTCTCTGAATTTCTTTCTAGGGCGACAGGCACTCTGCAAGTTTTCGATGGGCAGTTCTAAGCCTAGAGTGCAGGGCAGCGGGGTGGGGGTTGTTGGGGTGGGACAATTTGTTTTTTTGTTCTTTGTTATATTTGTTTCATTGGTGCAATGGACATATACACCTGCAATAGAGTTGCGGAAAGAGTACAAGCCCGGAGTTGCTGGATCTATATTCTGCAGTACAGGCATGATGGGGGATAAAAATGTAAAAATTATGAGTTGGAATGTTAACGGGTTAGGGGACAAAATCAAACGAAGTGTAGTACTTCAATACATCAGGAGGCACTCACCCGATGTGGTCTTACTCCAGGAGACACATCTGGTTGGGAATCTATGCAAGGCAATGCACAGAGGGGGTATAAACTGATTGCGCACTCTGGTTTCACCTCGGGATCCAGGGGTGTGGGTATTATGACAAGGAACAACTTCCCGCTGGCGGTTAGCTCCACATGGGGAGATGATAGAGGCAGATACGTCGGTGTTTCCGGGATGTGGGAGGGCCGGCACATTGCCTTTATGTCTGTCTATGTTCCCCCAGGCCTACAGGGTACAACGTTTGCTGATTTGGGCGCAGCCCTGCTCGCCCTTCCGGATGGGCTCCTGGTCCTGGGAGGAGACTTCAATGCAGTGGTTTCAGGCACGTTAGATAGATATCCCCCTCGAGAGGTAGTACCGTCTGCCCGATGGTTGCCTGATTTCCTTGAGGCGATGGGACTGGTCGATGGCTGGAGAGTGTACCACCCGGGCCAGGTGCAACACACCTTCCACTCTGGGGCACACAACAGTCTCTCCCGCTTAGATTACTGCCTGGTGCCAGCTGCGCAGGCGACATATATACACGACATCAAACACTTAGCCAGAGGTATCTCTGATCACTCACCTGTCTGGGTTCACCTGTCGGTAGGTATGGGCGGAGTGGGAAGATTGGCCCCAATTAACCCTTGGTACTTACGTAACCCCAAGATCCGTCAGGAGCTTATCAAAGCTATTGACGAATATTTTTCCGACAATGTGGGATCGGTGCCCTCTTCCAGGACCTTGTGGGAAGCATTCAAGGCAGTAATTCGGGGACAAGCCCTGTCTTTGATATCTAGCTCTAAGAGAGACAAGCAAAAGGAGGTCCTCGAACTTGAGACAGACATATATAGCCTGGAGAGGGAACTGGAATCTGGGGTTACGCCGGAGAAGATCCACTTGTTGAGTATGAAGCAGCACGACTATAAAGCGTTGGTCTCGGATAGGGCCAGGGCCCCGAGTAGAGAGCAGCAGGGCAGGCTTTATGACCAGGGAGACAAGGCCGGGAAGCTCATAGCATGGCTGGACAAGAAGGAATGGGCGAGTCGGCTGGTCCCAGAGCTCAATGTACAAGGAGGCGTTTTGGTCACGGAACCGCAGGAAATAGCGGACAGGTTCGCTGATCATTTCCAATCGGTCTATACGGCGGTCTCCTCCCACACTGAAGCGGACTCTCAGGAGCTGCTGAGGGATATTAAGCTTCCCTGCCTCTCCCGTGAGGATCGAGACTATATGGATAGCCCCCTTACAGCCGATGAAACCGCGCAAGCGATCCGTTCCTTGAATTCTGGGAAAGCTTTGGGCCCGAATGGACTTCCCATTGAGCTCTACAAGTTGAGACCAGATAAATTAGCCCCATATTTGAACGCTATGTTTCTGGAATCTAGGGAGGTGGGAACGTTGCCCCGGGAACAACGAATGGCTACTATTGTCACCATCCACAAGGACGGAAAGGATAAGGCGGAATGTGCCTCATATAGGCCCATCTCTCTTTTAAACGCCGAACCCAAGATTTTAGCCAAGCTCTTAGCCAACCGCTTGGTGAAGGTGATCGGAGGCCTGGTGCATCCAGATCAAACCGGGTTCATGCCTCATAGAAACACAGCTCTGAATCTCCGTAGAGTGCATGGGGTGATAGATAGAGCCGGCACCCTTTGCGAGCCGGCGGTGATTGTGTCTTTGGACGCGACCATGGCCTTCGACACTATCGAATGGCCATACCTATGGGCAGTTATGGTAAAGCTGGGATTTGGGCCGGAATACATTCAGTGGGTGCGTCTCTTATACTCTGAACCACTGGCTCAAGTGGTGGTGAACAACAAGGTGTCAGCCTCGTTCTTGCTCAGTCGGGGAACTCGACAGGGCTGCCCCCTGTCCCCCTTCTCTTCTCTCTGGCCTTGGAGCCCCTGGCCGCATGGATACGCTGGGATCCAAGGATAAGGGGTCTGCGGTGGTCCCCCGGATGGGAGGACCGCATATCCTTATACGCGGATGACATTTTACTTTATTTGGCCTCCCCTAGAAATTCTCTTGTAGTGGTGATGGATATTCTCGCAGTTTTCGGCCGATTTTCTGGACTTTCTATCAATTGGGGAAAATCCCTATTATTTGTATTGAGGGGAGACCCTCCTGTCCCTCCCCGGAACTGTCCAATACAAACAAACTCGGTTGGATTCAAATATTTGGGGATATACATTTCGCTGGACCCCTCGGTCCGCTATGCCCAAAACCTTCTTCCTCCTCTTCGCAGACTTAAAAGTGATATTAATAACTGGAAGACGCTCCCTATCTCACTCCTGGGCAGAGCTACTCTGTTTAAGATGATGGCCTTGCCGCGATTCTTATATGCCCTACAAAATACCTTGGATGTAGTCCCGGCACGTTACTTTCGGGAGGTGGAGGGCCTGCAAAGAGACCTATTATGGGACGGCAGGCCTCGAATCGCCTTGAGCAAACTAACGTTGTCTTGGTATGATGGAGGCATCAGTCTCCCTGATGTCAAGAAATACTATTGGGCTTCCCAACTGGCAGCCATTAATCATGGCACGTACGGCCGAGTGGATGACCCGGGCTACGCCATGGACAGATGGCTCCTTCCGGGGGCACTTATGGTAGGGCGTTATACTCCCGACCTAACCGGTTCAAACTAACTGGCCCCACGAAGCACTCAGTGCAAATTTGGCATGCCGCCACTAATTCTCTTGGCTGGAGGCACAAACTCACATTGGCTACCCCTCTCTGGGACTCGGAGAAATTGGGCGACCTGTGGAAGACAAAGGGCTTCGATAGGTGGGACCTTATTGGGATTTCAGCTATTAAAGATGTCTGGGGAAAAGGGGAGCCCAAACCCTTCAGCATGCTTCAGGGCGAATATAAATTGGCGGATACCGAATTTTTTCGCTATTTACAGGTCTCACACTCACTTCAGTCTTTATGGCCTAAATGGGCGGATCCCCCGGAGGTCTCCCCTCTGGAGGACAGAATCTTAGATGGTCATCTCCCTGACAAAACGATATCCTTAATTTACAAGAAACTAATTAATCACATGACAAACCCCCTCCGGGCACTGCGAGATAGGTGGGCACAAGATGGGATAGAACTGGACGACGAGGAGTGGCAAACAGCAGTATCCTCCCCTAAAGAGGTGGCTATCCCGGCACGCTTGCGACTGGTTCAGCTGAAGATCCTCCATAGGATCTACATAACGGGCCCTAGATTAATACACATGGGGTGGTCGGAGACAGGGGAATGCAGGCGACGCTGTGGCCAGATCGGAACGTTTATGCACATCATTTGGGAATGCACACATATCAACTCTTATTGGCGTCAGGTGCACAACACAATCAACCAGGTAATGAGAATCTCCCTCCGTCCCGAGGCTAGACGATGCCTCCTTAATATCTGGGAGCCAACAGACTTGGACACTTCTCAGACACAATGGGTCACTCTGGGGCTCATGCTGGCAAAGAGAAATATTGCTCAACTCTGGGGGCGGCACACACACCTACACTAGAGGCCTGGGAAAGAAACCTGGATTGGTGCATGTTTAGGGAAAAGACGGTGTATTTGGCAAGGGGGTGCCCAAGGAAGTGGAGTCGAGTCTGGAATCCGTGGAATTTGTATAGAGGAGAGATTTGTACGCCACCTTGTACTGTTGATTATGATGATCCTCTTCCTTAGTGATGTTCCTCACATGTGTACTGTCTATTTATCCCTCCATTCATGCATACTGAGAAAAGTAAACTACCTGGTCTCTTGTACTGTACCATTCACCAGCAACTGTTTAATAAAAAGAATTGTTAAAAAAAAACAATTGGCATATCATGTAGTGTACTGACTAGTTTATTTTATAGAACAGGACGACTTCAGTATTATTATTCAAATATAGATGTGATATTTTCTGAGGTTCCGATTCGAAAGAATATGAATCCAGTGCTTAGTAGCAAAGATGCACAGTTTATGGGAGAATTTTTCCTAACAATGAAATCAATAGACATAACACATGCACATAGAAGCAATCTAACATGTTCTTTACAAGAAGAAGAAAAGATATTTTTGAATTTAGTAGAGAGTAGAAGACAAGATTTCCAAAAGAAAGCTTCTGAGCATAAGGCTCATTTGCCACCTTGGGCTGAGAAAGAAGGTAGTTACACACCTGGCAAGGCTCAAGCTGCTATGGCTCTAGATTTTGTAAAAACAGGGAAAATTTGTCTACATAGGTTAAAGACTGAGTATAACAATGTTTTCATCGGTACCAGTGAATGTGAACAAAATTTCTTAATTCTTGGAGGTTGGGGACTTAAAGGAGGAACAGATTCAGTTTTTCCTGGAGTTTATTATGTGTGTGGGAATAAGGCTTACTTTAGGCGTCCTGCAAGGTGGTATGGAAGTTATTTTGGAATAGTATTTCCAAAAATATACCACGTAAAAAGAAACACTGGCAGCAATGAAAATATTAGTGAATTAACACGCAGAAAAAGAGCTAGTTTTTCTGAAATTATAGGTGATATATTTGGTGCATTGATACCTTCAGTGGGAATAATTCTGAATTCAAGGAAAATATGTAAATTATCTACAGTGGTTGATCGTTTATCAACTGACACTGCAGGAGGATTTCTAATGATTAATGCAGAAATGGTTGCGATTAGATCTATGGTTATGCAAAATCGACTTGCTCTTGATATTATATTGGCAAAAGAGGGCGGAGTCTAAATTATTGAAGACAAAACACTGTTACACTTACATACCTGATAAAAGTGCAGAAATTGGAACGTATATACAGAATATAACTAAACTTGAGAAGGAACTAAAACCACTGGAAGTTGATAGTGTATGGGAAAGATTGACAAATAGTATTAGGTCAATTGGTACCTGGTTTGCTAATATAGGGAAAGGACTTATAGGTCAAATATTAGTACCCTTAGCAGGGATAGCAATAATAGTATTTTCAATAATAATATGGTGCAAATGTTGTAGAAAGAATGAATCGTATAATGTGACTGAAAAAGGAAAGAAGCGAAAGTTTGATGAAATTGAACTTGAAGATTTAAGAAGCGAATTATACAAGAAACTGAAAGGAGATGTGAAAAATAGAAAGCGTAAAATTGAAAGTGAAACTATATTATGCTAAAAGTTGGCATCTGGTTGTGGGTAGTATTTTGATGGCTCAGAAACGCCATCAGAGAGGGGATTGATGGAGCAAGGACTCACAAATGAGACTTGCTCGGATGCAATCTTCTCAAAAGTATTAATGTATTAAATTTGTATTGTTCATACTAAAAACTGCACACACAAACATAAGTAGCAAGGAAGCTTGCTTATGTGTTTAAACTAACAAGTAACGCTTGTCTATTCTAAAATGGCCGCTAAAACGCGGGAACTTTACTGCGCATGTCTCAACCAGATCACGTGGTGTGACGTCTTTCTTTGCTTGGTGGGAAACTCTTGCTTCTGCGCAGTGTACATTAAAATGGCAGCTACATGTTTTCACGTGCTACAGCTTGCTCTTGTGTTGCAATTAAATTGTGGTATTTTAACGCTACTAATGCGGGATAGAATTTATAAGTAAATGGGAATAGAGTAGAAAGAGTGGGTATACAGTGAAACATTTTATTTGTGATTTTAATATTTTCTTCTTTGACTTTATTTAGTTCGTAAATATGGGCCTGGGGTTGGTGAACTGAAAACTCTTGTGACCATGGTTCTGCGCATGCTCCTTGAATGGCTGCCCAGAAAGAAAAGGATGAAGTCAACTTGGACGTCGTCCAAGGCCATAACCTGATGGCCAATATTACTGTATTCATGAATGTCCCTATAAAATTGTAACAATGTACATGAAGAATGTATAAACTTTGTCATGAGACTGGTGGGAAATAAAGCCAATGTATTAAAAGTGAGGGGCGGTATTTTAAGACAAAGGGCTTTAAGAAAATGAATGAAATCAATATGGTGTGAGGATCAACCCCCTGTCCAATCAGAAGTAGTGGCCCCATAATTCTGCAACATTTAGGGGAGGTACATGGGCGTAGAAGGGTATAATAGATATAGTATTAGCTAATTAGTTAGCACAAGCACGGCGTATTGGAGTTAGAGAATCGAGATCCAGACCAGCAGATCGATTGCAGACTGAACCGCTGTCCAGAGAGGTCCTAAGGAGGGGGCGGCGGAGTCCATTAGAAGGAAGTCACGGGAGAATTCGGGGAGAAGCGAAGTACCAGAGAGGGGAACGACGCAGGCGTCGTTGATAGAGAGGTCACCGGTCCTGTCCTGATCCGGGAGGAAGTCTTTGCTCTTCATCCTTCCAGGGTCCTATCTTATCCACCTCCTTGGCCAAGGGGTTTGGTTCTCGCACTTTAGGTAAATATATGCAACCTTTAGTTGCGCTGCTGTCTCTATCTGCTCCTTTCTGAGGGACCGTCGTTAATCGATAATTGATTTCTTGTACTTTCATCCTTGATATGCGATTAAGTATCATGTGGTTCTGTATTTTACTCTGCTAAAACTTTAGATAAATATTTTAAAACTTCTTGACTCAGTGATTATTTCAGAAATTATGAATTGTATAGAACGTCACTCATTTTAAACTTCCCAATTAGCAAAGGATTCATTGGTAAGTCATTACTCTTCAATCGGAAAAGTAATTGGTAGCAGGGATCTTGATAAAGAGTACCAACTGACCCACCAGCGGAAATTGCTAGCGTAGTATGAATGTATGGGCCCAAGTGAGTATTTTGTGTATGAATGCTTGTTGCTAGTAACCCGCTGGATCATCATTCAGCCCCACCCTATGTATAGACAACCTAAAAATCCACATCTGCTCCTTCCTGCAAAGAGATTATTTTCGTATCTGTGGGTGGGACTCTAAAATGGTCCATCTCAGGTCATCGGACGTGTGTCCCGCAGTGATGTAATGGGCACACATCTCGGTGTTGGTCTTCTTGCACCTAATGTTGCTACGGTGTTCAGTCACTCGTATTTTGACAGCTCGAGTGGTCATTCCTATGTACTTCAGCTGACGAACACGTAATCAAATAAATGCAGTTGCGTGTGTTGCAATTTGTGTGTTTAAGTTGTGTCCATGTAAGTGTATCTGTCAATTAAACAGTTTTCATTGCTCGTGCGAGGGGGCAAATGTTACAGTGGCCACAGGGATAATGACCCACTACCTGGGGCAGGTTCCAAAGTTGTCTCTGCATGGGGGGCACATTTGTTTTTGGTCTTATATTGATCAGCATGTCTGAGATTTGCTGTTCTTCTGAAAACAAACCTTGGAGGATTGAGTGTTAAATTCCCAGTCTGTAAAATTTTCCAGTGTTTTCTTATCACTTTTTTAAATCAAGTTGGACTCTGGGGTGTATGTTGTGATGCATATGAGTTCATCTGTCTCTGGTTTTACACGTGATTCTAGGAGGGCCTCCCTGTTGTTGTTGCGTGCTCTTTTGTGTGCAGTTTTTATGTTTTTAAATGGGTACTCGCGTCTAGCCAGGTGAGCTGCTAGGTCATTGGATTGGTTCGTAAAGTCACTCAATTTACTGCAGTTGCGTCTTAGTCACAAAAGCTGCCTATAATGAAGGTTCTCCCGTAGAGCCTTTGGGTGATGGCTACTGAACAATAAAGGGCTGTGACTGTCAGTCGGTTTTTTGAACGTTTTAGTGTGCAGTTCACCCCCGGAGAGACAGATAAGTCTAGAAATGGAAGTTCTTTCTCCGAGGCATTAGCAGTAAATTTGAGGTAAGGGTTCAGATTGTTGATCCACCCTACAAAAAGAGTGACCGTGTCCCTACTTCTATTCCAGAAAAATAATACGTCATCGATGTATCGACGCCATGTGATAATGTTCTCTGTGTAGGGATTAGGGGGGGACAAAATTTGTTTTTCTTCAAAATCTGACATGCATAGACACGCCAGACTGGGAGCAAAGGTGCTGCCCACTGAAGTCCCCTGTATCTGGTGGAATAGACTGTCTTCAAATTGAAAAAAGTTTTCTGTTAGAGCTATGGTTGCGCATTCCACTATAAAGGTTATTGGTGTTAGGGACGTCCAGTTCCTTGATCTCAGAGTTTCTTCTATAAATTCTAGTGTGGCCTGCTGGGGGATGTTTGGATATAAGGCCTCTACATCCAGGGTGACAATAAGATCCATTTGAGGTCTCTCAGTATTAGCCAATGCCTTCAGATTCAAGAAGTCTCTGGTGTCTTGAGCAAAAGATGGAGTATCTTTCACCAATGGTTTCAAGAAATGATCGCAGAATTTTGACAGAGGTTCCAAAAGGGACCCTATCCAGGACACTATAGGTCTTCCTGGTGGAGGTAGGGTACCCTTATGAATTTTCAGCAAAGCGTAGAAGTAGGGTAATCTAGGGTTTTTGTTGGTGAGAAACTCTGCCTCATGTTTTGTAATCCATCCTTGACTCAGGGCGGCTATGACTATGCTGGTGATGTGTATAGTCAAGCGAGGAGTAGGGTCTTCCAACATTGGGCTATAGTACTGATTGTCTTGCAATTGGCGGAGTCATTCTTCATTATAGTCATTGGATGACTATTACAATCGCACCCACTTTATCAGCCCGTTTGATCACAAATTAAGTATAATTCGCCAATTATCGAACGGCTTGGGTCTCCGCATTGGAGACATTGTGGAAGGTCTTGTAGGTCTTATTGCTGTTTATTTCTTTGAGTTCAGCTTGTTCAAATGTAAGCACTTCGTTGGGTACCATATTGGAATTACGTGTGTGAAGGTAGAGGGATTACGTAGTCCTGAGTCTATTTTGGCCATTTCTGGCTTCTCTGAAAACAAAGCTTGCAATTTTATTTTTCGGAAGAAATTATGCAGTTCACAATTAGTTCTAAAATTGACTTGTTTGGGCGTAGGAACAAATCCTAAACCTTTTTGTAATACCTCAGTTTCAACTTCAATCATGGTTCTGGCAGATAAGTTGACAATTTTTCTTCCCTGAATGACTCCTGGATTCCATGTGTTGAGGTTGTGGCGGTTCCTGCCATTGTACATGTTTCTGTTGGTGGCCACCCCTTTATTTTCCTCTTCCCCAGCCTCTGCCTAAAAAAGGTTGGTTGTAGGGGGTGAAGGGCTTTTGTGGGCCGTGTGGGGAAACCTGGGTCCTGCCACATCGGAGGCCCCTGGAAGGGAGGCATCCCATAACCATACATTGTCGGTGGGGGTTCTCTTCTGTTATAGGTGTTACCCCAGCTATCTGAGCTAGAGTTACTGCTATTAAAGGAATTCCTTTTGCGTGAAGATTGGCTATCGTCAGAAAACATATCCCCGTGTAAGGTGAGGTAGTCCTCTTTCGAGTAGGGATATACCTTCTCTTTACTGAATTTTTTAATGTCTTTCTGGAGTTTAGTTACCTTTTGTTTCATGAGGTATTCCTTGTTTTCCAATATTTCGCAATTTATTTCAGCCAACCTGTTTTTGAAGGTTGAGATCGTAATGCTAGCTCTCAGAGCTCCTTCTGCCACAGAGATCTTTATTGTCAAACTGTCTGCTAACCGCTTGGCTGTCTTTATTATAAGGACTAGCCAGTCTCTAGTGCATTTCCATGCCACTAGGGACCATTCCTCCTTGAATTGTGCGTCTTCTAGAAAGATACATGGGACATTGGTCACAATCAATCCGTTCGGAGCTATATTTGCCTGAAGGTATTCAGTCATAATTGCGCCATGCAATATGATCTTTACCAATTGTTTTTTCATTGAGATGATGGAGTTCCAATCACCTCCGTTACTGCTGGCAGCTGCTGCGCCATCTGTACCCAAAATTGATACCAAGACTGACAGGACATAGCTCGAACAAAAAACTTTTTTCAATTTGAAGATTGTCTATTCCATCAGACACAGGGGACTTCAATGGGCAGCACCTTTGCCCCCAGTCTGGCGTGTCTATACATGTCAGATTTTATAGAAAAACACATTTTGTCCCCCCCTAATCCCTACACAGAGAACATTATCACGTCGTCTCTACATCTATGACGTATTAATTTTCTGGAAGGGAAGTAGGGACACAGTCACTCTTTTTGTAGAGTGGATCAACAATCTGAACACTTACCTCAAATTTACTGCTAATACCTCGGAGAAAGAATTTCCATTTCTAGACTTACTTATCAATCTTTCTGGGTGTGAACTACACACTAAAACGTTCACAAAACCGACTGACAGTCACAGCCCTTTATTGTTCAGTAGCCATCACCCAAAGGCCCTACAGCAGAACCTTCCTTATGGGCAGTTTTTGCGACTACGACGCAACTGCAGTAAATTGAGAGACTTTACAAAACAATCCAATGACCTAGCAGCACACCTGGCTAGACGCGAGTACCCACTTAAAAACATAAAAACTGCACAAAAAAAAGCACGCAACAACAGGGAGGCCCTCCTAGAATCACGAGTAAAACCAGAGAGAGGTGAACTCACATGCGTCACAACATACACCCCAGAGTCCAACTTGATTAAAAAAGTGATAAGGAAACACTGGAAAATTTTACAGACGGGGAATTTAACACTCAATCCCCCAAGTTTTGCTTTCAGAAGAACTACAAGTCTCACAGACATGCTGATCGATACAAAAACAAATGTGCACCCCATGCAGTCAACTTTGGATCTGCCCCCGGTAGTGGGTCATTATCCCTGTGGCCACAGTAACATTTGCCCTCACACGAGCAATGAAAACTGTTCAATTGACAGATACATTTACATAGACGCAACTTAAACACACAAATTGCAACATACGCAACTTCATTTATTTGATTACGTGCCCATGTCAGCTAAAGGACATAGGAAGGACCACTCGAGCTGTTAAAATAAGAGTGACTGAGCACCGTAGCAACATTAGGTGCAAGAAGACCAACACCAAGATGTGTGCCCATTACATCACTGCGGGACACACGTCCGATGATCTGAGATGGATCATTTTAGAGTCCACCCACAAATACGAAAAGAAGCTCTTTTTAGGAAGCAGACGTGGATTTTTAGGTTGTCTACACATAGGGTGGGGCTGAATGATGACATCCCATGGGGAGAGCTGAATAGGTAATCCCTCACTCCATCCTTTAAGGACCACACCACTTGTTTTGGATGACTCGTACTGTATTTCCCAACTAGCAAGTTCACATGTATGAGACAACCCCCAGTGTCCCACTGTTCCTTCATACACAGGTCCATGTGGAACTATCACTCCTTTACACACAACCTCCTATATGGAGGGAGGGTAATTTCATATACATACTTTGATAAATAATTGTATGCCATAGGGGCTGTATTTACACAAGTGGGTAGATGGTTTACCTACATCTAGATCCTCCCCACATCGTCTGCCAAGTAATGCCCAGTCTGATCAAGAACTCTGAATACGGAAATAACATTTCCCGTTCCTTCCGATCGTCCGCCCCAATTTTAATGATCCGGATTGTCCCCGACACTCCCAAGATGGCCCCCGCACTAGTCTTCCTGAATTCTGACAGGAAGCACTGCCATGAGTTTAATGCCGCCCTCCCAACTCGCCTCGGAAAGGGAGACAGCAGGGGTAGGTGGATAGGCATTCGCCACGGCAATACGAGTGAGTATGGAATCCCAAGGACACACCTGGCATCTACCGGCCGGGGTAATACGCTTGACTACTTTTAACCCTCCCGGTATGTTATCTAACCTCCAGGTCATGATTGAGCGACACGCTCTGTAGCAATCCTATATGACCTAGACCAACGTAAAAACGGGTGAGTGATTATACTCGAGAACTAACAAGAGGATCTGTTTGTGTGGAAACAATTCACCCAACGACAAACAGCCTACCCTGTCCAAACAAGAGGTGCTGTTCGGAGCATTTTGAAACCCGAACACAGGTACAACAATAAGTGCACCTTGGGTATGAATGGAAATTAAGAATGCCCAACAAAAATAACAGAAACCTCTTTGGTATTTACTCACTGTTTTAGCACTTTAACGAAAGTATCCACGTTCACATATTAAATGTTGCGCATTCTGGTGGTGGTATTTGCGCGTCTCCTGTGCTCGTCACCTTCAACTGCACTAAGGGGCATGCAGGAAATATGATGATAAATATAAGAAACTACAACTCGCTAATACCGAACGATGTTTCACCAGTTTTTAAAAACACCAAACAATGTGTTTGTCCTATGTTTTGTCTGTCGCCTTTTCCTTTCTTTCAGGTCAGTCCAATAAACAAGGTAGAATCTTGCCTTGCTACGTACAGCACGACTGGTTACTTGAACTATCTGCACTCATTGGAGAACCAGTTACGCAGCAGTGCAAGATACAATTTGTCCTTGGTCCTGACGAATTGCCAATAGACCCCTGAGGGGCTGTATGAGGCAAGAAACATGTTGACCACACAACTTTGCAACACGAATGCTCTATAGGCCCATTGCATCTCACATGAGCTACACTGATTTTTTCTAGGTTAGTGAGCCCCACCAATAAAGTTTAGTCAAACCCAGCATCACTAAACCTATTTTAATCACTCCTTTCACTACACTACTTATCAAAGCCCACATACCCTCAATTATCAAATGGCCTAATTAAAAGATCTCCGGCCAAGAGCCCCTTTGCGGGTGCCGTTGGGCATTGCAGCGACGGCTCGACGAGGAGCACGCCCAGATGATGAAGCATGACACCCCTCGGGACGTGTGAGGGCACTTACTCCAATTGGAAGATATCTCACGGACCTGACAAACCTTCCTTGTCCCAGGAACTGCACACCCTTGCATTCAAAAAAGAAATCGGAAACATATCCTATGTGGTGAAGGGTTCCAGGATATCATGCATGTGATTTGGTCCTGCATTAAAATCCTTCCAGAGTGTTTACACACGCAAGATTTATTTGAACTTTGGCTGCAAAACAGCTAGAGGCGTTACGTTTAATGTATCTTTCACATTAATGAAGCCAACGTTTTACTATTTAACGTTTTTTTTTTTTTTTAAACGAAATAAATTGATTTTGTCAATTTCCTGAAGGCATTAACTGTATCTAAGCATAGATTATCGACAATGCATTGCGTGTTTTGTCTACTTTTATTTAAAGCGAATATCAAAACGAAAATTAATTTATAGAGTTAAAGCACAATCCTTCCCCAACCAGTTGCAATCCTTATCACTTCATTAAGTAATTACTGTTAATGGCAGATAATGCCCACTGCAGTTAAAGGCTCCCACACCCTTCCAACAAGCTTTGGCATAGCCAATAGGTCTCGCCTTTGGCACCTTATAAGTGTTTAGCCATGCAACAATTGTGCTGCATAACTGACACCTGGTTAAACACATATACGGTCCCAAAGGCGAGACCTATTAGCCAATAGGTCTCGCCTTTGGGGCCTTATAAGTGTTTAGGCAGAGCTATTGGTTTTGCCAATGTTTTTAAGAGCATTGTGGCTGATGTGCAGCATGTTGAAAAGTTATAATAAAAAAGACATAAGCATTTTTGTTACTTTATATATAACTAAGACGACATTATGTACAACTGAATGACCCAATTAAAAAAGAACAAACATAAGAAAGGTCTTGTCGTTTATTTTGTCGTTGCAATGTTGGCAACTTCTTCCTGCCTATTCTAATGTTGAGGTGGTGCTTAGTGATGTTGAGGTGGTGCTTAGTGATGCTGTGGTGGTGCTGGGGTGGTGCTGAGTGATGCTGGGGTGGTGCTGAGTGATGCTGGGGTGGTGCTGAGTGATGCTGGGGTGGTGCTGAGTGATGCTGGGGTGGTGCTGAAGTGATGCTGGGGTGGTGCTGAAGTGATGCTGGGGTGGTGCTGAAGTGATGCTGGGGTGGTGCTGAAGTGATGCTGGGGTGGTGCTGAAGTGATGCTGGGGTGGTGCTGTAGTGATGCTGTGGTTGTGCTGAGTGGTGTTGTGGTGGTGCTGTGGTGGTGCAGAGTGGTGTTGTGGTGGTGCTGTGGTGGTGCAGAGTGGTGTTGTGGTGGTGCTGTGGTGGTGCAGAGTGGTGTTGTGGTGGTGCTGTGGTGGTGCAGAGTGATGCTGTGGTGGTGCTGTGGTGGTGCAGAGTGATGCTGTGGTGGTGCAGAGTGATGCTGTGGTGGTGCAGAGTGATGCTGTGGTGGTGCAGAGTGATGCTGTGGTGGTGCAGAGTGATGCTGTGGTGGTGCAGAGTGATGCTGTGGTGGTGCAGAGTGATGCTGTGGTGGTGCAGAGTGATGCTGTGGTGGTGCTGTGGTGGTGCAGAGTGATGCAGAGTGATGCTGTGGTGGTGCAGAGTGATGCTGTGGTGGTGCAGAGTGATGCTGTGGTGGTGCCGAGTGATGCTGTGGTGGTGCCGAGTGATGCTGTGGTGGTGCCGAGTGATGCTGTGGTGGTGCCGAGTGATGCTGTGGTGGTGCCGAGTGATGCTGTGGTGGTGCCGAGTGATGCTGTGGTGGTGCCGAGTGATGCTGTGGTGGTGCCGAGTGATGCTGTGGTGGTGCCGAGTGATGCTGTGGTGGTGCCGAGTGATGCTGTGGTGGTGCCGAGTGATGCTGTGGTGGTGCCGAGTGATGCTGTGGTGGTGCCGAGTGATGCTGTGGTGGTGCCGAGTGATGCTGTGGTGGTGCCGAGTGATGCTGTGTGGTGGTGCCGAGTGATGCTGTGGTGGTGCCGAGTGATGCTGTGGTGGTGCCGAGTGATGCTGTGGTGGTGCCGAGTGATGCTGTGGTGGTGCCGAGTGATGCTGTGGTGGTGCCGAGTGATGCTGTGGTGGTGCCGAGTGATGCTGTGGTGGTGCCGAGTGATGCTGTGGTGGTGCCGAGTGATGCTGTGGTGGTGCCGAGTGATGCTGTGGTGGTGCCGAGTGATGCTGTGGTGGTGCCGAGTGATGCTGTGGTGGTGCCGAGTGATGCTGGGGTGGTGCTGAAGTGATGCTGGGGTGGTGCTGAAGTGATGCTGGGGTGGTGCTGAAGTGATGCTGGGGTGGTGCTGAAGTGATGCTGGGGTGGTGCTGAAGTGATGCTGGGGTGGTGCTGAAGTGATGCTGGGGTGGTGCTGTAGTGATGCTGTGGTTGTGCTGAGTGGTGTTGTGGTGGTGCTGTGGTGGTGCAGAGTGGTGTTGTGGTGGTGCTGTGGTGGTGCAGAGTGGTGTTGTGGTGGTGCTGTGGTGGTGCAGAGTGATGCTGTGGTGGTGCTGTGGTGGTGCAGAGTGATGCTGTGGTGGTGCAGAGTGATGCTGTGGTGGTGCAGAGTGATGCTGTGGTGGTGCAGAGTGATGCTGTGGTGGTGCTGTGGTGGTGCAGAGTGATGCAGAGTGATGCTGTGGTGGTGCAGAGTGATGCTGTGGTGGTGCAGAGTGATGCTGTGGTGGTGCAGAGTGATGCTGTGGTGGTGCCGAGTGATGCTGTGGTGGTGCCGAGTGATGCTGTGGTGGTGCCGAGTGATGCTGTGGTGGTGCGAGTGATGCTGTGGTGGTGCCGAGTGATGCTGTGGTGGTGCCGAGTGATGCTGTGGTGGTGCCGAGTGATGCTGTGGTGGTGCCGAGTGATGCGTGGCGGTCAGGATGCTGTGGTGGTGCAGAGTGATGCTGGTGGTGGTGCAGAGTGATGCTGTGGTGGTGCAGCAGTGATGCTGTGGTGGTGCAGCAGAGTGATGCTGTGGTGGTGCAGAGTGATGCTGTGGTGGTGCAGAGTGATGCAGAGTGATGCTGTGGTGGTGCAGAGTGATGCTGTGGTGGTGCAGAGTGATGCTGTGGTGGTGCAGAGTGATGCTGTGGTGGTGCAGAGTGATGCTGTGGTGGTGCAGAGTGATGCTGTGGTGGTGCAGAGTGATGCTGTGGTGGTGCCGAGTGATGCTGTGGTGGTGCCGAGTGATGCTGTGGTGGTGCCGAGTGATGCTGTGGTGGTGCCGAGTGATGCTGTGGTGGTGCCGAGTGATGCTGTGGTGGTGCCGAGTGATGCTGTGGTGGTGCCGAGTGATGCTGCGGTGATGCTGTGGTGGTGCTGCGGTGATGCTGTGGTGGTGCTGAGTGGTGATGCTGAGTGGTGGTGCTGAGTGGTGGTGCTGAGTGGTGGTGCTGAGTGGTGATGCTGAGTGGTGATGCTGAGTGGTGATGCTGAGTGGTGATGCTGAGTGGTGATGCTGTGGTGATGCTGTGGTGATGCTGAGTGATGCTGTGGTGGTGCTGAGTGGTGGTGTGGTGGTGCTGAGTGGTGGTGTGGTGGTGCTGAGTGATGCTGTGGTGGTGCTGAGAGATGCTGTGGTGGTGCTGAGAGATGCTGTGGTGGTGCTGAGAGATGCTGTGGTGGTGCTGTGGTGGTGCTGAGTGATGCTGTGGTGGTGCTGAGTGATGCTGTGGTGGTGCTGAGTGATGCTGTGGTGGTGCAGAGTGATGCTGTGGTGGTGCAGAGTGATGCTGTGGTGGTGCAGAGTGATGCTGTGGTGGTGCAGAGTGATGCTGTGGTGGTGCAGAGTGATGCTGTGGTGGTGCAGAGTGATGCTGTGGTGGTGCAGAGTGATGCTGTGGTGGTGCAGAGTGATGCTGTGGTGGTGCAGAGTGATGCTGTGGTGGTGCAGAGTGATGCTGTGGTGGTGCAGAGTGGTGTTGTGGTGGTGCAGAGTGGTGTTGTGGTGGTGCAGAGTGGTGTTGTGGTGGTGCAGAGTGGTGTTGTGGTGGTGCAGAGTGGTGTTGTGGTGGTGCAGAGTGGTGTTGTGGTGGTGCAGAGTGATGCTGTGGTGGTGCAGAGTGATGCTGTGGTGGTGCAGAGTGATGCTGTGGTGGTGCAGAGTGATGCTGTGGTGGTGCAGAGTGATGCTGTGGTGGTGCAGAGTGATGCTGTGGTTGCGCTGAGTGATGCTGTTGTGTTGCCGAGTGAGAGATAGAGTGAAGATATAATGCCCAATTAGAGAGGGTGGTGAGCGAGAGAGAGAGAAAGGGTGTACATAGAATAAAGAGTGGAGCGGGATAGAGAGAAAGAAGGGGAGAGAGAGTGAATGAAGGAGTTTGAAAGAGAAACAGATAAAGGGGTGAGAGAGAATGAAAGGCTAAAAAAAGATAGAGAGGGGAGAGTTAATTAAGTAGAGAGAATTAGAGGGGAGAGAGAGAGAAGGAGAGAGACAATAAGAGAGGGGTGTGGAGTTTAAATAGAGTGAAGTGACGTGAAAAAGTAACCTTAAATATAGCTTTGTGCTTTGCGCGAATAAATATTTTTTTAAAACTGCGAGAGACAAAAATACTGGTAATTAGGCTGTGACTCCCAATATAAAACAAATAGCGATATAAGGTGAAATCAACCCACCGAAGCAATATTTCTAACTAGACAAAAAAAAGCTTGCATTTCAATGCTAATCGCTGTTGTTTTTCATGTGACTGTAGTCCAGGGCCCTCAGTTGGTAACGTGAGCTGCTGCTGCGATTGAAACATCAGAGTCCAGAGAGTTAATGAGCCATGACGAGGAAATGAGGAAGAGACAGGAAACAACAGATGGCAGCTGCGCGTGCACGCCATCGTGAACTCAAGCTGGTCGCCAGCCGAAAGCCAGTGTTTGCACTTCCAAAACCCGCTTACTAAAACTCTCGGCCAGACCAGCGCAAGCGCTGGTGCAGGCCGAGACCTAAAAACTCCTCGTACATAAATGAGAGCAATAGAGAATCTTGCTTTTTTAATATTTATGGTATAGTTAGATAAAAAATATAGGTATGTTTATGGAAAGATAAAGTATGAAAAAGAATATATACAATCCGTTAACTGTGCCATGCTTTAAATAAAATTCAGCCATTGCCATATATGGTCTATTTTGTTTAAAGACAGTTTAAAAAGAAAAGTTTCGATTTTTTTTTTTAATAGCTTAAGGCTTAGTTCAGTTGATGCTCATTATCTTTGGCTAAAAAGTGGGTAGCGATGGCGAGGAATTTGAACTTGCTTAGAGGATGTACACAAGTATGACTAAAGTGGCAATTTTGAGCTGGGAGCACTTACACTTAAATCTGAGAAAGCTATCTGAACTACGAAGGACTCTTAGTAACCCAACTCTCTTATGCTCAGCAGAGGCGACGCCGTGCCATCTGATCTGCGATTATCGCAGACACGCATTAAAAAAAGATCTGGATAAAAAATCCACCCTTCATCTCATACCGGTTAGGTTAGTTATTAAGATATGTCGCCCATCCTCTATTGTCTCAAACGGCCCTGTCGCAGAAAGCGCTCATCAGCAGGAAGGAATTATTACAGTAACTGTTGGGACACGAGAGCACGTCAACATTTCGTTACTGTCCAGGGGAGTAACCTTTAGAGGAAGAGAAAAGCGAGGGGGAGACTAGAACCACATCCACAATTCAGCTCCCAATATTAACAGAAAGCAGAGCCACGCATACTTCTCCCTCCTGTCTTGTGATTTCCCTCTCCTCACCCCTCCATGGTATTTCATGGCCATCCTTATCCCAAAGTGTACTGTCGATACCACGTATCGCCATGGACGGACCCTCATCGATGTCTCCCTGTCACCCCCACCCCACGAGTCAAATGACAACAAACGAACTCACCTGCCGTGTGTCCACCTCGCTGAACCCTCAATCACCGATTCAAACCTCGCGCCACGCCTGCCCAGCCATCGGAAGTGAAGATCGTAGCCAATCACAGAGCGAACAGAACCAGCAACCAATCTAAGCAGCGAGTGCCTCAACCGCCACGGCCACTGGCGGACGTTTTGGAACGGGTTCCCTGAAACACTCCGAGGAGGAGTTAGAGGGACTGGTGTACAGGCCAACGACGTCATTCGAAGGTGGGAGGGAAGAAATGATAGAGCTGGGAGTGGGAATTTACAGTAGTTAGTTATGTTTGTGGCAATGTCTGCACAGGAATTGGTAATTTTGTTGAAGACCCCGGTCTTTTTGAGCAAAAAAAGGATATTTTGGAGGTGGGCGAGCCAGCAAATTAACAGCAATTGCTCGGATCTTAGAGCCCGTGTACGAGCCGACCCCTAAATATTGTATGTAAATCGTACAACAAACCACGTAAAATATGATAAAGTTTCGTCAAAAGTAAAAAAAGTATTTCTTTAACACATGGAAGCTTTGAAATTAATAGGGCACGTTATAGCACTTTGCTGCGAAGAACTTATTAAAAGTGATGGTTTTGTACAACTGATAGTCTGAACTCACATATTTGAAAGTGATTTATGTGTGATAATGAAGAAAAACGATTTTTGGTGAAATAAAATATTTGCCTAATATAACACAATTTAATCTGGGGTGCCGCGATTTATCCAGGTTTTATAGCTTCATCTTGTACAAATCAGCCAGTAAATGGATGTCTAGTTTTTAGGTCTCGGCCTGCACCAGCGCTTGCGCTGGTCTGGCCGAGAGTTTTAGTAAGCGGGTTTTGGAAGTGCAAACACTGGCTTTCGGCTGGCGACCAGCTTGAGTTCACGATGACGCGCAGCTGCCATCTGTTGTTTCCTATCTCTTCCTCATTTCCTCGTCATGGCTCATTAACGCTCTGGACTCTGATGTTTCAATCGCAGCAGCAGCTCACATTACCAATTGAGGGCCCTGGACTACAGTCACATGAAAAACAACAGCGATTAGCATTGAAATGCAAGCTTTTTTTGTCTAGTTATAAATATTGCTTCGGTGGGTTGATTTCACCTTATATCGCTATTTGTTTTATATTGGGAGTCACAGCCTAATTACCAGTATTTTTGTCTCTCACTGTTTTTTTTTAAAATATTTATTCGCGCAAAGCACAAAGCTATATTTAAGGTGATTTTTCCGCGTCACTTCTTCACTCTATTTAAACTCCACACCCCCATCTCTTATTGTCTCTCTCCTTCTCTCTCTCTCCCTCTCTAATTCTCTCTCTACTTAATTAACTCTCCCCTCTCTATCTTTTTTAGCCTTTCATTCTCTCTCACCCCTTTATCTGTTTCTCTTTCAAACTCCTTCATTCACTCTCTCTCCCTCTTTCTCTCTCTCTCTCTCTATCCCGCTCCACTCTTTATTCTATGTACACCCTTTCTCTCTCTTTCTCTCTCACCACCCTCTCTAATTGGGCATTATATCTTCACTCTATCTCTCACTCGGCAACACCACAGCATCACTCAGCGCAACCACAGCATCAATCAGAGCCAGCACAGCATCACTCAGCACCAACACAACACCACTCAGCACCACCACAGCATCACTCAGCACCACCACTCAGAACCACCACAGCACCACCACAGCACCACCACTCAACACCACCACAGCATCACTCAGCATCACCACAGCATCACTCAGCACCACCACAGCATCACTCAGCACCACCACAGCATCACTCAGCACCACCACAGCATCACTCAGCACCACCACAGCACCACTCAGCACCACCACAGCATCACTCAGCACCACCACAGCACCACTCGGCATCACTCAGCATCACCACAGCATCACTCAGCACCACCACACCACCACTCAGCACCACCACAGCATCACTCAGCACAGCACTACCACAGCATCACTCAGCACCACCACAGCACCACTCAGCACTACCACAGCATCACTCAGCATCACCACAGCCCCACTCAGCACCCCAACAGCACCACCACAGCATCACTCGGCACCACCACAGCATCACTCGGCACCACCACAGCATCACTAAGCACCACAACAGCATCACTAAGCACCACCACAACACCACAACACCACTAAGCACCACCACAGCATTACTCAGCAGCACCACAGTATCACTCTGCACCACCACAGCATCACTCTGCACCACCACAGCATCACTCTGCACAACCACAGCATCACTCAGCACAACCACAGCATCACTCAGCACCACCACAGCATCACTCAGCACCACCACAGCATCACTCAGCACCACCACTGCATCACTCAGCATCACCACAGCACAACCACAGCACCACTCAGCACCACCACAGCATCACTCAGCATTACCACAGCATCACTCAGCACCACCACAGCACCACTCAGCACCACCACAGCACCACTCAGCACCACCACAGCATCACTCAGCACCACCACAGCATCACTAAGTACCACAACAGCATCACTCAGCACCACCACAGCATCACTCAGCACCACCACAGCATCACTCAGGACTACCACAGCATCACTCAGCATCACCACAGCATCACTCAGCATCACCACAGCATCACTCAGCACCACCACACCACCACTCAGCACCACCACAGCACCACCACAGCATCACTCAGCACAGCACCACCACAGCACCACTCAGCACCACCACAGCACCACTCAGCACCACCACAGCATCACCACAGCCCCACTCAGCACCACCACTCAGCACCACTAAGCACCACAACAGCATCACTAAGCACCACCACAACACCACTCAGCACCACCACAGCATCACTCAGCACCACCACAGCATCACAGCACCACCACAGCATCACAGCACCACCACAGCACCACTCAGCACCACCACAGCATCACTCAGCATCACCACAGCACCACCACACCACCACTCAGCACCACCACAGCACGACCCCAGCATCACTCAGCACCACCACAGCATCACTCAGCACCACCACAGCATCACTCAGCACCACCACAGCACCACCCCAGCATCACTAAGCACCACCTCAACACCACTCAGCACCACCACAGCATCACTAAGCACCACCTCAACATCACTCAACACCACCTCAGCATCACTAAGCACCACCTCAACATTAGAATAGGCAGGAAGAAGTTGCCAACATTGCAACGACAAAATAAACGACAAGACCTTTCTTATGTTCTTTTTTTATTGGGTCATTCAGTTGTACATAATGTCGTCTTAGTTATATATAAAGTAACAAAAATGCTTATAAGTCTTTTTTATTATAACTTTTCAACATGCTGCACAGCAGCCACAATGCTCTTAAAAACATTGGCAAAACCAATAGCTCTGCCTAAACACTTATAAGGCCCCAAAGGCGAGACCTATTGGCTAATTGGTCTCACCTTTGGGACCGTATATGTGTTTAACCAGGTGTCAGTTATGCAGCACAATTGTTGCATGGCTAAACACTTATAAGGTCCCAAAGGCGAGACCTATTGGCTATGCCAATGCTTGTTCTTTATGTTAAGGCTTTGTTTTGACCTTTAAGTGCATTTTTGTTGCTGTTTTTAAATATAGCGAAAACTTGACTCGAAGGCCGTGCATTTCACAGGAGCACCAGTTACATTAGGATGTGGTCCGTCGGCTAGATTGCCGACTTTGGTGCTGGAAACCAAGGTTCAAGCCTCGGGGTCGCGTCCACATCCTGTGAATCTGGGCAAATCACTTAATCTCCCCGTGTCTGAATGTGTCCTTGTGTAACGTATCCGGTGCTCATGTAAAGCGCTCCAGTACCTTCGGGTCGAGTTCGCGCTATATAAATCTGCCTAAAAAAAAAGGTCACAGGCATTGTTTATCAGGGGCGGCTACTCCACTAGGGCGGAGTAGTGTCGCCCCACTGATTTCTCGCAGTGCGAGAAGCAGAAACATAAAATGGTAAAACTACCATTTTATGTTTCAGCTTCTCGCACTGTGAGAAAGCAGAAGGGTTTGGTTGGGGCGGGCAGGTGGGCGGGTCTGCTCTAGGGCAGGACAGGAGTGGCTTGGCCACGGCTGAAGGCACTGACTGTTTGGTCAGCCCTCTGGGGCCGACCAAACCAGTCATGCACACTCTGCCTTTTCTCCATGTAAGCTAAATGCAGTTTACATGGAGAAAATGGCCTCCCCATAGGTGCCTGGCTGGGTGCCGTCCCAACCAATCACAACGCTGCCATTGCAGCGTTGGGATTGGCTTAAGGGAGGGAGGCCGCCTGCTTCCTGTTCCTGCCGGAGACGCAGGACCTGGGAAAGGTCAGTTTACATTTTTTTATTTAAAAACCCTTCCGCGCGACCACTCTCCCGCCCCCACCCCCCGCGCGATCCCGCCCCCACCCCCTTCCCGTGAGCCCGCCCCCACCCCCTTCCCGTGAGCCATGCGGCCAGCGACTGTTGTTTATAGGCATAGGGGAGATTAAGTGATTCGCTGAGAGTCACAGTATGTTCAGCCGACGCAGAGACTCAAATATGGTTCCCCAGTTCTACAGTCAGCAGCTCAGACTGGGAAACGGCCACTACAACGCGGCCGTTTCCACGCAAACCTTAACCACGCATGCATTACAACGCATGCGTGGTTGCACGAAACCTTTGCCACGCATACCTTTACTACGAGATACGTAGTAAAGGCATGTGTGGTAAAGGCTAAAATTAGAAAAGGGGCTTGGGGAGTCTCCCCCAAAATAAAAAAAAGCGTGGGAAAAAAAGGGGGCTTGGGCAGGGTCTCCCCCCCCCCCAAAAAAACGAACCTGATGTCACGTCGCGAAGTGGAGGCAATCGGCGTCGTTTGAGAGGAAACGGAAAGAAACTTCCGCTTCCTCTTTACGACGTACGACGTCACCAAGGAAGATGAAGGAGAGGAGACGACGTGAAGAGGTAAGGGGAATTTTAGTTTTTAAAAAAAATATATATAAGGATTGAGGGTTCAGGGCAGGGGCAATTATAAGAAGGATTGGGGGCTGGGGGTCACGTAAGGGTACAGGGGAGGGGTATAACCTTTACCAAGAGTATGCCCTTACCATGCATAAATTTACAACGAAAATCGTTGTAAAGGTATGCGTGGTAAAGGAATATTCGTGGTAAAGGTTATGCGTGGAAATAGCATTCCGTTGTAACGCATGCGTGGTAAAGGCATGCGTTGCAACGGAATGCGTTGTAACGACATACAACCGCTCAGACTGTAACAATGCATCCTGGTTAAAGAGAGGGAGGCAGGCAGAAGCCACATGATAGCTTGGCTCATTGTGAGCTTGAAGTTCCAACAGGACCTCAAGCTTAGCCAGAGCCAGGCTTAGGCTCGAGCCTAACTCGAGCTTTCAGTGGCTTGCCCACCTCTAATTTTTAGCATTCTCCCAGTTAAAAATGTGTTCATTCCAATGGAAGTTAATGGTTCCCCCAGACCAGTGGTCTAAACATTTTATTTTGTTTGCCAATTTCACTTCAGTTAACAATGTTTGGTTGCAGCCATTTCCCCCACTCAATGGCTCTACTGTTTGATACTTTAGTAAGTAAAGAGTCAAATAGCCTTATCAGATGCCTAACCTTTCATCCCTTCATGTACTTCAAATGAACCGCTCAATTTTAGGCTTAACACAACCATATATGTCAGTCAGGGTAGGTTCATAGAGCGTTGTGAGTGATGCAGATCGTTTTGTATACAGTTCTAACTTTAATGTGAAGCCATTGGAGTGTTAGAAGTACCAGTTAGTGGTGGGAGAGCCATAGAATGAATATGAAGAGCCGAGCCTGGAGTATGGCTTGGTTCTGAGAGCAAAAGCTTGTGCTGAGCAGACAAAAAATGTTAATCTTCTCTCACGGTCTCTCTCATTTCCTATCTGCATTCTTTCTTCCTCTTTCCTTGTCATGCTATCTCTCTCCCTCTCTGTTTCAATCCTCTCTGTCTCCATTTTCTCTAGTTGCCCTCTCTTTTCTTCTCCTCCATCTGGCTCTCGCTAGCTTTCTTTCACTTTTGCTCCCTGTGTCTCACTATCTCGCTTATTCTTTGTCACTCTCCCTCTCACCTTGTTTCTCCTTCTGCCTGCCTCTTTTTCTTTCTCACTTTCTCTCTTGTTGTGCTCAAAAACTGGATGCACAAATAACTGAGCAGGTTGATCACCTGCTGTGTGTGCGGTCTCAAGGTGCATGGTCTGTATTTCGGACCCACTCCACTTTTCATTCATGTTAAAAAAAGTAATGGAACCAAGGGATCTCTCTTGTTTAATACTCCAACAATACCTAGCTGTAGAATGTAGTATGGGGAGGACGGAAAGGACATCAGCTCTCTTGTAAGTTTGACAGAGCATTCCTGAGGCGCCACATTCATTTCACTTGTGCCTAGAGTTATGCTAATAAAACATACACATTTACGGCAGCTGTGGAAATACAATAGCCGCACATCCAACAGTGGTGGTAAGGGTATATTTCAATTACTTGTGTATGTCAAGAGACAAAATGGTGCTACCACAATGCCAAAATACCCGCTACCTCAGGATCTCACACATGCTGACAGCCAAATGCTCCAGCTATCATAAGACAGATACAATGTAGCATCAGAGCACTCTCATATGTTAGACATTAATAAAGTCCACAGTTCTCAAAGTCACCTCTTTAGTCAACATTGGCTGGTTGGTGGCTGATTAACATAGAGAATGGAATGGATCGTGGGAGGTAAAAAGCAACCTTGAAAATGGGGAGGGTGATAGAGAATAAGCACCACGTTGATCGGAATCGACAATTTAAATAGAATGTGTGAAATTAACTTCATATTAAATCAAATGTTTTTTAATTAATGAGTTAAGGTGGGAGTGAGGGTGGTAGGTAAGAATGTGAATTGAAAGTGGGAGGGAAGAAGCAACATATAAATAGGTTTTCTTAAAAATGTATTGGGATTTAGGCAGCATTGGGATTGTTTTACCTTTTTTATGTGAGATGCTGGGGGGCAATCTAGACAATGGGAGGGGCAGTGAAAAGGAATAAACAACCTGACTAATGGTAAGGGTTTTATTAAATAAGCAGCACGCACATTGGAATGGGGGGTGTAATTGGAAAGTGTCCAATAATATTTATATTGAAGTAAAATACTTTTAATATGTTGTTGGCCTTTAAGTCCATTGTATTAATTAAAATGTATTTTAGTTGCTAGTGCATGCACCATTTGTTTTGAGATGTGAAAAGCTTTGTGTGAAAAATAAGCAGTGGAAGCACACCAGTAATAAGGACATGTTTAAGCTGAGAAATAGAAGAAGAAGAAAAAGGCCACATACCTATTGGTTTATGTCGATGGTTTTGTTGCCATTATACTCCAAATAAATACTTAAAAAATACAAGTGTTTTAATATTTGTATTTACATTATTATCAAATTATATTTATGAAATTATTTTGAACTGTCTAAAAGCTACATGTTTTCAAATATTGCATGTTCTAAAAATAGTTTACAATCTATTGTTTATAATTTCATTTGACTAAATTCCTTTATAATTTTTGTAGTAAATCCATTACAAAAAATCACATCACAGGTAATCAAAAGATGTGGTATTAATGCATCCTCTAAGTCTTCAACATGTAGGTCAACGATGAACCAGCCCCTTAGTAGTTCATTAGTGATTTCTATTGACTGAAAGTTTTCAGTATTGGTAACTTGTGTAGCTAAAGTACTTTTTTCTTCAATAGTATATTCAATTCCATATATGTGGATTATGATAGTCGCTAGTGGTCCTTCTGTTATCGGTGAACAACAATTGAGTAATTAGTTATTGTTACATTTATTAAATCTTCTTAATTTTTTTACAAATGTTTGTAATCTTACTTGAAGTTGGCTGTGTTTTGTAGAGTTTAATATTTTTCTCTCCTTTGGAATCGTATTGTTACATGAGTTATTTTACTGTATTCTCAAATGTTTACTGGAAACTGGCTTGCTTCTCTCTCTAGCGTTATTTTAACACAGTCCGTTGAGTCTTTTATTGTGCTCGATTTTAAGGTGTTTGTTGTCCTGTTATAAAGACAGTTTTTGTGGCTTATTCCTGTAAACATCAAATATTGAAATGTTATTTTGTGTGTAGATTACATTGTATTGTTAGTTGTATTTTAGAATGAAAAGGAGTAAAACGGAAAGAGGAAGTATTAGATAGTATGCAAAGGATGAAAGAGAATGTGAAAGAAGGAAAGATCAAGTTTTTATGTGATAGAGCCAAGGAATTTTATTGTGAAACAGAGGAAGGATGTGAAGATGAGTAGATAGGAATTAATTAAGTAGTTTGTTTTTTATTATGCATATTAAGTGATTTGTGGTAAATACTGACGTATGTAATCAGTTTGTGGTAGTGTATAGAATGGAATATGTGTTTCCATTTTCCTAGTGGCCACGAGAAATGTCATATGATAACAACAGTGTTTCTTTTCAAAAGTAAATTTAAAGATGTTATTGAAAGATAGGTGAATGAAGAGCATAGTATGAAGGTGTGTGTAAAGGTATTGTATAGTTGTTTGTAGGTCGTTTTAGGGATTGAGAAATGTATGCCTAATGCAAGAGTTGTGTAAATAAAATGTATTGTCAATTATATGAGGGAAAGTAAGTAAAGTGCTGTGCAGAGTGTGAAGATGTTGGTGATGGTTGTATTAAGAGTATCATTTATTGTAATGTAAATGATTTGTTGATGTATGGATTGCATTTATTCTACAAATTAGAAACAGATTTTGTATTTTTGATAGAGTTATGTTTGACTATAATTTCTTACCTCAATGAAAGTTCCAGAAACAGTCATAAGAGTTTTTACATTTGCTTCTTTTCTAGTTTTAATTGACGACGTTGGTAGAGCAGGTGGTTGTGTAAATATTCTGCTTGAGGCATAATTAATTTTGGTAATGTAATTGGTGGTATTTGTGTCACATTTGTTTTTCGTAATTATAATGGTATTGTTCTTTACAAGAAAATTTAAAATTAGTATTCCATAATTTTCTTTAGTTTGGTTATATTAGTCTTCGTTGCAGCAGGTTGCTTTTATAGTTCACGTCGTGTCTGCTAAAGCTAGATGACATAGAACGTTGTTTTCTTGTTTTGTGTTTTTTTAGTATGTTTTTGTTGTACATTTGATGGTATTTGCTTTGATTGGTACTTGATGAGGTTTGTTCCCATCGTTTGTTGTTTTTCCAGTAATGTCTTGAAAGGAAATCATCTGCAAAGAGAAACAAGCATTGGCATAGCCAATAGGTCTCGCTTTGGGACATTATAAGTGCTTAGCCATGGAACAGTTGATGTTGCACCAAGGATATTGTGCTGCAGAATTAAATACTTATAAGGTCCCAAAGACGAGACCTATTGGCTATGCCAATGCTTGTTTTATATGCTGGTGAAACCTTATTGCGCACTGGGGTGAAGCTGCATTAATTGGTATACATTGGAAATAGTGTGAGACCACTCAAACAATACATCCAGTAACATCACAGAGTGATTAAAAATGGTAACTTCGAGCTATCTGCTGGCAACACATTTTCAAGAAGTACATCCAAAGGATGCACATTTTGGTTTCATGTAGTTGAAAATATTCACATTCACAGCAGAATGTTGTTCACCGTTTGTAAACCATTTGTAATGAGTCAGACTGGGTTTCGCCAGATGATAGTACGGAAAGAAGGGGAGAGGAAGGGAGGAGAGGGAAGAGAGGGCAAGAGATGAAGAGAAGAAGAGGGAGGGCGGGGCAGAGAGACGTACTGAAAAGCAGGAGATGGGGTGAGGAAAGAGGTGGATTGAGGGAAGGACAGGCAGAAAGAACTTGATTTTATATAGTGTCTCGGACTATACTGCAGTTGTTTCTAAGCGCTGTAAATAATGGGTGTTACAATTATACAATTAATAGTACTCAAAACAGAGCTTCAGGAGCAGAATGCAGTGGAAGGGATAGGGCACAAGCGTAATTTATAGCAAGAGTAATGTGAGGTAGCGGAAGGGGCTGGGGAGAGGGAGGAAAGAGGAGAAAATGGACAAGAGCAAAACCAGAGGGGAGAGTGACGGGGCTGAGCATGCCAGCAAATGGCGACTGTAGAGTAAAACGATGCGCTATGAAAAGGGAGCGTGGAGAAGACGAGACAGGTGATAGGACAAGAGCTAATGGGGGCGCGTAGATTAGAGGAGTTGGAAATTATGGGCGCCAACGACCTTGAGAAGCAGGTGCAACTAAGAAAGGAGGACGCGCGGTAAGGTGAAAGGTCAAGACAGAAGGGAAGATAAGAAGAAGGTGTAAGACAGAAAGAGAGTCCGAAAAGACGTAATAAAGAATATAGAGAGAGAAGGTGACTCAATGAAGCGTGTGGCGAGGGAAAGTAGAGAAAATAGAGAGAGAAGTTAAACGGGGAAGAAGAAAGTAGGCGAGAGTTGAGAGAAAGGGGAGGGGACAGTCACGGCGGAAAGAATACAGAAAGGAGACAGAACAGGTAGAGGACAGAAGCCACAGCAAAGGGGAGGGGAGAGAAAAGGGAGAGAAGAGAAAAGAGAGAGGAGAAAAGGCATGGGGTGGTATGAAAATGAGAAAAAAAATGTGTGACATAGAACGATGACACTAGAAGGAACAGCGGAGAAAAAAGCTGGATGATATAAATAAGAGACGCTTTGGGGTCTGAGGAGTGAATGGGAGAACGAGGAAAGAAAATCCGAAGATAAATAAGGATGGAAGAATAAGAAAGAAACAAGAAGAAAAGTGCAGTCGCCATTGTTGCCGATTAGGAGCGGTGTTGAAGATGTGGAAACAGAGTTGGGCGAGCTGCGCGACGGGATGTGTGGGCAAGGAAAGAGGCGCGCGCTTGGGAGAGCAGTCTGCTCTTTTTCAAAGCACATACTCGTGCTTGTGGCGCGCCGCTGCGCACTCCCGCAAGGCGTATGCCGCCACTAGCACGAGTATGTGCTTTGAAAAAAAGCTGCACAACGGCTAAAGGTCTCCTATGCAGCGCGCATTGGCGAGACCTAAAAAGGGGGCCATGCATGAGTATCTTTGGTGGTTGGCTCTGCTGGTAAATCATTACGCGCACTCTCAAAGGTTGTGTGCATCAGGGGAGGGTTAGTGGGGCGCAGGGCCTAGTTATGGGCCAGGCCATGTGGCCAATCCCACACTGTGCATGGCTAAAGGCCGTGCACGGTGGAAGGTGGTCACCTGTGGGGGACTGGCCGCAGGACCTGGCCTTTGGCCATGTGTGGCAGGGAGCTGACATAGTTACGTATACTAATAAAATATTGCTCTACATTAAAAAAAAAAAACTTACAAATTCACTGAAAAAAACTAAGGTTAACGTTACGTCATAGTTAGTTGAAAATTCAATTTTAACGTAACATTTTAAACTAAAAGATAACCTCTGAAATTCTTCAGTGATAGTTAACTGAAGTAACTAGAACTCGTGCCCTCACCATACACTGCTTATGGCCTCACATATTTCATCATTCATGACATGTTCTATGACATCATTGATAACATCACTGATGACATCTGAAATGACATCATTGATAACAACACTGTACATGGCGGAGGAGCTCACGGGTTCGGAAATTGCAAGGTTGACTCAGACTTTCATCTTTTGAGGTCAATAAAATGAATACCAATTTCAATTGGGTAATAGTTAAAAATATATATGCTGCATGTGTTCAAGCCTAATCATGAAAGAAGAAAGAAGTAGTAGCAAAGCTTTTGTCTGGGAATAGGAAGTGGCAGTAAACAGGGCCATGCTAGCAGCATGTTTCCAGGAAAGCAATCGGTCCAGGGCACAGTTGGGCATAATATCCTTCTGCTGCTCTAGTGTCAGTTGCTTAGGAACAAATAGTCAAGAAGGCAGGTAGAATGCGTACCCATCTGATGTTGTGTCTTGACTGTACAAAAATGCAGTACAGTTACCATGCATGGTCTCTCTGACTAGCTTAAAGTAAGTTAGGATCCTCAATGATTTTATTGCACATCATTTCCTATGTGGACTGTCAGCCAGTTTGCCGGCTATGTGGGGGCTGTTGGCTAGTCTCTGTTTCAAAGGCTGTTTTTTCAAGTTTTCTCAACTCTCATACAGCATTTCACCAGTTTGCAATTCAGCTTCTGTGTCCGTTGATTTAAAACAGGCTATAATGGCCTGTCTACAGTGACGTAGCCCCCTGCTGTTGAACATCGCTTTTTAGTATAATCTTACGATCCTCCAGTGTGGTCTTACACAGATAGATTGAGTGCAGCATTGTTTCAGGGCCTTGTCCGCATAGCCGGCATTGCTCCCGTCCCTCGACGCGTTGCCGTGGCGGCAGATGTAAGAGTGAGGGGAGGCACCCCAGGCGATATTTCAAGAACCTCCCTTTGATATAAGCATTAGACCCACAGCAGAGGTAGGGTTGGGGTTTCAGCGTGATGTAGCTGGCTATTGTCATCCAACCGTGGGGTCACCTGGAGTATGCTTCTTTATCAGTCAGCATTGAAACTTGCTTTGTTAGTTTGTTCACCATGGTTTTAAATTGAAAATAGCTGATCTGTGTGTCCCATAAAGAGTTTAGACCAAGAGTTGCCAGTGACGATGCAAGGTAGGCTCTAGCTGCCAATTACCTGCCATAGTTGATAGTTGAGAGTCTGTGTGCTGGCATTTTTAAACTTAAAGTAGCATAGAAGGATATGGAGAAGGGGGATCTTGGAATGTAAACAAGGTGTAGGTGACTTGAAGAGAACGGGCAGGGTCTCCCAAAAAGTCACAGTAGTACAACTCGGAAAATATTGCGTTTATAAAGATCTGGGTGGAGAAGAAGCTTAGATGTGTGCTATGAAGTGTTACTTTTTAACAAAAATATACACAGGTGGACTAAAACAGTTTACTTTCTACATCAGTGTTCCCAAAAATGTAGGTGATGTTTGGTGGGTAGCGAAAGACCAAGCAATAAATAAAGATGCCTTTAAATTCTGAAATTATCTGGTCACATTTTCTTCGATTCGAGGACAGAGGTCAATTAGACAGAGGTCAAATTTCAAGCTATGTCTTCTGACAAATTACTGCTTACTGTTTTAACATGTGGATTGGTGTTTACAAACTCTTCTCACTTTGCAGTCAGAGAAAGAAAAGTCTTGCTGGGGTAGAGGAAGCGTGAAAGGAAAGGGGTGTGATTGTTTCTAACACAGAACACAAGATAAGGGCCTGTAAATTAACAGTACACATTCAGCAGTTAGAAAAGCAAAAATGAAGCACTTTTTGTAATTTTGAAGTGTGATGAAATCAAACAATTTAATGGGATCAGAACGAATCAAGACACTTTAGTTGGTGATGCACAAATTATAACTATTCACTGAAACTCAATTTCCACACATCATTTGTGTATAATATAGTTCATCATTAAAACTGTATGGCTGTGCAAATTAAGTGGCCCTTCAGTGAAAAATGTACTGTCTGTGAATGACAGTGTGCTGCCACGCGATGCTTTATTTAACATTAAAACGTCTCCCATCTCATGTCTGTTAAAGCTAGGTGGGTCGCAAATGTTTGTCGTTCTAGAAATTGGGTTGTGGTTCTAAAAAGTTTGGGAAGCACTGTTTTACATCATTTAGAAGTTCCAAAACATATATAATAACTTGGTTTTATAAATTAGTGACAGGTTCAAACCCCAAGGAAGGCGACTCTAATCTTGTATCATTCAGAGCTACATGACATATCATTGACATGGCATTAGCAACACCTTTTGTTAGAGCGACAGTGAGCGCTTTAGAGAAATTACAATATATTCCAGACCTTCATCAAAATTCATCATAAAGTCAGGGTTAGCTGAAGGTGTCACAGAAAATATAGGTGCCTTTGTAAAAGGCCTAAAAATTATTATGGTGATAAGAAATAGGTATCATTTCCAGTATTGCTATAGACAGCAACGTGTGGATCTAAGCTTGTTGGGTTCATCTTAGCTTGATATGTTGATCTAGTTTGATCTTAGCATTAACTGCCCTGGAATTAATCACTTTGGATCTCTGTTTCAGAGATGTGTGCATTCTGAAGTTAGCAGATTCCAATAGCAGTAAGAGAGCACTGTGGATTCATGCACTAGCTGCACAGGCATCCGATTATCAATCTTGGTAGGATTAAAGGGTGAGTTGACCCTGCTAAATTTAAAACTAATGGCTTTCAAATTTCACACTTTGTCAAGTGAGTGCTTAACCATCTTGCGGGCTTTAATCACCTTTATTCATTAATTTAACCAACCATAACTAGCCTGCTCTAGATGGAGGTGCATGCATTGCATTTGCTAAGCAAAGTGTGGCGCAGGAAAATGCACCTATTGCACCAAAATACCTAGAGATGTACACAGTATATTGCAGTTCTGAAATGAAGAAAGCTGTGGTGCAGTTTTGATTGGGTGTAGTTCCGCCCTGAACTTAGCAGAGGAAACAGAAGTCATACACCAAATCTAATGAGCGCAAGCCATGACCCGAAAGCAATCCATTAAAAAGAATATGAATCCAGGCAGCTACTCTGGGTAAGATAGGGCATGGGCAGACCTCCTGTGTGAGGTGGGTTAGTCAGAGGAAGTGCATGGACTCGTTAGCAACTCCAAGAATCCGCCACCTAGGCCAAATGCGTGTATGCTAACCCTGACCCTAGATTAGGCAGGATGAAGCGTACGAAAAGGTGGTGTGATTCATTTTCCTCACTAAAGTCTCAGCTCTTTATTTTAACTTGCATTGGAAGTTTGCATTATTTATATGAGCAATCTACACAGCGTTTACTACTATAGAAATAAATAACCTATTACTCATTAACAGACATAGGTTAACCTTGGACATACAACTATGCCTAAAGGCAAAGCAGCCGAATTGAAAAAGGGCAATTAAATTTGAAAATAAAGTTGAATATTTAGCCAGGCTAGTAGTAGCACAGTTCCAAACCCAGACAAGCTCTTTTTTTCCTGGCTAACCTGGCCACATTCCATTCTGTCTGGCTAAACATCGACCGACATTGGGAGCAACTGTCTGGTTTACTGAGCTGAGCGCTAGGTGGCGATATTTGTGGAGATCTACAGGCTATGAGTTCGAATTCCAGAAAGAACAGTATCTGCCTAGTGGGGACGGGACACTCTGTATCAAAAAGTGATTAATAATAGTAATACCTATTTACAGGGTTAAAATGGCCGAGGTGCGGGATGAAGCGATCTTTAAAACAAAGTTATTAATATTATGAGGAGTGTAGAGAAGCCTAAACAACGTAAGGGGAGCATGCAGATTTTAGAGTGAGCTAAAGAAAATACATCTTTATTCACAACTCGTTGCCAGGTTCATCGAATATTTATTGGCCTGAAATAGGCTCCATGTGGTTTCATCCCGTTTATGCATGGGGGAGTCTCTGGAGGGTAAAATAAAGACTCACACTCGGTACACTGTAAACCTATTCCAGTTTTGGGCCGGTTTCAAAGTTAAATCCACCTCTCTCGGAAAAGCTTGCAAATCCCCCCTGGTGGTTGCGTCCACTTTCCCCAGGTTGCATGAGAAAGACACAAAGCTGTGGTCTCCACAGAGGGTGTTCCATACACACAACCACTTGCTGTAGTGCTTTGTCCACTTGTAACAGAATCTGGAGAAGGCCTGGGGGGAAATGTCAACAAAGGAAAGAAAGCAAACGCAACCTGGGGGCTGGGTTCAGCCTGTAGTGCTGCTTCCGGGAAGGGCAATGTCCTTCTGGGGAAATTGGGCGCATTGTTTATGCAGAACAAACCCAGAGGCGATTAATCCCGTCAAAGGCAATTGCCACAAAATTAGCTAAATGAATTCATGAACATGAAAGAAAGCCCCACAGCTTATCGGCACAATGCCGGCGCTGTCTGGATGCCACAGTGAAAGCCGGGCGCTCGGCCAACTGCCATCTCATTATGCGAGGAAGCTGCGCAAAAAAGTGCAGCAGGCCTAGAAGTGTCCTGAAGAACTGCAAAGAAATACATTTCAAGCATGAAAATCAGGGTGCTCTTTCCACAGCTGGGCAACGGGCACTGCAGTAAATTTACCGCTTACTACAAATGACTGAAAAGAACGGTGTCAGTTTTTGCATTCTCTTCGAACTTTCCAACGTTTTTTGCGCCCACTAGAGCCATTGCTTGTTACCCTGCAGCAATTTTCAAGGTTACTGCAGTGTGACAGGCTGTTTAGTCGGGATTAGGGTCTTCTGGCGGTCCCGGGCAGCTATTTAGTAGAAGTCTTTTAACCTGGTTGGAGACGAATGATAACTAAACAGAAGCACGTCACACAAATCACCGTGCATAAAGCATGCCCCAGGTCAAAGAAAACGCAGCTCTTGACCCACGCATTCTTTGAAACACTGGAGAATGCAAAAGTAGTAAAAAGAAAACGCTTAAGTAAACATGTCCCAACCATAACCGGCCTTGGATGTTATTTTCGTTCCGAGTTTGCGCACCGTGTGTAGTAGATGTGACACGTCAAACAGACGTGTACTATAAAAACACACTGCAAGGAAAACAATCGCTTTACAAAAAAAAACGAAAGTGAAGTACAGCTATGGAAAGCGAGAGAAAAGCCAGATGGCGCCTCACCGCGCGCTGTAAGGGTGCCGCGAGGAAAGCCAGATGGCGGCTGTGCGCGTAACCGCAACCTTGAGGCCAGCAAAAGCGTGTGGTCGGACTTTTTAAAAGCCCACTTACTAAGGGGCCGATTCCGATTCGGGCCGGAATTCTCTCCGACCGAGCCGGACCCGGAGAGAATTCCGACCGAATCGGACCCTAGCAGTCCGACCGAACGAGTACGATGCGTTCGCATGCAATCAGACTCGATTCGGTCGGACTCCCATTGAAGTCAATGGGAGCCTGTCGTACAACGCGTACGCGGGCTCCCATTGACTCAATGGGTGCGAGGCGGACAAGGGCGCCCCTGCAGCGTGTACGCGTCCATGCGCATCGCGGCGTACATGCACAGGTAGGGGGACCCATGGGTCCCCCTGTGTGCGACTCGCGCGCCTACGCGTACAGGGGGTCCGACGCGGACCCCCAAAGTCCGGCTCCGACAGCTTTGTCGAGCCGGACGGCGCGAGTCGATCGGACTGCTCGCGGCGCGCATCGTACTTACCCGGCCGGGAAACGTCTCCATAGCGCGGTGCGAGTCGTGTCCCTGCGAGTCGGTCGGAGCGTGTTGAAGCCGCGTTCGAGTCGGTCGGCGATTTCACGGGTGCTTGCATCGTACTCGCTCGGCCGGACCCGCGTCCGATTCGGTCGGGAAACAGGGCTCCGAATCGGATCCGGTGAATCCGAATCCGATTCGGAGCACTACCGGCCGAGATCGGAATCGGCCCCAAAATGTCTCGGCCAGAGCAGCGCATGCGCTGGCTCAGGCGAGACCTAAAAATAGATATTTGTTAGTGTTTTGTTAGTTTTCCTTTTGAAGAGCTATCCATAATGCTTTGTGGTCACTGTAGTATTATTCTAAATTTCTGTCATGTATTAATTGTTCATTTATGTATATATGTTCTAACATTGATTGTTATTTTGTGGTGTAATTAATTAATTGTGTGCATTGACATTTATTGCAAAATTGTTTGTATTGGTATATGTGGGGGTTTGTATGATAGCACAATTAAGTGGTCACGATGATTAATATGTAATGTGAACTGTAAAATGTTAATTCCTTATTGATATTCATAAATGGTAGTAGGGAAATTATTTTTTGAGTAAATTGCAATGCCATGTTAAGTTAGTTGATTATGGTGTTTGTCAAAAATTATATGATGATATGTTGGAATAGAAAAAGCATCATTAGGTGATTTTCTAGCAGTGTTTATTTCAGTAAGACAAATAATGTCAACACTTGTTATTGGTTGCTATGGATTTGAAATGTATTTGATGTGATCATATATTTTGAATGATAGTGTTTAAATGTGTGCTATATGTGTTTAATTGTGTTACTGATATGTTTACTGTCATATTTGTTCTTTATCTTTTTATCTTTTAATTTCTTCATTTGTTTTTGGAAGCATGATAAGGTTTTTTTCCATTAAAGTTTTGAATGTATATGTTTGCAATGGATTTTGCTCTGCTTACGGCAACATAATGCAAGTGATCTATTTTGCTACTGTTAAATTGTATGTAAAGTGATTCAATAGTCTCACTTTGTGTTCAGTATATTGTTCTTCCAGATACTTGTCTTAATGAGCATTGTTTGCATATAATAGTAATTCATTTTTTTATGTATTGGGGTTGTTACATATATGTGTGTGATATAAGTGTTTATTTTGTTCCCTTGTAAATTTGCCAATAGTGTGATTATCGAATGCAATCCAAATAGTGGGCGTATTGTTAATAGTTTCTACAAATCGTAATACACCCGAAGCTCCATTAGTTAACCCATTATTGGCAGCTATATTATAAGTGAGATAATGGCGTAGTTTTAAAGCAATGTGTAAGGTGTGTGAAAGTCCCACAGTTTTACTTGGATCGTCTGGTAATTTTTCTAATATGGTTTGTTTTACTTATTCTCTAAGATCTGAACTGACTATATCATTAGGTTTTGTAGTGAAAAATTGATTTTGTTGTGTATGTTGTATTAAAACTCTATGGTTGTCATTGACCTCCTTGTTAGTTGACATGGTATATGGTACAGGCTTGAGGATGTTGGTCATGTGGTTTTATTTCTCATTGTTTATTGTTTAAAATATCTGTTAGTGTATGTTTTCCTTTTCTTAATCTGTTTAGTAACTCTATGAATGGGAAGCCATTTAGTTGCCTCATGATATTTTTAAGTACATATAGTTTAAATTGTGTTGCCCATAAGTTGGTAGTTAGTGGTCTGTTTTTAATTGATAAAAATCTCCAATTGCTAAAATGGAGATGCCCCCAAATGGCTAATTTGAAGCATTGATTTCTTGTAATCTGTTATGTATAAAATTCAACTTATTTTCCTCAGCCATTGAAATTTCATCAGTTTCAGTACTTTGAGATGCATTAGTTTAATTGAGTGACATTTAGAAAATACTTTCTAAAACTTATTTACCTATTGCGCCGCTCTTCTGCATTTTAGTTGTTCTGATCCTCCAACTTTTTGCAGAGTCCCTGCCAGGACCGTTACCTGAGGGAAGGGACTGTTAGGTGCCCTCTGACAATAGAATCCTGGGGTGTTGGTCGTGTTCAATGCCTCACCTTCGGGATGAGATTAGCCGCCATTTTGGGTCAGGGCCCCAGTTGTTGTATGCCTGGCCCGGTGTTTAATGTGCACCGGGATGTGGATGTGCCGCTGGAGCGCTGATGGTGCGCCAAAGGCAAGCCCATCTGCGCCTGGCCAGGACCAGGGCCCAGGACCCCCGTTCGATCTGACACAGAAAGAATTAGGTACACAGTCTCAGAACTACACCTGTTAAATTGTAATGGAGGGAAATTGTGCGACCACACCATAATCCCAGGTACTTGTAACCTACTGTATGAGATATGTAAATTGGACTTCTGCAACACAAACTTTATTAATGTTGGAAATAGCATATCAAAAGAAGGCTTTAACAACCAGAAATGGCATTATACCTAGTGAATTGCAGGTCTTTACTAATTATAGCTCAGATATACTCACCTTTCTAGAAGGAAAGAAACCAGTAGTATTATTCCTAACTGAAACATGGCTCCAAGAGGAATCAATGCCTGATATTGCAATGACCCTTTTTCCAGGATATGCCATTGTTAGGCATGTCCGTAAAGGGAAAAGGGGAGGGGGAATAGCCATCATGTATAAAGAGGACCTAAGGATGTAATTTTAGCCCGTAACTATTCCAGGCAGTGAATGTGCCTCATTTGCTCTTGAGCTCTCTTCCACTTGCACCTTCTCCGGACTCCTAATATATCGTCCGCCCGGCCCTTCTACACAATTTATACAGGCTCTTTCTGAGATTGTGGCTATAAATAGTTCTATATCTGCTAACTGCACAGTGCTCGGAGATTTAAATCTCCATTTAGATACTACCAGATGTGAGGTTTCTAACAATTTTTTTATGGATTTAGAAGCAATCCAACTAACCCAATGGATCACAGCCCTTACCCACACACTTGGTGACCTACTTGATCCCATATTTCTAATATGGCAGAATTAAGTAAAGAGGATCCGTATGAGATCATTTGGTCAGACCATAAAATAATTCCATTTCAAATAAGCTACTCTAATACTCATAACATTATATCTAACTATAACAACCCAAAACGGAATTGGTATAAAATGGATATAAGTACTTGGGAAATCCTGTTAACCAATACCATCCTTGATATGACATAGACAATAGATATATCAGATTTCAGGAATGGATTCAGAGTGCCTCAGATAAACTAGCCCCTTTCAAAAAACATACTGCTCCTAGGAATGGATTGAAAGCACCATGTTTCTCATCAGAACTTCTAGAGCTAAAAAAGCTAGTAAAAAATAAGAAAGAATATGGAGGAAAAACTATGACACTACTGAAAAGGTGAATTATAAAATACCAATAAAAATGATAGAGTGGACTTCTTTGCTCTTAAGATAAATAAGGCAGCCAATTCCACTAAGGAATTATTTAATGTGGTAAATAGTCAGATGAACCTAGCAAACAAGAAAATGGACCCCCTTCCATCAGAAACAAGATGCAATAAGCTGGCCAACTTTTTTGTAGAAAAAGTAAATACAATTCTTCCCACGTGGGGTAAAGATAGTAATTTTAACAAGATCCCGGTTATTCAACGGAAACATTTTAACTAGTTCCCAGAAATTACTTATGATGATACAGAAAACATCCTGAAATCTCTTAAATCAGGATCTCCTTTGGATCCGGCACCCCTTGATATATTGCTAAAAGGAGGGGAAGCAGTGATCTCCGCACTGACGGATATGTTTACTTGTTCACTCTGTTCAGGAACAGTGCTAGAAAAATGAAAACACGCCATTGTAATGCCTCTATTAAAAAAACAATCGGATGAACCTGAAAAAAATGTGAGAACTATCCATCAATATCTCTCCTGCCGGGACCTAGTAAAGCCCTGGAGAAATATGTTATTAAAAGCCTTTCTTTATACCTTGAAACTGACAACATTCTGCATCAGTCACAGACTGGTTTCTGGGCAGGCTGCAGCACTGAAACGGCCTTTCTTGTGGCCACAGAAGTGCTGAAAGCTATCCTAGATCAGGGAGGGACTGCTGCTTTGATCCTGTTGGATCTCAGTGCGGCATTTGATACCGTTTCACACCAGGTATTAATCACAAGGGTATAAGAAATCGTAATCTCTGGATCTGCATTTAGGTGGCTAATTTTGTTTCTGTCCAACAGGACCTTTGAAGTTTGTAAGGGTACTATTCTGTCCAACACCTATTCACTGAATTGTGGGGATCCCTCAAGGGTCCTCACTTAGTCCAACGCTGTTCAATCTGTATGTCATCGAACTGGCAGAAATCATAACCAACTATGGGTTCACCACTATATCGTATGCAGATGACACTCAGATTGTCATTGCTCTCTCCCACCAAACAACAAATACCTCGACCCCTCTTAATGCCTGCCTTAAACATGTTGTGGAGTGGATGGCAGGAAGTAGCCTTAAACTTAACAGGAAAAAATTAGGTGTTGGTGGTGGGAAAAAACCCCTCAAGATGGAGGGAAATGAACTGGCCCGACCCTCTTGGTAGAGAAATCGAACTTCCCCAGGGAAAACCAAGTAGTATCAACAATTCCACTCACTTCCACACTATACTCATAAAACATGCATTCATATGTTGCATCCAATCTGCAAGAGTCTATGTCTGGATATATACCCGAGATGTAGCTTTTGACACAATTTTATTTTTTTATAAAAAACTCTGGTCTTCAGAGTATAGATAAAATCTTAATGCATTAACAATAGTCAAAAAAAGTTCATATATATGGTATGCAATACAGCACCTAGCACAATACACACTAATATTAAAATCCGGCGACAAAACCACACATAATAAAACACAAACCAAACAATAAATTAAAAACAGTTTGAATAGGGAACCCTTTCTTTGCACAGTTACATATGAACTGTTGCATTGGCTGATCCAACGTATAACATCATGTTGAAAACACTGGTGGGATAAAAATGTATTCCTTCCCAGGATTCCTTTGAAGTTGGATTCAAGTGGACTGGTGTCGACGCGTTTCAGTGGTATGTGCGTAAATTAAAACCACCTTCTTCAGGACACATAAAATCAGGGATTTATTCCTCCTCAGGATAATAAATGTAGTTTTTATATCACTTTAGCTGTGGTGTATCTTGGTAACCACCCTACTCCAAAACCAGAAGTCAAAAGTCTTGGCTTTTAGATTGATGAAAATGGCGACTCAAGCCAAAAAATTGGAGTCTACCTGCTTTGGCATATTATGAGCCCTCAGAAAATAGCTTAGATGGTTCCCAGAGACTTCACGTAGATTATTAATACAAGGTTTAGTTATCTCCAGACTTGAATATGGGAATTCCTTATAAAAAACCTATAAGCTATTCAAAATGCTGCAGCACGGATTCTATTGAAAATTCCCAAGCACCTCTCTGTCACCACTGCCCTGGCAAGCCTTCATTGGCTGCAGGTACTTAAGAGAATACATTTTAAGGTACTGTGTATGGTTCATAAAGCAATACATAACAGAGGTCCCACATTGATCCAAAATCTACTTACCCAATATAATCCTGCAAGAATGCTGCGTTCTAGAACTAAACACCTTCTCGCATTACCTAGGATAATTAGGACCAGGAGTGGCAGTAGATCTTTTGCCTTAGTACCTAAACTCTGGAATGGACTTCTGCTGAATCTAAGACAAACTAAATATGAACCAGAAAGTGTTAATAACCTTCCTGTTTTAATTTCTCACTCAGCTGTAGATTACCTGGTTGTTCTAGCGCTGGGAAGCCTTCACGGGTAGCCATGCGCTTTAGAAATCTTTATGAATAGAATAGAATAGAATTAGTTGATATTGAAGAACAGTTTTTTGTTAATGGGATAGTGGTTTATAATGAAAACATTGTGACACAGGTATTTTAAATGTGCCATGTAGCGTTCTTCTATTAATATTATGTGCTGCTTTGTCTGATGGAGCAGTAAGTAATATATAAATGTTGTTAGGGGTTTCACCTGCATTTATATTGTAATAGCGTAATAATGTTTGATAAAGTGTTGTAATGAGAAAACTATTTTTGACTCCTGCACTACCAGTACAGAATGTGTAGCATGGTGTTTCTTTTGTATTGAACCAATGTAAATAATGATAATCATGGTTCCCTTGTTCTTTTGTGATATAATGCATTATATTATAGTATTAGTCATTGTGTAAGATGGAATTAGTTAAGCTTTCTTCTTCAGCATTGGTTCTAATACCCAAATCTAACAATAAGTCATAAATGATTTGTTGTTCATAAATCATAATATTATGGATTGTGTGATGTTAAATCCAATGTTGTTATTGTGTTTTGAGAATGACTAGTTATTGGAGATAGTGGAGGAGTTAATGTTGTTTCATTGTAAAAGATGTCATCTAAATGTGAAAGGATTTCATTATTCTTATTTATATTCACTGTGATTTTTATCAACAATGTCTTTGACTTGAATATATCTTTCATAGTATGTGTTGCTATTTCCAATGATTTTGTTTTCTTCCCTCCATGGATACTAAAGCAATATTAATTCTCGAAAATATTGTCATTGTTTTTGTTAAATATGCAGTAGCAGATAATTTTTTTGTGTTGTCTTTTATTTAAGTTTTTTTTTTGTTTAAATTTCTTTATTGGGAATTTTATTTTTCATGGTACATAGATACACATCATTAACGTCTTTTATTTAAGTTGTAGGTTGTTTGTATTTCTATATTGTGATTATCTTGGTTAGAGTTGGCTATTTTCAGATCCTCTTCATCTGAGCTGTAAAGATTTGTTTCTGAAAGTAAATTTTCATTGTCATTTTGATATTTTATGGGAAGCCCGTCTTCATTGCTTTGCCTGCCTCACTGCCCTGCTGCCACAGAGGGGGACCAGAACCACTTGTCCCAGCCTCCAACGCGGCCGCTGCCGCAAACGTCAGTTTCTAGCGCCCGGAGGCGCTTTAAAAATCAGCGTGGACTCCCGCAGTGCGGGACGCGCGCGGGCGTGCCCGGGCCAAGGGCGGGCCCGTCCTTGCCAGTCACAGCCCGGAGGAGGCTGGGCTGGGCCAGCCCTCTAACAACTGTTCTCCAGGAGGTACGCTACTGAGCTTTCATCTGTTATCGTTATTGTACCTTATATTGTGACTGGGCTTTCACTCTAAGTTTGTTTGGACTGTTCGGCTACCTGTGTACTAAAGCGTTTGGGACCGTAGGATCTGGGGACCTAGGGGCAAGATTAGCAACACCACTGTTACTATTTATATTGGTTCTCCAACGAGTCCTGCACTTGCGTGCTGTATAATTGCACCTTGGCTAAAGCCAAAAACCTTCATCATGGGGAAGAGGAAGGCAGTTGAGGGGTCCTCTGTCGCCACAAAAACTAAGAAAACTAAAAGGATGGCAAAATCTGCTGGAGGGAACTGTGTGATTGACCGAATTGACAACTTAATCGTTGAATGCGAAAAACTGTTACTTTCGGATGCACCAGAACCGCGAGAGCCCGTAATTATTCTGCACACAACTCCAGCAGGCACATCCATTGTCCAGCCGCGCATACCCAGCATGTTTGGAAAGGTTGCAGCACATGCTATGATTACGACTAATACCCAGGGGAAGCCCCTTAGCCTGGATGTACCGGACTTATCTTCTTCATGTGCTATAACTGACATTGTCCATTGTAGCAACCATTTTTTACCACTGTCTAATTTAGGTGATGATGATGTTATTGTCCCCGATCCCCCTCCTAGTCTCCCTGCGGAGACTCTGTAGCCAGGATCGCTAGCACATACAAGTACGGAGTGCACCGTCTTGATTAATGAATTGAGAGCTGAAGTGGGAGAGCTGAAAAGTGCCATACTTAGACTTACCTCTACATTAAGTAAACTCAAATGCTCGAACGATAGTGCTAAATCAATTATCCAGTATAGTCAGTCCACCCAGACCACTCAGACTACCCAGACCAAACTACCAGAAGCACAGCAGTTTTACCACCCACAGGGGCCCCATGAACCAGTTGAGGCAGCTAGCACTAATAGCGGACCCCGATGCCTTCAACCACTTTTCCAGCATTCCCTGAACCCCCAGCGAAGTACAAGAGTTAATTCTCCTCAGCAATGGAATAATAATACTCTGACTAATCCTAGCTTATCCAATCCCTGGCAGCTGCAGCGATCGAGCCTAACACAGATTTTTAACCCCCAATACGATTTAATTAGTAGAGAGCGGAATTATATTCCCGCCCCTTGCCCTAGAAATAGGTCTATTAGCAAAAAAAGTCAAGTTGCTATGATCAAGGTACCAAAATTACAGCCTCATATCAAGTATGAATCTGAAGACTCCTTGATCAATAAAGTTATTCATTGGATTAGGCACACTAAAGAATGTCGCTCAGTTATCCGAGACGACATTGTCTGCGCTCAAAGAATCTCTCCCCAGAACTCTGTTTTTGATGAGATAGGCCTTACACTAAAAGATGCTAGGATGGTAGATGACCTAGTGGCCCTAGACATCAGGACAAATCCCCCAAGCAACTCATCTATCAGATTTAAGTATTGCAGGCCTGAAACAGATGCATGACAGTGCCCTAAATTAAGGCTGAGGTCAGCTTCCGAACTGCAAGAGGTAGATTGACTCAGGAATATTACCAGTTTTTCCTGCCGTAGCCCAGTAGTGCTTTGGCCAAAAAATAGTAGTTTATCTATAGCAATGCCAGATAAGATCACCCAATTACAATCTTCTAGTAGCTACACAAGAGGTGAGCCCAACCTGAGAGTTCCAGTTTGCGATCAAGTAGAGAATCACAAAGGCTATTTCCACCTAGATCATCTAGTCAATGATAATGAGCCAATTCCCAAACCCCTGGGCGATAGCTATACTGTCAAACTAATTACTAGCAATTTGCAACTGATTGCAAATACCGATGTGTTATCTAATAATATCATTAGTATAGCCAAGACTATGCCCCCGTTGCAACCATATCCAACTACACGATTGTTCGATTTGACCAGTGACAACGTCCCACCACGTAGTGTAGACATCCATGGGTGCTTACCCATACTCATTAACGAGGTAAAAAATAGATTAACATTAATCTCCTGGAAACTGGCGGGGATCCATTCTAAACTCCAAGATCCAGAATGGTACTCTTACATAGGTAAAACCGATATCTGTGTCTTCCAAGAGACCTGGGCTGTAGATCGGGTGCACATAAACGGCTATACTACATACAGTGTGGAAGCTAACCCACCTAAAACAATGGGCAGGGCTAGCGGTGGTCAGATAATCCTTGTAAAAAACACTTTAGCCTGCAAGTTCAAGCAAATACTAATACATTCCCAAGATTGCATGGGGATTCAGCTTGTCTTCCCGACCGGTTTAAATCTGACCTTGTTTAATGTTTACGCTAGGTCAGAATCATACAGCAGTGAATCTCCTGTACTTTCATTGCTAGATGATTTGGTGGGAGCCCATCAATTCAACTCTAAAATCATAGTTGCTGGGGACTTTAACGCTTCTTTTGAACCTTCCTTCTTATTAAGTACTTTACTTGAGGAAGAGGATGAGGTGTGGGGCATTCCTAACTTGGTAGCTGGAGAACATGGCCAACGTATATCATCAGTCTCCCTACAGATTGCTTCTTTAATCACAGGAAGGAGCCTGAGGGCTTGCAATGGGAGAACTGTATCTGATTTAGGTAGACAGGCCACTTTTAAAAGGGGTGCCAGTACCAGTGTTATTGATTATATTTTTGTCGATGTAAGAATCTGGTCGCTAGTGGAGGATATGACTATTGACCAGAGGACTGACAGCGACCATAATCCTTTGTTGTTAAAAATGATGGACACGGATTTGGATAGGAACCCGTCAAGTTGTATCTCTAGAATCGTAGAGCCCCATGTAACCAACAATTGTAAAAGAGTCACTTGGCCCAAAGTCCTAGCAGATCAGGACATATACACCAGAATATATGAGCTTTTTGTACTTTTTTTGACTAACTTGTGCAGTAGTCTGGGAAGTGCACAATCCTTTGAACCAATTCATATAACATCGGTGCACAGAGAATTTTTTGAAGCTCTTCAAACTGTTTTCACTAAAAATAGCTCTGGTAGAAGGCCTGTTGGTACAGGGGAAAGCAAATGGTTCAACAATGAATGCAAGAAAGCTAAGGGGGTTCTGCAATTAGCAGTCAGGGAGCATAGCAGAGTCGAAGTAGCCCTGGCTCGCAACAGTTAGAAAGCTGCGCTAAGTAAAGCCAAGCGAGATTACGCAGATAAAAACTGGCAAGATTTGGTATTAGCTGCAAAATGTAATGACAGTCGCCTTTTCTGGCATATTGTCTCAAAGGGTAGTTCGGAGAATGTTTCCACCCTTAGTTACCACATGCAGCCGGAAGCTTGGGTGGACCACTTTTCAAAATTATACTCTAGGGCTGAGGACTTGGGCAGCTTAAATACCCCCAGGGTTGATCATAATTTTGCTAATACTGTCCCTGTGGCGACTGCGATTGATCCAGCATTGGTTTTTAGCCTAGAAGATACCCTGTCAGCGATTAGTAGACTTAAGGCAGCTAAAGCCCCCGGCCCTGACCTGATACCGGGTGATCTGTACAAATCAGAACCCATGATATGGGCCCCGTATATAAATCTTTTGTCTAATTGCATAGCGGCTGGTGGGGAAATTCCAGAAACCTGGAGGGGTGCTGAGATAATCACTATCTATAAAAAGGGTGATGCTGCTATCCCCTCCAATTACAGACCCATCAGTCTGATTGACAATTTGCAAAAGATTTTTGCCAGACAAGTTCTAGATAGACTTCAAGGTTGGATTGACGATAACACGATATTGTCCCCTTATCAGGCGGGTTTTCATCCAAAAATAAGCATGTGCAACCAGGCTTTCAGATTTACTTTATTAATATGGAAATATGTGCTACTAAGAAAACAGAAACTCTATGTAGCATTTGTAGATCTTAGAGCAGCTTTTGATCTGGTACCGCGTGACTTGTTATGGAAGACAATGCTCGATCTAGGTGCTCCAGCAGATCTGGTAACACTGATAGCCAAACTCCATAAGGACAATTACGCCCAGGTTAGATGGGGGGAAAATGGCGAATTAACCGAGAAGATACCGATACAGCGAGGGGTGCGCCAGGGGTGTGTCCTTGCCCCCACGTTATTTTCTCTGTTCATTAATGATGTGACGTGCAGATTGATGGGCTGCAGGAATTACTCCCCGTCCCTCAATGGCGAGAAAGTCCCAATCCTGCTTTTTGCAGATGACTCTTTATTAATATCCACAACACCTATGGGTCTGCAAATTTTATTGGATACATTTTTAGAATTTTGCAGGGACAGGAGATTGGAACTCAACACCGCTAAAACAAAATATATGGTGTTTGAGAAAGTGCGGGGAGGTCTACGTGAGATCAAGATTGCATGTGAACCTCTTGAGTGGGTAAAACACTTTGATTACCTTGGCATAAGACTGAGCGAGTCACTCAGTTGGGAACATCAGCTAAGTAAGAGTTACCTTGTCCTATGTCATAGATCCAAATCAATATTAAGATTCCACAAACAGTCATACACTCAATCCCTATCCCCAGCACTGGAAGTTTATCGTGCTAAAGCCCAAAGTGGAGCACTGTACGGAGCAGAGATATGGGGCTATACCAGTGTAAATAAACTAACGATCTGTGAAAACATCTTTGCTAGGTCACTCATTTCGGTACCTATTACCACCCCATTAATTCCCCTATTTTGTGATCTAGGGATGAAGAGAATAGGTGATATGGCTGCCTTGAAACCCCTAATTTACTGGTTGCGATTATGGACAACCCCTCAACTCATTGACTACCGTAACTCCTTACGGGAGGTACTGATGATCAATGGTGCAAAAAAACTACAGTGGTTTAAGCATATCGCAGATTGGTGTAAATCGATGAACATGTTGGATCTATGGGAATGCCCAGATAGGGCCACAAGAGGCGATCTACTGAGATTAAAAGCCAGGTATTGGGTGGTGGTGGAGGAGCACTATGCTATTAAATCAGCTAATGGCCAGTTAACATCAACATTTTTAACTATTAAATCATGTTTGCAATGTGAACCTTTTCTGGATCAAATCTCGCCCCCCCTTGCTAAAAGTTTATACGTCAGATTCAGATATGGCAACCTACTCCTAAAGTTTCCTGGAAAGGAGGCTGTTGGTTTACTAATAGATTCTTGTCCTGCCTGCACTAAAGCAAAAGAAATCGAAGAACATGTGCTTTTCTTTTGCCCTAAATACCAACAGATACGCAGGAGGTGGATAAGACCAATTTGCCTAAACCTAGGAGCAAGGCAATATCAGATTGCGTATAGAATCTTAAAAACTGATGTATTGGGGCCAATAGTTTTTGCCGTTAGCCGCTTTTTATTTGCCTTCTGGACAACCCAACAGAAGCTTTTACCATAGGCTGCATTGCAATATTAACTGCCCCGATTGTGTTATGCTGAACAATGAAATTAATGTACTGTGTATTGCATGAGAGCTCCCTTTTTTCAATGTTCTTGTAAGCGGCGTGGTTGCCAGCAGGAAGGCTGTACTAAAGTTGTTTTTTATGTATTTTAATGTGGGCTTTTGTTAACCACTTTTACTGCTTTTTTTTAATCGAGATCCGGAAATGCATTCGTTTTTTATATTTCTAGATTGTAAATAGATGAATGTTTTATTTTTGTATACTTTGATGGTTTGAAACAAATAACCGAATAAAGTTATTTGATGATGATGATGATATTTTATGTTTTTTGCTTTTGTTATTATGATAATAGATGATTAATCTGCGAATGTACATTGTTCTAATGTTTTTGGCCGTTTACTGTATTTCAATATGATATTGTCATATCGTATGTTAATTGATGAATCTGGGAATGAATGTATAGTATCTATTTCTCTCATTAAATATTTTATTTTTTTCTGGTGAATTAGTATTGATAAATACAAATAATCATGAACTGTTTTCATTATGGTATTTGTAAAATGAGGTAAGCAGCTTCTTGCGCACCATTTTCTGTACAGTTTAGAAATGTGTTGCCTATGTGCCTAAATTGTTCTTTTATACTAGTATAATAGTGTACTTCTTATGCAGCTTGAGCAATGTATTTACTAATGCCTCTTTGTCATTTACTGATATAAGAAATTATGTAAACTGCACAAGCATAAGCACCTAATATAAATAGTAAGTCAATGTTTGCTTGCCAAGCTTGTAAAAGAATTGAATTACAGGTATTTTTAAAGGATTCTGCTGGCTCTCTTTTTAAAAATATAGTTGTTTTTTCTGAGTGATCTAATACCTGTAATATATTCATTCCTCATATCTTTTAATTGTGTATTGTTTAGGACATTTTAAAAATTGAAAGTGTTAAAGTTTGGATTATTAATAGTTTCTTGAAGTTTGTGACTATTTTCTTGTAACTGGTTGATTTTTCAACTGTTAAAGGTTCATGGACCATATTCTGTGGAATTGGGCATTTACTGTATTAAAATTTGCATGCTCTTTTGAGTTCTTGATAGCGGTTTTTGGTGTGTGCATGCCTTTCTAGTGGTATTAAACGTTCTAAATTTGGATCTTGTGATTTTGCACATGTGATGTATTTATCAATAAATTTTAATATTTCCTGTAAGTTTGTTTTCCATACCGTGGTGCATTTCAAATACATAATAATGCATGTATATGTGGTGAACCTCTTTGTTGAAAATTCAACCCAGTAAAGTCAACAAATTTCCCTATGGGATTACTTTCATGCATTAAAATGCAAGTAAAGAATTTTTGAACTTGAAATTCAAAATGTCTATCACATGTAGGATCTCCTCTTGTTGAATTAATTTGCATTTGTTTCCCCAAGTCATATTTTTAAATTGCTCTTGTGTGCATTCATTGTGCTGTTGTATTATTAATAGTCTATTTATTAAATGGTGCCATTTTGTTTAAGCTGCAGTTAAAGTCAGAAAAAATGCTGGTATTCGAAGTTGTCTTATCATTGCAAAAAGAACTTTTTTGCAACCAATATGGTGGTGAACTGTGAACAGATTTTAGGCTTTTGTACCCTTCATTATAATTGATAATGTTTTCTAAATTATATTTAATATCTTTTGCAGTAACGATTTTTCCACTGGTAACATATTTACATAGTGTTACATTTTTCCTTGTATTCGTTTAATGTGTGATTTCTTTTTACCTTAAAAGAAATATTAGTAATAGATTTTGCCACTCTTCTGTCACAGCTTCGTAATTCCCATTGACATATTGTACTGTAATGTACAGATATGTGTCAATCTTCATTATTAGGTCTGCATTCTCCATAAAAATTGACAGGAAAGCAAACAATTCTGAATCTTTGTCTTCATATAAACCTCAAGGTGTGTTATGTCCTGCAGGCGCTAAGCATAAGATATTTACACTATCAGTGGTAATAGTTTAATTTGTTAACATGGTATCTACATTTCTTGCTGGTCTGTTGTCTGAAGTATCTGAGGACTCATTAGTTTGTGATGGTTCATTATTTTCTGGTAATTCTTGTGGTGTATATGTCCAATTAGGATTAACTGTGTTTCCGTATTCTTGGAACATTTTGCTATTTAATGCTAGCGATAGTGCTGCTTTTTTGACTTTATTTAGGCTAATATTTTGGAAATGTGTAAAAGATTTATAAGACAATTTTCTCCTTAATTTAATAGGAATTGTCATTTCATCATCATCAATAAACTTTATTCGGCTTTAAATATAAAACCATAAAAGCCAAAACAGCCTACAATGTACCATACAAGTTATAAAATCAAAAATATGCTAAAATCCGAATAATCAGGACACAATATAAAATACATGATGTGCAATACAGATGTTAGTTGCAGGTTTTCCTGAGTCTAGCTGCTTCCCGTAAAAAACTAAGAGTGTACAAAACAGTATCGCCGGATAGAAGTTGTAAAAAGATAAAAGCTGGTCTCACCCTCCTGAAGCCCAATTTTTTTAAAATGGGGATAATAAATAACTTTCTAGGTACGGCATAAAAAGTACAAAACATTAAAAAGTGCATCATGTCCTGAGTAGTGGAAGAGGTCGAGGCGGAACCTCGTCAATAGGGCTCAGTGGTAGGCACAGTTTTCAGTATGACGAATTTTCGCACACTCGGTTTACACAGCTCTTTATCCTCTCTGTCACGGTGACAGTTTCTGAAAAAACCCTCCTTGGCCCAAGCGAGGTCCCTTTTACAAGTACCCTCTGGGTTTGTGTAAAGATCAGCTCTTCCTAGCCTGGCGAGGCCAACTCGTATATATTGGAGCCATCGGATACGTGAGGCGTGATCAAGTGTGAGACAATCCCGTATGATGTCTTTACTAAGTGCATTCTCCTGCTTTGACCAAATTTTGAGCCACAAAGACAAAGGACGAAAAGCTAGATCGTCAGCGAGGAAAGATATCCCCAATTCCTCGTGAACAACATAAGATGGAGTAAATTGCGGGACAGAGAGAACTCTTCGCAAAAATTGGTTCTCGGTTCTCTGCACAGCCCCAAGTTCAATATGGCCCCATATCTCACTCCCATACCTAACCTTAGAGATACATTTTGCTTGGTAAATCTTCAGCAGGGCCCCTATTGGCTTCCCTCCCACTCTGATGGCAAAGTTAAAGACGGCTGCTGATGCTTTCACTAGGTCCCCTTTATTGCGGTTAATCAGGGGGCACCAGCTCAGGGAGTCGTCAAAGACTACTCCCAAGTAGGAGAAAACGTTGGTTCTAGGTATTGATGAGCCTCCTAATTTAAAAATGGGCTGCTTTGCCTTCGCCTTGCCGGGGCCCACTTGCATGATGTATGACTTAGAATGATTCACTGATAAGTCCAGCTCCTCCATAAAAGAGGCAAAGGAGGACTGCATCGTCTGCATATAAGAGGACCGGCAGGCTGCGCTTGCCTACCTGAGGGGTGTCTGCTTTGCTGTCTAAAAGAACCTTCTCTAAGGAATTAATATATAAATTGAAAAGGAAGGGTGCGAGAATACACCCCTGGCGCACCCCCCTCTTAATATTGAATATGCGGGACACTTTCAGGTCCTTTGAATAGCGTACTACTGCCTTAGTGTCTCGATGGAGATCCCTCAGAAACCATATGATGTTATTATCAATGCCAACGGATGCCATCAGCTGCCATAGCTTGGACCTGTTCACACAGTCAAAAGCTGATGACAGGTCCATAAAAGCTAGGTAAATAGGGCAGGCGAGAGCCACTGTATACTTGTTCAAGACGAGATACAGGTTAAGACACTGCTCCACAGTGGAACGACCGGGGCAAAACCCATATTGTGTCTCAGAGAAGAAATTACTTTCATCCGCCCAAGATGCCAATCTATCGAGAACCATGCGGCCCACCACCTTCACCACGGAATCCAGGAGGGAGATGGGCCTGTAACATAAGGTGTTGTCCCGATCGCCCTTTTTAAATATCGGGACTATGATCGATAAGGCCCAAGAATCAGGGCGGCCAGCCCGGACAGAGGCATTAATGACAGCGGTGAGAAAGGGCGCCCAGGTGTCTATATGGGCGATATAAAGATCGGGCGGAATCCCATCTGACCCCGGGGCTTTTCTCTTTGTCAGGCCTAGTATGCCTGCTCTAACCTCTAATTCGGAGAAGACGAGGTCCATCTTGCCTACCACCTTATTCTGCCTCTCAATAGGCATGGAGTCTGGCTGGAAGATACCCTCGAAATGATGAACCCAATCATCCTCCGTAATATGAGCATCCAATAAATGAGCTCTCTCTACTGAGAGAAATGGGCTGTTAATAATAGCCCAGAACTTAGAGCTATTTCGTAAAGTACTTGCCTCCACTAGATCTGACCAGGCCTCGTCCTTCAAGGTGGACTTACGGGTTGCTAACGCAGCCTTGTATGCTCTACAAAGACCTTTAACCACCACCATATCACGGGGCTTGTCGCTCAGAGCCTGTCTCAATTTCCTAGAAGCCCGAGAGCATGCAGAATCAAACCATCTTGGGCCTGCAGGCTCGCTTCCCCTGTCCGGGGCACGCAGTAGCTCCGGATGACGGTGGACATAGTGCTGAAAGCACCCAAAATGTCCAAGGCACCGGCCTCGCTATCGAGACAGGTAGCAAGCTCCCTGCAACACTGGTTTGTAAGGGACTTGTGAAATGACTCTGGTGCTATGCTCCCCCATTTTAAACTCCTCCCTACCTCGGCCACTATGAGAGGGGCTCCTCCCCCGCCCCTTCAGAACGTCCAGGTACTCGGGACCAGCCTGTGGTAATGCAAATAGGGTTATGGTCACTAAATTCACTTGTTTGAATAAAAAAGTCTGTGACTAAAGAAAAGAAAGGGGTAGATACAAAGGTAAAATCTATATAAGTTTCGCACCCTCTACCCTTAAAAGTGGGGACAATGTCAGTTTTCCCTGGGGGTAACTTGTGCATGACTGATGTTAGGTCAAATTTGAGCAAAAAGGAGTTAAGCTCGCTACCCTGAGGGGTATGCTCCAAGTGCAGGCCCGATTGACGTGCACAACCCATGGCTTCCACTCCTCCTTTTCTGATATCCCCACACATATGGATATTAAAATCCCCTGTTAAAAATAGATGATGACAGTTCTGAGCATTCAAGGTACAACCCCGTAATACTACCCCCAACTGCGTTATGTTATCCTCACCCTCAACAAACGCTCCCGCATTGAAAAAGTTTACCAACAGGAGTCTACTCTTGCCACTCGACAGCAACATCGCTTGTACATTGGGCGAGGCATGAAGCACAGATACTGCGATATCAAGGACCGCTACCAAAACAAATGTGATAAGCCCCCCCTTTGCTCTCCCTGACCCAGACGGGGTTGCTGGTACAAAAATATATATATAGCCGTCCAAGTGGTAATTGTTCTCAATAGCCCAAGTTTCCTGAAGGCAGATCACATCGAATGTTTTCACAGGGGCCAGCCACACAGGGTTGTCTATCTTACTTGCCAACTCCGCAGTGTTCCAAGAAAGGAACTTGCACCCTCAATTCTTACACAGTACATAATCCGGGGGTGGATCGTTCCCCTGTGATGCGTGGGCCATAGAGACCAACGATCCCGCACAGCGTCAATCACAATCTTCCAGCGTGCTCAATGGGGCAAACCTATTCGCAGTGCTTACCCCTGAGGTCCCCTCCATGCAGCCCCTGTGGCCCTCCTCGGGAATCCACTCGCGGTCAGGGACCGGGTTAGAATTGCCTGGTCTATAAAAGAAACCTAACGGGAGTGCCAAAATTTCAGAGTTCCAACCCCTATAGTCGGACTGCACCACTGAGCTTAAAATGTGATTTACAATAAGTGGGTTGTTGAAATTAACAATGATACAGTCCCCTTGCCAAGATTTTTTAGTGCCACCAACCCACTCGGTCCTTCGCACCATGAGGATTTTATTATCCACCCTAGGACCGGGAACAATGTTAGAATTGAGCCAGTGCACCACCTTGTTCTTTAGCTGGCCAAAGCCTTCCTTTTTGTTGAGTTCAAGGCGCGGTACATTGGCTAACACTACGACAAGGGGGGTGGACTCGGGAGGGAGGTGGACAGAGCCCACACGGCGGGGAGGGGGTATAACAACAAACCCATCTTGCCTATAACGATGCAAACCGCCAACATTATCACTCCGAGGTTGGCGGGATGGAAGTTAATGACCCCCCTACCGGAGTTTAAGCGATCAGGTGGCACGGGCTCATGCCTGATCCTGGTTGGTACTGAGGAGACAGCTACCTCGGTGTTGGGCTGCTGGGCAACAGTAGATACCACCACGCTTCCTACCCCTAAACCGCTGCCACTAGAATTAGGGGTGGCGGTCGCGGTCGAAGGCCTTACAGGGGGGAGATTTGTGGTAAAGGGAGCACGGTCTCTGAGCAAGGCGACTGTTAATGCGCTGAGGTTCTTTTCCAAGACAGCAAGGCGATGTAAGATGGGGTCCAATTTAGTGTCCAAAGCTGAAAATAGTGCTGCTTGAAGCATGTCTAGTGAAAAGGCATTCAAGTTCATGGTTACCGGGTGCGCAGCTGGAATTGGCTGAGGACTGGTTTTCTTACTGCGTTTGCATGGGCCCCCCGCCGAAGGGCGCTTCCTTTTTGCGCCTCCTGTACTCGGGCCATTGCCAAGAGGCTTTCCTAGTCCAGATCCGGAGGCTGGAACGAGAACTGGAGAAAATGCAGTGTGCCAGGTAATAACTGTCGGGGAAAGAGGGACAATACCACCCGACCCAAGTGTCAGCAGCTCAACCTGATCAACCGCAGGAGACTGAGGCTGAGTTGAGGTATCGGCCTGTGGGGTGGTTGGAAAGATCAATGCGGGGCGGTGCACGGGTGAGCGAGATAGTCGTCTAGTGACCAGTTCAATCTCCTTATCCAGGACCCCCGCTGCACGCTGAAGGAAGGCGTCCATAGTGCAACCAATGGGTAAAGGGTCTTGGCTTGTGGGTCCTGCTGCCACCCTGCACCTGCCCATATTAGTATATCAGATAGCCAATTAAAATACGATGAAGGCAGATCAAACCACAATACAAATGCAGAAGTCCAGTCTGACTTGACCAAAATACTTCGGGGGACCAACTCCTTGACCAGTAGCCAACTAAAAATCCAGCCAAATAGTTAGTGTGTGAATAGGGAGTGATAAAATGATGAAAAAAAGGGTTAGCTCCCTACCTGAACGTCCGCAGCTTATGTAAGGAGAGATGCTTGGCTTGAAGATATGCAGTGGGTGATCTTGCTGGGAAAAACAGAGCCAAGAGAGTGGGCCCAGCCCGGCCTCCTCCGGTCTCGGATGGGCGCAGACAGGCCTGCCCTTGGCCCGGGCACGCCCGCGCCTCCTGCGCTGCGGGATCCCTGGCTGTCACTTAAGCGCCTCCTGGCGCGAAAGTTGATCGGTGGCAGCGTATGCGCCGCGTGGCACCCTGGGGGTTGGAGTCCCAGGCTCCCCCGGTCTCTCGGCAGTGCTAGCAGCAGGCAGGCAAATCAGAGAAAAGCAAGTGCGGCTCCATCATTCATTTGTCTGGGTAATATTGTAACAGTTTTCATAACATCAGCGGTACTTGATTACTGCACCAGATAATAATATCTAGAAACCCAGTGGTAATGTTCTAATTTGTATAAATGGTATTCTAGGTGAAACAAATCTCTCTTCTACATCTTGTAAATGTAATTATGTTGGTATTTTTGGAAACTTTATTCCATTTAGAAAAGAACAGGGTGGTATTTTATTTTTTGTAATGTATGTATAGCAAGTGGCGCATAATTGTGTGAATATTGGATGTGTTCTAATGTTGCTGATATTTTTTAAGGATTGTTTATGCCATTATTGGTTACAAATTGCACAAGTGTACTCTGGCCCATATAATATTTTATTGTGAAAGTATGTAATTATAGGATTTGTAGTATGAGTATTATTAATGGTGTTGTAATAATTGTTTGCTGGATTGTGAATGTTATGATTTGTTGTTTGTATTCTTTTTGTTTTGATTGTTTCTGCTAAGGAACTATTTTTCTTTCTTTTGAGTGAATTTGATAATGTGGTTGATTGTCAAACAATGTAATGCTTGTTATGTAGTGTTTGTGTTTGTTTTAGATGTTGTTTGTGATGTTAGTAGTAAGATGTTTAGTGTGTTGAAGGCTAGATTTTAATTTAAAACTTTCTGGTTGTTGAATAGGTTTGAATGTATTGTTAATTGTATTAAAGTGTATGTGTTTCATGTATGAATAACTAATTTATTGTGTTATTTGCAATTTGTCTTTTGTATTTTAGGCCTGCTGCTTGGAGTGTGTTTTTTATTGTATTTATGTTAATTGGAATTAGTTCATAAGCAATAAAATTTTCATTTGACATCTTAGTACTAATGGCACGTTGTAGCATATATTGTATTAGCACTTCAAAGCTTAATAGTTGAATAGTAATACATGTTCAATTGGATTGAGAGATTCCTTTTCTGTCTCAGCCATGTGAATCGAAAATGTAGTAAATGTGTGCATTTCTAAATATATAAATTGTATATGCATTCATGCAGAATATAATCCTTGTTTGAATACTTACTGTTGAGTTTAAGGCAGTTGAAATATCTGGGTACAAAGGATCAATAAAATGTAGAATGTCGCCATAATAAGGTTTTCTCAGTTTTATTGAATAGATGTTATTATGTTGTATATAAGTAGGTAAATCATAAGGATGCATATACATTTCATGATTAATTAAATACATTTTGAATATGTCATCTCCTAGTTCTATTATGCAGCATAAATAATTTTGTTCCTATGTATTATATGATTTACAGTAGTTATGTAAGACTGCAAAAGTACTATTTGGTAGGCTTTGTTTGCCCCTTGCACTGTCATTACATTTTCATGTCCTTGATGATATTTAGCTTGTGTAATTGTATTCATATTTTATTTAAGTTTTATGTAAAGGTAGTAAAGTATTTGTCTTAACTTAATATTTTTCCTTTTTCTGTAAAGAAAAAACATCAGTCCATTCCTGAATTTTATTAAATGTAAGAAGTTTTTTTATGTCAAAATGTCAGTTATTGAGAGTATTGTAAATTGTAGTATTAGTTAAGTGGTGAAAAGAGATAGGGAAGAAGGAAGAAAAGAGAAAGGAACAAAGGGAGGAAAGGGAGGGAGAACACTAAGAAGGAAAGCTAAAGGAAGGAAGGAAAGAAAGCGAAGAAGGAATAAAAGAGAAAGGAAAAAGGAAAGAAACAAATGAAGGACAGAAGGAAAAAAGAAACGAAATTGAAATGGAAAAAAGAAGGGAGAAAAAGTAATATAGGAAGGAACGAAAGAAAACAGGAAGAAAAGAGACTGGAAAGAAGGAAGGAAAAAGAAAGGAAAGAGGAAGGAAAATAAATGAAAGAGGGAAGGAAAGGAGGAAGGAAAGAAGAAAAAGAAGAAAGGAAGAAAAAAGAGGGAAGGAGAAATGAAAGAAGGAAAGCGGGAAGGAAAGAAAGAAGATAAAGGAAGGAAGGAAGGAAGGAAGGAAAGAGAAAGGAAATAAAAACAAAGAAGGAAGCAGAAATTAAAGAAGAAAGACAGGAGAGTAAAAGGAAAAAGTCACAAGAAAAGGAAAGAAAGACAAAGAAAGAAGGTAAGATAAAAGAAAAGTATGAAAACAGTAAGGACAGAAATAGAAAATATAGGATAGAAGGAAGGACAAAAGGAAGGAAGGAAATAAGGGAAAGAAGGAAGGAAAGAATAAGGAAAGAAAGAAAGAGAAAATGAAAGAAAGAGAAAGAAAAGGAGGAAGGAAGAAAAAGGAAGTAAGCATAGAAGGGAGGAAGGAAAGAAGGGACGACGGAATTAAGTAAGGCTGGAAAGAAAAAAGAGAATGGCAAAAATAAAAAAGAAAGGAATGGGAAAGTAAAGAAGCAGATAGAAAGAGAAAGGAAGGAAGGAAAGAGAAAAGAAAGAAAGAAGAAAGGAAACAAAGATGTAAGGAAAGAGAATCGAAAGAAAGACGAAAGGGAAGGATGGAAAGGCCAATGGAAGTAAAATGGAAGGAAGTAAGGATGGAAAAAAAGGATTGAAGTAAGAAAATAAAAAGAAACACAAGGAGAAAGAAAGGAAAGAAGGAAGGAAAGAAAAGAGAACAAAACAATGTAGGACAGAAAGATGGCAAGAAAGCGAAAGGAAAGAAAGGTGGAAAGAAAGTTGAAGGAAAGAAAAGAGAAAGGAAACAGGGAAAGAATGAGAAAGAATAGAAAAAGGGAATGAAGGAAAGAAAGAGAAAGAAAGAAAGAAGGAATGTAGGAGAAAGTAAAGAATGAAGAAAGGAAAGACAGAAAGAAAGGGAAAGTGAAGAAGGAAGAAAGGAAGGAAAGATGACAGGAAAGAATGAATAAAAGAAAGAAAGATAGAAGGAAAGAAAGATGAAAGGAAAGAGAAAGAAAGGAAGGAGGAATGAAAGAAGGAGGGAAGATAAGAGAGCAAAGAAGGAAAGAATGAGACAAAAAAGGAAGGAAGGAAGCAAAAAAGGAATGAAAGACAAAGTAAAGAATGAAATAAGAAAAGATGAAAGGAAAGCAAAAAGAAAAGGGAGAAAGAAGGAAAATTAAAGAAAAGGAAGGAAAGAAAGAGAAAGGAAATAGGGAAAGAAAGACAGAAGGAAAGAAAAGAAAGAAATAAGGAAGGACAGAAAAAAGAAGGATAGAAGGAAAGGACGAAAAGAAAAAGGAAGGACAGATTGAGGGAAGGAATGAAAAAGGAAAGAAAGAATGAAGGGAAGAAGGGTGAAAGGAAAGTAAAAAGGAAATAAAGGTGGAAGGAAAGACAGAAGGAAGAATAGAGAAAGGAAACAAGAAAGAATTGTAAAAGAAAGAGAAAGGAAACAATCTGAAGAAAAGACGTAAGGAAAGAAGAACAAAAGGAAAGAAACATGGAAGGAAAGAAAAAGGAAAAAGAAAGTAAAGAGACAGAAGTAATGAGAAAGGAAGGAAAGAATAAAGGAAAAGAGATGGAAGTAAAGCAGAAAGAAAGAAGTAAGAAAAGAAAAAGGAAAGAATGAGACGGGAAAAAAAGTAAAGAAAGAAGGAATGAAAGAAAGGAAAAATGAAGGAAGAAAATACAGAAGGTAAAAATCAGAGAAAAAGGATGGAAACAAAGAAGAAAACAAAGAGAAAGAAGGAAAGAGAATGAAAAAGAGAAAGGAAATAAAGGAAGCAAGCACAGAAGGAAGGAAGAATAAAGGAGGGGCAGAAGAAAGTAAGGATGGAAGGAAGAAAATAGAATGGAAAGAAGGAAGGATTGAGAAAGTAAAGAAGGATGAAAAGAAAGAAAGAAGAAGAATTGAAATATGAAAGAATGAAGGAAGAAAAAGACAAAATGAAAGAGAAAGGAAAGAAGCAAGAAAAGAAATATGAAACAAAAAAGAAAGGAATGAGAAACTGCAAGAAAGAGAAAAGAAAGAAAGATGGAAGGAAAAAGAAAGGAAGGAAAGGCAGAAGGAAAGAGAAAGGAAGGAAGAGAAAGAGAGCAAAGGAGGAAAGAATGAGACAAGAAAGCACAAAGGAAGGAAAGAAAGAATGAAAACAAAAGGAAAGAATGAAGGACGGAAAGAAGTGAAAGAGAAGAAAGGACAGAAAGACAGAAGGAAAGATAAGGGAAAGAAATAAGCAAGAAAGAAGCGTGGAAGGAAAAAAGGAAAGAAAGACTGAAGGAATGAGAAAGTAAAAAAAGAAGTTAGAAAAGAGAAAGGAAGGAATAAGGGAAATGGAAATGAAAGAATAAAATGTTGATAGAAAGGAAAGAGGGTATACCGGAGGAAGGAAATAAAAAAGGACGAAAGGGCAGAAGGAAAGAAGAAAGTAAGGAATGATAGAGAACAGAAAGAAGGACGAAAGGAAAGAGGAAGTGAAGAAGGAAGGAAGGAAAGAAAGACAGAAGTAAAGAGAAAGGAAATACGGAAGAATGAAAAGATGGAAGGAAAGAGAAAGGTAAAAAGACGGAATGAAAGAGAAAGATAAGAAAGATTGAATGAAAGCTAAAGGAAGGAAAGAAATAAAAGAAAAATAAAAGACGTAAGGAAGGAAAAAGAAAGAATGAAAGAGAAATTAAGAAAGAAATGAAAAAGAAAGTAAAAAGAGAGGGAATGAAAGAAATAGAAAGGACAGAGTGAAGGAAGTAAGGAAAGAGTAAGGAAGTAATGAATGAAAAAGAAAGCGAGGTAAGAAAAAAGGAAGAAAAGAGAAATGAAAGAAGGAAGGAATGAAAGGTGTTAGGAAAGAGAAAACAGAAGGAAGAAGAGAGAAAAACAGAAGTAAAGATTAAGGAAGGAGGGAAAGAATAAATGAAGAAAATAAGGAAAGAGAAAGGAAGAGGAAAAGAAAAAGGAAAGTAATATCGAAGGAACAATAAAGAAAGGAAGGAAGGAAAGAGAAGGAATGGAAGGAAAAAAAGAGAAAGGAAAGGAAGAAGAAAGGAAAGAGATGGGAAAGAAGGAAGGAAGAAGGTAAGGAATGAAATAGGAAAGAAGAAAGAAGTCCTGCCATTTTACCAACATCTTGTTTTTTTTTGCAAATTACTTAATGTGTCCATGCATAAAACATTATTCTGATATTTGGCATGATATAGAATGCTAAAGGACCAGGTGGAGCAGGGGTTTATTATTTGAGAATGAAAGTATTTAACTTGCCCTTGTAGTTACATTTTGGACACCCCTGTTTAAAGCACAATATTGAGTTAGCTTGTGTGGTGTAAAACTAAATGAAAAAAAATTGTTATTGGGACATAAAGATGCAATATGCAAAACCAACCTAATGCTGAATTGGCTTGTGGGTATAAAAGGTACGCAGTTATTAGTAGTGAATGTTTACAGAGAACTGAAGCTTAGTGTAATAAAGTAATGTGTTGCAGAGATAAAATGAATTACATTTTATAAAAAAGAAAGGTAGATGGCATAAAGATGAAGGCATACAGTGTCTTAGTGTGTAGGCATTTGAAAGCATGTGTGAATGAGCTAATAATGAATGCCTTGCATTTACCAAGGTACATTAAGTAGTTTTTTTTGTGTGCTTTTTTTGGTACAGTGAAGTGATGTGGGCTGTAGCAGCGATGTAGAAGTCGTTATAAGCGAATGTGGGAATGAAGACCTAAATAAACAATTTTTAAAAACAACATAAGTAATTGAAAAACACAGAGTTGTATGTTTTAAAAATGCATGCTTTATTTATGTAAATTATAGAAAACTGCATTTTTACGATAATAAAAAAATGTATGAGAATTATTTTGAGCACTTATTGTGTAGTGCTGAATTATGATTTTAAGGTTTGTTCTTGTGGTCACTTTTTGGACACCGGTAACCTAAAAGAATTGATTGTATTAAGTTGTCTTGTGTACCTTAATACGAATCATGTAAAATTTATTGATGTGATTGTACGGAATAATCAGGGCAGAGATTTACCAATAAATGGGTTGGAAAGGAGGATTAGCAACCACACACTCAACGCGTGAAGTGTATGAAGAATCAACATGCGGAATATGGGATGGTGATGGATAGTGAGTGGCAAATAAGAAGAAGCGAAAAAAACTTTTGCGAGAACTGAGAAATACCCAATGTTATTACTTTGTATTGAAGGCAATGTTTTTAGAAAAGAAGGATCGTTGAAGAAAACTATAAAAGACGTGCCTTTAAACAGGAATAATATTTACATGTAAAAGCGCAGTACTTTAAAGAACACTACATAAATGTTTACTTCCATAAAATAGTTACCTAAGGTTTGTACGGATAAATGTGTTGTAACCAGCATTGTTTGCAACTTTTATAAGCATGTAGCTTCACTGGCATGAATTATAATATAAAGTGATTAATTCATTTTCTAATTTTTTTTTGTCTTGAAGGACACCGGTAGAGCATGATATGTTGGTAGATATAAAGTGGTGTTATGTACTTTGACTCAGAGGATGAAGGGGGGTGATGCATTGTTACGGGCAGAGGTGGTGACTTTGGATCTGACTAAATTGGTTTGAGACCTGGTGTCTGTTTAATTGTTTGTGCAAGTTATTTATTTTCCCTGTCCCTTAGAGATGAATGTGGACTTATGCAGTGTAAGTGGTGCTCATGTAAAACACTGCAATACCTTTGTGTAGATTTAGCGGTATGTAAAAGTTTAAAATAACAAAACTGTATACCTGAAAATGTTTTTGGTAAGAGTTGACTGGTGGGTACTAGTGGTTTTGTGAAGAAATGTGTGCTTAAAATAAAAAGAAATGTTTTCCATTTGCGTGCGTGAGCAATTAATTTGTGAAAAATGCAATCAAAACAATTGAATAAACATTTGAAAGAGTGCGTAAATGTGTCTAATAAATTGTAGTGGAAGGAGCACAATTAGCAGATGTATTATGCTTACATTTTTTTTTTTTTTTAAAGTTTGTCCTTGTGTAACAATCTTTTGCACCGATGAAGTAAGGTAAGTGGAGATAGGACCTCGTAAGTGTTTGCAGGAATTTAAACGTGTAGGTGTAGGAAGCTGGCTCTGTATATACTATACCAAAATGAGGTATAGTGTGCACAGAGTCCAGTGGAACCCCAAAGGTAGGCAGAGGTAAAAGTAGATAGCACCTTACTCTCTATTTGAGGTAGTGTGGGCGAGCAGTAAGGCTTTATCAGAGGGTAGTGTTAAGCATTTGTTGTACACACTCATTCAGCAAATGATGTCACACACTCAACGACTGAACTCAGACCAATTTGATTTGTATAAAAATATTATTTAGTTATATTTATTTTCTAGAACCAAGCAAGCCTGGCACAGGTGAGTGTAAATGGTACTTTTCAAGGCAGGTTGAACAATACAAGCAAGCTAAATGAAAATGACTTTGTTACAGGTTTGTAAATACTTTGAATTTGAAATTACTGTTAGATTACTTTTGATTACTTTTCAGATTACTTGATGGATTACTTTTTCTACTCAGTGTGATATGCCTAGATATCACACTGGGACATTTCCTAGAGAAAAGGTAAGTAAAGCAGTTTTTAGTTATATGCAGTTTTTCAAGTTCTCATACAAAACCAACTCTACACTTAAAACGATTTTCACAAGAAAGCAGTCAATGCAGTCCTATGGGAGGAAATGCAGTTATCGGTTTCAAGGTAAGTACTTGGGTTTGGTAGTTGGTTTTCTGGGGTTTGAAACAGGGTTCCCCCAGGGTCAAGGATGCACTCTCGAAGCACCCTCAGCGGCACTAGAGCGGCCGGGTGCAGAGTGCTGAGGCCCAATCTTATCCAATGGGGGATAGGGGGCCTCCGGTTGGTTGCTGCTCATGAGCAGGCCACAAGGTTGTGGGAGCAAAGCTCCTGGTGTTAGGCTCGGGGCAAAGAGGGTTCTGAGTTAGCACTTAAAGTACACCTGCAGCGGCGCAGGGGCGGGGGGTGAAGGGTGCTGTTTTGGCGTTGGGTGCCTTGTTGATTTCAATGGGGTTTCACTGGTTGCAACAAACACTGCAGGCTCGGGGACGAAGATCTTCTGGAGGTGACCACCGGTTGGAGAGGTAAGTCGGGATGCCTGGGGATGCTGGGACACCGTTGGTTCGGCCACCCAAGGCCGTGGGACATCGGGTGCAGGGGTGTTTTTATGCGTCGGGTTTTCTTACCAGCTCCGGTCGCGGTCAGGGGGATCCTCCAGAAAGAAGAAGCAGGCATCGATTGGAGATTCGAGGCAGGTCAGAGTTCACCAGATCTCAGGTCAGGATCGCCGGGGAGACCTCCTCGAGGTGTTGGGCCACTGGAACTGGGGCCATGGGCGTCGGGTGCAGAGTGGTGCAGACTCGCGGATTTGGCCAGGGCAAGAGTCTGAAGTTGAGCAAATCCGGTGCTCACGGGAGACAAAGTCTTGGTTTTGGAAGGCAGGGCAGGTCCTTCGGGTTCTTGAGGGCTGCTGGCTGCAGGACACACCGGGATTTCGCTGGAGCAGGTTCGAGGTGCGGACAGGCCAGTAGGGCTGGGGCCAAGTCAGTGGGCATCCTCCTCTTCTTAGTTCAGCACGGCTTCTTCAGTCCTTCTTTTTCTTTTCTTCTTGGTCGGCTCTTGTCTGAGGAGGCAAGGTTCGGGGTTGCCCCTAAATACTAGATTTAGGGGTGTTACAGGTAAGTAAAGGTCAGGACCAATGTGTCCCTTCCTTGGGGTGGGTACACCCCCTATTATGCCACCCTCCAGCGGGAGGGGGGCATATGGCTCTCTCTGGTTGGCTGGGTCTCCCCATCTGCAAGATGACGGGGACTGAAAGTTGTGCTTCGCCTCCCCCACCTGAGGGGTGGGGTTGGCAAAGGTGGGCACACCTCCCTTCCTCACTTGGTTTTCCTGCCGATACTCCCACCCAAAGTGGGGGTCAGTACCAGTGGGGGCCAGTTGCTGGAAGCAGCAAATGGCTGGGGTAGCTCACAAAGGCAGCAAGCCTTTGAAGCTTCCCCTTCGTGGACCCTGCCCATCCTGGGGGGAGGCTTGGCACCTCGTCCCAGGATGTGCATTGGTTTAGACCCCCGAGAGCGGCAGGCTCTCGACCCAGGGGACCAGAAACATGTCTGGTGGTGGCAGCTGGTGAGCAGCCACTCAGCCAGGACACTAGACTTAGGTAGTTTTTCAGGGGGCATCTCTAAGATGCCCTCTGAGTGCATTTTTCATTAAATCCCACACTGGCATCAGTGTGGGTTTAATGTGCTGAGAAGTCTGATACCAAACTTCCCAGTTTTCAGTAAAGCCATTATGGTGCTGTGGAGTTCGTAATGACAAACTCCCAGTACCATATACTCTTAATGGCATTACTGCACTTACAATGTCTAAGAATTGGCTTAGACACTGTAGGGGTACAGGGCTCATGCACCTGTACCCTCACCACTGGTGTAGTGCACCCAGCAGGAGGGGTGGCTGACCTATGCCAGGGCAGTGGGTTGTAGGCATGGCACACAGGGATGTGTGCCATGCCGACTCTTTCTTTGTTCTGCACCAAAACATGCAGCCTGCAAAGGCAGTGTGTGTCTGTGTGTGAAGGTATAGGGCCTCTAAGGGTGGCACAATAAGTGCTGCAGCCCTTAGAGGCCTTCCCTGGCCACAGTGCCCTTGGTACCTATGGTACCATTTACAAGGGACTGACCTGTGGCCAACGAGTGTGTAATAGATCGGGGATCGTTAGGTTAACCAAGCACCAGCGAGACCAGAAATATTATGCTATTCTGTTCGTTTATTGCTTTAGTACAATAGTCCAACTGCACTGGGGTCCTCCTGGTTGGGGCAGCTCCCGTCGTCACCAGATGCCTCCGGTAGGAAGGGGGAAAAGACAGTCCTGGATCCACCGTACTCACGAGGTCCCGGTACCGGAGAAAAAGAACCCAAAATATAAAGAAACAAAAATAGGGTCAGTTGGGAGGAAGCAGAACACTTCCTGCACAGGGAAGCGGGAGTGAGGGATGAAGCACCAAGATACCGACACCATGTGGACCCTGTTGTGACCTCCCTCACCAACGGTACCCTCCCCTACCCGTGCCCTGGAAACCCCTGGAGTTTCGCCCGTACCTTGTGGCGCCACCCTCCTCCTGGAGAGTGGCAGGGCGGAACGTGGTCTCGTTGGCCTCCTGGCTTGCTGTCTTTGTCGGGGGCAGCGTTTCCTCTTTCGTCTCCCTTCGGCTCTTCCGTTTCCTTCAAACTCCACGCCTCTGGAACCTCTCTCGGTCGGGATACACCTTCCGCATATGTCAGGACGTTCTCTCCTCTTGTTCCGTCCTGCGGCTCTCCCGATAGGACGGCCGGGGGAAACGTCATCGCCACGCCTCCAGGGACTCCTCCGAGTGTTCTCCCTTAAAGGGCTCCATACCAGCCTGCGTACAAGGTAACAGTACGTCGGTAAATGCCTCGGCGGGGTCAAGAGGCAAAGCAGTTCGCAGGTCATCCGTGGGTTCCTGACACATGCCCCCCCTTGGGATTCCCCGATCGGGGTAAAGAGGAAAACGCGACAAGTAGTCCGCGTTGCCCTGTTCTTTGCCCTTTCGGTGAAGCACCTCGAAGCGGAATGGCTGAAGGGTTAGGAACCAGCGAGGACCCGCTCGTTTGAGCCTTTATTCCTCTGAAGCCAGGTGAGGGGAGCGTGATCTGTATACAATAGAAAAGAGCGTCCCTCAAGATAGTATCTTAGTTTTTCTATGATCCACTCTACGGCCAGGCACTCTTTCTCTATCGTGGGATATGCCCTTTCTTTGGGGAAGAGTTTTCTACTGATGTATAGAATGGGTCGTTCTAACCCCTCGCTATCCAGTTGTGAGAGAACAGCTCCTATTCCCATCCCTGAGGCATCCGTTTGTAAGATAAAGGGTCTCTGGAAGTCAGGCGTAAGCAAGACAGGGGAAGTCGTTAAAATGTTTTTCAGAGTCTGAAAGGCCTGAAGTTCTTGTTTGGACGGGGACCTAAGGCGATTGGAAGCGGAGGTCTTCTTAAGCAAATATGTGAGGGGGGCGGCAGTATCGGAGAAGAGTGGGATGAAGCACCTATAATAACCAACCAACCCCAGGAAAGCCCTTAACTCTTTTTTTGTGGTGGGGTAAGGGGTGTCTTGGATAGCCCTCACTTTTTCGCTTTGGGGTTCAATCAGACCTTTCCCCAACAAGTAACCCAGATACTTAACTTTCTGATAGGCGAATCGGGATTTTTTTGCATTGATGCGCAGATTTGCCTTCCTTAGTTCCGTGAGGATGGCCGACAGGTGGAACTGGTGCTCGTCCCAGGTTTTACTAAACACAGCAATATCGTCTAAATAGGCTGATGAGTACCCTGTATGACTTTTCAGAAGGGTGTCCATGAGCCTTTGAAAGCTAGCTGGGGCACCGTGTAGGCCGAATGGTAGGACCGTGAACTGAAACAATCCATCCGGGGTGGAAACGCTGTTTTCTCCTGGTCCCGAGGGTGTAGAGGGATTTGCCAGTAGCCCTTGGTGAGGTCGATGGTGGTAATATAGCGAGCCTCACCAAGGCGCTCGATCAATTCATCCACCCGCGGAAGGGGATACACGTCCTGCTTCGATATCCGATTCACTGCCCTGAAGTCAATACAGAAACGGGTACTCCCATCCGGTTTCGGGACCAGGACGACTGGTGAGCACCAATTACTCTTGGAGGGCACCACCACTCCCAGGGCTAGCATGTCGGCTACTTCTTTCTTTAGGGCTGCTCTGCGTGCCTCAGGAAACCGATATGGTTTTTGTTTCACTACAACCCCTTCGGTGGTGGGAATGGAGTGAGTCGCTAGGCTGGTTCTACCGGGTTGATCTGAAAAGATGTCGGAAAACGAATGCAAGAGGTACCTTATCTCTGCTTTCTCTTGGGGCCCTAGCTCGGGGCTAGGAGAGTGGTATCCACCGTTGTCTGGAACGGAGTGGCAAGAGACACTGTACAAGGCTTGTTGGGGACTGGACCTAACCACTTCTTTAATAAGTTTACGTGGTACATTTGGGTTTTCCGGGGAGAAAGACGTTACACGTAAGTGGTGTTTCCGACCCTTCTTACCACCTCATAAGGCCCCTGCCATTCCTTCCTGAGTTTATGGGTGGAGGAAGGAAGGAGGATTAAGACCCAGTCACCTGGTTGTAGCTCTCTCCATTTCTTGCCCTTATCATAATGATATTTTTGCTGGGTCTGGGCTTTCTCGAAGTTCTCCTGGGCAAGGGATCTCAACTTGTGAAGTCGTGTCCTTACCTGGTTTGCATACTCCAGCAAGGCTTGGGCTTCGGCTATTCCCTGTTCTTCCCAGCTTTCCTTTGTAATGTCTAGGTGGGTACGTGGTCTCCTCCCGAACAACAGTTCGAACGGAGAGACACCCAAGCTACTTTGGACTGTGCTACGAATAACAAATAATGCCAAAGGAAGCAGCTGATCCCAGTTCCTCCCGTCCCCACTTAATAGCTTTTTCAGGGTGAGCTTTAGGTTCCCATTATACCTTTCTACAAGGCCGTCCGTTTGGGGGTGGTACAAGGACGTTTTGATGTGTTTGATACTTAATTGTTTACAGACCTCCTTCATTAGTCGGGAGACGAAGGGAGTACCCTGGTCTGTAACAAGCTCACGTGGGAACCCCATTCTTGAGAAAACTTCTATCAACCTCGGTGCTATTGTTGTGGTGGTGGCTGCTCTCAGGGGAAGGGCTTCTGGGTATCGTGTGGCGTAATCAACTATTACGAGAACGTATTGGTGACCTTTACTAGACTTAGGGAGGGGGCCTATAAGGTCCATACCTATTCTTTCAAAAGGGCGACCGATGATGGGCAAGGGTTGTAGGGGTATTTTGGGAGGGACGTAAGGATTCCTTTTCTGGCATCTGGCACACTCTTGGCAGTATTTCCTAACCTGGAGATATATGCCCGGCCAGTAGAAACAACCCAGGATCGCCTGACTGGTTTTTTCAGCGCCAACATGGCCTGCTAGAAGATGGGAATGCGCGAAGAAAAGGACTTGTTCCCTAAAACTGGTGGGGACTAGTAACTGAGGTTCCGCCCCATCCTTCGCAAGCCGATAGAGGAGCCCGTTTTGTTCCACAAAACATGGATAGGTTTGTCTTGGGTCATCTTTTGTTTCCTGCGCTCTTTGCCATGCATTCCTAAGGGAAGCATCGTTTAACTGGGCCCCCCTAAAGTTGTTATCGATAGCCCATGGTTCAGAGTTCAGTAGGGTGTCGTGAGGGGCTGTACCAGGTGAACCATCCCTTAACGCATTGAACAAAAGAAGAGAAAAGCAAGGATTGTCAACCCCCAGAATCAGTGTTTCGGGAAGAGAAGGGAGAACCCCTACGTTGACCGAGGTGCCTATACCTGTCTTGGTACAAATAGTCAACCAGGCTACCGGGTATTCCCTAACATCCCCATGCACACAGCGTATACTGACTATTTTCCCTGGTATGATGTCTGAGACTGGGACTATCTCTTTCCGGGCGACTGAGTTTTTGCACCCCGAATCAAGAAGGGCTGTTACTTCTTTTTGGTTCACCATGAGACTCACGTAATATATATGCCCCATCTCTTGAGCAAAGAGGACAGCGCGGGGAGCATAGCTAATGTCCATGGGTTCGTCTTCAGCCTTGTCCCTTCTCTTCCTGCAAAACCGGGCTATGTGGCCCCACTCGCCACATTCAAAGCATTGAGGGCCGGACGTAGCTGGACTATCTGGCTTCCCGGTTCGAGGTCTAAAAGGCTCCGGGGTGATTTTGATGGGTTTCCTGTCGTATTTCGCCGGTTGGGCCCCCTTCTGTGGCTTCTTTGGTTCTTTTATGGAAGGGCGGTGTACTCGCGCCCCTTGTTCGGGAGCGCTCTGCCGTCCCTCTTAGTCGTGAAAAGATGCACGGGAGTCTTGGGTTTAGAGAGATGAGGAGCCTTTATTAAAGGGGGGGGAGGTCGATCCTCAGTTCCTTATGCTCAGTAAGTCCCAGGCGCCTTTGACAAACCGACGTTTGGAGGCTCAGAGCAAGGGTGAGGGCAAAATAAAGAAAAAAATAACTAAAAGTGGATTCTTTTCTTTTAATGTCTTTGGTTCTAACAGGGTCCCTCCTGGTACTTCGGGCCGTCTCAGCTGTGGGGTTGTTTCAGGTCTGGTCAGCTCCTGGAGTGCAGGTGTCCGTCTCCTCAGATAGGGAACCGGAAGGAAATAAGAACAAAAGAAGCGTCAGGTCTCTCTCTTGGGATTATGAAAGATGATAGGGATTTGTGCCGCCACCACCGGATCCTAACTGTGGGGTGCCTAAGTGAGGGAAGGTATCAGTGTGCTAACGTGCCGTGCCCCGTATTCCCTCCCACCAACCCCTAAACAAAAAGGAGCCCGGCACTTGCCTAAACCCACTGCCCTCCTGGGCCGCGGGGAGGGGAGTCGCAGCCTCCGCTTCCCCTGCTGGAGTACCGGACTCGAGGGCGCTGCTCCTAGAGCGGTTGTCCTTCTCGGTCTTCTCCTCCGGTTGGGGCAGGTCCCGCCACCGTAGTGCTTCCTCCTCTTCCGTGGTCTTGGGTACGGGGCTTCTCTCCTCGCCTTCTCGGTCCGCGCTGTTCTCCGTGTTCCTCTGCTGTACTCCCTCCGAACACTTGCTCAGCACCCGCATCGCGTTTATAGCCCCTCCCGCAGGACTCCCAATTACCGGCCTGTGAGTTCCGGAATGAGCAACTAGACTGCTCAGTTCACTTCCGGCTTGGGCCCCGCCGTCCGCCATGTTGGAGGGGTCCGCGTCATCCGGCGCGGACGGGAAACCATCACAGGCGGCTTGGTGCACGGGTGAAGGACGTGGCCATTTCAACGGACTGTTCCAAAGTCAGTCCCGCGTGTTGCCTGAGCCACCTTTGGGTACTGATAGAGCAGAGAAAATACATTTTTTTAACCCCTAACAAATTTTATAAATAATTAATAAAAATGTTCGTTTAAATGTATTAATCAACACTGTACGTGAGGGAAGGGTAATACGCAAGTATATGGGCTGAATAATCTATTAACGAATGTCTGTGTGTCTAATTATAACATAAGAATAATTGCGTACTAAATTAATAATAAATGCATGATTTGTGCTTCATAGAATATAAACGTGTCGTTGCAAAAACAATAGTGATGGTAAGTAAGGAACAGCTTAAATGTTGCTTTCCGCTAGGTAATAACTAATTGGGGTACGTAGATGACGGGAGGGAAACGAAAAGGCTATGTTTCTCTATTTTAATTATGTTTTGTTTATTTCAAAATAGTGCTTCTAAGTATAAACGAGTGGCGATATAAAATGGCTGCCGGTTATTGAAGTGCGCATGTGCAGGGAAACGCATGACAAGGGAGAAAAAGTTGGAGAAAAGCTAACCACGTGATGAGGCTGAGAGGCTAGGATGCAAGAATGGTCAAGGCTGATGTGACCTAATTGAACTGATAGTGTGCCGTGGTGATCAGCAAGGAACCGTGGGAAACCGTTTTAGGACAATGCCTGCAGAGTTCTCGAATGTATCGAAAAAAGTTACAAATGTACTGATCGAAGCGGATGGAAACATGTCTTGAACTGTGAGAAAGGAAATGATCATATACATTCCAAAGAACAAGTTGGATCCGGGAGAACTTGATTAAGAATGAATAGATGAAATGAATGGACCAATGAAAGAAAAGCGTGTTATTAATGTTGCAAAAATTAGTTAGCAAAGTTAGAATTAGGGTATAAGAGGGCCTACTCTTAGTGGGAGGGATACACAGTCGGAGTTGGAGAGTCGCAGTCAGAGTCGGTGTTGGAGTTGGTGGCTTCCAGTGCTTGGTGGTCCTGATCGATCCATTTTACTGAGCGGGAGATGCTGAAAGACTGTTAGATGAGACGGGTTGCAGGTAGCTGATGCTGACGAGCTGAAGTTTCTGTTGCTGTCTTATTTTTCCAGTTGAGTATGAGAATCAAGTTATTTTTAACTAGTAAACTTAGGTTAGAAATCCTTAGGCTAAATTAGGGAAGATAGGCAGGTAATTAGGGTTTTGCTTCATGACAAAATTTCCTTTCTGCAATAAAATTGATTTTGCTTAATAAATATTTGAATTAATAATGAATGAATAATTGAATAAAAAGTCTAAAATTCTTTCTCATGCTTTTAAAATTATATAAAATTTAAGATTCTTAATCAAACGACTCAGTGGTTATTTTACTAAATGATTGTGACACTAGTAATTGGTTATTGTGATTTAGCTGGTCTTAATCACTACAAATTAATTTCTTACTAGATGATCCATCGACAAAACAATGAGCAGGAATATCTTAAGAAATAACTAAGAAAGCGATAGGTTAAGGTAATAAGGTATCCCGGCTCTTTCCAGCGGTACATAAATGGTGTTTTCCATTTAGTTCTCATGTTTCTCCTAGGAGTATAAAATTTCGTAAAGGTGTAAAGGAAATCCAGGTGTGTGTGTGATAGGCGATGTTTATGGGCCCCATCGTCATGTGGATGTGAGAAAATATAAGTCGCCCCTGGATGACCGATAAGTGACCTAGGAGGAAAATAGTTTTTATTGTACGCGCTGCATCAGATTTCTTGGTAGCAGAGTTATGGTTTCTATAGATTAGTTTAGTGATTATTGATTATTGATTATTTTTGATGACTAACACTTTATGTTGAGTCGTGTTATGTTATATGTGAGTTTTCACGCTTCTGGGATGTAGGAAGTGGAACACGTGTGGCAAGAGAAGTCACATGGAATTTGGTACATGGTCTGAATTCATTTTGGTAATAACACAGGTTGTGTTATGTTAGGGATTTTCTGTACGAAAGGTGTGTAACTGAGATAGCAAATCACGTTTTCTTGTGAAACTTTGGCCTTAATTCTCAGGAGCCTAGTCTCCACATGTGTCTTATCCCCAGAGAAACGAGTAAATTGTTTGCTTGAAAGAAGGGTAAGGTAGAAGGAAGTGCTACTTTATCGGCGAGAGTTAATAAATTCTGTGGTAGGGTAGAGGTAAGCGCTGCCTACTGGAAATACAGGATTCTTGTGTAGAAGGACAAAGCTGTCACTTTTGTTTAGCGAATCAGACTATGGAATTGTTTTAATTGTTGTAACTAACGAAGAAAACAGTGAAAAGAAAAAATTGCCGATAATTTTTGTAAAGGAGGGGTAAAAGAGCAGGAGTGACATCGACAGTGCCGCGCTAGGATTGGATAGTGCGCTAGTCACGTGAACACAGAGTCAAGAGTGACGTAGAAAAGTGCCGCGCTAGGATTGGTTGGTCCGCGGACGAAGGGAATCGTTCTGATTGGTGCGTTAGTGTGAGTCGCGCTGTAATTGGTTGAAGTTCCGTACACGGAACAGTGTTGGTTTGAAGAGAAAAAACAATCGAAAACATGCCGTATTATGAGTATGAAAGGGAGAGAACGTCATGGACGACAAAAATAAAGAATTTCTTTAAGAAAGACAAAAAGGTTGTGACTAGAGAGGGACAAGTAATTCCTCCGCCGAAATCAGCAGCTTCACATATGATGCTAAAATATGGATATCATACATGAATATGGTTGGAAAATTGGGCAAAGTATACGAAGAATGATGGTGCATTAGCTTTCCCTGAGAATGGTTCATTTAGTGTAGCGGTTTTGCGAAATTTGCGAGAAAAGATGACAAATCTAGAACCTAGACCTAGACCGACACAGTTTGAAGCGTTGACGGAATGGGAGGATGAGATGTATGAGCGAGAAAGATTCAGAGGTTTAAGAGATCATGAGTTTATGCCTGGAAGAATGTGGGGAATAAATCATGAGGATAGAATAAAACGATGGAGATGTGCTAACATGACAGGAGGTTTGTTTCCGGCTTTTACAGTTGAGGAAGAGACTAAGAGAAAACGTACTGATAAAAAGAAACATATGGAGAGGGAGAAATATATGCATGAGAGCGAAACGGATGATGAATTGTTGGAAGATATTTTGAATAGAAATCCACCTCCGTATCAGCAGAGTTCCACAGTGGTGACACCAAATGCGCCGCTAATAGAGACTGTGCGAAATAAAAGTCCAGTAAAAAGAATTGAAATAAATAGGTCACAAGATCAAATAAGAACTTCACAAAATGAAGGAATAGAAAGTGACAATGCAAGCGAATTAGCAAGGACAACAAAAGAACTAACTGAGAAAATTAGGGAATTAACGAAAAACATGGAAGCTGTGACTGTACCTGTAACAATAGGTCCAGTAATACCAGTTTTTGAGAATCAGAAAATTGATGAACGATCTTTAGTGATTCCTATGAGTTCACAATTTCAGAGAGAAAAAGAAAGGATGGAACCAAGTGCAAGTACAAGTAATTTGGCTAGTACTTACAGACCAAGTCCACCTACAAATTTGACTGTGAATGAGTGCAATGGTAGGAAAATGCATATGGTAACAGAATCTGCAACAGAGACTCCTGAAAAGAGTGGTAATTGGATAGAACTAAATAATACACCCATAGGTCCGACACCTGATGAGTTAAATGAGTGGATGAAGGCATTTAAAATGAAAGAACCAGAAGAAAAACCATTAGATGTAATTAGGTTAAAAATTGACATGGAAGAATTAATTCTAGGAACGATTGGTACAGAAAAGATAAAAAATTACCAGGATGATGAAATAATGTTTCTGTGCAAAAGTATTACATGGAGAGCAAAGAATTTACATGACAAACTAGAAGAGGTAGCCAGTGAGATTGGAATAGATTTTGCGAAAGTGAAAACATTGCAGAAACCCTACAGAGTAGACTTTTGTGAAAAAGATATTGAAAACTTGAACACGGCAGGAAGGCTGACACAGATAAAAGAGTTAATTGTGTTACTGAGAAAATGGGGTGATGTGGACAGATGGAAAGTTAGATGGACAAAAAAGAATGAGAAAACTACAGACAAAGCTTCTTTGGCTTTTATGATAACTGAAAAAGAACCTGTTGCCAGAGAATACCCTATGAGAGAAACTCCAGGTGGTAGTTATGTGCATGTTCCCTGGACTAGGCAGGATATACTGTCATTTACAAATGAATTTCCAAAGCTGAGAGAGAAACCAGTTGAATGGTACCGACAAGTAGAGAGGTTTGTAAAGGTTTCAAAAGTGTTGTGGATAGATTTAGATGGATTATTTGACATAGTGGTACCAACTGATTTGTGGTCAGAGTGTAAAATTACAGTTGACTGGCCAACTACAGAATATCCAAGAGATCCTAAGACAGGAGCTCCAGGTCCTGAGGTGATGAGGAAGTATGATAAGGTGATTACCTTTTTGAAAAATAAGATTCCTCCTAAAGAAACAGATTGGGTGAAGATTGATAGAACTACACAGGAAAGTAAAGATTCTGTACATGCATATTATGAAAGGTTGTTGTTGGTTTTCAAGCAGTATAGTGGATATGAGGAATTGAGTGAAAAGGATATGAGTCATTTCGTATACAGATTTGTGTTGGGGTTGAAACCAGAGATTAGTGAAATGATTAAACAGCATATGATTAATTGGCAGAATGGCACGGTAGACGAGGTACTGAGGTATGCTAAGTATTGCAGTGATGATATTGAGAGTAGACAGCGTAAATTGAAAGAGAAGGCAATGTGGGCACAGGTGAAAGTGGCAGAAAAACAAGAAGCTCAATTGGATAATAATAGTGGGAATGAAACAGGACAGAATAAATCGCGACCTAACATAGGTAAAGGGAAAGGTCAAATGAGTCTAGAGGAGGCAAAGAAGAAATGGCCCTGTCATAATTGCGGAAAATTAGGGCATTGGAGAAACGAGTGTAAGTTCCCATCTAAACCTAATCCGGAAAATCAATCATTAACTCCACAGGTGCAGAATGAGGTAGTTGTTCAACAAGGTCAGGTGCCGCAACCACCACTTCCCAACACTGTTAACCAGCAAAGATACAGTACAGAAACAGGATTCTACGGAGGAGAGCAGGTAACACAGTTGCCGCGAGCAGCTAACATTTCTCAGTATTGGTTGCGACAGAGTGAGGATGAGGCGGATGAAAGCTCATGACGGTGCCTAGGAGAGGGAAAAGAGTGCGTACTTGGCGCAACTCTAGAGGTAGATCAGTCTGGTCCCTTTGTGGATGGAGAAGTGAATGGTGCAAATGTAACATTCCTTGTCGATACTGGAGCTACCCGTTCTACTGTTAGATCAGTGGAAATTCCAAACCTTCCTCTCTCAGGTGAATACATCCAAGTAGTAGGAGTAGCAAATCAGCAGATTAAAACACCACTTACTGAATTAGTGGAAGTAAAAATTGGTTCTTTTAGCAAAATGCATAGATTTGTAGTGTGCGATTGTAGTCCTGTAAATCTTTTAGGTCGTGACCTTTTGTGCAAAATGAATTGCACAATTTATTGTACACCAGATGGAATTGGATTCCAGACCCCAGATGAAGATGTATTGTATAAAGTAACTTTGATGAATCAGGAACCTGAAATGAATGGTTTGTTTCCTGCATTTGATGCAGAAAAACTTCCAGAAGAACTAAAAATTGCAGTGAAAGAAAATGTGTGGGATTTTACAGGAGAAGATATTGGATTAATGAAAGAAGTTGATCCCGTAAAAGTAACAGTAAAAGAAGGAACAACTTACCCAAATACGCCACAGTATAAATTAACTCCAGAAATAATTGAAGGAATAACTGTAATAAATAAAATGATCGAACAGGGAATTCTAAAAGAAATAATGAGCAGTCCATGTAATTCACCTATTATGGGACTGAAAAAGCCAAACGGAACATATAGAATAGTACAGGATTTGAGAAAGATCAACAAAATAGTTGTGCCTTGTTGTCCAATAGTGCCAAACCCTGCAGTAATTCTATATCAAATTCCACACGAAGCTGAGTGGTACACAGTGATAGATTTGTGTCACGCATTTTTCTCTATTCCTTTGCACCCAGATAGCCAGCCATTATTTGCGTTCCGGTTCGGAGAGCGTATTTTGGCATGGTGCCGAATTCCTCAGGGGTATACAGAAAGCCCTTCGATTTTTAATCAGATTTTAAAGAAGTCCTTGGAAGATTTGAAAATGCCAGAAAAGTCAGTGATGGTGCAGTATATCGTTGACCTGTTAGTGGCATCGAAAACAAAAGAAGCATGTGTAAGTGATACAATTGCTTTACTGAACCATCTAGAGAAAAGTGGACATAAAGTGTCCCCTTCAATATTGCAATTTTGCCAAAAAGAAGTTCAATATTTAGGGCATAAAATTGAGAAAGGAGTGCGAAAGATAGCGACAGAAAGAGTAAGAATGATTCAAGGAATGAGAGCACCAATGACGCAAAGAGAGGTAAGAATGTTTCTGGGAATGGTTGGATATTGCCGACAATGGATAAGTGGTTTCTCCTTGATTGCTAAACCATTACAAAAACTGACCAAGAAGGATGTAAGAGACCCTTTTGAGTTAAATAACGAAGAAATGAAATCTTTCAAAGAGTTGAAAAAGAAATTGTGTGAGGCCCCTGCTTTAGGAATGCCTGATTATGAAAAGGATTTTGAATTGTACTGCAGTGAAAGAGATGGATGTGCGTTTTCAGTACTGGTACAAAAACATGGAACAATGAAGAGACCAATTGCTTATTTTTCAGCTGTTTTAGATCCTATAGCAAAAGCATTACCTGGATGTCTGAAAGCTGTTGCTGCTACTTGTGTAAGTCTGGAACAAAGTGAAGGTATAGTGATGGGGTATCCACCGAGAGTATATGTTCCCCACTCAGTAGAGATTTTGTTAACAAGAACAAAAACACAGTACATGACACATAGTCGGCTGACTAAGTACGAAAAAGTAATCTTGAGTGCAGAAAATGTGACCATAGATAGATGTATGAATGTGAATCCTTCAACATCATTGCCAGATGAAGAGAGTATAATTGAACAAGACGAAGTAGATCATGATTGTCTGAATGTGCTGGAATATTGCACAAAACCAAGAGCTGACATAAAAGATGAGCCTTTAAAGGAATCGGATTATGTCATGTTTGTGGATGGCTCATGCTTGAGAACGAAAGAAGGAGTTTTAAGCGCAGCTTATGCAGTGTGCACAGTGGCAACTGTGATGGAAGCGTCTTGTCTGAAAGGAATAAGGTCTGCCCAAGTTGCGGAACTGATTGCTTTGATTCAAGCATGTAAGTTGGGAAGAAATGTGCGAGTTACGATTGTGACCGATAGCCAGTATGGTTTCGGTATTGTGCATGACTTCGGTCAGATTTGGTCACAAAGAGGTTTCTTGACGTCTGCAGGAACACCTATCAGGAATGGAGATTTTGTTAAGAAACTGCTTGAGGCGATACAGCTGCCTAAGCAGATAGCTGTAGTGAAATGCAAGGCACATAAGAAAAACGAAGATTACATAGCTGTGGGTAATAACTACGCGGATGAGATTGCCAGATATTGTGCAGAGAACATGGTATCCCTAAACAAGAATAGAGAAAGGGAGCATATCTCTTCTCCTTTGCTTTTTACTAACACTGTCGAAACATGGGATGAGGTGAGACAGTTACAGGAAGCTGCAAATGATGAGGAAAAAGATTACTGGATAAAAGCAGGATGTAGAAGACAAGAAAACAATGGTGTGTGGGTATACAGAGATGAAAGACCAGTTATGCCTGATAGCATGATTGCAGACATGGCACGGATGTACCATGGACAAGCTCATATTGGGAGAGATGCAATGATCAGACTTTTTAGACAAACCTGGTATAACCCAAAATTCAGAGCCATAGCTGAAAGTCTTTGTCAAAGATGTCTTATTTGTCAACAGTTTAATCCAGGAAGAAAGACGATAGTGAGTCTAGGAACAATAGGATGAGAAGGAGGTCCGTTCACTAGAATGCAATTAGACTTCATCGAAATGCCCCCTTGTAACAGACTAAAATATGTTCTAGTGGTCGTCTGTTTGTTTTCTCGTTGGGTGGAGGCATACCCCACTAGAAGGAATGATGGAACAACGGTAGCAAAACTTATGCTGCGAGAGTTCATTCCAAGGTATGGTTTTCCAGTCACGGTTGAGACAGATAGAGGAACACATTTTCAAAATGAGTTGATCCAATTGATTTGTGAAGCATTGAGTATTAAACAAAAACTACATTGTGCATACAGACCAGAGGCTTCTGGGGTAGTAGAGCAAATTAATGGAACAATTAAGAACAGATTAGGAAAAATGTGTCAAGCTACAGGACTCAAATGGCCAGATGCACTGCCCCTTGTTCTGATGACCATCAGAAGCATTCCTGAAAAGAAAACTGGACTTAGTCCTCATGAGGTGATCATGGGACGAGCAATGAGACAAGCACAAGTACCTGTCAACAAGTTATTGACTATAACTGATGATCTAGTACTGGATTATTGCAAAGGACTGGCTGATGTGGTGCGTTCTGTGTTTCATCAGGTTGGACCGGATGCGACCACTCTTGAAAGAAAACCAGCCCACAACTTGAATCCAGGAGACTGGGTCCGCATAAAAATCCAGAGGAGAAGAAACTGTCTAGTTCCTCGCTGGGACGAGCCACGACAGGTAATCCTAGTGACAACAACTGCAGTCAAGTGTGCAGGAGTGAAGAACTGGGTCCATGCCAGCCACACAATCAGAGTCCAAGAACCTACAGATCGACATGTGAGTCGACGTCTGGAAGTGTGGGATAAGAGTTTAGCGACTGGGACAACAAGAATAAGAGAAAGGGTGCCAGAACTTGAAGATCGACCTGAAAGTCGACATCTGGAAACCCCAACTGCAAGCACCTCTAGAGAGGAAGAGGAAGAAGAAGAAGAAGGAAGAATTTCAGAAATTCCAGAACCTGAAGATCGACCTGTAAGTCGACATCTGGAAATATCTGACACGAGTTCAGGATCTGATGATTCAGTTGCAAACTGTGAAGAATTTCGAAGGAGAACTTGGGGATATAAACCAATTGGAGAAGAAAATGAACAAGAAAATGATCTAGATGAGCAACCAAGTACAAGTTATGGTGGAAATCCTTCAAAAATAATATTAATAGACAAAGTAGGGAAAGAGGTTAATAAAAAGTTAGAAAATCGAGAAGAACCCCGAGGAGCAATAGGGACAGATAGTGAAACAAAAGAACAGGGAAATTTAGAAGTAGAGAGTGAGGAAAATACAAATTCGGAAGAACACCGAGGAGGGACAGTTATAAGGGAACACAAGAAGGAGAAAACAGATCCACCAGTAAGAGAAGATGAGATCATAAGCTTCAAAATAAGAGACAATAGTGAAAAAGTTGAAACAGAATCTGAAGAAAGTGGAGAAGAAGAGAAAACAAAAACTGAATCAAGAAAAAGAAACTGGAAATCAGAAAGAGAAGAAAAAGAAGGTGAAGCCAAAAGGCCAAGAAAAGGAGATAATTGGCCCAGCAACTATATAAGAAAATTGAGATATAGAATAATCAGAACAGGAGAAAAAAGTGCTGAACAAGTGAATGAAATAACAAGTCAAAAGGAACAAGAAAAGCCAAGTGGAAAATGACTGCAAAAGTCTAAAAGAACGAAGAAAGTGAATGCAAAGTACAAGTCACCTGAGTGGCTGTACATCGCACTGACGGATTACAAAGAAGAAGGAAACACTCACGAGAACCCGAGACTAAGAAATCGAATGGGTAAAGGTGAGATGCAACAAAACCTGAAGTGAAGACTTATAGTGCTTCTGCCGGACGTGACAATTTTACTGGATATGACAAATCACCGGATGTGACAACGAAAGAATTCTGGAGAGAATTAAAAGAAAGTACCAAGCAAAGACTTTTGAAAGCAGAGTGGCATCTAAGTCATTTCTGAGGTGTAGTGACACAATTTTCTGAAACTTAACAAAAGATAAAAGCAAAATGGAAAATACTAGGGATAGAAGAGATAAATGTGAGTTTGTAAAAAGATGGTGTAAAATGTGCTGCTTTTGTACAGGTTTATTAATGACAGTATGGATAGTTTTAGCAATCACAATTCCTATTAGTTTAGCTGTAATAGAAGCAAAGAATGATACTAAACCAGAAAAAGAAACTAATATTAAAGAAACAGTTATTTTAAGAAGTAGTGCAGAATTACATAAGGATAAGTCAGTAACAGACTTTTCAAAAAATGTTTTTACAAAATTGTTGTACGAATATGTAGAGACAATGGATGTGAGAGATTGTTATGTTTGTATGCAGTTGCCTGCATCAGTGTCAGAAGGTGTGACTTATCATCACCTACCTCTAACTTATGGAATAACCTGTAGTGTAATAGCAAGTTTATTTTATAAAACAGGTAGATTAGAGTTTTATTATACTGATATAGATAAGATTTTTGCAAACGTTCCTGTAGTACCAGAACTTAACAAAGTAAAACAAGCAAAAGTTTTAGGAGAATTCTTTTAGAACATAGAAAATTAACCTTAGAAGAAATAGCTAAAAGCAACCTTACCTGTGAATTAAAGAAAGAAGAAAAGGTATTTTTAGAAATGGTTGAAGAAAGAAGAATGAAATTTCAAAGAGAAGCAATAAAAGAGGAAGGAACACATCTATGGACGTTTGAGGAAGGAAATCATGAAGGGAAAAGATAAATGCAGCAATGACATTAGATTGGCCGCAAACAGGAAAGTTGTGTATTAGGAGAAATAAGTCAGTCTATGACAATTACTTTGTAGGTTCCAGTATCTGCCATGACAATTATCAAATTTTGGGAGGTTGGGGATTCAAAGGTGGAAAAGATCCAATATTTCCAGGTATCTATTATATTTGTGGGAATAGAGCTTATTACAGGTTACCGGACCATTGGTATGGAACTTGCTATGTAGGCCTGGTCTTTCCAAAATCTTTCATATGGACAGAGAAGAAAAAGGAACATACAAGATGATTAATAGCTTTACACGTAGAAAGAGAGAAAGTTTTTCAGAAATTGTAGGTGATATTTTTGGAGCATTAATACCAGCAGTGGGAATATCTTTGAATGCATTTAAAATTCAGAAGTTATCCACAGTAGTAGATCGTTTGTCTACAGATACTGCAGGAGGGTTCTTGATGGTAAATACCGAAATGGTTGCCATGAGAGCTATGGTGATGCAAAATCGGCTTGCCCTTGATATTCTTTTGGCAAAAGAGGGTGGAGTCTGTGGAATGCTGAAAGTCCAACATTGTTGCACTTACATTCCTGATAAAAGCGAAAATATACAAAAGTATATTACAAATATTACAAATTTGCACAAAGAACTAGTTCCACTGGAGGTTGAAAGTGTCTTGGGAAAACTTGGTAGAGGGTTTTCTTCCGTAGCAAATTGGTTAACAAGAATGAGTAGACTAATGATAGGGAAAGTTATAATAATAGCAACTGTAGTAATATTGTTAGCCATGGTGTTGAAAATTGTAATAACGTGTATAAAACGAAAAGTAAGACAAAATAAAATAAAAAGAAATAACAGAATAATGAAAGAGAGAGAGAGAGAAATGGGTGAAATTGAGTTAGAGAAAATGAAAGAAAGCATGTATAAAGAGACAAGAAGACAAGATGAAATGAAAACATGTGTAATTAACAAAAAGCAAAAGGATGAAAGACATAAGCTGCCTGAAAAAGAAGTATAACTTGGGTTTTATGTGGTGATTTAAAAATCACCAAAGGGGGGAGTTGATGGAGCAGAGAAAATAATTTTTTTTAACCCCTAACAAATTTTATAAATAATTAATAAAAATGTTCGTTTAAATGTATTAATCAACACTGTACGTGAGGGAAGGGTAATACGTAAGTATATGGGCTGAATAATCTATTAACGAATGTCTGTGTGTCTAATTATAACATAAGAATAATTGCGTACTAAATTAATAATAAATGCATGATTTGTGCTTCATAGAATATAAACGTGTCGTTGCAAAAACAATAGTGATGGTAAGTAAGGAACAGCTTAAATGTTGCTTTCCGCTAGGTAATAACTAATTGGGGTACGTAGATGACGGGAGGGAAACGAAAAGGCTATGTTTCTCTATTTTAATTATGTTTTGTTTATTTCAAAATAGTGCTTCTAAGTATAAACGAGTGGCGATATAAAATGGCTGCCGGTTATTGAAGTGCGCATGTGCGGGGAAACGCATGACAAGGGAGAAAAAGTTGGAGAAAAGCTAACCACGTGATGAGGCTGAGAGGCTAGGATGCAAGAATGGTCAAGGCTGATGTGACCTAATTGAACTGATAGTGTGCCGTGGTGATCAGCAAGGAACCGTGGGAAACCGTTTTAAGAGAAAGGACAATGCCTGCAGAGTTCTCGAATGTATCGAAAGAAGTTACAAATGTACTGATCGAAGCGGATGGAAACATGTCTTGAACTGTGAGAAAGGAAATGATCATATACATTCCAAAGAACAAGTTGGATCCGGGAGAACTTGAAATGAATGGACCAATGAAAGAAAAGCGTGTTATTAATGTTGCAAAAATTAGTTAGCAAAGTTAGAATTAGGGTATAAGAGGGCCTACTCTTAGTGGGAGGGATACACAGTCGGAGTTGGAGAGTCGCAGTCAGAGTCGGTGTTGGAGTTGGTGGCTTCCAGTGCTTGGTGGTCCTGATCGATCCATTTTACTGAGTGGGAGATGCTGAAAGACTGTTAGATGAGACGGGTTGCAGGTAGCTGATGCTGACGAGCTGAAGTTTCTGTTGCTGTCTTATTTTTCCAGTTGAGTATGAGAATCAAGTTATTTTTAACTAGTAAACTTAGGTTAGAAATCCTTAGGCTAAATTAGGGAAGATAGGCAGGTAATTAGGGTTTTGCTTCATGACAAAATTTCCTTTCTGCAATAAAATTGATTTTGCTTAATAAATATTTGAATTAATAATGAATGAATAATTGAATAAAAAGTCTAAAATTCTTTCTCATGCTTTTAAAATTATATAAAATTTAAGATTCTTAATCAAACGACTCAGTGGTTATTTTACTAAATGATTGTGACACTAGTAATTGGTTATTGTGATTTAGCTGGTCTTAATCACTACAAATTAATTTCTTACTAGATGATCCATCGACAAAACAATGAGCAGGAATATCTTAAGAAATAACTAAGAAAGCGATAGGTTAAGGTAATAAGGTATCCCGGCTCTTTCCAGCGGTACATAAATGGTGTTTTCCATTTAGTTCTCATGTTTCTCCTAGGAGTATAAAATTTCGTAAAGGTGTATTGGAAATCCAGGTGTGTGTGTGATAGGCGATGTTTATGGGCCCCATCGTCATGTGGATGTGAGAAAATATAAGTCGCCCCTGGATGACCGATAAGTGACCTAGGAGGAAAATAGTTTTTATTGTACGCGCTGCATCAGTACCATAGGGCAAGGCTTCGAGATATTGTTCCAGATAGATCTTATTCATCACTTCCTCCAGGCTGGTCTCTAGGGGTTTTAGCCAACGGTCAGCAGCATCCTTGACCTTATAAAACAGAGCTTTGGGGGTATCACCTGTGGTCCCTCGTTCCTGTCTGAACTTGAGACGGTGGGTCTCATCATCTACCCCAAGGCGGTCCAGTATATACTGTTTTACGACACCGTAGACCGCAGTGCCATTCTTGTTTATGGTTTGATATGCTGCTTGCGCTTCTGCTGTAAGTAAAGGAGCCAAGTAGAAGGGCCAACGATCTGTTGGCCATCCACTAGCCCGGGCGGCCCTCTCGAAGTTCAGGAAGAATGAGATAGGGTCCTCCCCTGGTACATATTTCTGTAAAGGTATTACGGTACCCGGGGGAGCGGGGCCTCTTCCTTGTCCGAGGCCCGCGAGAAGCTGACTCTGTCCCTCTGCCAGCTTGACCATATTGTCGGCCTGTTTTTGTATGGCCGCCGTAAATACAGCCCGGTCCATCTCGGCCTGGTTTGTGCTCCTCTCGATAGCCCATTCTAGCTTGGCCTGGCCTTCTTTTAGTTGGTACACCAGACTTTCCATCCTGTATCGACAGAGTCTATGTCCGCATTCTCCACCACTTTGTAATAGATCGGGGATCGGTAGGTTAACCAAGCACCAGCAAGACCAGAAATATTATGCTATTCTGTTCGTTTATTGCTTTAGTACAATAGTCCAACTGCACTGGGGTCCTCCTGGTTGGGGCAGCTCCCGTCGTCACCATATGCCTCCGGTAGGAAGGGGGAAAAGACAGTCCTGGATCCACCGTACTCACGAGGTCCCGGTACTGGAGAAAAAGAACCCAAAATATAAAGAAACAAAAATAGGGTCAGTTGGGAGGAAGCTGAACACTTCCTGCACAGGGTAGCGTTAGTGAGGGATGAAGCACCAAGATACCGACACCGTGTGGACCCTGTTGTGACCTCCCTCACCAACGGTACCCTCCCCTACCCATGCCCTGGAAACCCCTAGAGTTTTGCCCGTACCTTGTGGAGCCACCCTCCTCCTGGAGAGTGGCAGGGCGGAACGCGGTCTCGTTGGCCTCCCGGCTTGCTGTCTTTGTCGGGGGCAGCGTTTCCTCTTTCGTCTCCCTTCGGCTCTTCCGTCTCCTTCAAACTCCATGCCTCTGGAACCTCTCTCGGTCGGGATACACCTTCCGCATACGTCAGGGCGTTCTCTCCTCTTGTTCCATCCTGCGGCTCTCCCGATAGGACGGCCGGGGGAAACGTCATCGGCCACGCCTCCAGGGACTCCTCCGAGTGTTCTCCCTTAAAGGGCTCCATACCAGCCTGCGTACAAGGTAACAGTATGTCGGTAAATGCCTCGGCGGGGTCAAGAGGCAAAGCAGTTCGCAGGTCATCCGTGGGTTCCTGACAGAGTGCCAATTGGGTTTTGTCTCAATCCAGTTTTAGGGAAAGAACATAGGCCCTGGGTACCTGGTTGGCAGGAACCCAGGGCGCACTCAGTCAAAGTACATCAACAGTTTGGCAAAATGTGGGGGTGACCATGCAAAAAGAGGGCACTTTCTTACAGTAGGTATTTGTCATCTGAACAAATGATTTGCCTTCCCTAAGTTACACCATTTGGACATGTAGGCAAATTGTAGTTTGACCTGCAGAAATAACGTGATTTTAAAGCCAAGTGCGAGTGGAATTATGTGCTATGGAATTGTAAACCTATGTTCATGTATGTAGCGAGAAAGGAAACAGATGTTAAAATAAATAAATGCTTACATTTTATAAAAATACAAAGGATGAAAAATAGACATGCAGGGTTACATACAGTAATCAAAATAGCCCATGCTTACCAATGTATCTGAATGTTGTCAAGGCTGCAAGTTTTGGAAGGAGTGGGAGGTTCTGATCTCTGGTCAGGAAACATAGTAAGAAGTGTCAGTTTGTTTGAAGGGTTGGTAGGCTGCTTAACCCCTTCGGTGCTCATGACGGAGCGGTTCTGTCATGAGCCACGGTGGGTGTGTGCTCATGACGGAACAGCTCTGTCATGGCAACCACCCATGGGGGAAGCGCTGGCGCTCCCCCCATGGACAGCCCAACAACTTGCCACAAAGGGGGATGGCAGCGGAAGAGTTTCCGCTGCCACCCCCGACGCCCCCTGGCAATACCATGATGTCAGCGCGCACAGCGCGCGCCGACGTCATCAGGAACCCCAGGACGCCCTGGAAACCATTTGCTTCCAGGGTCCCGACGGAGCAGGTAGGTTTCCTTGCTCCGGGGGGGGGGCGTTTGCATGCACAGAGGCATCGGGGGAGAGGAAAGGGTTTTTCCTCTCCCCTGATGTCTCTGTGCAGGGTATTTCTGCTTCACGATCGCGCACACCGTCGCGGTCGCAGCAGAAATGCCCCCACTAGGCCCGTCTTTTCGCCTTTCTGCCCCCAGGGGGAGGGGGGGGAGGCAGAAAATCCCACTAGTTACCAAGGACTTTTTAAAAATTAAAATGGAAGCAACCCCTTGGGCAAGGGTCGCTTCCAGGGGGCAGATATTTTTTGTATGTTTATTCTGCCCGCTTGTTTTTTTGGCCTTTCAGTATATCCCACTAGACACCAGGGACTTTTTTTTAAATTAAAATGGAAGCAACCCCTTGGGCAAGGGTCGCTTCCAGGGGGCAGATATTTTTTGTATGTTTATTCTGCTGGGGGCAGATCGGCTTGTTTTTTTGGCCTTTCAGAAAACCCCACTAGACACCAGGGACTTTTTTAAAAATGTAAATGGAAGCGACCCCTTGGGCAAGGGTCGCTTCCAGGGGGCAGATATTTTTTGTAGGTTTATTCTGCCCCCCCCCCCTTGGGGCAGATCGGCCCCTTTTTTCTGGTCTTTCTGCCCCTGGGGGGGGGGGGGCAGAAAACCCCACTAGACACCAGGGACCTTATTTTAATTGAAATGGAAGCAACCCCCTGGGCAAGGGTCGCTTCCAGGGGGCTGATATTTTGTGTATGTTTTTTCTGCCCCCCCCCCCCCCCCGGGGGCAGATTGGCACGTTTTTTTGGAAAACCGCACTAGACACCAGGGAGTTTATTTTAAATGAATTGAAAGCGACCCCTTGGGCAAGGGTCGCTTCCAGGGGGCTGATGTATTGTGTATGTTTTTTCTGCCCCACTCCCCCCCCAGGGGGTGGATCAGCTCGTTTTTTTGGCCTTTCTGCCCCCAGGGAGGGGGGGGGGCAGAAAACCCCACTAGACACCGGACTTTATTTTAAATGAAATGGAAGTGACCCCTTGGGCAAGGGTCGCTTCCAAGGGGCTGAGATTGTGTATGTTTTTTCTGCCCCCCCTGGAGGCAGATCTGCCCGTTTTTATGGCTTTTCTACCCCGGGGGGGGGGGGGGCAGAAAACCCCACTAGACACCAGGGACTTTATTTTAATTGAAATGGAAGCAACCCCCTGGGCAAGGGTCGCTTCCAGGGGGCTGATATTTTGTGTATGTTTTTTCTGCCCCCCCCCCCGGGGGCAGATCGGCCCGTTTTTTGGGAAAACCCCACTAGACACCAGGGAGTTTATTTGAAATGAAATGGAAGCGACCCCTTGGGCAAAGGTCGCTTCCAGGGGGCTGATGTCAGGTATGGCAAACCTTGCGCCTGCCTAGACTACAAATCCCAGAATGCCCTATGATGCGGGGGCGGAGTCACGTCCTTAAATAGGACGCAACACGCACGGTAAGGCGTGCGTAATCCTGAATGCGAACCTGTCGCATCTATCACCCGGGACTAAAGAGGAGAAGCAGACGCGAGGTTGCGTCTGATTATTTGGACCCAGAATTTCTCTTTTGGCAGTGTGAAAGGCTGCAAGCACGGTGGGCGTTTCGGCCCGCGTTTAGAGGACGGATAGAGAGCCGTTACGGAAGCTCGGCGTTTCCTAGAGCACGGTATGAGGAGGGACTGCTGTTCCTTTACGACGCCAGTCTGAGGAGGAAGAAACAGTCTGAGAAAACCCATCGCGCTCTAAGGTAAGAGCGGGAGATTGGTGACAACCGAAATCGGATCCGAAACGCGCTTTATTGCTCTCAGGCCTGCTACTCTCCAGGAAATTAAGACGTTGCTACATTTGTTCTGTTTGATTTGCTCCGAAGACGGAGCTTGGTTTGCAGGCATTTTCTCTTATCATTTGTGACTAGAAGTTGGGAATAGGAACAGGAAATTACCCCCCCGTGACTTTTAACGAGTGGTTGCTCTACAAAGGTGTTCTGGAACACTGACTATTTTGCTTTACTCAAGTGGCCTCAAGTTTTCTACAGCCTTTGTACAACTGACAAGGACTCCCATAGTAGAATCGTACCTGGTATGCATGAATACCGCTTTTATGGTAATAAGGAGAAGGCTTGTGATATGAGACTTGTCAGGTAATTAGAAACCTAGCGAGACTATATGAGAGTAGTGTTGCATGCCCTTGTATCTCATAGTGCTGTTCTTTGTTTTCCAGATTCTACTCCCTGCTGTTCCCTTCCTACCCTTCCCTCACTTGATCGCCCTAAACCTCTGTGCAGTCATTGTAGGAGTTGGGGATGTCAAGGGGTGGAACCCATATTGCGTCACACGAATCCTGAGGAGTACTCGTCTTTGGACAGGATCGTTACAGAATTACGCACCCACGATACTTACTCATCCCGGTTCGTGTGTGGCAATAGGGGGGGATTATGGAAGAGGTCCTAAGAGCCCTAGCCTTGGTTCAGCAGGAGTTGGCAGCCTCCCGAGCAGAGACCGCGTCTTTGCGGGAGAAGGTGGAAAAGCTAACCAAAAACCCGTTTGAAATATCTTCAGGGAGTCCCCAGATACACGTCACAGTCCCTCCTCCCATTCCTTTAGCTAGCCCTGAACGCTATGCCGGAGACCCCATGAAAAAACAGGTGTTTTTAACCCAGATCATGATGCATTTCTCATGCAAACCTTCGTCATTCCCTAATCATCACTCTAGAGTAGCTTTTGCGATTTCATATCTAATAGGGGATGCTGCTAATTGGGCGGTGCCCCTGGTACGGAATAACGACCCTATCTTGTCAGATTGGGACAGTTTTAGATCTGCTTTGGAAGGGGTATTTGACAGGCGAACCACTACCTTCAGTGCCGACAAAGAACTCTTGGAGTTGAGACAAGGGAGACGCGACTTGGTGTCATATTTGACCACCTTCAATAGATTAGTGGCGGAAGCAGCTTGGCCAGAAGAAAAGAGAATGTCCCTTTTTTACCAAGGCCTCTGTGATGAGCTGAAAGACGTCATAGCCAGAATAGATCCCCAACCACGATCTTGTACAGATCTCGTCAGTCTTGCATTGAGGTTAGATGGACGTATAGCTGATAGAGGAGGAGAGAGACGTAGGGGGGACAAGTCGGTTTACCAGCCGGATAGGAGCCCTAGGAGAGACGCGCCTGGTAGTGAAGCCTGAACCCATGGAGGTAGGAGCTCTTCGAGCACCACTCTCCAAGAGTGAGAGGGAGAGTAGACATACTCAGGGACTCTGTATGTACTGCGGAAAGAAAGGGCACTACGTTCGTGATTGCACCGCTAGGCCCAAAACTCTAGGAGGGACATATAAAAACAAGAAAACGGTAGCATCAACGTTAGGCACAGACCTTAGCGGTGTTTCCTCTGTTCCTTCAGGGTTGGTGGTGGATAAAGAATGGAGGATACCTTCTTTGGCCACCACTCGGGTGAGGGATACAGAATCCCATATGGTGCTCTCGATGGGTCTAGAATTTAAGCAACACGTATTCCGGGTAATGGCCATGTTAGACTCAGGGGCTACCGGAAATTTCATAGATAGTGGCTTGGTTCAACACCTAGACATAAGTAGGGTGCCCCTAGAAAACCCTGAAGAGGTATTGGCAGTGGATGGCCAGCCCCTTAAATCAGGACTCATCACGGAGCAGACAGAGATTCTACACCTGTCGGTTGGGATAGGAGGGGGACAACATAGGGAGGAAGTGGTTTTGAACATCATTGACGCCCCACAGTATGAGGTGATAGAGGGGATGCCATGGTTCTGTCACCATAACCCCACCATTAATTGGAGAGACAAGACCATCCATTTTCTGTCGGATGTGTGTAAGGAACATCTATTCCTCGAACCTATCTCCTGTGCGGCAGCCCTGGCCCACCCGTTTTTGGTGGCCACCGCTGCCGAGAAGGAGATGGTTCTACCGAGCGAATATACACAATTCGCGGATGTATTTAGCAAATCCCAGGCGGAAAAACTCCCGCCACATAGGCGGTATGACTGTCAGATCGACTTGGTAGAAGGAGCCACCATACCCGCCTGCCGGGTCTATGCCCTATCAGAACCAGAGACTAAACACTTAAGGGAGTACATAGACCATTTTTTGGAGATAGGGTTCATTAGACCATCACGTTCCCCTGCAGCATCCCCTCTTTTCTTCATAGCCAAGGCGAGCGGAGAACTGAGAGCTTGCTGCGACTACCGCATGCTAAATAAAAACACAATCCGCAATCGCTATCCTCTACCCCTCATACCTGTCTTAATAGATCAGGTGCGTGAAGCAAAGATATACACCAGACTAGACCTAAGAGGGGCGTATCATCTGGTACGCATACGAGAAGGGGATGAATGGAAAACGGCCTTTAAGACGCGCTATGGCCTGTTTGAGTACACCGTGATGCCGTTCGGGCTATGCAATGCCCCTGCGGCGTTTCAGTACTTTTTGAACGACGTACTGAAAGAGTACGTGGATCATTCGGTGGTTGTCTACATAGACGACATACTGATTTACTCGGACTCAGAGGAAAAACACCAAGAACATGTCATGCAGGTCTTAAGGACCCTTAGGAAGCACCACTTGTACTGCAAGTTGAGCAAGTGTGAGTTTGGAGTGCATGAGGTAGAGTTTTTGGGGGTTATGCTCCGTCCTGAAGGCTTGGGTATGGCAGAAAGGAAGGTACAGGCAGTGCAGGAATGGCCGGTTCCAAAGAACGTCAAAGAAGTACAAAGCTTCCTGGGCTTCGCCAATTATTACCGCAGGTTTATCCAAGGTTTCTCGCAAACGGCGATTCCGATCACCAGGCTACTCAGAAAGGGAGTACCCTTCGGATGGACCCAGGAGGCCGCAGACGCTTTTAAGTACCTAAAACATGCTTTCACCTCCGCACCAGTCCTTAAACACCCCCGGTTGGATGCTCCCTTCATTGTGGAAGCCGATGCTTCAGATGAGGCGATAGGGGCTATCCTCTCACAAAGGGACAAACACACGGGACAGCTACATCCGGTCGCCTATCTCTCCAAAAAGCTTAATCCGGCGGAAAAGAACTATAACATAGCGGAGAAGGAGTTGTTGTCAATAAAAAGGCCTTCCAGGAATGGCGCCCTTACTTGTGGGGGGCCCGGCATCCAATCACGGTATATTCCGACCATCGGAACCTCCAATACATCTAGACGGCTAGGCATCTCTCTCAAAGACAGATGAGGTGGATGCTCTTCTTTGAGGAATACGACTTCATCATCACTTTCCGGCCTGGGTCGGAGAATCGCAAGGCAGATTCTTTGTCCCGTCTTGCTTCAGACGACGGTGAGATCGCGGTCCCTCCTGAAGCCATCATTGATCCCTCCAAAGTGGTGTGTGTTCTCAAGGCCGACCAATACTTGGAAGTAGTACGGCGTTATAGGAGCACCCAAGAGTGGGAGGAATGGGCCAGAGCGAATACTGCCCGAGCCATCAAGAAAGGTCTGCCGTTTCAGAACAATAAACTGTATCTCCCCACAGGAGCTTTAAGGAAAAAAGCGTATGCTTGGTGTCATGACTCGCCATTGGCTGGACATCCCGGGATAAAAAAAAACTATCCTGTTGATGCAGAGACATTTCTGGTGGGATTCATTGGTCCTAGATGTCAAGGGCTGGTATCGAGGTGTGAGAGTTGTGCTCGAGGAAAAGGGGACACGACAAAAAAGAAAGGGAAACTGATTCCCATGCCCACTCCTCGCTTGCCATGGCAGCATATTAGTTTGGACTTTATCACAGGACTACCTATGGATCAGGGGTATTCTGCGCTTCTGGTAGTGGTAGACAGCCTCACCAAAATGGGTAATTTCGTTCCCTGCAAAAACCTGCCCACTGCAGGACAAACCGCTCAATTGGTGCTCCAGAACATCGTTAAACTACACGGAACTCCCAAGGTCATAGTGTCGGATAGGGGCCCTCAGTTTATTGCGAGCTTCTGGAGGATGTGGTGCCAAGCCCTGCACGTTGAGTCAGCGGTGTCTACGAGCTTCCATCCGCAAACCGATGGGCAGACGGAGAGGCTCAATCAGACGTTAAAAAGTACTTAAGGTGTTACGCAAAAGAAGCACAGGAATCCTGGGTTTCCATGCTATGGATGGCCGAGCTGGCATATAACAATGCTCCTCATAGCTCTACGGGCGTCTCTCCATTCACAGCCAATTATGGTTTCTGTGCCCGAATCTTGCCCATTGACCTGCCTGACGATATCGCCAACCAACCCTCTGTTCGTGCTCATATCAAAACACTGCAGGAGGTGCACAAGAAAGTGAGGAAACAGCTGTTGCGGGCAAAGCTAGTGTATAAAGGATGGGAAGATCGTCACCGGATCGACGGACCTCAGTATGCTGTGGGGGACATGGTATGGTTGTCCACTAAGAACATCCAGTACAAAATGCGCAGTGTGTTTCATCCTAGATTCATAGGCCCTTACCCAGTGACAAAGAGGATTAATCCTGTGGCGTACAGATTGCGGTTGCCATGCTCCCTCCGGATCCATCCGGTATTCCATTGCAGTCTCTTGAAACCCGCTGTAGGGGCGAAACGGAAATCACCCCCTCCAATAGCTACGAACGGTGGGCTGGAATACGAGGTGAAAAGCATTCTGGACTCCAAGTACAGGAGAGGGAAGTTGTGGTTTCTGGTGTCCTGGAAAGGCTACACCCCGGAAGACGATTCATGGGAACCTTACGTCAATGTGCATGCCCCGGTGGCGGTTCGCACATTCTACCGCAGACATCCCGATAAGCCTGGATCTAGGAGGCGCTTGGCAGGGGGACCTACTGTCAGGTATGGCAAACCTTGCGCCTGCCTAGACTACAAATCCCAGAATGCCCTATGATGCGGGGGCGGAGTCACGTCCTTAAATAGGACGCAACACGCACGGTAAGGCGTGCGTAATCCTGAATGCGAACCTGTCGCATCTATCACCCGGGACTAAAGAGGAGAAGCAGACGCGAGGTTGCGTCTGATTATTTGGACCCAGAATTTCTCTTTTGGCAGTGTGAAAGGCTGCAAGCACGGTGGGCGTTTCGGCCCGCGTTTAGAGGACGGATAGAGAGCCGTTACGGAAGCTCGGCGTTTCCTAGAGCACGGTATGAGGAGGGACTGCTGTTCCTTTACGACGCCAGTCTGAGGAGGAAGAAACAGTCTGAGAAAACCCATCGCGCTCTAAGGTAAGAGCGGGAGATTGGTGACAACCGAAATCGGATCCGAAACGCGCTTTATTGCTCTCAGGCCTGCTACTCTCCAGGAAATTAAGACGTTGCTACATTTGTTCTGTTTGATTTGCTCCGAAGACGGAGCTTGGTTTGCAGGCATTTTCTCTTATCATTTGTGACTAGAAGTTGGGAATAGGAACAGGAAATTACCCCCGTGACTTTTAACGAGTGGTTGCTCTACAAAGGTGTTCTGGAACACTGACTATTTTGCTTTACTCAAGTGGCCTCAAGTTTTCTACAGCCTTTGTACAACTGACAAGGACTCCCATAGTAGAATCGTACCTGGTATGCATGAATACCGCTTTTATGGTAATAAGGAGAAGGCTTGTGATATGAGACTTGTCAGGTAATTAGAAACCTAGCGAGACTATATGAGAGTAGTGTTGCATGCCCTTGTATCTCATAGTGCTGTTCTTTGTTTTCCAGATTCTACTCCCTGATGTTCCCTTCCTACCCTTCCCTCACTTGATCGCCCTAAACCTCTGTGCAGTCATTGTAGGAGTTGGGGATGTCAAGGGGTGGAACCCATATTGCGTCACACGAATCCTGAGGAGTACTCGTCTTTGGACAGGATCGTTACAGCTGATGTATTGTGTATGTTTTTTCTGCCCCCCCCCCCAACCCCCCCTGGCGGATCAGCCCGTTTTTTTGGCCTTTCTGCCCCCAGGGGGGGGGGGGGGCAGAAAAACCCACTAGGCACCAGGGAGTTTATTTTTTATGTAATGGAAGCAACATGGTTGCTTCCAAGGGGGTAAAATTTGGTTAATGTTTTCTGCCCCTCCTGGGGACAGATCTGCCCCTTTTTTGGCCTTTCTGCCCTAGGCGGGAGGGGGGAGGCAGAAAACCCTACTAGGCACCAGGGATTTATTTCTTTTGCAAGGGGGGGCACATTTCTGTCTGCTGTTTCTGCCCCACCTGGGGGACAGATCGGCCCTGCAGACAACCTCACCCGATCCCTTGGGCAAGTTCACCCCCCATTTTTCTCAGCCCTATTTGAAGGCCCATCTGGCAGATTGACCATTTGGGTAGTGACATAGCGTGTTATAATGTTAATTGTTTTATTTCTTGTGAATTGCAATTGCAATGCTTTATTTCTCCCTTTTTGTTCTAGTTCAAGGCTTTTGCTCTTTAGACTGTTCCAGGTTGCGGTTTCATTACTGGTGGTTCTGCAGTTTGTGTAGTTGCATGTGTTTGGTAAGAGACGTTTTTTTTGTACAATGTAAATGAGTTTCATTTCCCTGCATGAATGTGTTTTTGCAAATGGTGTAATAATAGCAGTATGTTTGGCTTCTGTTTTTGGAGTGTCAAAATCTTTTTGCATTTGTGCTCGATGTGTATTTTGTTGTCTTGTGAGTAATTAGTTTTGTTTCTTCTTTCTAGTGGGATATCGTTGCTTTTTGCTGTGTCTCTGCAGAGTAGGCGCTGGTGAGTGTAGCTTTCTTTGGCAAGTGAGTCATTGTCTTTGAGTATATAGATCTTTGTGCTAAAGCCACACTTTATTACTTATTTTGCAGTGTTTGTTGTAGTTGACTTGTTTGTGAAGTCTCCTTTCTTTGTAAGGACTATGGCTAGCCGCATAATTACTGCTCAGCAGGTTGTTGGTTTGATTTTTGAGTCTTCCTCTGATCATGGTTCAGAGACTGACTCTGCATCTGAGGCAGAGGAGGCAGATGGGGCAGTGGAAGATTCTGGCAGTGAGTTTTCTGTCCACGAGGAATCATCGGATGATGAAGCCACTCTTTTTTTTTAATTTATTTTTTATTTTTCAAAAACCTTTATTGAAAATTGTGCACATCAGGTTACAAGGCAATCAGATAATACTGCAACACATGACAGGAGAAAATAGAAACATCGCATCAGTCATAAACAGCATGAAGGCAGTGATACAATAGCGGCACATCGTGGAATGAAAGGTGAAGTGGCAGGATGTGGTGCATGAGAGGGCGGCAAGGGGCATCAAACGGGGCGGAATATAGGCAGGAAGGGCGTGAGAGGACAGCAGTGAGTAGGGGGAGGAAGGAGGATTCCTATGGACCAGCGCCGGCGGCCGCCGCGTGCGGAGTGCCGGCAGGGAGCGCGGGAGAGGTCGCAGAGGGAGAGGAGATACGCAACAAGAGGGCCCCAGATATCGCGCGGCCGACCAGTAACCGGCGTTAATTCCCAAAATTCTGATAGAAGCGTCTGACACCGCACAGCATCTTCGAGCCAGGCACTTGCCTTGGGTGCGGGCCTCCGACCCCAATGTATAGCAACTCTACGGCGCGCGAGAACGAGCAGCATAACCGTGAGTCGGCGGGAGGCGTCAGGGCAGTGCCCCACCAAGCCGAGTAGGCAGGTCAGTGGATCTGGCAAGACAGGGGAGGAGGTTATCTCTGTAATAATAGAGCACACTTTGCGCCAGTATATAGAGACCAAAGGGCACAGCCAAGCAAGATGAGAGAAGTCCGCCGCAGGAGACGAGCACCGGAGGCATCTGTCGCTAGGGACAAGACCCATTCTAAATAGCTGAGCGGGAGAGCGGTACAGCCGGTGTAAATATTTAAAATGTATGAGGCGCAGGCGGTAGTTGGGAGATAAGCGTTTGGTCTGCTTACAACAGTACAGCCAGTCCTCCTGAGAGAGATCGATGCCTAAGTCCGCGCTCCAAGCCATGCGGGCGCGATCAGCAGATATTGAGGAAGCCGCCAGCATGGTGGCGTAGAGCCTAGAGACCAGTCTGCGAGGAGAGGGAGAAGTATATGTCAGGTCAAGGGCAGCCATCGAAAGGGGGGGCTGCGGGAATGTAGGATGCAAATCCCGAAAGACGCTCTAAGTTGATAATAAAGCAGTGTGTCCATTGGGCCAGACTCGGCCGGTAGCGAAAAGAAATTGCAGTTGGGGTAGAGGTCAGATAAGGTGGCCAGACCCATGCCAGCCGCACGTTTCGCCATTCCTGCTGTGTGCAGCTAGGAGAAAGCCGGGTGGTATGCGACAGGAATGACACCGGCGGAGAGCAAGCTCGAGCCTGAATATTTCCTGAGACCGTCCCAAGCCCAGCGCAGGGTCTACACTGTGTCAATTTCTCCACGCGGTGGCTTGGCAGGGGCAAAGATTGCAGTCTGTAGGGGCAAGGGGGCCGCTAGGTCGGCCTCAATCGCCACGTAGGGCTGGAATGGCGTCAGATGCAACCAGAAGTGAAGGAAGCTGGCCTGGGCACTGAGGGCGTATAATTTAAAATCCGGAGCACCCATCCCGCCGCACGCGAGGGGAAGCGTGAGGATGTCATACGCAATTCTAGGCTGACGCCCTGCCCAGACGAGGGTGATGATAAGGGAACGGAGAGTGCGGAAGAAGGGAGCTGTGAGAGGAAGAGGCACATTCGGAAACAAATATAAAAATTTCGGGAGCACTACCATCTTAGCGATGGCGATACGCCCCGCCAAGGATAGAGGTAGGCGCCGCCAAAGGGGTATCTTGGTCTCCAGCCAATCAACCGCCCGACCAAAATTGGCTTTTCAAAGTTCATCCACATCCCTACTGAGCCAGACGCCCAGATATCTGGTGGGCCCTGATGCCCACACGAAACGGTAGTCCGGGGTTAAGGGGATAGTGGCATCCGTCAGAGGAAAAAGAATAGACTTGCTCCAGTTGACCTGGATGCCGGATAAGCCCCTGAATCGCACCACCTCACGGACCATGGGACGAGGTTCTCTTGAGGGTGGCGGACATAGAGCGTGACATCGTCCGTGTACATGGAGACGACCAAGGCCCGGGCCGCAAAGCACAGGTCCCTCTGAGTGTGATGCTGCTGGAGCCTGGCTGCAAGGGGCTCCATGGCCACAGCGAAGAGCATAGGCGAGAGTGGGCACCCCTGCCTAGTACCCCTCGAGACGCGAATGGGTTCTGATATCTGACCATTGATCCGGAGGCGAGCCACGGGGAGGGCGTAAAGGAGTTGGATTTTGCGCAGAAAAACCGGGCTAAAGCCGAGACGGGGGAGGAGATAAAAAAGGAAGGGCCATTCGAGAGTATCAAATGCCTTGGTGGCGTCTAAAAGAGCCGCCACGGGGCGTGGCCAAGATGGCGAGCGGGTAGGACGTGTTTCACATCGTCTCCCCGCTCCCGAGCGCCCAACCCGGCCCGCAGCAGCACTTCGTTCCCCCCGGAGATCCGGATTTGGGGAGGGGAGCACTCCACTGTCCCACCGGCATCACCACCACCCAGCGGTTCGTGACTGGGGGCCGGCCTGGGGGCGACAGCGGGTAACGCGGGGCAGCAGGGAGAAAATGGCGGCCGGACCGGGCCGAGCTTGTGGAGGCCTGCGGCACTAAGATCCCAGCCACGGCAGAGACAGCGGTCCCGAGGGGCTAGCCGCGGAATCACCGGCGGCGACGTGACCAGGTGAGGAGCTGAGCGGTGGACCTGGTCCGGTGCGGGGCACAGTGCTGAAGCGGTGGGAGCGGACGCCGGGGAGCAGGGACTGCGAAGAGGCCTAGTGGGCCGCACACAGCCCGGGACTGGGAGCGACGCTGGGAATGGCGGAGCGACGTAGGCCCTGTCGGTCAGAGCATCGGCCAGAGCTATCGACTGGCGCTAGCGGGCGGGGACAAGGTCGGAGTCCGTGCCCGGGAGCCGCAGTATCGGAAGGCGCGCGCCGGGAGGCGGGCGGCACGAGTAGGCCCAGAAGTAAGCAGCAGTGCGAGGGAGCCTGGAGGTCGCTGAGGGCCTGCAGAGGGAGGTGCCCTCTTGGTCTTAGGGGCTAAGAAACCCGGCGCTGGTGCGGATCCCGCGCGGGGCTACCCCCCCCGGCGCCAAGAGGAGAACGGAGCAAGCCGCAGACTAGGGGGGCTGAAGCACCAGAGACCCACCCGATCGCCGACACACCAGGAGGCCTACAGATTGCTTGCTGCAGGAGGCCCCGGAATTGCTGCGGGGCTCGACAAGGGCCCGGGGACAAGAGTACTAGGGACCTCTGGGCCCCAGCACTGGAGTATAAAATTGACCGTGAGGAGCGAGCCGCGTGGAACGGCGGCATACCTGGGGTGAGACCTGGCAGGATCGGCCGGGGCTTTCGACCGGCGGTGATACAAGGCCACAAGGACAAGGTGAAGGCAGTGGCGCCTGGGGCGGCCGGGAGGGGGGGCCCCGGCCTGCGGGATCGCGCTCCTTCGTCTGGGGGCTACTGACAGGAGACCCGAGTTGCCCCCGGCGGGGCCCAGAGCGGGGGGGCTGCTGCAAAGTTATCTAGATTAACGCCCCAGAGGAGCAAAGTGCGCCAGGGCCCGGACAAGTGGCTGAAAGCGGGAGAAAGGGAGTGACAGACAGGAGGGGCTTCACCAGCGACCGGGACCCCTACCAGGAGGAAAAGAAGACGGGGCATGTCAGAGTGAGGACGAAGGATAGTCCACTTCTAGACTCCATACACCGCGAGCACCAGAGGCCCCTACACTGAGAAGATAAAGGAGGGCCGTGGTGCCGGATGGAGGTGGTCCACACCCCTTCTTGAGTGTGCCATTTATGCGCCCCAGGGTGGGATCGGCAACCAGAAAAGACCCCAAATTACGGTGCGATTCAGCGATGACATCAGTCAAGAAGAAAGGGGAGAGATCGGTAAAGGAGATGCTCACCAAAAGTTCCAACGCTGGCGAGAGGGGAAGTAAAACACCCCCGGCCCCGGGGACCCCCGCGGGCACGGAGGATGGCGAGATCCCGATTACCCGATCCTTTCTCGAATCCCTATTTAACACCCTTCGCGAGGACTTCCAAACGCTTAAGTGCGAAGTAGCAGGCGAGGTGAAAGAAATCCGCCGGGACGTCGACGCAATAGGGGAAAGAGTTGCAGCACTTGAAGATCGAGAGCAGACCGCGGGCGAAGAGCTAGTGCAACTTCAACAAGAGGTCATTCGCCTCCGAGACCAGCAAATAGACCTACAAGCCCATGCGGAGGACCTCGAAAATCGCTCTCGCAGAAACAACATCCGCGTCAGAGGGGTCCCTTTGAAGACGGAAGAGCCGGACATAACCCGCTATTTACAGGGGCTGTTTCGAGACATCCTGGGGGTATCGCCGGACTTTGAAGTCCGCATTGATCGGGCCCACCGGGTGGGCTTGCCGAGGCGGGCCCCTGCTCCCCCTCCAGACATCTTGGCTTTCCTCCCAGATTACCTTGTCAAAGAACGCATATTGAGAGAGGCACGATCGAAACAACCCCTCAGCTATCAAGGGCACTCCGTGGCTCTCTACCAGGACCTAGCCTCCATAACACTTCACAAGAGGAAAGTCTTCAAAGCAGCCACTACATATCTACGTGAGCAAGGGGTGCCGTACTCCTGGGGCCACCCTTTCCGCCTCATCTTTAAATGGAATGGCCAGCTCCATCAACTCAGGTCCCTCCAGGACACATGTAAGATCCTTGGCCTGGAACCGCAACACACGGAGGAGACACCAGGGCCTACGCGGAGACCCTCTGGGGCCGGATGGCAACGAGTGGGACGTTGACGCTCTCCCAAGTCAGAGATACGGCCAGATCCGGACACTGTAGCACAGGAGCGACAAGCGGCCCTTGCAGCAGTTCAGAAAGACACCGCCTCAGCGACCTGCCCTTAGCTTCAAAGCAAGGAACACACAGCACTCACACCGAACGGGCTGGGGGGGGAGGCGGGAGCGGGGAGCCAGAGTCACTTGGTCCACACTCTGCCCGATTTTTGCTCTCCAAATGCCCACATCTCGAGATGATGGGCGCTGGACATTGTTGAACTTGGGGGGTTTCTTGGTTGGGGTTAGGGAGGGTTTGGGTAGGCTCTGGGAGGGAGGGGGGAGATAAGGGGAACCTGTGGTGAGAGAGGGTTAGAGTTGGGGGTATGGGAGGGGCTGGTGGGAAGAACCGATGTGCTGACAGGGGCGGGGCCCGCCCATCTTTCCGCACCACAAGGGGCCGACTACAGGACCTGCGACCATCAATTTGCCGCTGAGGAGATAGTTTGTCCCCAGATACAGCACTCTGCCGGTGCTGGCCTCTTAAGATGACTCACACACTTCAAATTCTCTCCCTTAATGTGAAGGGGCTGAATAATCCCATTAAAAGAAGGGCGGTACTGTCCTACCTAGAAAACTCGGGGGCGTCTGTGTGCCTGCTCCAGGAAACTCACCTCCTCCCCAAAGACTGGCACCGGATGAGGTCCCGAGCCTTTCCTCAACAATTCTATTCCTCCACGCCGGAGAAGAAGGCCGGGGTAGCCATATTAATAGCCAGAGCATTCCAGGGTACGGTGGGGGATAATGTGGCAGAGATAAAAGGCTGTCTCCTTGCCCGCACACTCTGGGTGGGGGGGACTCCTCTGGTGGTGGGCTCCCTATATGCTCCCAACACAGGTCAAGAACAATTTCTAACAGCGGCACTGTCGGAGACACTCTACACGCACGCCAAGAGGATAGTGGTGGGAGGGGACCTGAATCTAGTCATGGACGCGGAAAGGGACCGATCTGGGCAGAGATACGGACAAACAGGGGCGCTATCTGAGACAGGAAAGGCCTGGCTGAGAGAAAGGGGCCTGGAGGATATATGGAGGGTGGCTCATCCACACACTACGCAATACTCATACTATTCCCATGCACACCGTACCTACGCCAGGCTAGATCACTTCATAGGGTCCTCTGACCTGACGCCACTGGTCGACACGGTGACCATCACCCCGGCGGCGCTCTCAGACCACGACGCAGTGTCCATGACTCTTTCACTGCCCGCCATGCGTAGACCGCCGGGGAGATGGCGACTCAAGGAAAATCTACTGCAGAGGCAAGGGGTGTCTCAACAGCTCCACACATGTATCACTGACTACCTAGCAAGGAATGATACCCCCGGTACACCCATCACGGCGCTATGGGGGGCTCTCAAGGCCGTGGTGCGGGTGGAACTGATCGCCATCTCAGCAGTCGACACCAAGGAACGCAGGGACAAAAGGGAACTGCTTACAGCTCGGGTGCTGGAGCTGGAGCGGATACACAGCCGCACCTGCGCTCCCAGAATATGGCGTCAAGTGAAAGCGGCACGGGCGCAGCTGGCCGCACTAGATCTGGACAGAGCAGAGTATGCGGCCCTCCGGCTCAAACATACTTACTATGTAGGGGGCGACAAAACGGGACGTCTCCTAGCTAGCAAGCTTAGGGCCCGGGTCCAACGCGCAAAGATATCGGCGCTTCAGACTGCCGGGGGAGACAGTGGAACGAGACGAGGAGATAGCGGAAATCTTTAAGGGCTTCTACTCCACCCTATACAGTAAGGCCCCACATGCAAGCGATGAGGGGGAGGCCTATCTCCAGGGAGCCGCTACAACGGCATTGGACTCGGTGGGGGTGGAAACACTGGATGCGCCCATTCGAACGGAGGAAGTGATAGGCGCCATCTCCCGCCTCAAACCGTTGAAATCGCCAGGTCCAGACGGCTTCTCGGCGGGTTTCTATAAAACCCTTTGCCCACTTCTCGCACCTATCTTAACACGCCTTTTTAACTCCTTTCAGGGTCCCGGTACCATCCCTGCTGATATGCTGGCCGCCGATATTGTCGTTATCCCTAAACCAGGGAAAGATGCGACTCAATGTAGCTCCTATCGCCCGATTTCCCTCCTCAACCTGGATCTAAAGCTTTTTACGGGGATCCTGCCAGCAAGGCTGGGCCCACGCCTACCTGGTATTATCGACCCGGACCAAGCCGGCTTCATATATAACCGTCAGAGTAGTGACAATACCAAGCGAATACTACACTTGATAGATAAGGCCCACCGTACTAAAATGAATGCCTCGCTGCTCTCGGTCGATGCAGAAAAGGCATTTGACCGGGTCGATTGGGGCTTCCTAGACCGCACATTAGCCCACTTCGGCATTGGAGAGCGTTTCAGAGCCTGGGTAGCGAGCTGCTACGACGCGCCTAAAGCCACGGTTAGGGTGAATGGCATGGCCTCTACGCCCTTTGAAATCCAAAGGGGCACGAGGCAGGGGTGCCCGCTGTCACCCCTGCTCTTCGCGTTGTATGTGGAACCCTTAGCGCAGAAAATCAGGGACAACCCCGATATCTCTGGCATCCCCTTCGGAGGGGAGAGACATACGGTGAGTCTATATGCGACGATATTTTGGCTACCCTGGAGTCACCGGAACGGTCGGTACCAGCTTTTCTCCAGGAATTGGCCTCCTTTGGTAGGGTCTCCGGCTTTAAGATCAATATGGGGAAATCCACGGTCTTACACTTGGGCCGCAACGCAGACCTACCTAAGATGGGGCGCCCGTCCTACGGAGAACTTCAGACCTGCGATGCAATCACTTACTTGGGGATAGAACTAGCTCCCTCTGTCCAGAGCACGGTCGCACAGAATTATGCCAGGCTTCTCTCTCATATTCAGACGTGCCTCCGACAGTGGCAAAAACACTCGATGTCTTTACTCGGCCGGATTGCAGCTATAAAAATGAGTATACTACCCAAAGTACTCTATATCTTCCAGACAATACAGGCCTGGCCCCCGCCGGGAACTCTTCACAAGATACAGGGAGCGATACAGCACTTTATCTGGGCCGGAGCGAGACCTCGGATGCGCAGAGATCTCTCCCACAGACCTCCAGACGAAGGAGGGTTGGGTATCCCGAACTTCCTAGACTACTTTAGGGCAACTCAACTTAGGCACCTTGTAGAATGGAGCAGACCGGAGTCTGAAAAGAGGTGGTTGTTCCAAGATAGGGCGCTCGCGAAACTCTCTTTATGGAAGGTGCCGTTTCTGAAGCGATCGGATAGACCTCCAACTCTTAGGGGTCCCCCATCACGAGCACATTACTACGCGTATGGGATTCGGTCGCCGTAAAACGTGGCCTCACTTCCTTCCCTTCTCCGTTGACACCCCTATTCAATAACCCAGAATTTATCCCTGGCTCAGAAGGAAGGGCGTTCCCTCAGTGGCGGGCTACGGAGTGTAAATCAGCGGGACATCTCTTTACTCTAGATGGGTTCCTCTCTTTCTCCGAAGCACAACAATCCTACGACATTGCAGCCCCACGCCTCTTTCAATACTTTCAAATCCACCACTGGCTCCTCCAGCCGGACGTGAGACCGCGGGTCAGTAGGAAGCTCACTAGCTATGAGAAATGGCTTTTAACGAAAACTTCTGATAAGAAGATGATTTCCGAATTATACAACATGCTTCGTCCGCAGACACCCTTTTCGCCCTCGGCAGGTCAACGACGCTGGGCAAAGGAAATTGGGAGAGATCTCACAGAGAAAGAATGGCGTGACATTTCTTTCCGGGCCAATCACACGGCTCGTAACACGGCCAGTAGGGAAATGTCCGTCAAGGTGGCCATATATTGGTACTTGATTCCCGCCCGATTACATAAAGGGAACCCAGACCGCAGTCCGACGTGCTGGCGGGGCTGTGATGAGGAGGGCACCTTGACACACATACTGTGGGAGTGCATAGCAGTAACAGACTACTGGAACGACATTCTAGACGACATAGATAGACACTTCGAGACTGAAATTCCCCGATTCCCCGCCTACACACTTTTGGGGTTGCCCAACCCACTCACGTACCCATTGAAGTCGATACGAGGGAAACAAATCGGTCTAGCTATGGGAGCAGCAGTCCAACACATTCTTTCCTTATGGGGCACACAGACCAGACCGACCCGCACGGGATGGCTACATAAACTATGGTTCATTGTAGGCATGGAACGTATCCAAGCTACCCTCACAAACTCTGCAGACTCCTTCCGCACCATATGGCGCCCGTTACTATCCCTGCTCACAACGGAAATGAATGAGGTGACATGCCCCAAATACCTGCGCCTCCTGCGGCTCTCCGAAACACAGCCGGAGTCAGAGGCCCCATCCACAGCCAATTGATACCTAACCCTTACACCGGGTCCTTTAGGGACCATCCTCAGCACATCGGTTCGGGGAGGGGGGTGGTGGGACCGGGGGGAGGGTGTTTTTTTTTTTTTTGGTTTTTTCCTCTCTTATTCGTTCTTGATCCTCTAGTTATGGGATAAAACTCGGAAGGGACTAGCTTCTTCATTCACATCATTGACCTCCTACGCGGCCGGCCTCCGGGTTGTGGCATGATCGCTGTGTATAGATACTGATGATTCGCCCTGCCGGCCGATGGATGTAGGCAGTAAGCTGTGTATATGTGAAGTCCTTCCAATAAATACGACTTAATCATAAAAGAGCCGCCACGGCCGGTAGAGCGGGATTGATCTGGTGGAGCACAGCAAATATCGTGCGGAGGTTATGTGATGTTGCGCGCCCAGGAATGAAACCGGACTGATCCGGGCGAGCAATCATGGGCATGAGGGGCAAGAGGCGGGAGGCCAAAAGCTTGGCGAAGATCTTATTGTCGGTGTTGATTAGTGATAGGGGGCGATATGAGTCCAGAAGTTCAGGGGATTTGTCTGGCTTCAAGAGCAGTGTCAACAGAGCCTCGCGAAGTGAAGGGGGGAAGTGGCCCGACTCGAAGGAGTCATTATACATAGCGGCGAGATGTGGGATAAGGATGGACGCAAATGCTTTATAGAAAGAAGCGGGCAGTCCGTCGGAGCCAGGCGCCTTGTCCCCGGGCAGACTGTTAATGGCAGCTAGGATCTCTTCCTTAGAAAAGGGTTCATCGAGATATTCCCGATGGCCATTGCTCAGCCAGATGAGCTCAAGAGTGTCGAAGTACTGGTCCAGGAGGTCACGCGACGGTATAACCCCGGCGGTGTAAAGTTGAGTATAAAAAGCGGTGACCCGTGAGATGACCTCGGAGGGAGAGGTAGTGCGTTCCGAACCTCCGTCCTGCAGTGCAGTGATGTAGGAGGCAGCATGAGGCCGTCGCAGAAGATTGGCTATGGTCTTACCGGGGCGGTCACCTTCGCCGTAACGGCGCGCCCTCGCCTCCCTACCCAGAAAGGAGAGCTCCCTATCAGCTTCTTGCTCGAATTCGGAGAGTTTATCTCGGAGCTGTGTAAGGGTGTCGGGGTGAGGGCTGACAGAGTGTAAAGAGTCGAGGGCCCTAATCTCTCCCTCTAGGCGCTCAAGAGTGCCACGGACAGAGCACAAGACACCCAACTGTTTGGAGATACATTCGCCCCGAACCACCACCTTGAAACCCTCCCAGAGTGTGGAGGGGGAATCCACTGAGCCGGCATTAAGTTCGAAATAGTTCTCTATTACAGTTTGAATCTCGGCGCAAAACACCGAATCGCGGAGAGCGTTGGGGGGCAGACGCCACGCAAACATACGCTTAGGGGCATGCGGGAGGAGCAAACTGAGGCTTACAGGTGCATGGTCCGAAAGAGTGCGCGCCATGTGCTCGACCGAGGTGACCCATGCATATGCGTCGCGAGTGGTAATCCAAAGATCCAAGCGGGACCAGCAACCTGAAGTGCCCGTAACGCAGGTGCCTTCGCGCACGTCCGGATGGGTATGGCGCCATGCATCCAACAGGGCATTATCGGCCAGGATGGAGCGCAGGAGGGAGGTGGAGCGTGGCTGCAAAGCACGGGGCCCAGAGCAATCCAGGGTGGCTGAGGGTGTAATGTTGAAATCGCCCCCCCATACCAATGCAGCGGGGCCCAGGGAGGATATGTTTCGCAATACCTGCGCAAGGAAGTCGGGGTCATCGGAGTTGGGGCCGTAGATCGCTGCGAGAATCAGGGGCTGAGCTAAAAGGGTACCAAGCAGGATGACAAAGCGCCCCTCAGGATCGGCAATGACCTTAGTGGTGCGCCAGGGGAGCCCTCTACGTAAAAGGATGGACACCGAGCGGGAGTAACTAGAGTAGAAGGAGGAATGGATTTCGTCCCAATGCCGAGATAGGAGCCTGGAGGCGGTGGCAGGGAGCAGGTGAGTTTCTTGGAGGAAACAAATGTCAACTTTGTGGCGAATGAGGTGTGCATGTACAAGGCGGGCCTTCCGATGATCATTTAAGCCGCGGACATTCCAAGTCCAGAGTGTGGTGGCCGTCATGAAGCTATGCCAAGAAGGTGAATGCCGGAGGAGGCCGGGTGCGAAAGGGGAACCTGAGAAGCGAAAGATGCGATGTGCAGTACAGAAGGCAGTGTATCAGCCAGCACGGTGTAGATTAGGTCAAAAAACAAACCCAACAACAAGCCTCGGAGGTGAGGCAACATAACCCAAAAGACCCCCCTCCCCACCAACCACACCAACCCCCCAATCAGGGTGAGAGAACAACCCCACCCACCCAGGGGACCCCCAACTGGGAAGGGAAAAAATCAAGTGAGAAAAAAGGGGAATTATCCCACGGAGACGTGGCTCAGTGCAGCGTACGCCCCTGCCGCGAGGATAGGGTGGCCAAGCCGTGGGTAAAGGCGGACTGTAAGAGAAGGGGCAGGAGACCCGATATAACCCCTCAAAGCCTAGGACCCACCATACACACAAATAACAAATACAGTGCAAAAAGAGTGTCTATGCTGCATAAAAAAGGAGAGAGAAATGTGGGGCTGTGGGGTCCGGTGCAGTGAAAGTCCCATCAGCAGAACAGAGCAGCCGGGGCCAGGAGCAAGGGAGCGTGAGGGCGACAGATGCGGGCCAGCGTAAGAGTAGTGGATTAAAAACCGGAACTGGGACCAGAACGGACAAGCTCATGCCATGCAGCATAGGAGACCAGAGTACATGAGCAAGGGTTGTTATCAGTCATTGTCACTTAGATCGCCGGACGCGGCCACCCGGGAGCTGGAAGGGGTGGAGCGCTGTGATTTGTCCAGTTTTTGGGCGAAGGCCAGAGCCGCCTTTGGTTCCAGAAAGTTGTGGACCTGCGAGCCGTATGTGACGCACAGCTTGGCCGGGTATGCCAACGAGTAAGAAACGTGTTTTTGCAGGAGACGCTTGGCCGGGAGAAATTCGCGGCGGGCAGCCTGAACCACCATCGTATAATCAAGGTAGAAGGAGATTAAGTTCCCCTGATGGCGAATTTCCCCCTTCTCTCTGGCAGGTCGGAGGACCGCATCCCGGTCACGGAAATTCAATAGTTTGGCGATGATAGGCCGGGCAGGAAGGCCAGGAGCAGGCCGGGGTCCCAGAGAGCGATGGGCACGCTCGACGATGAATACCGGGGAAAGAACCTCCCCGAATAAGTCGCAAATCAATTGTTCAACAAAATCTTCCATTTTGGCTATGTTGGAGGATTCAGGCACGCCCGAGATACGGAGATTGCTTCTGCGGGAACGCGCCTACAAATCCTCGTTCTTATTTTTGATGAGCACCAAGACTTTGTCCATCTGTAGGAGTGCGTGGTGGTCCCGAGCGGCAGCATCTTCTGCGTCAGACACCCGCGTCTCAACCTGAGTGAGTCGCGCATCATGAGAGTCCACCCGAGCCTTAACGGTGTCCAGACGGGCGGAGAGCTGGTCTAGCTGGGCGGCGATGCCGGTGACTGTGGATTTCACATCCAGCATAATGGCTTTGAGATCGTCCTCACGGGTAGTGTTATTGTCGGGCTGAGTAGTGGGTTCGCCAGTATCCGTGACTGCCCCCTCTTGTCGTGACGATTTGCGTTGGTCAAACTCCAGCTTCGGCTGCTTGGGATCAGTCCGCCCCATAATCAGGCACTGGCGCGCCCCACAGACCAGGGGCCAGGAAGCAGAGGAGCAGCGTGTGAGGAGGCCGGGGCTGACAGGAGAGGTAGAGATAGAGAGAGGACGTCAATGGAGGTGATGACAGTCAGGCACTCAGGGCAGGCCAGGACGGGCGAGATACAGCACGGCCAGCCGAACCGACCAGGAAGGGTCACCACACCAGACAAGCAGGAGAGCCCAAGTAGGAAGGAGCTGGCAGCCCAAAGCAACAGGGGGGGCTGGAGCTGATGCAGCAACAGAGTGTTTCCGCGAGGTCTTGGGGAGACAAATCAGGCCGAGTTGGAGACGGGAGACCTGGGGGACCTGGGGGGATGAGACGCTCCCGTGAGTGGGCCCGGGGCCCCAGGTGGAGAGCTTTGCACCCGGTCCCCGTAGAATAAGTGGCACCTCGGTGGTGGAGACGGTGAACAGCAGGCAGGAAGAGGTCCCTTTCTCGGCAGGTTAGCAGACACAGTTGGCCCAGGAGGCGGGCATGCAGGCCAGAAAGTCCGGGTAGAGGCAGAGTAGGAGATCAGAGCGCCAGCCCCGGCGATCCACCATGGAGCCAAGCCCGGCGGGGGGTCGCCTGAACCTGGGGGAGCTGGCGAATATCAGGATCGTCGGTGCAGACGGCAGAATCTGTGTCGGAGCGTGAGTGGGAGTAGTAGGCCACGCAGGCAATGAAGTAGGCACAGGAGCAAAGCAGCGGGCCCGCAGAAGGTGAAGACGCAGATTCCGACTGTGGCGGCCAGGAGCCCGAAGGAACAGCCGGGAGCTCGCGCCCGTGGGCCGCAGAGCAGTAGGGAGTCGCGGGGGGCGCGCCGTCCACGTCGCGAGGCCCAGAGCAGGCAGGCCGAGGCGACGGGTGCCGGGAGGAGGAGAGAGGCGCCCGCGTGGAGCACCGGCCCGGACCTGGCGGTACGGCACGCGTGCTCCCTACCCCGCCGCAGGGCACCCGCAGCGAAAGCGACTCACCGGGTCCGGAGGTGCAAGGCGGCAGGGTAGCTCCGGTGAGGTGTACTGGTCCGCAGGAGTCCACCCAGGCAAGACGGCGGGTCGGTGATGCCGCTGCAACTCAGGCGAGCGCTCTCCGCACACCAACAAGGAGGCCCAGACGCCGCGCCCGGCCCCAGCAACAGATCTCGGCGTGCCGGCAGAGATGGGGGCCCAGGAAGGCAGCAACAGACGCCCCAAGGTGAGACGAAACTGAATAGTCCGGTGCCGAAAGACAGCACCTAGGTAGTCCGCAGGATTTTATCAGATTATCGGCTTGGCCGGCAGAGCCCACTTAGAGTGCGGATGATGAAGCCACTCTTAGTGCAGATGAAGTGCCTGTCTTAGAGGAGGACATTGATGTGCCGATAGTGCAGCAAGAACCTTCTGGGCTGCAGCCTGGGGCTGCAAGGCCTCCCATTGAAAGTGCTGACCTCTGGGTTGCCCCAGGCATGGTGCAGCCGACATTGCCAGACTTTACTGGTGTTCCAGGGTGTAGAGTGGATACTGAAAACTTTTTGCCTATAGATTCTTTTCAGTTGTTTATGGACGATGTATTTTTGGCAGAGATTGTTGAGCAGACTAATTTGTATGCCGAACAGTTTTTGAGGGACAACAGTGCCAGCCTTAGGCCCCACTCTAGAGCTACCCGGTGGACTCCCACAAATCTGGAAGAGATGAAGAAGTTCTTGGGTTTAACTTTTTTGCTGGGCTTGCTAAGGAAGCCATCAATGTCTTCATATTGGTCTACTAGTCCTTTGATGGCAACAGCTATATTTCCGGCAGTCATGAGTTGTGATAGGTATTTGCTTCTGCTTCGGCATTTTGTCGATAATGGTTTAGCGTTGCCACGAGATCACCCTGATTGTGACCGTCTTTTTAAGATTCGGCTAGTCGTTGATCATTTTGCAAGAGGGCACGCTATGGAATTAAGATGTATATGCTGTGTGACAGTAGGACTGGATATGTCTCTAATTTCAGGGTGTACACCGGTAAGGATTCCAGGATTAACCCCCCTGGTTGTCCGTCCACTTTTGGAGTGACTGAGAAAATTGTGTGGGAATTTGGTAGAGGACTGTTTAACAAAGGTCACCATGTATATGTAGATAACTTCTACACTGGTGTGCAGTTGTTCAGGGAATTGGCCAAAGTGGACACTGTTGCTTGTGGCACAATCTGCTCTAACCGTAAAGGTTTCCCAAAAGAACTTGTTTGTCAAAAGCTTGTGCGGGGTGTAATCCGAAGAAAGTCCTCGGGTTGGTTTGATGCTCAAAATGGATCCACCTCTTAATAGCTTCAAGTCTGACAGATGTAAAATCACAGACTATTGAAGTGAATAAGTGGGGGAAGGAAAGGATGGGATCAGCAGGGAGGGAGATCTGCAAATAAACACACAATTACTGATATGTAAATGTCTGTGGTAAAACCTCTGCTACAGTAACCTTCTCCTCTGTTCTAGAGTGCTAGAATCCTACCTGTAAATGAAAATAACTATAAGGAAAGGTAGGTGGGTTCTTCACCATTGGTACTAGTAAAGTGGTGCGATGGAGAACTACAGGGAAGAGAGAAAGAACGTAAATATCCTATTGTTAAAGGAGGTCTTAAACAACTCTTAGATGCTGAACACATACCCCATTCTCTGTCACACCAGGAATCACAGGGGTGGTGTTCGCGTGTCCTCACGCAATCCCACTCTAATCCCCTGTTAATAGGTATAACAAAAAGCAGACAAAGGAAATGAATGTAGATAGCAATCAAGTAATGAAATCCTTATATAAAGAGATGCAAGGAACTCCTCAACACAACATGGTTAACATGTTCGTAGCACGGGGGCGTGGCTACGCTGTGCAGCGAGATGGCCGCAAGTTAAAGCGGCTCCGCCGGCCGAGACCAAAATCCGCAATTTATCCGAGAGAGAACTGGGGAAAGCTGACGGAAAATCAGTGCCAACACGGGTGGAACTGTAACGGACAAACGTGGGAGGCAACTCGAGCCCCAAGATCTTCTACTGGGCCGATACAAGTCGAGTCGCCACATGAATGCGGCCTGATCGCGCGGCTGTACGACTGCAGCCGGGGACTCGCGTGACCGTTGCATCAACGGAAGCCCGGAGAGAGTGCCGAGGGCCGAAAGCCCAGACTGCGGCGAAGACGGGCTGAGCCCAACGGAGATCCAGGTGCCCTACCGGTATACACTACGGACCACCTGGCGAGCTACCGACATTGCAGCGGTGAGTGCTTTAGTGCATAGTACGGCAGAGGCTGCGGCACGCCGCTGCCTACCGCAGCGGAGCGGGTGAAGATCCGGAGGGGCGCCCCCTGATCACTGAAGCGCATAACAGGCTCTCAGACCTGGGGAGCTGCGGCGGCGAGAAGCGTAGGCGCTGTACACGACATTAAGCGGAGCTGGGCTGCGCGGGAACACACAGCGCGTTCCGGCGGACGCACCATCGGGAGCCAGACATAAGTCCAGAGGCGAAGGTGGCACTATCATACACTGGCAGAGCCAGGACACATAGCGGCTGGGGGTCTCTGCCGGACTTGTAGTGGTACAGCGACCGATAGAAATTCGGTATAAGCCGCCTTTTTGCCGATACGCAACATATAGCTGGAGGAGGGGGCACACCGAGTACAACAGCTGCAGCCGGGCCAACTTACTGAAATACTGCGTTCCGCAGAGTACGATCGTACGCCATAACCGGGAGCAGCGGAGAAACCAGTAATATATTGCCGCTTTGCACAAGAGGCGGCAGCAAATATGAGATGTGTATATAGAACCGGCTCATAGCGCACCTCGAGGCATATGGGAAGGTGGTGTGGCGAACTCACAGAGAGCATAAGAAGGGAGACCTCAGGCCAGAAGGGGCCAAGGCGAGGTGCAGGCACAGGTGAAAGACGACTACTCCATGCTACACGTCCACACCAGACAGCACTAAGGCGCGTAGGCCACAACAGAAAGAGCTAAGACACATCGCGACTGTCACACAGGGGGACGGTCAGTTACAACTAGTGGCACATATCACGGCAACAGGAAGATAAAGGGACGAGGCAGTGGCAACACTCACCGTGGATACCATCGGCACGAAAAGCAGACGGCGGGTGGGGAGATTGGTGGACAACTACCAACGAAGCGCAACACTCCCTACCGCGAAGATGGGAAAACCGGATGCTCGTCAGCCCCGACTCAATTTCGACAAAAAACTGAGCAAACACGCTGAAGATAACGACGCCGTGCAGGAGAATGCTGAAGATGCTGCGGCGGGCCCAGTACCCGACGAGGATATCCGTTCTATGTTTAAAGATCTCAAATCCAGCCTGCAAGAGATCGGATCAAAAATAGACACTTTGGCTGAGCGCATGGATAGAATAACGCAAAGAGTGGACAAACACGAAAACCGACTGGACACTCTGGAGAGGAGAGTATCTGACACAGAGGACTGCCAAACTGAGACACGTGACAAACTGCTAAAAATGGACGCGATATTGAACGTAATAAAAAACAAGAATGAAGATTTGGAAGCCAGGTCGCGCAGAAATAATATACGCGTTACTGGCATTCCTGAATCAACAGACATACCAAACATGGAGAAATACATAGAAGCTATGTTGAAAGAGTTGTTCGGATCTGAACTGTCCCAAATGTTTCTAATAGAAAGAGCACATCGTACCCTGGGCCCTAGACCTCCACCGGGCGCACAAGCAAGACCTATCCTGGCGCGGATTCTCAATTATCGTGACCGCGAAGCGGTTCTGCGTTTGGCCAGGGAACGAGGCTCCCTTCAATATCAAGGTAATAGTATATCGCTCTACCCGGACTTTACTATACAAGTGCAAGCTGCCCGCCATGAATTTCTACCGGCTAAAAAAATCCTTCAACAGCTCGGCACTAAATATGCTCTGATATATCCCGCAAAGCTCAAAATTCAGGGCCGCGGCCGTCCCACCTTTTTTACAGACGCAAAAGCAGCCTTGAACTATGCTAAACAGATGGCGAAAGATCACAAACAGCATACCTCGGAAGTTGACGAAAACACTGGGAAGAACCTGAGCGACAATGACTGAAATCAAAATTAACGACATGAGCCCGATGCCACGTAAATCAAGGGGACTCAAATACTTTTCTACCTTATTCAAGTTGTTTATGCATGAGACACTCACTGCTGCCATATAGATGGATCATAGACCACTAGGCCGGGTGAGTCGAAGAAGTGGGCCTACTATGGGGGACTCACGTAACCAACTGTAAGCAGCGACCCAAACTCGAACACTGCGTGCTCGGCCACCCTGCGGCTCACGGCAGGGGTGTTCGCCAGCAGACCCACGCATCCCCTCGGGACGACTCCCACTTACTCCCGCTGTTTGGGAGTTTTGTTGAAAATGGTTGTAAGGTTACAGGGGAAAACACAACCTGTTTGCTGGGTTGGTGTGGGAGGTGGGAGGTGGGATGGGTTTAATGGTTCATGGTTTCCGCTGATAATCACACTGCCTATATGCAATGGGAGCTGTAAATCGCACAGACACGCACGTTTACTACTATTGTCATTAAGAATAGCCCAACATGCAGACTTCACGTCATATCGAAGTTGTTCACCACGCAGACCTGCCTTATGGCTGAAAACCTAATGTGCACTACTCCACGATGTGTAACACTGCAATAAAGTCCCTCAAATGCCTTACTTGGAATATCCGGGGGCTAAATGACCGTAGGAAAACCCGACTTGTGCATTCCTACCTTACAAGGCACGCAGTGGACATTTGTTTACTGCAAGAAACACATCTGACAAGTGCAGCGGAGAACACACTGCAAAACAGTAGATTGGGGGAGATATTTAGCTCTGGATACTCTAATTACTCTCGAGGGGTGGCGATACTGATACGCAGAGGCCTACACTGGCAGACTCATAAAACAATAAACGACACGGAAGGGAGATACATTCTGGTAAAGGGAGCACTGAATAATAGTCCAGTAGTAATAATTAACACATATGGTCCCAATATTGACTGTCCGGAGTTTTTCAGCAAATATGGAGGGAGATCCAAACGCTAGGAGACGCGGCAATACTGTGGGGGAGACTTCAATGTGGTCCAATCCCTGGAGGTAGACAGAATAGGAACGTCCAGGGTGCATCACCCGCAGGCAGCTTCTATGCTAAAAGAAATCATTGATGACCTGCAGCTGATAGATTCATGGAGAGTGCTGCATCCGGATAGCAGAGAAGGGACTTGCATTACTCACCATAAGAATGCCTGGTCAAGATTAGATTACTGGCTCACTACAAAAGATTTGCATGCTTGGGTTGCCAGCGTAACACATCATCCACGCACATTTTCGGATCATGCTCCAGTACAACTTGAACTCACCATACCACAAACATATCACCAACCCTTCAGCTGGCGATTCCCCTCCGGCGCCCTACTAGACCAGGTATTTAGGGAAGACCTCAGGAAAAAAATTACAGACTATTTTGAAATAAATGAAGGCACTGTAGATTCGCCAGGGACTCTCTGGGAGGCATTCAAGGTGGTCGCCAGGGGAGAATGCATAGCGTTGAAAACAGGAGTACTTCGCGATATACGCAACACGATGGCCCGTTTGGAGCGAGAGATAAAAGACCTAGAGCGTGATTATTGCACCACACTGTCTCCAACCGCGTTAGCTCAAATTAGAGGCAAACTCACAGAGTTTCAAGAAGAGGCAGGGCGGGAAACCAAATACCTACATAAATACACGCAAGCACGCAGATATGGGGAAGGAGACCGTCCGGGTAGAACACTTGCGGGCCTCTTGCGTACACCGAGAGGATCGGCCTATATTACTGACCTCCGAAATACAGATGCACCGCCCTCACATACACCAGCAGAAATATTACACACTATGACACAATTCTACAAGACTCTCTATACTTCCCAGACAGAGACAACAGAGGCTGACATTATAGAATATTTGGACACGATAGCCTTAGCATGGTGCAATAACTTGCACCATGAATATATGGACTTACCATTTACAGTAGATGATATACGGCAAGTCATAAACAGCATGCCAGCTGGAAAGGCCCCGGGGGCAGACGGCCTGACAGCCGCCTTTTACAAGGAATATGTCGATCTCCTGGCCCCAAGACTCGTGCAGGTATACCAAGAAGCACAAGACACTGGACTACTACCGCCAACCCTACGAGAAGCCACCATAATAACTTTGCTCAAACCAGATAAAGATCCCACCCAGCCAGACTCATATCGCCCTCTATCCCTGATAAATTTAGATGCCAAAATCTATGCAAAACTGTTGGCAAATAGGCTGCAACCCCTTCTTCCAATAATAGTACTCCCTGATCAGTCGGGGTTTATCCCAGGCCGCTCGACGGCGCATAATTTAAGGACCATCTTCGCCCTTCTGCACTACCTGGCTCCACAGGTACAGGCCATAGCGGCCCTCTTAGACGCCACAAAGGCTTTCGATTCCCTAGAGTGGAACTTTCTCTTCACGCTACTAGGTCGAATCGGATTAAGTCCTATGTTTCTGCAGCAGATAAAACTATTATACACTGCTCCCAGCGCAAGAGTTCGGGTAAATGGCCAGATATCGGACCCCATTTGCATAACAAGGGGAACCAGACAAGGCTGCCCACTTTCGCCGCTCCTTTTTGCGGTCGCTATGGAGCCCTTGGCGGCCTGTCTTCGTCAACACCATACGCAGCGAAGTATTGGGTTCACTTCGAGAGGCCTACTGGTCTCAATGTATGCCGATGACATGACAATATATCTGGTTGACCCAGAATCAAATTTCGCACCGGTAATGAGGGAACTGATACGATATGGAGGCCTGACGGGTATCCAGATAAACTGGAAAAAATCAACAATATTGCCCTTAACAGACTGCACCACCCCCTTTGACACGGACTTCCCCATACCTTGGGCTGAAGGCCCGATACGATACTTGGGGATCTGGATTAGTAGGGATCTGCAGGAACTATGGTCGGCGAATTATGGAAAAGCAATAGACTGGTTGGAGAGGAAAGTGCACAGATGGAAAACTCTGCCGTTGTCCCTAGCGGGCAGAATAGCGATAACAAAGATGGTAATACTCCCAAAAATGTTATATCTTTTTGTAAATGTACCACTGCCGCTAACTGCTTCCTTTTTCAAACGCCTACGCTCAACCGTACTAGAATTGGTATGGGCTGGAAAACAACCCCGTATATCATGGAATATATTAACCCTGCCCTTCACACAAGGGGGGATGGGTGCCCCGGACTTCGAACTTTACGCATACTGTGCGCAAGCACAATTCCTTCATTACTGGCAGCATCCCACACCATATCAGCCACATGTAGCGATCGAGTTAGACAAAGTCGCCCCCCTCCCACTGAACACCGCACTCTATCAAAAACATAAGCGCCCACGGGCGGAAATAGACACTGTAGAAACACTCCGATGGGCATGGCGAGGGCTAGCAAAAAGGGCTCACCTGAAGGTACTGTTTGTGCCATCAATGCCAATAATCGGGAACCCCCTCATCCCCCCTTTAATGGACAATGCCGCCACTCGAAGGGCCACCTCACACACGCTTCTGACAGGCAATGATCTTTTCCCAGAGGGCACATTCATTACACTACAACAGATGTGCAAGGAGACCACGCCTACATCACTAGACATGCTGTTATACTACCAGATAAGAGCAGCTTGCAAGGCATGTTATGACGACTATCCGCAAATACCTCCTACGCTGCCAGCGTTAGAGCATATAATCTCGGTGCCATCGGCGCGTAAACTTATTACACGACTATATAGTATTACTCAGCGGGAAACGCCTATTGCGGTGGCCCGCTCTAAAATAGAGTGGGAGGAAGACACAGGAATCACCATTACAGATGAACAGTGGACGTTCTGCTGTACCCAACTGAAACATTTGTTGCCGAACTATAGACTTCGGCTGATTCACTTTAACTACCTACACCGGTTATATCGGACACCACTGCAGCTACACCGCATGGGTCTACAACAGGACACGTGTTGTTGGAGGTGCGGCTATCAGAAAGCCACATTTATCCACTTAGCGTGGGAATGCCGACCAATAGCGAACTTTTGGGTCGAACTATTCACTCACATAGGACACATGACGGGCTGTCCCATAGTATGTTCTCCGTTGATAGCTCTATTGGGGTATGTGCTGGAGGTACCCAAGGAAAGAAGGAAGTTAATAGCCATGTTGTTACTCCTGGCCAAACGATTGGTGGCGGTACACTGGAAAAAAAAGCCGCCCCCAACAATGGCGGAATGGGTGACTACTGTTACCTACTGCAAAGACCAACTGTCCCATTATTGGGAGTTAATGCCAAGCAGATCACGCCCAAAAGACATATGGGAACCCTATACAACGTGGCTGGTTACAAGAGGACATATACCAGGGGAACAGTAGAACGAAAGGGCAATCCAGGCTTAGGGATGCACATACAGAAGAGCGGGTGAATTGAACCTAGGACACAGAGAATCGAACTCTATATGGGTGCAAAAATGCGAATAAGTGCAAATGACGGAACTTAAACCCAAGCAACATTTGAGATACATGTAATTGAAATCTATACATCTCAGAATATATAGATGTGATGATTACCATTGTAGGCGGAAACAGTTTACGTTTATTTCCAGTTTTGTTTGTTTAGACGACACAGACGCACATTATTGTACTGTATGTACCACCACTTTTGATGAGTATATAACCATATGATATAAATGTGCTACACTGTATTTCTTTATTGCAGCTGTGTATGGTTTAATAAAATCAATAAATTTTTTTTTTTTTAAAAAACATGTTCGTAGCACGAATAGAAACACAGCCAAAAGTCATCTGCTGATGCCTCCCGTAGTTATCAGGAAACCATCTGCCCTTAAACGAAATGCCAGATGGCAAGGATTAAACGGAGTTAAACTTCACTCCGCTTAGGAGTAATATCAAAGTCTAGAGAAAAGCACAATACTACAGTTCGGAAAAGTTCAGGAAAGCTCCCCTCCGCATGAGTGGAGTATTCCTACTCGCCAACAGAGAGAAGCTGCTCAGTAATAGTTGCTTCCCTCCTCTGCAAGGTCTCGTCCGAGACCAACCAACAGAGGAGAGCAGCAGATAACCAAGCTACTCTCCCCGTCTGCAAGGGCCAGTCAAGACCCGCCAACAGCAGGGAGAACACCAGCAACAGCACGACACGAGGCCCTTAACCCAAGGGCCCCCACAGAGAACACTCAAGCCTCCCGGTAGGAAACAAGGAAAAACGCAGTGTCACAGACACCCTTACCGGACCAGCTTGCCAGGAAAACACTGAGGGATCTGAAGAATAATCAGCAGCACTCTCTGCCCCGGAAGTACATTTATGGAGGAAATGTGGTCCGCGTGATGACGCTACGCGACTCCACCCGCATTGCCTGATGGGAAGTGTAGTTCACACACCCCCGATGGCAGAGTTCCCACGGATGCGGTTCGCTCGCAGATGGGATCTGACAGTACATCCCTCTCCAAGAGAACTCTGACATGGACAAGGTTTCTGCGGATGCTTTTGATGGTATTCCCTTTTCAGTCTGACAGCATGTATGTTGGGTGAAGGTTCCCAGGAATTTTCCTCAGGTCCATAACCTTTCCAGGACACCAAATACCATAACCGCCTCCTCAAAATTTTAGAGTTGAGTAATTTCTTGACTTCATATTCCTGTTCATTGTTAACCTAGACTGGATCAGGTCTTTTCTTTACCGGGACAAGAGAGGGCTTCAGAAGTGACACTTGAAAAACAGGGTGTATACGTAGGCTGGAAGGCAACGCTAAGCGAACATCAACGGGATTAACTACCTTTACCACTTTGTAAGGACCAATGTACCTTGGGTTAAAGACGCTATAGCGCTTGAAATGTATGTTCTTTGTGGACAGCCACACTCTATCCCCTTTTTTGTATTGAGGGCATGACCTTCGGTGCTTATCTGCCTGCTTTTTGTATGCTACCTTAGCCTGTCTCAACTGTTTTTGTGTATTTTTTAACGTACTTTGTATATGTTGGATTCTTTTCTGTACCTCAGGTATTGCTTGGGCTTCTGCTGGGTGAATGAACGGGATAAATCTTGGATGGCAACCATATGTGCAATAAAAAGGGGAGTTATGGAGAGAAGCATGTGAAGCACTGTTATACGCTACTTCCGCTAACCACAACCACTCCACCCACGCTTCTGTGTTCTTATCCACATAACACCTAAGGTATTGTTTGAGGGTTTGATTGAGTTGCTCTGGCTGTCCATTCGTTTGAGGGTGGTAACTAGTGGACAAGGCAGCGGAGATGTGCAAAGCTTTACACCATACCATCCAAAACCATGCAGTGAGTTGAGACCCCCTGTCAGATACAATCATTCTTGGGAGACCATGCAACCTAACAATGTTTACTAGCAACAAATGGGTCAATTGACCTGCCGTAGGTAGTTGTTTGCAGGCAATAAAATGTCCTAGTTTCGTCAGGTAGTCCACAACCACCAGTATAGTGGTATACCCCTGGTCACTGGGCAACCCCACTCTAAAATCCAATGATATGTTTTCCCAAGGGATAGTGGTTGTTGGAAAAGGACGAAAGAAACCTTGTTTTTTCATGGTGTCTGTCTTGTTTCTGGCACACACCTCACACTTCCTGACCCACAATACTATATCCATACGTACGCTAGGCCACCAAAACTGACGTAACACTCTTTCTTGGGTTTTTTCTATGCCATTATGTCCTGCACATGGGTCCTCATGACACCATTGAAACACTTGTTTGCGGAGAGTTGCGTTGGGCATTAACACCTGATGGCCTCGCATAGGTATCCCTTTGATGACCTGCGATTCCGGATGACATTTCAACCATGTTCTCCATGTAAATGTTTGTATACCCCGAGCCACCTGGTTCAAAAAGGGGTCACAATGGATGGCACAAAGCACCTTCTGAGGATCGATAATAGCTCTTGTGGGTATCTCTTCGATTTCTCTTGCTGAGTCTTGCCTTGTGAGAGCATCTGCTTTTCTATTCTCGCTGCCTGGTCTGAAGGTAATCACAAAATTATAGCCTGTGAAAAATAGCATCCATCTTAGTTGGCGTGGTGTGATTTGTCTGGCTGTCCGCATGAACTGAAGGTTGCGGTGATCGGAGAAAACTGTAACCACATGTCTGGCCCCATCAACCAATTTCTCCATTCCCCAAAAGCGTCTTTGATTGCCAGTAACTCTGTCTCAGCTATCGAGTAGTTCCTCTCAGCTTCATTCAATTTCCTGGACATATAAGCCACGGGATGCATCTGTCCTGTGGTTACGTCCCGTTGTGATAGAACCCCCCCCCCCACAGCTACTTCAGAAGCATCCGCTTCCACAATGAAAGGTCTTTCAGGATCTGCGTGAGTCAACACAGGGGCAGTAATAAACGCTTGTTTCAGCTCATCAAATGCCTTTTGTGCCTCTTCCGTCCACTAAAATGTTACCTTCTTCCTCAAGAGCTTAGTAATGGGTGCTACCATGTGAGAGAACTGGCTAATGAAACGCCGGTAGAAATTGGCGAATCCCCAAAAACATTGGACGTCTCGAACCGTTTGGGGACATGGCCACTCTTTCACTGCCAACACCTTCCTTTCTGCCATCTCCTGTCCACGCTGCGAAAGCATAACACCCAAGAACTCCACTGATGATACATGGAATTCCCATTTCGTTAGCTTACAAAACAGAAGATGTTTACGGAGGGTGCGTAGGACTGCATTCACATGTTGTACATGGCTTTCCTCACAGTTGGAATAGATGAGAATATCATCAATATATACTATCACATAGCGGTCCAGATACTCCTGCAAAACGTCATTGAGAAAGAACTGGAAAGCTGCGGGAGCGTTGCACAATCCGAACGGCATTACCAAGTACTCGAACAATCCGTATTGAGTCTTGAATGCAGTCTTCCATTCATCTCCCTCTCTCATGCGCACCAAATGGTAAACCCCTTTTAAATCCAATTTGGTGTATATCACCGCTTTCTTCACCTGTTCCAAAAGTACGGGTATTAGTGGGAGGGGATACTGGTTCCTCACTGTGATAGCATTAAGCGCACGAAAGTCAATGCAGGTTCTTAACTCCCCGTTAGCTTTGGATATAAAGAACAACGGAGAGGCTGCTGGGGACTTTGAGTGGCGGATGAATCCAAGGTCTAAGTATTTATCTAGATAACTACGTAGATGGTCGTTCTCCGGTTCCGTCAGAGCATAGATCCGTCCACACGGCACAACTGCTCCAGGTATGAGATCTATCTGGCAATCATATTGCCTATGTGGTGGCAGGGTTTCCGACATCTTGTCACTGAACACGTCGGCATATCCTTGATATTGGCTAGGCAGGATAGTTTCTTTCTCCGCTGCCGTGGCTATATGGTAGATGTTAGCCAAGGCGCTAGCAGGGGGTTCTGCTGGCAATAAGCAATGAGTTCGACAGTAGCTGGAGGTGAATTTCACGCTGTTTTCCTCCCAGTTGATTTCTGGGTTATGTTTACAAAGCCAGGGTAGTCCAAAGATAGTTCCATATTGTGGGGCTTGGATGATACTAAACGACATAGTCTCCATATGTTTAGTTTCATAGACAACTGACAGTTCTTCGGTACCATGACGGATCGGTCCAAAATCCAACAACTTGCCATCCACCGCAAATACCTGTTCTGGTATATCCTTCTCCTGAAGACTAATTCCTAGTCTTTTGGCTTCATTGTAATCCATGAAACATCCAGTGGCTCCAGAGTCAATCAGGGCACGCACTACACACCACTTCTTCAATATGAACATCTGAACGTCAATGTATAAGTGGTCATAGGACAAACTGGCATGTTGTGTTATGGAAGGGATATTAAGACAGCTCGAGGGTAACCCTTCCCTTTGTCTCGAGCTCTTTAGTTTTCCGTCCTCTTGATTCCAGCGAGGGTCTGGGCTGGGTCTGGATAAACAGTCTCATATGAAATGCCCCTTTTTTCCACAGTAAAGGCATAGCCCTTTCTTCCGCCTATCTTCTCTTTCTTCAGAGGTTAGAGATGCTCTCATAGTCCCTATTTCCATAGGTTCTTGAGGTGGGAGAGAGGGTGTTTCAGGATTTCTTTGTCATTCGAATCGGTTATATGTCCTTTCTTTTCTCTGATTTGCCCCCTTTCTTTCACCTAAACGGTGATCAAGACGTAAGGTGAGATCTATCAAGTCTTCACAGGATACTGGTTGAGGGTCCACTTGAACGATGACGTCTTTCAATTTATCCTTCAACCCTTGATAGTATACCGCTGCTTGTTTTGAGATTGGCCAGTTGGTTTCCGCCACCAACCTCCTGAAGGTATTCAAATAAGCCACCAGCTCTTTATTGCCTTGTTGGAGTTCAAGCAATTCCTTATCCGCAGAAAGAGAAGCAGATCTCCTGTCTAATACTTTCTCGAAGTCTGCTTTGAATGCCTCCCAATCATATAAGAGGGGATCGTCTATCTGAACCAAGGGACCGCCCACTGTGCTTCTTCTCCCGCTAAATAGGATATCAGAAAAGCCACCCTGGCCTGATTTGACACAAAGGCCTTAGGTTTACAGGTAAAATGTAACTTAACCTGTGTAAGAAACACTTGAACCTTGCTAGGATCCCCATAAAACCTTTTGGGCGGGGCCAAAGGTATAGGTGTGGGTACTTCCACTACCACGGGATTAGTCTGCTGTTGAGATCCACCCCCTACCTCAAACGGATTCCGTTGCATTCGTTCTACTCTAGCTTGGAGAGCAGCGGTCTCAGTACATGATGCAGTAACTTCCAACTGTACAGCAGCAAGAGCTGCTATAACATCTTCTAAGGTGGCCCTTGCGTTCAACCCAACCAGGAGGACAATATTCGTGGGCCGATTATTCTGTAATCTGAAGAAAGTCCTCGGGGTTGGTTTGATGCTCGAAATGGGTCCACCTCTCAATAGCTTCAAGTCTGACAGATGTAAAATCACAGACTATTGAAGTGATTAAGTGGGGGAAGGAAAGGATGGGATCAGCAGGGAGGGAGATCTGCAAATAAGACACAATTATTGATATGTAAATGTCTGTGGTAAAACCTCTGCTACAGTAACCTTCTCCTCTATTCTAGAGTGCTAGAATCCTACCTGTAAATGAAAATAACTGTATGGAAAGGTAGGTGGGTTCTTCACCATTGGTACTAGTAAAGTGGTGCGATAGAGAACTACAGGGAAGAGAGAAAGAACGTAAATATCCTATTATTAAAGGAGGTCTTAACTCTTAGATGCTGAACACATACCCCATTCTTTGTCACACCAGGAATCACAGGGGTGGTGTTCGCGTGTCCTTACGCAATCCCACTCTAATCCCCTGTTAATAGGTATAATAAAAAGCACACAAAAGAAATGAATGTAGATAGCAATCAAGTAATGAAATCCTTATATAAAGAGATGCAAGGAACTCCTCAACACAACACGGTTAACATGTTCGAAGCACGAATAGAAACACAGCCAAAAGTCATCTGCTGATGCCTTCCGTAGTTATCAGGAAACCATCTGCCCTTAAACCAAATGCCAGATGGCAAGGATTAAACGGAGTTAAACTTCACTCCGCTTACGAGTAATATCAAAGTCTAGAGAAAAGCACAATAATACAGTTCGGAAAAGTTCAGGAAAGCTCCCCTCCGCATGAGGGGAGTATTCCTACTCACCAACAGAGAGAAGCTGCTCAGTAATAGTTGCTTCCCTCCTCTGCAAGGTCTCGTCCGAGACCAACCAACAGAGGAGAGCACGAGATAACCAAGCTACTCTCCCCGTCTGCAAGAGCCAGTCAAGACCCGCCAACAGCAGCGAGAACACCAGCAACAGCACGACACAAGGCCCTTAACCCAAGGGCCCCCACAGAGAACGCTCAAGCCTCCCGGTAGGAAACATGGAAAAACGCGGTGTCATAGACACCCTTACCGGACCAGCTTGCCAGGAAACACTGAGGGATCTGAAGAATAATCAGCAGCGCTCTCTGCCCCGGAAGTACATTTATGGAGGAAATGCGGTCCACGTGATGATGCTACGCTACTCCACCCGCATTGCCTAATGGGAAGTGTAGTTCACTCACCCCCGATGGCAGAGTTCCCACGGATGCGGTTCGCTTGCAGATGGGATCTGACACGGGGACAGTGCATTGCGTTGCGTAGCGAGGAACTTCTAGCTGTGAAGTTTTCAGACAGGAGAGATGTCTACATGCTGATTACCATCCATGATGAAAGCAATTCACCTGTGACTGTTTGGGGTCAGGTTGCTGAAGCGCGCAAACCTGTGTGCATTATAGACTATAATAGGCACATGGGTGGTGTTGCTAGAGTAGATCAGAGGTTGGAACCTTACACTGCTCTTCGTAAGGCTTACATTTGGTATAAGAAGTTGGCTATCCATCTTTTCCACTTGGCAACCTTTAATGCTTTTTTTGTATTTAAGGATTGTTGTCCTGAGTCAAATATGACTTTTCCTAAGTTTCAGGAGTCTGTAATAGGCAGCCTTGTTGTAGTGGAACAGGCAAGTGTTCCTAGAGTTGGAGTGGTGGAGGATGTGGCTAGATTGAAAGATCGCCACTTTCCTGATCACATTCCTCCCACGCCCTCAAAAGACTTTCCCAGTAGGAGATGTAGAGTCTGTTGGCGAAGAGGTACGCGGAAGGAGACTTGTATGTACTGCCCCGAGTGTCCTTCTAACCCTGCGCTGTGTGTGCCTGCTTGTTTTAGAATGTACCACACGCAAAATAATGTTTGGGAGCATCCATGAGTGGTAAAGTGAACTGCCTGGTCTGTATTGTTTTATATTTTTTTTCAGTTTCAAGGTTGGCATTTGTGCAATATATTTAGTTTCAGATTTTGTTTTAGTAGATTTGTATCTATTCACAATTTGTTTGTGTTTTCTTTTTTGTATTAAAAAAACCCTAAATGTGATGGCGGTGTGTGTAGGCTGGCGCTTGGCTGGTGGTGTGCGTGGACTGGAGCTTGGCTGGCGGTATGCGTGGACTGGCGCTTGGCTGGCAGTGTGTGTGGACTGGCACTTGGCTGGCAGTGTGCGTGGACTGGCGCTTGGCTGGTGGTGTGCGTGGGCTGGCGCTTGGCTGGTGGTGTGAATAGACTGGCGCTTGGCTGGCAGTGTGCGTAGGCTGACGCTTGGCTGGTGGTGTGAATGGACTGGCGCTTGGCTGGCGGTGTGCATGGACTGGCCCTTGGCTGGCGGTGTGTGTGGACTGGCGCCTGGCTGGTGGTGTGCGTGGGCTGGCGCTTGGCTGGTGGTGTGAATGGACTGGCGCTTGGCTGGCAGTGTGCGTAGGCTGGCGCTTGGTTGGCGGTGTGCATGGTCTGGCGCTTGGCTGGTGGTGTGCATGGTCTGGCGCTTGGCTGGTGGTGTGAATGGACTGGTGCTTGGCTGGTGGTGTGCGTGAACTGGCGCTTGGTTGGCGGTGTGTGAGTAGTGACTTGCTGCTGGTCACTACACACACTGGTAGCCAAACGCCAGTCCACGCAATCCGTCAGCTGGTGTGGTTGCTATGTCAGGCATGAGGGCATGTGAAAGGGATGGGCCCTTGAATGGCGCTGTCTGCTGATGTAAGTGTTGTAATGTGATGGGCCCACGGCTGGCGGTGTGAATGGTTTTGTATGTGTCACACATATGAAAGGTGTATGAATGGCCTGTAAAGAGGTTGGTGCCTTGTCGTGGCTTTACAGCTCACGAGTTCTGAGTCAATGGTTCAGTTTCTCGTCCTTTCAGTTATTAACAGTGCATTTCATTTTTGTGAAATCTCTTGTTAATACAATTGTATATACTGAACCATCACTCACCCTCATGCGAAATCCAACCAGTATGTGTGTGTGCTTGAGGAATAGATGGTTGTGCAGTAATATTTGTCTTTTTTGTCTCTCTGCCAAGGTGTACATTCCATCTAAGAAAAACCTACCAACTGTAGATATTGTCGTAAACTAAACACCCATGGGAGTACATGGTGATGTCTCTCTTGTGGATCCCAACAAGTTAGCTTACCCACAATGTCCTGCAAACCTCAAAATGTGGCTGTCACATTTTTCTTGCATTACTGTGCTAAAATTTTCACGCTTCAGAAAGAAACAAATTTCCTACCACCCAGCATTTCCCCAAGTCTCCCGATAGAAATGGTACCTCACTTGTGTGGGTGGGCCAAGTACTCGCGGCAGGGATGGGCCCAAAGCGTATTGTGGAGACATCAAAATTACCTATTTTGAAAGGTCCTGGTTTTGCAAGGGGGGAGTCACTTGTGTTTTTGGCCCCGGGCTCAGCGGCCATCTTGGGAAACCTACCAAACCCACACATTTCTGAAAACTAGACACCCGGGCGAGTCCAGCAAGGTATGGCTTGCGTGGGTCCCCCAACATTTTCCTACCCAGAATCCCCTGCAAACCTCAAATTTAGCTGAAAAAATCACTTCTCAAATTTCTGTGTGGGAAAGTTCTGGAATCTGCATGGATCCACAAATTTCCTTCCACCCAGCATTCCCCCAGGTCTCCCAATAAAATGGTACCTCACTCATGTGGGTGGTCCAAGTACCCGCAATAGGCAAGGTTCCAAAACGTATTGAGGAGACATCTAAATGACCTATCACAAAACAACCTGGTTTTGCAAGGGGAGTCACCTGGGTTTTTGGCCCCGGGCTCGCCGGCCATCTTGGGAAACCTACCAAACCCACACATTTATGAAAACTAGACACCCGGGGGAGTCCAGCAAGGTATGGCTTGCGTAGGTCCCCCAACATTTTCCTACCCAGAATCCCCTGCAAACCTCAAATTTAGCTGAAAAAAATCACTTTTTTCTCACATTTCTGTGTGGGAAAGTTCTGGAATCTGCGTGGATCCACAAATTTCCTTCCACCCAGCATTCCCCCAGGTCTCCCAATAAAAATGGTACCTCACTCGTGTGGGTGGTCCAAGTACCCGCAATAGGCAAGGGTCCAAAACGTATTGAGGAGACATCAAAATGACCTATCACAAAACAACCTGGTTTTGCAAGGGGAGTCTCCTGGGTTTTTGGCCCCGGGCTCGGCGGGCATCTTGGGAAACCTACCAAACCCACACATTTCTGAAAACTAGATACCCGGGGGAGTCCAGCAAGGTATGGCTTGCGTGAGTCCCCCAACATTTTCCTACCCAGAATCCCCTGCAAACCTTAAATTTAGCTGAAAAAATCACTTTTTTCTCAAATTTCTGTGTGGGAAAGTTCTGGAATCTGCGTGGATCCACAAATTTCCTTCCACACAGCATTCCCCCAGGTCTCCCTATAAAAATGGTACCTCACTCACGTGGGTGAGTCATGTACCCGCGACAGGCAAGGGCCCAAAACGTATTGAGGAGACATCAAAATGACCTATCACAAAACAACCTGGTTTTGCAAGGGGGGTCACCTGGGTTTTTGGCCCCAGGCTCAGCGGCCATCTTGGGAACCCTACCAAACCCAAACATTTCTGAAAACTAGACACCCGGGGGAGTCTAGCGAGGTATGGCTTGCATGGGTCCCCCAACATTTTTCTACCCAGAATCCCCTGCAAACCTCAAATTTTGTGAAAAAAATCAAATTTTTCACACATTTCTGTGTGGGAAAGTTGTAGGATCACGGGCAGACACAAATTTCCTACCACCCAGCATTTCCCCAGGTCTCCCGATAAAAATGGTACCTCACTTGTGTGGTTAGGCATAGTGGCTGCAACAGGAAATGACCCAAATCGTACTGTGGAGACTTCAAAATTACCTATAACAAAAGTACCTGGTTTGGGGGGGCATCTGGTTTTTTGGCCCCGGGCTCGCTGCCATCTAGGGAAACCTACCAAACCCACACATTTCTGAAAACTAGACACCATGGGGAGTCCAATGAGGTATGGCTTGCGTGGATCCCCCAACGTTTTCCTACCCAGAATCCCCTGCAAACCTCAAATTTAGCTGAAAAAATCACTTTTTGCTTATATTGTTGCATGGGATCACCGTGCCGGCACAAATGTCCTACCACCCAGCGTTCCCCTTGTTCTCCCGAGTAAAATGATACCTCACTTGTGTGGGTGTCCAAAGCAGAATTGGCTAAAAACGTTCAAAATCTACAGCTAGGCACTTTGCAAAAAAAGGGTCAGTTTTCACACAGAAAATGTGGTGTGTCCACGTTGCGTTTTGGGCCGGTTCCTGTCGTGGCCACTAGGCCTACCCACACAAGTGAGATACCAATTTTCTCGGACGACTTTGGGGAATGCAGGGTGGGTGGAATTTTGTGGATCCAAGCAGATTCTAGAACTTTCCACCAAAGAAATGTGAGGAAAATGTTTTTTTTTTTTACAAAGTTTGAGGTTTGCATGGGATTCTGGGTAACAGAACCTGGTGAGAGCCAGTCAAGTCACCCCATCCTGGATTCCCCTAAGTGTCTAGTTTTCAAAAATGTATAGGTTTGCTAGGTTTCCCTAGGTGCCGGCAGAGCTAGGGTTCAAAATCTACAGCTAGGCACTTTGCAAAAAAAGGGTCAGTTTTCACTGTGAAAATGTGGTGTCCACGTTGCGTTTTGGGCCGTTTCCTGTCGCGGTCACTAGTGCTACCCACACAAGTGAGGTACCATTTTTCTTGGAAGACTTCGGAGAATGCGGGGTGGGTGGAATTTTGTGGATCCATGTAGATTCCAGAACTTTCCACCAAAGAAATGTGAGGAAAATGTGTTTTTTTGGGACAAAGTTTGAGGTTTGCAAGGGATTCTGGGTAACAGAACCTGGTGAGAGCCAGTCAAGTCACCCCATCCTGGATTCCCCTAGGTGTCTAGTTTTCAAAAATGTATAGGTTTGCTAGGTTTCCCTAGGTGCCGGCAGAGCTAGGTTTCAAATCTACAGCTAGGCACTTTGCAAAAAAAGGGTCAGTTTTCACTCTGAAAATGTGGTGTGTCCACATTGCGTTTTGGGCCGTTTCCTGTCGCGGCCACTAGGCCTACCCACACAAGTGAGGTACCATTTTTCTCGGAAGACTTTGGGGAATGCGGGGTGGGTGGAATTTTGTAGATCCACGCAGATTCCAGAACTTTCCACCACAGAAATGTGAGGAAAATGTGTTTTTTTTTTTACAAAGTTTGAGGTTTGCAAGGGATTCTGGGTAACAGAACCTGGTGAGAGCCAGTCACCTCACCCCATCCTGGATTTCCCTAGGTGTCTAGTTTTTAAAAATGTATAGGTTTGCTAGGTTTCCCTATGTGCCGGCAGAGCTAGGGTTCAAAATCTACAGCTAGGCACTTTGCAAAAAAAGGGTCGTTTTTCTATGTGAAAATGTGGCATGTCCACGTTGCGTTTTGGGCCGTTTCCTGTCACGGCCACTAGGCCTACCCACACAAGTGAGGTACCATTTTTCTCGAAAGACTTTGGGGAATGCGGGGTGGGTGGAATTTTGTGGATCCACGCAGATTCCAGAACTTTCCACCACAGAAATGTGAGGAAAATGTGGGTTTTTTGACAAAGTATGAGGTTTGCAAGGGACTCTGGGTAACAGAAACTGGTGAGAGCCAGACAAGTCACCCCATCCTGGATTCCCCTGGGTGTCTACTTTTCAAAAATGTATAGGTTTGCTAGGTTTCCCTAGGTGCTGGTAGAGCTAGGGTTCAAAATCTACAGCTAGGCACTTTGCAAAAAAAGGGTCAGTTTTCACTCTGAAAATGTGGTGTGTCCACGTTGCGTTTTGGGCCGTTTCCTGTCGCGGCCACTAGGCCTACCCACACAAGTGAGGTACCATTTTTCTCGGAAGACTTTGGGGAATGCAGGGTGGGTGGAATTTTGTGGATCCACGCAGATTCCAGAACTTTCCACCACAGAAATGTGAGGAAAATGTGTTTTTTTTTTACAAAGTTTGAGGTTTGCAAGGGATTCTGGGTAACAGAACCTGGTGAGAGCCAGTCAACTCACCCCATCCTGGATTTCCCTAGGTGTCTAGTTTTTAAAAATGTATAGGTTTGCTAGGTTTCCCTATGTGCCGGCAGAGCTAGTGATGGAGCAAGGTTTCATAAATGAAACTTGCTTGTACGCAATCCTTCTCATAGTATTAATTTATTAAAATTGTATTGTTATTACTAACCTTTGCATACACTACACAAAGGGGAGAGACGCTTGCATATGTGTTTTACTAATGAATAACGCTTGTCTGTAATCCAAAATGGCCGCTAAAGCGCAGGAACCTCTCTGCGCATGTCGCAACCTGATCACATGGTGTGACGTCTTTCTTTGCTTGGTGGGAAACTTATGCTTCTGCGCAGTGTGCATAAAATGGCTGCTTGATGTTTTCACATGCTTCAGCTTGCTCTCATGTCATTACTAAATTGTCGTTTCTTAACGCTACTAATGCGGGATAGTATATAAAATTAAATGGGAATAGAATAGAAATAGTGGGTATACAGTGAGACTGTTTATTTGTGATTTTAATATTTCCTTCTTGCACTTTTAGTAATTCGTAAACTTGGGCCTGGGTTGGTGATTTGTAACTCGAGAGACGATGGTTCTGCGCATGTATCCTGTGTGCCTGCCAAGTGAAGTCAACTTGGACGTCTCCGAAGGCCATGACCCATTGGCCGAAGATACTGTACTTGATGTTTCCGGTGGACAAAAATGATACTTTTCCCCTGTAAATTGTATAACATTTGTCGTGAGACGGGTGGGAAATAAAGCAAATGTATTAAATTGAAGGGGTGGGAACGTAAAGGACAATAGGCTTTACAATTTAGGACAAATCAATATGGTGCGACAATCCACCCCCTGTCCCTGTCCAATCAGAAGTAGTGGTCCCATATTTTAGCAACATTAAGGGGAGGTACATGGGCGTAGAAGGGTATAATAGATATAGAATTAGTTTAGTTAAGAGTCGGAAGTCTTGAGGCACAGGAGAGCGGTGATGCTGACAGGAAGAGCTCCAGACCGCTAAGCTGATCGATTGCAGACTGAATCCCTGTCCAGAAGAGGTCCTGAGGAGGGGGCGGCGGAGTCCATTAGAAGGAAGACACGGGAGAATCGAGAGAAGTCGAGTATCAGAGAGGGGAACGATGCTGGCGTCGTTATAGAGAGGTCACCCGTCCTGTCCTGATCCCGGAGGAGGTCTTTGCTCTTCATCCTTCCTGGGTCCTATATTTTCAACTCCTTGGCTAAGGGGTTTGGTTCTCGCACTTAGGTAAATATAATGCAACCTTTAGTTGCGCTGCTGTCTCTATCTTCTCCTCTTCTTTAAACACCGTCATTGATTAGCAATAATCATTTCTATGCTTAATCCTGGGTATTTTCGATCAAGTATCATGTGGCTTTGTATTTTACTCTGCTAAATCTTTAGATAAACATTTTAAAACTTCCTGACTCAGTGGTTATTTCAGGATTTTGTATTATAATGAATGTCACTCATTTTAAACTTCCCAATTAGCAAAGGATTCATCGGTAAGTCATTACTCTTCAATCAGAAGGTAATTGGTAGCAGGGATTTTTGATAAGAGTAACAACTGATAAACCCAGCGTAAGTATTAGCGTAGTGTGAATGTATGGGCCCAAATGAGTATATGGTGTATGAATGCTGTTTGCTAATATCGCGCTGGATCAGTTTTCTGGTAAGCAGAGGACGGTTATGGTTACTTTTTGTTAATTGGGTAATGAGAATTTTATTTGTATTGAACTAACATCCGCTTAAAATTTTGAGTTTTGTTTTATGTTGTCCAGAATACCCTGGGGGTAAAAAGAATAGCGGGTGGCAAGTGGAAGCCATACTGCAGTGAGGTTATCTGTCAGGCAGAATTAGTACTGAGAAGTTAAGCAGGACTTTAAGTACTCGTTAGGGACTTTATGCGTGTGAATAATAGCAAAAAGGGTACGCTGGTAAAAATTTGATGTTATATCACCTAGTAAGGGTAACATTGGAGAAGTAACAGGTACTTCTGGAGCTTGTGTGAAGAGTAGACGGAAGTGTTTTACTTGTAGTGTATGTTTAGTAAACGGAAAGGTTTTACTAAAGTGTGGAAGAAACTATCTTTTTCGAATTTAGAAGAAACTGGCACGATAGCGAATGTTTTATGTTGTTACTGAAAATTAAGAATTGTAGAGAAAATAAGTTTGCGTAAGATTTTTGTAAAGGGAGGGTCAGCTGCCGGAGAGGGAGCTGACGTCACAAAACGCCGCGCTGAGATTGGTTGAATCAGCGGGTGTGGAACGAACCTTGTAAAGGAGGGGAGGGGTCAGTAGTCAGGAGTAGTACTGACGTCACAGGTGCCACGCTGGGATTGGTTCAAACCAGCAAGGACAGGAAAGAGCGGATTGTAAAGGAGGGGTTGATAGAGAAACGTCACCAAAAGACCGCGCAAGGATTGGTTCGGAAATAAAAGTTAGCAGACATTTGATTGGTCGAGAATTTAGAAGCAAATTTCTTAGTGGAGAAAGATTGCATGATAAAACGCGATCCGACTTTAACAGGAACTCGTCCGGATAGGAGATTCCTAGGTTTTGCAGAATATAATTTTGTACATCGAAGATTAGATAGAATGTACGGAGAAAGGAGAAAAATGTCATTTTTACAAAAGATTAAGAATTATTTTAAAAAGGACAAACCAATCAAAACTAGAGAAGGAATTATTATTCCACCAGCTAAAACGCCCGCTTCATTTATGATGATGGAAAGAGGTTATCATACTTGTGTATGGATGGAGAATTGGATAGAATACACCAAAAATGATGGAGTATTAGCATTTCCTGAGAATGGTACCTTCAATGGAAGAATTCTTCAAAATTTGAGATTGAGGATGAATGACTTAGAACCCAGACCTAGATTAACCCAATACGAAGCTCTAGAAGAATGGGAAACCGAGGCATTTGAGCGTGATCGACCTCTGAGTAATAGGAGTTATCCAGGATTTTTCCCCAGATATCAACGTGAGTCTAGGGATGGTCAGATGAAACAATGGAGAAGGGCAATGATTACAGAAGGATTATATCCATTGTTCTCAGCAGAGGAAAAATTAGGAAATAAGTGCACAGAAAAGACAAAACATTTAATGAGAAATGAGGAGTCTGAAGACGAATTTATGGAGGAAATGTTAAGAAATCCCCCACCATATCAGGAAGGGACAAGTGGATGTACTCCAAGTGCACCACCAAAAACTCCATTAGTGCCACAGGTAATGCATGAATTCACCACGAGTAGAATACTTCATGACAAAGAAAAAGAAGCCCTAGAAAAGACCAGAGCAGAATTAATACAGAAAATAACCCAGATAAAAGTGCATCCTGATTCGTTGACCATACCAGTAACAATTGGTCCAGTAGTTCCCTTATATGGTACTCAGGGAAGCTGTCCTCCACCGATACTTACACCTACTGCTGTGAATAATCCCAAACCTGAAGCTCCAGTTATAATTGAGGATCAATTTAGTGACTGTGAATCCACAATATCTCTCATGGACTTGCCTATTCAAGGTTCTGTAAATAGTACTCCCAGAAAAGAGGTACCTGGAGGTTCAAAAGATGTAAGTTTGGTAACTTCATCGGGAACAAAAAGTGCTACCATAGTAACACCTGAAGATATGGAAAGATGGATGCAAGGGTCAGTTAAACAGTGTACGATTCCGAAAATAATGGACATTCATAAATTGAAAGTCGAATTAGAAGAAATAATAGCAGGAAATATAGGACCAGAACGCTTAAATACCTATGATGAAGAAGAATTGTTATTCCTGTGCAGGAGTATCACCAGAAATGTAAAGATATTCCATGAAAAATTGTCCAATTTAGCACTACAGATGGGCATAGAAATAGGGAGATCAAAAGTACTACAGAAACCCTATAGATCAGAATTTTCAGACAAAGATTTAGAAAATATGAATGCCTCTGGAAGAAGATTACAAATAAGAGAATTAATGTTTGTTTTGCAAAAATGGGGAGACCTAGATAAATGGAAAACTAGGTGGGCCAAGAAAAAGGAAGAAGCACGAACAAGTAGAACAGCATCAGAATATGTGATGAAGGAATCAGGGAAAACAGACCAAATGTATCCAATGCGAGAAGTTGCGGGAGGAGGATATGTACATGTCCCATGGAGCAGACAGGATATTTTGTCATTTACGAATGACTTTCCAAAATTGAGAGAAAAACCAATTGAATGGTACAAGCAGGTTGACAGGTTTGTGAAGGTGTCGAAGGTATTGTTGAAGGATTTGGATGGTTTGTTTGACATAGTGGTACCTGCCGATTTATGGACAGATTGCAAAATCACAGTAGATTGGCCAAGTGATGAATATCCTAGAGATCCAAAAACAGGTGCCCCGTCAAATGATGTGATGAAAAAGTATCACCAAGTGATAACTTACCTGAAAGTGAAAATACCACCGAAAGAAACAGATTGGGTAAAAATAGATCGAACTACCCAAGAAGCTAATGAATCAGTGCATTCCTACTATGAGCGTTTATTGCAGGTATTTAAACAGTATAGTGGATTTGAGGATATTGGAGACAAGAACATGAGTCAGTTCGTGTATCGGTTTGTTTACGGTTTGAAGCCAGAGATTTGTCAAATGATTAAACAACACATGCTGTGTTGGCAGGGAAAGCCCATAGATGAGATTTTGAAGTATGCAAAATATTGTGGAGACGATATTGAGGCTAGACACAAGAAATTGCAGGAAAAAGTAATGTGGGCTCAGGTGAAAATGGCTGAGAAACAGGGAATCAATTTGGAAAATCCAAGTGAAAATCCAGGAAAAGATTCTGAAACGAAGGGTGATACTGGGAATGGTGGAAAATTTAGAGGACGAATGAGTAGAGAAGAAGCTAAAAAGAAATTTCCTTGTCATGGATGCGGAAAATTGGGGCATTGGAAGGATGAATGTAAAAAGATTCGGAATAATAATGGCCCAAATCAAAATTTAAATCCACAGACGCAGAATGACTCACAGCAGGGTGTAAATCCTCAGAGTCAGTTGCCACCTGCTCCTATTCAGGGTAATGTAAGCAGAGCAAAGCATGGTACCGACATCGGATATCAGGGAGGAAGTGGTAAGAATGATTATATGACATCACAATTTCTTTTGCAGGACGATTTCTGTCAATACAGTCCATGACGGTGCCTAGGAGAGGGGAAGAAGGAGTGCATACTTGGCGCATCCTTACAGGTAGATCAGTCAGGTCCATATGTTGAAGGGAATGTGAAAGGTAATAATATTACTTTCCTTTTGGACACTGGTGCTACCCGGTCTACTGTGAGAACAGCAGACATTCCAGACCTTCCTCTCTCTGGTGAAAATATCCAAGTAGTGGGGGTAGCTAATCAGCGGATTAGGACACCTCTTACCAAACCAATGGAAGTTAAAATTGGAAACTTCAGAGAAATGCATCAATTCGTAGTGTGTGATTCTAGTCCAGTAAACCTATTAGGTAGGGATTTGTTGTGCATGTGGCAGTTCAGACACCAGATGAAGATCATGTATATAAAATTATGATTGCAAAACAAGGTACAGAAGTGGATGAACTGTTTTCGTTAATAACAAAAGATGAGTTGCCAGAAGAATTAAAAGGTACAGTAAACTCCGTAGTATGGGATTTCACCGGAAAGGAAGTAGGACTTATGGCTAAAATAGACCCAGTTAAAATTACTGTAAAAGAAGGTGTAATTTTCCCTAATACCAGACAGTACAAAATGAGTGCAGAAGTAAAAGCAGGAGTCATTGAAGAAATAAATCGAATGGTAGAACAAAATATTCTAAAGGAAGTAATGAGTAGCCCATGTAATTCACCTATAATGGGGTTGAAGAAACCTAGTGGGAAATATAGGATTGTTCAGGACCTGAGGAAAATAAATAAAATTGTAGAACCATGTTGTCCTATAGTACCAAATCCTGCAGTAATTCTATACCAGATTCCATGGAGTGCAGGATGGTTCACAGTAATTGATTTGTGTCAAGCATTCTTTTCAATACCATTACATCTTGACAGCCAGTATCTTTTCTCATTTAAATTTGAGAACAAAGTTTATGTGTGGAATCGTGTTCCTCAGGGGTACACAGAAAGTCCTTCTATTTTCAACCAGATACTGAAAAAGTGCCTTGAAAAACTAGTGATGCCAGGAAGCTCAGTCTTAGTCCAATATATCGACAACTTATTGGTGGCATCGAACACCAGAGAGTACTGTGTTGTCGATTCCATAGCATTATTAAATCTTTTGGCAGAAGAAGGACATAAGGTCTCACCTGAAAAATTGCAATTCTGTACAACAGCTGTTAAGTATCTGGGACACCAAATTAAGAGAGGAAAAAGAAGAGTAACAGCTGAAAGAGTAGCTTTAATAAAGAAAATGCAAATGCCGGTAACGCAAAGACAAGTGAGAATGTTCCTAGGAATAGTAGGTTACTGTCGACAATGGATACCAGGATTTTCCATGTTAGCAAAGCCCTTAATTAACATGACAAAAAAGAAAGCAAAGGACCCTGTTGAGTGGGAGGACGAAAGTGTAGAAGCTTTTGTAAAATTGAGAAATGCCCTATGTTCAGCACCTGCCTTAGGCATGCCTGATTATAAAAGAGAATTTGCATTGTTCTGTCATGAGAGAGAAAATTGTGCACTTTCTGTCCTAACTCAAAGACATGGACTGGAAAGATGTCCTATAGCATATTTTTCTGCTACATTGGACCCAGTAGCAGCCGCATTGCCAGGATGCCTAAAAGCAGTAGCGGCTACTTGTTTGAGCATTGAACAAAGTGAGTCAATTGTGATGGGACACCCTGTAAAAGTGTATGTTCCACATGCAGTTGTCATTCTGTTGACAAGAACCCGAACTCAGCATCTTACTCCTAGTCTGCTGACTAAATATGAAAGAATAATAATGGGTGCTGAAAATGTGAACATGGTAAGGTGTACTATAATAAATCCAGCAACCTTACTACCAGACCCATGTCATGAAAGAATTAAAGACGATGAAGAGGATGAACATGATTGTATACAAATTACAGAATTATGCACAAAACCACGTCCAGATATAGAGGAACAGCCTCTTAAAAAGCCAGACAGGGAGCTATTTGTTGATGGTTCATGTCAAAGACATGAAGATGGTAAACTAACTGCTGCCTATGCGGTATGTGAATTAACTGGAATAGTCGAAGCATCCTATTTACCAGGAGTAAAATCTGCACAAGTAGCTGAATTGATTGCTTTAATAAAAGCATGCAAAATTGGGAGGAATCAGAGAGTGACCATATTTACAGATAGTCAATATGGTTACGGGGTCGTGCATGATTTTGGCCAACTGTGGATGCAGAGGGATTTCATGACTTCTTCAGGATCCCCCATTAAAAATGGACAATTTGTAAGGGAATTGCTAGAAGCAATACAAACACCAAAAGAATTGGCTGTGGTGAAATGTGCCGCACACCAGTCAGGAGATGACTGGGTGGTAGTCGGCAACAGATATGCGGATCTGGTGGCTCAACATTGTGTCAAAACCAGAATGTCAGTCAATAAGAGGGTGGAAAGAATGGGAATCAGCTGCCAACTTATGCTGTATATGCCACCTGAAACTTGGAATGAGGTGAAGAAATTGCAAGATGAGGTTGATGAAAGTGAGAAGAATTTGTGGATCAAAGTGGGTTGTTCTCAAAGAAAAGATGATGAAGTGTGGATCAGTGCTGATGGCAGACCAGTCATGCCAGACTGTTTACTCTCACAAATGGCTAGAATGCATCATGGAGACACACACATAGGGAGAGATGCGATGATTAGGTTGTTTAGACAAAATTGGTACAATCCCAAATTCAGAGCTGTTGCAGAGAGTCTTTGCCAGAGATGTCTAACTTGCCAGATGCATAATCCAGGGAGGAAGACAGTAATTGGATTTGGAAAAATTGGAAAGGCAGAGGGTCCATTTATGAGACTTCAGTTTGATTTCATACAGTTACCACCATGTAGAGGGCTGAAATACGTACTAGTCATAGTGTGTCTGTTTTCAAAATGGGTGGAGGCTTACCCTACTAGGAGAAATGACAGCATTACAGTTGCAAAACTGTTACTACGAGAACTCATTCCTAGATTTGGTTTTCCAGTAACTTTGGAATCAGATAGAGGAAAACATTTTAACAGCGAAGTGATTCAAATAATCTGTGAAGCATTCCAAATCAAACAGAAATTGCACTGTGCATATCGCCCAGAGGCTTCTGGAGTGGTGGAACAATTGAATAGCACTATAAAGTCAAGACTGGGAAAAATGTGTGCATCAACATCATTAGAGTGGCCAGATGCATTACCACTCATTTTAATGGGACTCAGAAGTATACCTGACAGAACCACAGGATTGAGCCCCCACGAAATAATGATGGGAAGAGCAATGAGACAAACACATGTTCCCACAAACAAACTGGTGAATATATCTGACGATATGGTTCTGGATTATTGTAAAGGATTGGCTGATCTAGTGCGTTCTGTCTCTCATCAGGTTGGAGAAGACGCAGTTTCCAGGCAGCCCGAGCAAGAACATGATCTGAATCCTGGTGACTGGGTGGTAGTGAAGAATCACACCAGAGAAACGTGTCTATCACCTAGATGGGGCAGACCATGTCAAGTCATACTGACAACGAATACAGCAGTGAAGTGTGCCGGATTTCCTAATTGGATTCACGTAAGCCACACCAAGAGAGTACCAGATCCTGAAGAAGAAAATCTTCAGACAACGCCAATCACTGAAGAGGCTGAAGGTTGCCCAGCGGAGGAATCTCAAGCTCGAGATTCAAGAGAAGCTGAAGAAGAACAACCGAGCACAAGTCAGGATTGGATACCCGTGGTAGAAGTTCCTGAAGTATACCACAGAACAAGAAGTCAAACAAAATTGGAAGAAATTGAAGAAGATCAGATAGGTGAAGAAGAAGCAGTTCAGGAACTAGAAGAAAAGACATTAAGAAATCCTGAACAAGGTCAGATAGGGAAAGAAAACTGGACTCAAAACAGTGAAGACCTAATAGACTTTGATCAGGGACAGACAGGTCTAGAAGAATCCGGTCAGGCTGCAGAAGTTCACAGTGCAATAAGCCCTGATCAGAACAAGTTAGATCAAGAAGAATGCACAGAAGAAGAAAACCTTGAAAAACATGAACTTGAAGAAATAAATAAAGAACAAGGTCAGTTATTGGAAACTCACAGCGGAGCTGTTACAGAGAAACCAATCAGACCTGAAAAAGAGCAAACAAGAAACACAGTAATTGAAGAACACGAAACAGTGCAAAGCAGTGAAATTAACAAGATCTCTGAAGACAAAAACAAGAAAGCAGTGCTAACAAAGAAAACAAGAAAAGGAGATCATTGGCCGAGTGTCATTAAAAGAGTGAAGTACAACATAACAACCAGAAGTGAAGATCCAGATCAAGTGAATGAAGTAACAAGCCAAACTGAACAAGAAAATAAAACTGAGAAAAGAAGAAGTAAAAGACTGAAACTTGTGAATAACAAATTCAAAGGTCCTGATTGGACTTATATCATTCTTGAAGATTTTGAAAGCTCAGAGTCAAGTGACAGTGGTGGCGAAGGAACAAGTGCAGAATTAACGTACGAAGAAGAAACAAGACCACCCTGACTAAGCAAAAGAATAAGCTAAAGAAAAGAAGAAAAGATAAGAAGAGCAATCTTCATTGTCGAAAAATGCCTGATGATAGAGTTACTGGGAGACCAAAACAGAAGTGTTGTAGGAGATGCTGTGCAATTTGCATATGTAGTCTAGTAATGGTGCTTTTAGTATGGTTAGTCCTGATTGTAGCAATTCCTTACCTTATGATAATAGATAAAAAGATTAATAATGAAACTAAAGGGAGGACAGCAAACATGAAGGGCAATAGAGTAGAACTAATGGCAGAAGATGAGGCAGAAATTCATCATGAAGTAGCTGACAACGACACTAGTTTAAACGTTTTCACAAAATTATTATTTCAATATGTAGACACAATGGAAGTTAGTAATTGTTACGTCTGTATGAAGTTACCTGAATCAGTAGCAGAAGGATTAACATACCATCACTTACCACTGACATATGGCATATCATGTAGTGTTTTGTCTAGTTTATTTTATAGAACAGGGAAACTTCAGTATTATTATTAAAACTTAGATGTGATATTTTCTGAGGTTCCGATTCGCAAGAGTATGAACCCAGTGCTTACTAGTTAAAACGCACAGTTTATGGGAGAATTTTTCTTAACAATGAAATCGATAGACATAACACATGCACATAGACACAATCTAACATGTTCCTTACATGAAGAAGAAAAGATCTTTTTGAATTTAGTAGAAGATAGAAGACAAGATTTTCAAAAGAAAGCTTCTGAGCATAAGGCTCATTTACCACCTTGGGCAGAGAAAGAAGGGGGTTACACACCTGGAAAGGCTCAAGCTGCTATGGCTCTGGATTTCGTAAAGACAGGGAAAATTTGTCTTCATAGATTAAGGACTGATTATAACAATGTTTTCATCGGTACCAGTGAATGTGAACACAATTTTTTAATTATTGGAGGTTGGGGACTTAAAGGAGGAACAGATTCAGTTTTTCCTGGAATCTATTATGTATGTGGGAATAAGGCTTACTTTAGGCTTCCTGCACGGTGGTATGGAAGTTGTTATTTTGGAATAGTATTTCCAAAGATATACCACGTAAAAAGAAACACTGGAAGCAATAAAAACAAAAATGAATTAATACGTAGTAAAAGAGCTAGTTTTTCAGAAATTATAGGTGATATATTTGGTGCATTGATACCTTCAGTGGGAATAATTCTGAACTCAAGGAAAATATGTAAATTATCTACAGTAGTTGATCGTTTATCAACTGACACTGCTGGAGGATTTCTAATGATAAATGCAGAAATGGTTGCGATTAGATCTATGGTGATGCAAAATCGACTTGCTCTTGATATTATATTGGCAAAAGAGGGTGGAGTCTGTAAATTATTGAAGACGAAACATTGTTGCACTTATATTCCTGATAAGAGTGCAGAAATTGGAACGTATATACAGAATATAACTAAACTTGAGAAAGAACTTAAACCACTGGAAGTTGATAGTGTATGGGAAAGATTGACAAATAGTATATCGTCAATTGGAACCTGGTTTGCTAATGTAGGAAAAGGACTTATAGGTCAAATATTAGTACCCTTAGCAGGGATAGCAATAATAATATTGGTAATAATGATATGGTGCAAATGCTGTAAAAAGAATGGAACATACAAAGTGACAGAAAAAGGAAAGAAGAGAAAACTAGATGAAATAGATCTTGAAGAATGGAGGAGTGAATTATACAAGAAATTAAAAGGAGAATGTAAAAAGGGAAAGTGTAAAGACGAGAATGAAGTAATTTGCAAGAAGTTGGCATCTGATTGAGGGTAGTGTTTTGATGGCTCAGAAACGCCATCAGAGAGGGGATTGATGGAGCAAGGTTTCATAAATGAAACTTGCTTGTACGCAATCCTTCTCATAGTATTAATTTATTAAAATTGTATTGTTATTACTAACCTTTGCATACACTACACAAAGGGGAGAGACGCTTGCATATGTGTTTTACTAATGAATAACGCTTGTCTGTAATCCAAAATGGCCGCTAAAGCGCAGGAACCTCTCTGCGCATGTCGCAACCTGATCACATGGTGTGACGTCTTTCTTTGCTTGGTGGGAAACTTATGCTTCTGCGCAGTGTGCATAAAATGGCTGCTTGATGTTTTCACATGCTTCAGCTTGCTCTCATGTCATTACTAAATTGTCGTTTCTTAACGCTACTAATGCGGGATAGTATATAAAATTAAATGGGAATAGAATAGAAATAGTGGGTATACAGTGAAACAGTTTATTTGTGATTTTAATATTTCCTTCTTGCACTTTTAGTAATTCGTAAACTTGGGCCTGGGTTGGTGATTTGTAACTCGAGAGACGATGGTTCTGCGCATGTATCCTGTGTGCCTGCCAAGTGAAGTCAACTTGGACGTCTCCGAAGGCCATGACCCATTGGCCGAAGATACTGTACTTGATGTTTCCGGTGGACAAAAATGATACTTTTCCCCTGTAAATTGTATAACATTTGTCGTGAGACAGGTGGGAAATAAAGCAAATGTATTAAATTGAAGGGGTGGGAACGTAAAGGACAATAGGCTTTACAATTTAGGACAAATCAATATGGTGCGACAATCCACCCCCTGTCCCTGTCCAATCAGAAGTAGTGGTCCCATATTTTAGCAACATTAAGGGGAGGTACATGGGCGTAGAAGGGTATAATAGATATAGAATTAGTTTAGTTAAGAGTCGGAAGTCTTGAGGCACAGGAGAGCGGTGATGCTGACAGGAAGAGCTCCAGACCGCTAAGCTGATCGATTGCAGACTGAATCCCTGTCCAGAAGAGGTCCTGAGGAGGGGGCGGCGGAGTCCATTAGAAGGAAGACACGGGAGAATCGAGAGAAGTCGAGTATCAGAGAGGGGAACGACGCTGGCGTCGTTATAGAGAGGTCACCCGTCCTGTCCTGATCCTGGAGGAGGTCTTTGCTCTTCATCCTTCCTGGGTCCTATATTTTCAACTCCTTGGCTAAGGGGTTTGGTTCTCGCACTTAGGTAAATATAATGCAACCTTTAGTTGCGCTGCTGTCTCTATCTTCGCCTCTTCTTTAAACACCGTCATTGATTAGCAATAATCATTTCTATGCTTAATCCTGGGTATTTTCGATCAAGTATCATGTGGCTTTGTATTTTACTCTGCTAAATCTTTAGATAAACATTTTAAAACTTCCTGACTCAGTGGTTATTTCAGGATTTTGTATTATAATGAATGTCACTCATTTTAAACTTCCCAATTAGCAAAGGATTCATCGGTAAGTCATTACTCTTCAATCAGAAGGTAACTGGTAGCAGGGATTTTTGATAAGAGTAACAACTGATAAACCCAGCGTAAGTATTAGCGTAGTGTGAATGTATGGGCCCAAGTGAGTATATGGTGTATGAATGCTGTTTGCTAATATCGCGCTGGATCACTAGGGTTCAAAATCTACAGCTAGGCACTTTGCAAAAAAAGGGTCAGTTTTCACTGTAAAAATAAAGTGTATCCACGTTGCGTTTTGAGCCTTTTCCTGTCGCGGGCGCTAGGCCTACCCACACAAGTGAGGTACCATTTTTATCGGGAGACTTAGGGTAACACAGAATTGTAGAGCAACTATTATTACCTATTGACTTTCGATGCATTTCTGCCTTCCAAATGAAAGACAATGTGTTAAAAAGAATTCACTTTGAAAAATGTCCTATAATTCTCATACTAGTATGGGTACTCACAATTTCGGAAACGTGCCAATATCCACTGTTTCTAAACTCTATATTTTGTTCCAATTTCAGAAATACATCGGTGTCTTTCATACCGATTTTTCCCTGTATATATTTTCCCAAATTAATTGCTATATACCGGGTACATAATAAAAAATCATTGCAAGACGCTGCTCAGTTATTGGCTCTGGGTTCGTCGGGTTCTTGGTGAACCTACAAGACCTATATATCCCCACAACCAGAAAGGTCCAGCGGATGTAACGGTATATTGCTTTTAAACAGCTGTCATAATTAGAAGAAGTTACAGGTGAAAACGTTGGCACAAATGGCTGTTTTTTTTCAACTAATTTTCAATTTTTCCTATATTCAACTGTTAGTTTCTAGAAAGAAACCTTGAAGGATCTACACAAATGACCCCTTGCTGAATTCAGAATTTTGTCTAGTTTTCTAAAATGTAAAGCTTTCCAGGATCCATTATTGCTTTCATACCCATTTATACCATTAACTGGAAGAAAGTTGAAAGCACAAAAAATAGCAAAAATAGGCAATGTCCCAGTAAAATGCCAAAACTGTGTAAAAAATGTTGGTTTTCTAACAAAAGTCTGTCAGTCCCTAAAAGCTGGGAAAATTGGGTTTTCAGCCCCACAAACCCTTTGTTGATACCATTTGCAGGGAAAAACCCAGACGCTTTCATTTGCAGCACTTTTTCCCCATTTTTCGAAAAAACAAACAAACAGAATTTAGCTGTATTCTGGCTAATTTCTGGGTCCCCTCCAGGGGAATCCACAAACTCTGGGTACCTTTAGAATCCCCATGATGTTGGAAGAAAAGGACGCAAATTTGGCGTGGATACCTTATGTGGTCAAAAGGTTACAGGGGCCTAAGCGCGAACTACCCCACTTAGACAAAAAAAAGGCTTAGCACAGGGGGGGAAAAGGCCTAGCAGCGTAGGGGTTAAATAAAGAAGAAGGTGGTTCTACAAAACAATGGAAAGGTAAGGCTAATGAATAAGGAATGAGTAATTAGTCAAGGTTTGTATTTCATTGGCTGAAAGGCAAAGATAAACAGAAAGTGATGCTGAGATAGGTTATGTGATTGAAAGGAATTGCAGTTTGTTAGACTTTGAGCTGGGGAATTAGGTTTTAGTTCCAGAGTCACCATAACATCCTGTGATTTCTACCAAATTAAAGAATGTATAAATGCATAAAATATAAAGGTGACCTATCCCATGCCATAGAAAGGCAAAGGAGCAGGAGATGTATATTTTTTATATTTATAAAATATTATGTTTAGGAATTATAATTTTGATATGTCCCTTGTAGTTTAATGTTGGACTCCTATGTCCTAATGTAAGTGATGGCATTACCTTGTATATAACCAAAGATTTGAAATTATCATCAGGATGTAAAGATGCAATGTGCAAAGTAGACATAATGATAATTATGCTTTTGTTTAAAAAAGATAAACAGTTTCTCACAGTGAGTGTTTACAGAAAAATTAATTTTCTTGTTGTAAAATAATATTGTGTGTTCATACATGGAAGTAATAGAGAGACAAAATGAAAAATAAACAGCATAAATATGTAGACATAGTTAATATTTGTTTGCACACATTTAATAGCAAGTGTGAGGGAGATAACATTAAATACAGTTTGTTTCCCAAGGTACATTACAATGATGTGCTCTAAGTTATTTGTTTGGCACAGTAAAGTAACTGGGCTGAAGCAGTTTTCTTTGCAAGGGAATGCATAAAAGAAGGCCTAAATTATATTTTTTTCATAAAAGTGGAAAGTGATTGTAAAACATATAGTTATAGTGTTTGTTGTGTGAAAAACAGTGCTTTGTTTTTTAAAACAACCCAAAAGTGTCTTTAGACGAACATTAAAGAATGTATAAGAAGCACTGTTAATTTTGTTGTTGTTAGCTTTTAATTTTAAATGTATAGTTTTCCCTCGTGGTACATTTCTGGACACCTATAATGTAAAAGAAGTGAAGGGTCAACGGAAAGTATACAGAAACAGAATATAGGAATTTAATCATTAAAGAGGTGCGCGAGGAGGATGACCAAGAACACAACAAGGCGTGAAGTGGAATAAGGAAGTTCTGAAAGGCACATTGTAATATGGGAGTTTGCTAGAGAGAGAGAGAGGGACAGAAGGAGTCGCAGACAACCCAAATGAAACGGAATGTGAGAATGAGTTGAGAAATTGGCATTTTTTAAAGTATGTACATGTAAGGAAGGGAAAGAAAGACAGAAGGAAAGGGAAAGGAAATAATGAAGAAAGGAAAGAAAACAGAAAGGAAGAACAGAAAGGAGAAAGGACAGATGGAAGGGAAGAAAATAATGTTTTTTTAAAATAAGGTTCGGCTATACAAATCGTAAAGAGCTCGACATAAAGAGCTATATTGTTACACATTTTATAGTACTCCGCAAAAAAATTGATTTTTGAGAGTAAAAAAATATTTAATTTAAAACTCAGTCCATGCAAAGTTTGTAAATAATTAATATAATTATATGGGAGAGTGGTGGAGAGAGAGGGACAGAGGGTGTTGTAGATAAACCAAATGGTAGGATAGGTAAGAGAGAGTTGACAATTTTATTTATTTGAATGAAGGAAGGACAAAGAAAGGAAGAAAAGAGAAAGGAAATATGGCAGGAATAAAGGAGAGAGGAAAGGAGGAATGTAGTAAATAAAAAATGAAGGAAGGATGGACATATGGAATGAAGTAAGGATGGGAGGAACGAAAGAAAAAGAAACGAAGGAATAAAGAAAAAGACAAAAGGAAAGAGAAAGATAGAATGAAAGAGAAAAAAGAAAAAGGCAGAAAAGACTGAAAAGACTGAAGGAAAGTGAAAGGAAAAAAGTAAGGGAGGAATGGCAGAAGGAAGGTCAGATAGAAGGAAGGAATAACGAAAAGGAAAGCGAAAGGAATGAAGTAAGAAAGTAAAGAGAAACATAAGGAAATTAGAGGGAAATGAGGAAGGAAGGAAAAAAGACAAGTAAAGAGAAATGAAATAAATAATGAAAGAAAGAAAGATTGAAGGAAAGAGAAAGGAAAGGAGGAAGGAGTGAGACAGGTAAGACGGAAGGAAGAAAAGAGGAGTGAAAGGAAACAATGAAGGAAGGAAAGACAGAAGGAAAGAAGGAAGGAAGAAAGGAAAGAAAGATGGAAGAAAAAGAAACAAGAAAGGAAGGAAAGAGAAAGTAAAGAAAGCATGAAAGATGAAAGGAAAGAAATAAAGAGAAAGGAAGAAAAGAAAAAGAAGAGTGAGTGAGAAAAGAAAGAAATAATGAAGAACAGGAAGATGGAACGAATGATAAAGAACATAATGAAGGAATAAAAGATGAAAGGAAGGAAAGAGAAAGGAAAGAAGGAAGGAAACAACGAGAAAGGAAAGGACAAATTAACTTAAAAAATGAAGGAAGGAAGGAAAGAGAAAGTAAAGGACAAAACAACAAAAATGAAGGCAGGACAGAAGGAAGCAAGGACAAATGGGAGAAAGGACAGAAAGGAGGAAGTGCAGAAGGAAGTATGGAAGGAAGGATAGAAAATGAAGGAAGAAAGGAAAGTAAGATACAAGAAAAGAGGGAAGGAAGAAAAGAAGACAGAAGGAAAGAGAAGGGAAAGAAAGAAGGCAGTAAGGAATTCATAATTGTTCTTTTTTTTAAACTAAAATGAAAACTGACTGAAAAACATGTAGTGATGATGAATGTTTTCTAGAAAAACAATGCTCTGTTATCATAACAACCCAAAAGAGCACGCAGACGAACATAAAAGAATGTGTAAAAAGCACTTTTGTGTTTGTTGTTGTTATGTTTTAGATTTAAATTTTAGGTTTTCCCTCGTGGTCCATTTTTTGGATACCCATAATGTAAAAGAAATTAAGGGTTAACGTTCTTCCATGTACTCTTTTAATAACAACGGAAAGTATGTTGGATCAGGGCATAGGAATTTAATAAAGTTGTGGGAGAGGAGGATGATAAATAATACACAAACAAATGAAGAGGATTAAGGAAGTTTAGCAACTACATTGTAAAATGGGAGAGTGCTGGAGAGAGAGGGTGTCACAGACAAACCTAATGGAACAGAACACGAGAGATATTTGGGAAATTCTTTAAAGTATGTACATGAAAGCAAAGTTTTTGAAAAAAAAAGGTTTGGCCAAGCAAACCGTAAAAGCCCTGTACATAAAGTAGCATTTTTTTCAAATTTTATATGTAGTCCACCAAAAATGGATCTATATGAGAGTTAAAAAAGTATTCGATAAAAAAGCAGCTTATGCAAAGTTTGAAAATAGTTAATTCATTTATTTTGAGGTTGTTCTGTGTAGTGACATGAACGCAAGCAGTTGCAGGCATTGTAAAAAGATAACACATGTTTGAAAGCTATGTGAACCTTAAAGGTTGTTGTTTTTAATTAAATGGCGAAATGGTGTCATGGCATGTAAAGTGAGTGTAAAAGATATAATTCATGACGTGGGCGAGGTGCACTTGCAGAGACTTTTTTAAGTCAGACATATGAATAAATAAATGTATATGTGTCTGTGGTGCACAACAGATCAAGATACTGATAAAGGAATTGTTGTGTGCGTAAATCATCTGATGTTTATGTACCATAAAGTATAGAATCTTGAAAGCATATGTTTTGTTTGTTTGCACTGAAAAATAAATAAAGTGCAGGACATAGTGGAGGTGCACAAGAAAAACTGTTTAAAAGTATTGAGATTAAACACAGGATGTTGCAAGCACAGGAAGAACAAAACATGCAATGCCTTTAAAAATGTACATCTTAGACGATAGGTGATGTTCATTAATAAGGATGGCTTCAATTAAAATTAAATTAAAAAGTGATGGACTTTGAAGCTGTGGAAACAGGTTGAAATCCCGGCCTCACCATAGTATTCTGTGATTGTCAGAAAATTATATACGCAAATGTAATATTCCTTACTGTTGTTCTGGCTGTGCTAGCTCCTTTACGGAACCAGAACGACAGTGAGGAATCTAGAATTTTGCTGGGTGACTATGTCGGGTAAGGTTTCGCAGTTGGAAGTTGCTGTTTTACGTGGAGGCTGTGTTATTTTATGGGCAGCTCTGTTTAACTATTATTCATGAAATAAAATCAGCAGTACATCATCGGTTTCCGTGTGGTTGTTCCTTCGAAATACCACACTTACCTTTATATATCTGAAAGAAAGTTAAATCTGTAAACACAGCCGAGTGTAAAAGGATAAGAAAAAAGTGCACTTGCAAGTACAGGTCTATAAAATAAACTTGCAGTTTCTTTTAAAATGTACAACTTGGAAGATATGTGACATTAAAGAATATGCTGCCTTTGTTTGAACTTAAAAAAGATATAACTTATGCCGTCTGCGAGCTGCACTTGAAAAGACTGTTTTAAGATTGACATATCAACTAATAAATGTGTATGCGTCTGAGGTGCACAAAATTTAAAGATAATGATAAAGGAATCGCCGTCTGTGAAAAATCATCTGCGTGTACGTACAGTATAGAATCTTAAAAGCATATGCTGACTTTATTTCTAGTAAGAAAATAAAGATCTGAACATGGTAGAGGTGCAGTAGCAAAGACTGTTTAAAAATAAAGAAATAAAACGCAGGATGTGTCCGAGGTTTATGAAAGATAAACAACGATGCTGTCATGCACTGACTACATAGAAGGAGGCTTTTAAGGACTGTTTAAAGGAGAAGAATGTGGCCGAGTTGCACTCCCAAACAGATGTTGAAACAAAAGAAAAAAGGAGCTCCCGCAAGAAAAGCTGTGGAAGATCACAAGTAATTGGGCTGTGCTCCATGGGAGGGATTAGCACATGAAAAGGAGGTCAATCTGTCACACGCTAACTACATGCAAACATATAACAGTGACAATAAAGCAATGAATAAAAAGCAATGGGCGAGCTGTAAGCCTACTGATTGTAAACAAAATATCTCAAAAACACAGAGCATGTGCTGTCTAGGCGAGTCCTAAAAAGATTTCATGGTAATGAAATCGAGTCACATAAGTATCACTTACAGATAAGGATCAGCTGTAGCTCCTGTGCAAAGTGTTGAAAAGATAGCCATAATCTCCTCAACAGTCGGTCTTCTTGAGGGGTCGACAAGCAGGGAACAATACATGACTAACCTGCAATATAATAGAAATAGCCCTAGGTAGCAAACAAGCGTCGGTCCTTCTCTCGTTTGATGCAGAGAAGGCCTTTGAAAGAGTCGACTGGGGGTTCATGTCCAAGGTTTTGGAAGGCACTGCAATGGGGGTAAGAATGAAGTCATTCATTTTGGCTCTATACACCAATTCCTTCACAAAAATAAACATCAATGGGGAGCTCTTGGGCCTATCTTCATCTCCAGAGGAACGCACCTGGATTGCCCCCATCACCCCTGATGTTCGCACTTTTTATGGAGCCGTTGGCTCACCACATAACTCGGGCATCAGGGGAATCAGACTAGGGACAGTCGAACATAAACTGGCATTATTTGCTGACATTTTTATGTTTTATCACAGATCCTGACTCATCATTGTGTGTCCTTCATCTGGAACTGTCCAGGTTCTCAGAGGTGTCAGGATTTCAAATCAACTATAGAATCTCAGGTAATGGGATTGGCAGATCTCCAACAGATGACCAAACAAAGGGATCGTAGCGACGGGGTTCACCTGAACTTGGCATCTACCTCCAACCCAGGATTAGATACCTCTACAGTTGCAACATCCGTCCACTACTTCAGACATTCTATTAGGACCTCTATTGCTGGGGCAAGCTCCAAATTTCTTGGACGAGTTGGATCGCGAGTTTCAAAATGAATCTACTCCTCCGCCTACTATATGTTGCACAAACTCAGCTCCTAAGATTCTTGACTCCCATCATATCCCAGATAGGAAATAAAATGATACAATTTGTGTGAAGGGGGGAAAAGCCCATTGTTCCAAAAGCAACCCTTACTCAGTCCACGACCGACCGTGGCCTTGGCCTCCCTGACATGCGCTCCCATATCCAGGCAGCTCAAGTCCGCCCTGCGCTGGATGGGAACCATGACTCTGACCATAAGATCTGGAGTCAGGTAGAGCATGAGCTTTCCCCCTTCCCCTTTCCCTCCCACTTATACTATGGCTCCCTCAAAGGTCACACCCAGAAAAAAAGCCCACTCCTACTCTTTATGGCCATCCTACTAGAAAATTGTCTACAAGTAACTTGTTCCAAATGTGCTGAATCTTATCCCTCACCTATGACACCTATCATTCACATTGTTGACTTTCTGCCAGGGATACCAGATCCCACGTTTCACACCTGGAACTATGCGGTTCCGCCCAGGGTGGGAAATTTTCTTCCCTCGGAGGATCTACACCAGCACTTTCACTTTCCCTCGACTGAAATCTTCTGATAAACACAATGGAGGCACTGGGAATCTAATACCATCAAAATCATGAACAGCATCCACTCCGGATCTCCGTCAGACCCATGCCCACACCACATCTTCAACAAAGCCAGCACCGCCATCGCACCCCATCTCCGGAAAGCCATCAACATTTCCTTCGAGACAGCAACCTTCCCGGAGAGCTGGAAGCACGCCGAGATCAACGCCTTACTCAAGAAACCCAAAGCGGACCCCAAGGACCTCAAGAACTTCCGGCCCATCTCCCTACTCCCGTTCCCGGCGAAGGTCATCGAGAAGACCGTCAACAAACAACTGACCCGCTACCTCGAGGAGAACAGCATCCTGGACCCGTCCCAGTCCGGGTTCCGCAGCAACCACAGCACCGAAACTGCCCTCATCGCCGCCACCGATGACATCAGGACCATGCTAGACAACGGAGAAACCGCGGCCCTCATCCTCCTTGACCTGTCAGCCGCCTTCGACACGGTCTGCCACCGCACACTACGCACACGCCTCCACGACCCCGGGATCCAAGAGAAGGCCCTGGACTGGACCACCTCCTTCCTCTCCGGCAGAACACAGAGCGTCCGCCTCCCCCCCTTCCGCTCCGAAGCCACCGAGATCATCTGCGGCGTACCCCAGGGCTCATCCCTCAGCCCAACGCTGTTCAACATCTACATGGCACCACTCGCCCACGTCGCCCGACTGCACGACCTCAACATCATCTCTTACGCCGATGACACCCAGCTGATCCTCTCCCTCACCAAGGACCCCCACACCGCCAAAACCAACCTCCACGAAGGAATGAAGGCCGTCGCCGAATGGATGAGGAACAGCCGACTGAAGCTGAACTCGGACAAGACGGAGGTCCTCATCCTCGGATCCACCCCCTCGGCCTGGGACGACTCCTGGTGGCCGTCCGCACTGGGAACAGCTCCAACACCCACCGACCACGCACGCAACCTAGGGGTCATCCTCGACTCCACCCTCTCCATGACTAAGCAGGTCAACGCCGTCTCTTCCTCCTGCTTCAACACCCTCCGCATGCTCCGCAAGATCTACAAGTGGATCCCCACCGAAACGAGAAGAACGGTCACCCAGGCCCTCGTCAGCAGCAGGTTGGACTACGGAAACGCCCTCTACGCAGGAGCCTCGGCCAAACTCCTGAAACGACTTCAACGCATCCAGAACGCCTCTGCACGCCTGATCCTCGACATCCCTCGCCGCAGCCACATCACACCCCACCTGAGAGACCTGCACTGGCTCCCCGTCAACAAGAGGATAACCTTCAAGCTCCTCACCCACGCACACAAGGCACTCCACAACACCGGACCAGCGTACCTCAACAGACGACTCAGCTTATACACCCCCACCCGCCAGCTCCGCCGACCTCGCCCTCGCCACAGTCCCCCGCATCCGAAGAGCGACCGCCGGCGGCAGATCGTTCTCCCACCTCGCCGCCAAAACTTGGAACACCCTCCCCATCCACCTACAGCAGACCCAAGACCTGCTGACCTTCAGAAGACTCCTCAAGACCTGGCTTTTCGAGCAGTAGCAGCACTCCCCACCCCCCTCCCCCCAGCGCCTTGAGACCCTCACGGGTAAGTAGTGCGCTTTACAAATGCTATGATTGATTGATTGATTGAATACAGACATAAAAGGAAACCTCCTTAGATCACCTTCTCCACTAGAAGCCCTATTTGCAACTAGACTTGGGCGCAAAAGCATCTCATGGCTTTGAAGAGTCTCCAACACCTTCACTCCCAATCCAAACACAAATACATACAGCTATGGGAACAAGAAGTGGGGATGGAGATTCTGTAGGATCATGGACAGCAATCTGGTGTCCTGCAATCAAAACATTAATCTGTGTACAACACAGAGAAATCAGCTACAAAATAATGACCCGCTGTTACTAGTCTCCTAAAGACTGATTAAGAGCGATGTCTGGAGGGGTCAGTCTTGTGCTGGAAGGGCTGCGAGGAGAGGGGCACACTGTACGTATGGTAGATATGTGTTTATATCGATGTTCTTGAGTAAGGTTTTTTTGCATGTCGGGTTTATTAAAGGGGCTATACTGCCCCTACAGCCCTTGATACTTTTACTAGGTGATCCAGAAAAAAACTGCGTTTACCCACTAACCACACCCCTAAGTACAATTATTTCTCACTTACTGCTAGAGGCATGCCTATCATTAGCCAGATGTGGAAGCAGCAGATAACTCCTCACCCTGTGGTGGAATAAGGTTTGGGCCATCTTCGAGATGGAAATGCTATCCACCATGGTCCACAACAGGGACTACAGATTTGATAGAATGTGGCTTTCATGTATTACTCACATGAAGCAATCACAGGTCCTGGGGGGTGTTTGGGCGGCTATGTCTGAAGTCCGCAGGCAGTCCCAGATTTGCGACCTATTCACCCGTAAACACAGACAATGAATAATCCCTATCAGGACTAAGTTTAGAGTCAGTTGGTGGCTTCATCCTCATAATCCACATACCACCAGAGTAACAGCACAAAGCATTTCACACCAACCCGCTGTGAGGCGGGACTGGGACTCATCAAAGCAGCACCAACTTAGCTGTTGTACACCTGATATAGAGTTTATTTACTCAAATGCTATGTAAGCATCCCAATGTCCGTGCTTTATATTACAAAATGAAAATAAAGTTGTTAAAAAAGTCGTGTGCAATCTCTATGGGTCTTTCAGATGGTCCATTAATACCAAAATGGACTTACTAGTTTTGTTCATAGAGAGGCGGGAGTGGATTGAGTTTAAAATGTTAAGCGTTCACCCAGTCTCAAACAGATGTTAGGTTGAGAGCTAGGTGAGAAATGTAATTGGGAGAGGAAACCTTAAGGTACACATGTATCATTTTCATATTGATGATAAAGGCTCTCCAAGTTCATTAGAACGATTCTTAGTGGTTCTGTGTACAGGTTAAAGAGGGTAGGGTTCAGACTGGAGCCCTCAGGGACATCTTGACTTAGGGCAACTGAGTTTGAGAGACATGAGTACATTTTTACCATAAGGAGTTTGTCAGGTATGATGTGAACCACTCGAACACCACTCCACCAGTGCCCATCCATTCATGGAGGGTTTCAGTGAGTGTACAGTGATTCACTGTATCAAATGCTTCAGATAAGGCATGAACGAGGAGACAGGAGATACTCATGTATGATGAGGAGTGTATCATCCACAGCCTGGAGCAGTATGGCTTCTGTGCTGAAGCCTTGACTGAAACCCGAGAGATCATTCTCTCAAATGTTTAGAGTGTGTTGTATTGCAAAACAGCTCTTAATAACTTTTGCAAGAAAGGGAAGTCTGGATACAAGGCCAAAGTCATTGAATTTGCCTGCAGCTGCAGATGGCTTTTGATAAGTGGGGTAACTTAGCCAATTCATAGGCTGTCAGGGAAACCTCCTTGGCTTAGAGAGTGGTTCACTAGATTAGCCTAATGTTGCAGCAGGTGGCATACCAAGTCTTTGGCACTATTCCCAGGTATTGGCTCTATAAAACGGTTAAAAGGATTAGTGTTGTGACAATTTTAGTGAAATCATTCTCCGATGCCAAGTCAATCTGTTGCATTATAACCTTGGATTTGCAGGTAGAGTTCATATTAATTTGTGAGTCACGAAGGGCTGGCATCAATTGCTCAATTGATTTCACTTTATTATCAAAGTACTGAGCAATTACTTACATTTAGCTGAGGGGTGCTCAAATGGGATGGAGCGAGGGGGATTGTTAGCAACCCGATTTAATTAAAATAGTTGTTTAGGGTGATTTGTAGCTGTGTTGAACAGAGTTCTGAAATGGGTAAACTTTGCATTGAAGTTGTTTCTTTAGTGGAGTAATCTGGCTACCTTGAGACGGTCAAGATTAGGGGAATAAGGTGACTTCCTACATTTCTTATAAAAAAATCTTAAGGATTTCCTTTCATTGCATTGATCTTAGAAAGACATCGCCGTGGGAGCGCCGCAGCACGTTCCTGCACAGGAAGAAATGCGCCATGTCGTGCATTTCTTCCCGTACAGGAACAGGGGGTGCAGAAATAAAGGAGGTGCCCCCCTGCATGCACCCCCATACACAGAGTCGACAGGGGGTCCTGCTAGGGCCCCCTTAGTTTCCTCACTGCCACCCTTTTCATGGCGGGCTCACCGCCAGGCAAAGGAGGTTGGTGATGAAACTCGTAATGCACTTTGTGCCGCAGTGGCACCGCCAGCATATTACTTCCTTGGACTGCTACGCCACCGCTGCGAGATTGCGGATCCCCAGCGGTAGCAGCGGTCCAGTGGTGGTCCAACTGCCAACCCGTAATAGTCGCATTCAGGCCCTAAGTGCTGGTGTTCCTTTGGACTGTGGCTCCCTACCACCCTAAGTCCTGAAGGGGACCCTCCAGAAACCTATTGCAAGTTACCATCTGCAGTATATGCCTTTTTGCCCATAGGAAAGCATTACCGCGTAAAGATGCATTCAAGTGAACATTTTACTTGCCTGTGAAAATCAATATTTCGCAAAGTACTTACTTGCCACAGAAGTTCTTGGTGTTGAAATGCATATAAAAATATGTGTTATTTTTCTAAATTGGTCTCGGATTTATTCTAGAGTGTGTGTCTCATTTGTTGCCTCTGTGAGTACAACAAATGCACAGCTCTACTCTCTGATAAGCTTAACCTGCTCGCCCACACTACCACAAAAGAGAGCATTTCGGTTTTATACTTGTGCATCTGTAAACCAATAAGGGCTTCCTGGACTTTCTACACAGTGTAACTCATTTTGGTGCATTATATGGACGGCCAGCTTCCTACAGGCATATCCTATGTTCAGTCAATTCCGTTGTCTCAAAAAGTGAGAAAAGAACTTCCATATTGAATAGCCCACATGAAAGTTTGGAACGGATCAGCTATCTCAGGTTGGCTCCAAACATTGTAATTGAGTCGGACACAAGTCTCCGTTGTCTCAAAAAGTGAGAAAAGAACTTCCATATTGAATAGCCCACATGAAAGTTTGGAACAGATCAGCTATCTCAGGTTGGCTCCAAACATTGTAATTGAGTCGGACACAAGTCTCCTTGGCTAGGGAGCAAAATGCAAAGAAGGCTCTGCGGGCGTGCAGATGGTCCCAGGAGGAACTGGTTTTGCACATCAACTGTCTCACACTTCTGGCAGGGTTGTTTACAATCTGATCTCTAACACTGAAGAAATCTCATTGTTGCATTCTGCTCAGAATGGACAAAGTCTCAGCAGCCCAGTACATCAACTGCTCGGGGGACAGGACTGCACATTTTAGCAGACATTGAGAAGGAGTTTTGTCAGGTCTTCCTGGTTAACAACATTTCACTACTAGCAGTGCACCCCCCAGCCAAGTACAATAAAGAGGCTGACTGGAATTCCTGGTTTTGCCGTGATTCAAGTAAATGGAAACTACGAAACTGATGGAAAAAAGAGATCCTGCAAGACTGATATTTTGCCTCTAGATTGCTTTTCAGATACTATTGTTATACAGCTGGAGGCTGGATCCATTAACATTGGTGAGGAATACCTTCCTCCAGGAGAGGAAGGGAAGGAATTATGCTTTCCTTTCCTTTGCTATGGTTCCAAGGGTCACATGCTAGATCAGGAGACAAGCAGCAGCGGTCATCCAGAAAACTCCATTATGGAGGACCCAACCATGGTTCTCGATTCTATTGGGACTATCCTCCAAGCTTCCTCTCCTGCTTCAGTCCTTTTTCGGGCCTTCTCTTGGATCTTTAGGTTTAAATCATTTTATTGATATTATGTCTTATGCATCAAACAGTGCCATCAACAGTAGGCCATGTAAAGCGAAGAGATACAGCATGGCACACAACAGAAAAAGGAACAAACCCAACTCTATATCAGATGTACTGGACAGATGCATGGAAACGAGTCCAGTGGGCCGAGACCAGTTAAAGTCAATAGCCCGGTGAGTCCGAGATATGATGTTTTACACCTGCCCCCTGAGTCAGCCCCGCTTGTGACTGTCCTAGTAGGAGTTCCACCCCTGCAGGAGAACACCAAAGAGACAACAATGGACTTAATACACAAGGTAACACACTGGCTGGGCAAAACACAATTACATGGTCGATCTTTTGCCCCCCACATCATTATGGCAAGAAGAGTGGGTTGGGTAGGGAAAGTCATAAGGAAAGATAGGAGTGGAGATTGCATTGTGGTTAATGTAACCCACCCTGCGCAAGCAAGAGCCATGTTACAAGGCCAGATGAGAGCCGTGGCATCCACGGGAATACAGGTTTTCCCACTTTCCTTTTTTTTTTTTTATCCAGAAGGGCCACTACACCCCAGGTTGGAGGGCAACAGATACATTCAGCCTCAAGGGAGGGTATCGCAAACACAAGTAGTGAGCTCTGCTAGGAACATATTAATTCCCCTTACAAATAGATTTGCACCCCTAAGGGATCTGGATAGTGTGCATTGACAGCCAATCCCTTCAGTGATAACGGCTAGTATAAGTCATCCAGTAAGAGCACAATCGATTAGTCCGTTCCAACCACCTTGTGACAAAGTGATAGATCCTCTGGTATGCACTTTTATGACATGGAATATTGCAGGTCTGAAGGCAAAAAAAGATGATGAACAGTGGTCAGCGGTAATAAAGGCGGCCCACATCATTGCACTCCAAGAAACCTGGGATACTTCCGACTCTTTTGTAATGGATGGTTTTGCCTCGTTTTTAAATCTGCATCCCCCTCGACCGCAGGAAGAGCGAAGGGTGGCTTGCTTACCCTAATCTCGCTTAAACTGGCTTGCATCATCAAGGGCCTTCCTAGTCCCTCTCCACATCTTTTAGCAGTAGAACTGACTTTTTCAAGTGGTGTAACTCTGGTGATCGTAAATTTTTATAACTCATTTTGTAGGGACCACGAGAGTGAACATCTGACTGGTCTTGAAATCTTTTTAAAGGAACTCGCTCAGGAGAGATATACTCCCTATGAATTAGTTATAATGGGGGATTTTAATATACACCAATGTAAATTAAATTGTCTGTTAGATGGGGAGACTTATGAAGATTTACCACCTGTGGCCCATTTTGAACACTCCATCCAAGGTACTCGGCTAGATAGCTTATTAGCAAATAATAATTTACACTGTCTAGAGTCTGGGGAGGAAGCAGAGGGGATACTATCTTTTTTTGGAAGAGGATGCAGTTCCACTATAGATTACGTTGTAATTTCAGCCCCTTTATATCAATATATGCGGGAAGTCAGGGTGGTCCAAACTGGTTTTAGTGACCATAATCCCATTATTGCAGAAACTAAAGGTCTTTTGGTCTTCGGGGAGCGGAGCCAAAAACCTTCGCAAATGGGGAGTTTCGGCCTACGGCCCAGGACCGGAAGATAAGATGGGAGAAAATTGTTCCCGAGCTCTTTTTAGCTGAGCTATATACTGAGGGCAAAGAGGAAATTGAGCGCTGCCTAAATGTACATAGCGAGCCAACGGAAGTACTAGAGGCTTATGACAAATTAAGTAAGCTAATTGGTAAAAAGTTATCTAGTAAAAAGATTAAGGCAGGTATTAATGAGGTCAAGTGGTTTAATGCCAATTGCTCCAAAGCCCATAAAGCCCTTATGGTTGCATTAAAAAGCGCACCTAGAGATCCTGACCTGATTAAAACTCGTAGAAAAGCATATGATTCAGCCTTAAAATCAAGGAAGGCTGCTTTAAGGGAGCAGGCATGGGACGATCTGACACAGGCGAGTGCACAAGCCGATAGTGCAAAATTTTGGAAAGTAGTAAACAGCTCCTTTTTTTAAAGATAATATCACGACAAGAGTAGAGTGCGTAATTCCAGCCGACCGGTGGGTTAGCCACTTTGAACAGATATATTCCGGGATTGTTACTGAACAAATAGGCCCTTCCTGGGTACCGAGTGCTTTACCACTTGATTTAAGGCTTGATGTAAAAGAGGTTCAGAAAGCGATTGAGGGTATGTCTGCCCGAAAAGCCCCTGGTCCCGATGGGATACCTGTCGACCTCTATAGTCAGACCCGGGTACATGGGCAAAAATTTTAACCGGAGTATTCAACGCGGCCATAAGGGTAGGTCATCCACACTCATGGTCAACGGCGGTGATTTTGCCTATTTTTAAAAAAGGTGCTAGGGAAGACCCGGGATGTTATCGTCCAATTTCTCTGTTGGACTCTGCAGCAAAAATAATGGGCAAAGTAATTTTAGATCGCCTAGCCGCCTGGTTGGAAGAAAAGGAAGTGCTGTCAGAATTACAATTTGGTTTTCGCAAGGGCAGGGGTACAGTGGAACAATGTATGAATCTACTCATGATCACCAGTAAATATACCCTAGCCAAAAAAGGACATATTTCTTTGGCTTTTATGGACTTAACATCCGCTTTTGACAGGGTAAATAGGTCCAAGTTATGGCATTTGTTAATAGAAATAGGGATGGACATGAATTTAGTAAGTTTCTTGCACTGGTCCCATCTTAATCTGACTGCCTCTGTAAGGTATAATGAGGATGGCTCCTTATCTAATGCCTGGAAGGTAAAAAGAGGAGTAAGGCAGGGGTGCATTTTTGCCCCGGTTTTATTTACATTGTATATAAATAGGTTGGGGGCAGTGCTGTCAAACTCTTGTCTAGACATCCCTAGAGTAGGTTCTAAATCAATCCCAGCACTTTTATATGCGGATGATGCAGTTTTAATTGCCAGGACCCCGATTGCGTTGAAATCTTTAGTTAACACTTTTATTGATTTTATGGTAGCTCTTGATCTTGCGGTCAATTTTAGCAAATCTCACATAATGTCAATTGGTTATCCAAAAAGGGGGAACAAATCCCTTCCTTGTAAAGGAGGTGTGCTAACCAATGTGCCCACTTATCCATATTTGGGTGTATTATTTGATGAAAGGGGCACTTGGGTAGCACAGCGTGCTCTAAAGAAAAACACCTTGGCAAGAGCAGCTGGAGCCTCACTGGATTTTGCCAGAAGATTAGGGAGCAAACCCATACAACCACTGCTGAAAATATACAACGAGAAATGTGTCGCTATGACAGTGTATGGTAGTGTGGTTTGGGGTTACAAGGATTGTAATGAACTTCAAGGAGTAGAAAATAATCATTTACGTAAACTCCTAGCTGCTCCCTCCAACATTCCAGCTTTTATTATACATCAGGAACTAAGGCAGGGCTACTTGACAGATAACATTGCTGTAGCACCCCTGATATGGTGGCTAAAAATTTGGTCTGGGGAAAAGCCAAATCTAAACCAGACTATCTTAGAGGACTGTATGAGATTGGATAGAGCTGCAGAAATTCCTTGGTTAAATTACATCTCACGGCAGCTTTCAGCTCTTGGAGAACCAGAGCTATTTAATCAACCCAGAAAGCTGCACCCTGAAACTGTGAAAACTTTAAAAACACAATTCTTAATGAGAAGACAGTTGGATAGAGAAGCAAATGAACTTATGAAACCGACATGTAGATATTGTATGATTATAAGTCCTGGTATTTTAACTCAACCATTTTGGTCTTTTGTTAACAATCTGCATCATCGCTTTCTTTTATCTAGATTTAGATTTAATTGTATCCACTGGCTGCTAACTGTACCCAAAGGTTTCTCAAAGTTAGGCTCCTTGCAACCGTGTGCTTGTGATAACTTTTCCGACCAAGAACTATTGCACTTTATGTTCTTTTGTTGTTTTTATACTGAGCTGGGAGCTAAATACATCCTACCACTTTTAAGAGATTGCCATTTTGCACAAGTAAGGCCAGCATTGATTTACCTACAAATGCTTTCTTCCCCATTTGTTTGTTACGGGGTCGCACGTTTCTTATCAGGGGCAATTCGTAAGAGAACTAATCTGGTGTGTTAACAATTATGACCCGGGTCGTCAGAACATGTCTTTTTTATTCTGAATATATTTTAATCTAGTGTAGTTTTAATCTATAACGTATGTGTTTTTTATGTAAAATGTACTTTTATGGCCAGAACGTGGCTGAATAAAGTTTTAATTGACTTGACATTTGGTAGGTGAACAACCACTACATGTAGGTAGGTAGTGTAGTGTTGTGTATGTAATGATGGAACCTTTGTGGCTCCTGATGGACTCTGTAGAACTGTGACATAAGCATTAGAGCATAGTGAATTCAATGTAAAGAAGAAGCATGACAAAGCTCTCACACAAGTGTGTCAGTTGCTCGCTGATGCCAGTTGAACTTTGAATGCCGAGAATTGTGTGTTCCATAAGGCAAAGTTAAAATTCTTTGGCCATATCTTTTCTGATGGGGGCATGACACTCAATCCTGCTAAAGTGCAAGTGCTGCCATCTGCCAGTCCCCCACAAGATGTTTTCATGTTACGTTCATTCCTTGGCATGGCCAGCTATTGCTCTAGATACATACGAGACTTTGCCACTGTCAGTGCGCCATTAAGAGACTTGACAAAAAAGAATGTTTCTGTTCTTCGGTCATATGAATGCAAGCAAAGCATCAGGAAAATGAAGCAAGCTCTTGAGAACGCTACTGAAATGGCATATTTTGATCCAAAGCTTTATAATGAGGTTGTAGTTGACACTAGCCCTGTCGGATTGGGCGCCATTCTTGCACAGCACAGCAGACGCCCAAATGCTCACAGACGCATTGTGGCATATGAAAGCCAAAGTTTGTCTCAAACTGAATGTGCTTACTCTCAACTTGAGAAAGAAAGCTTAGCAGTGGTGTGAGTTTGTGACCATTTTCACGTATTCTTGTATCGGAAGCCTTTCAAGCTTGTGACCGATCATCAAGCATTATTGACTATCTTTGGAAATCTAAAAGCAAAAATGCCTTCCTGCATTAAACGTTGGGGGTCTGCGATTGTAAGAGTACAAATACACCATCGTGCATCGTCCAGGGAAAGATCAGAACCCTGCCGATTACTTCTCAAGAGTGCCAATACAATGCCCTGGCACCCAATCTAAGACGACAGAAGCTCACATAAATTTCGTAGTGAAATCAAGCAAACCAGCTGCTATTTCGTTGGAACAAATTGTCACTGCCACAAGTCAACATAGTGACATGCTGAAACTGAAAGACATTTTTACACATCAGTAGTGGTACCAGCATTCTCAACCTCTTACCAGTGACAGTGAATATCAAACGTTTAACACTGTCAAAGATGAACAGTCCGTTACTCAGGAAGGTATTATTCTAAGAGGGTTGAGAATTGTCATTCTGGAGAGTCTGCTACAACAGATAATTGAAGTGGCTCATGAAGGACATCGTAAAATTGTTGCCACCAAACGAGCTCTCCGAGACCAAGTCTGGTTTCCACATCTCAACAAGAGAGTTGAAAGAGAATTAAAGGCCTGTCATCTATGCAACTGCTTGTCATCGAAAATCACTCAAAACCCATTAAACATGTCAGAGTTGCCAAAGCATGCATGGGAAAAAATTGCAGTGGACTTCTTCGGTCCTCTTGACAACGGACATCACCTGACGGTGATTGTTGATTAATATTCCCATTTTCCATTGATCGAAGATCTGTCATCTATCACTCAAGAACGTGTCACTGAGAGATAAGACAGCATCTTCGCGACCTGGGGTGTTCCTGTGATTTTAAAGTCTGACAATTGCCCACCTTTCAACAGTCGAGATTTCAAAGACTTTCTCAGTCATTTTTATGTGAAGCATCAGAAGAGCACCCCTCTGTGGCCACAGGCCAAAGGCCTTGTCGATGGTTTCATGAGTACTCTAAAGAAAGCTGCCCAGCATGCTGCACTAGAAAAGCTCGACCTTAAAGCTGTTTTAAATTCCACTTTTCGAGCTTACCGCTCGACCCCTCACTCGACCAGAGGTGAAAGCCCTGCAACCTTGATGTTCAGGAGAGCCATGATGACCAAGTTACCTCATTGAACCACCAGAAGAGCAGATACCGAGGAAGAACCATGCATGAATGACTTGGATCGTAAGAGGAAAATGAAAGCCTACGCAGACAAGCGTCGACATGCAAAAAATCTCACCTTCGCTAGAGGAGATCGAGTTCTTGTACGGCAGCATAGAAGACGAAAGTCTGATGCTTTCGATGGATTTCTGACATGTGGCTCATCGCTTGTCAGGCACTGATGTCACTGAAGAGACTGGGTCTGAAAAGACAAGTGAAGAACCCCTGAGTGCTCCTGCCTCTCCATCACCAACGCCAGTCATGGACATTTCTACTGCCTGTCCCCAGTTTCCGAAGACACGGTCGGGATGTGTGATCCAAGAGCCACGAAGACTCATTGAAGAGCTCTGATTGTATATATTTGTAAAACATTGAAAAAATTTATTTAACAAAGGAGATCTTGTGTCGTGTGATCATGTAATGACTGAACCTTTGTGGCTCCTGATGGACTCCTTAGAACTGTGACGTAAGCATTAGAGGTAAGTGAATTGAATGCAGGTTTAGAATGTTGTGTTCGCAGGTACACGCAGAAGAATAAATACTAAGCTCCGTGTGTGGCTTAGTCATTGGTGAGTACCCGGGCAGGGGAGGACTCTATAGGTAGGTATGGTGAATTTTCTAAAAAATCATCTAAAAATTATACATGTGTGCAAGGGAAATGTCACCCCCTAAAATACAGGGTTTAAGCTTTGTGGGGACTGTTGTAAACAAATGTCTGTGACAGCTCCCCATCTAGTATGTCTTTGGTGCTTGGGGGCGGAACATGACTCCAAGGCCTGTGGTGACTGTGTCCAGATGAACACAAAGGACATATTGGACCATAAGGCAAACCTTGTGTCACTAAACACCGAAAGATTCCATGCCGTGACCGGTCGAGGTTGAAAGTCTGGTCTTGTTTTCACTCTCGAAGTCCTTCCAAAGGTAGATCTTCATTGCGGTTGAAGTCATTAGGTAAGTCTAAAAAGAAGCACAAGAAATCCAAACAGGACTTGTTCCCTTCCTGCCACTCTAGAACTCCTGAGAAGGTGAGAGGGCATAAATGTGCCTCTCGATCTCCTTCCAGAGGCAACCCACTTTCCGTGGCTGTTGGCGGCACCACAACAGATAGAGGGATTCTGAAAACCCATGCTGCGTCTCTTTGGCACCCTAACGGCTCCCTTTGGCTTGCCTTCGGACTCCAAGGAACCGCAAGGACCTCCAACTGGGATACCACTGGCGGGGCCACCTTCGTCGCAAGCTTGAACCTCCGAACCCTCTATGGGTACTGCACCAGCTTCAGTGCTGACTTTGGTTGCAGCACCATACCTTGCACCAGACCCGAGCATTTGCACTGGAGGAAGAAGAACAACCGATTGTGCTCTCTGACTCATAGTGAACTCATTCTCACCCCTGCCAAGGCCACAAAACAATCTCTCCAGGCAACAGCTTTTTCGATGACCCATCGAACTCTGACATATTGCCCTTGCCTCTAGGAAGCGTTCAGGTTATCCACAATCTTTTTGGGACAGATTCAGGCAATGACCAATGTGATGATGAGGATGAACAAGTGCCTCAGTACACTGATGATAACTCGTATGAGGAATTACAAGATGCAAGTGGCCTAGACACTTCTCCAGACACTGTACTGCCTCCCCCCAGGGCTATCACTGAGGACAGATGCTTCATTCGCTGTGTTTTATGCCGAAGGCGGCTGAGGTTCTTGGAGGTGAAAACAAATATTCTTACTGCGGTCCTACAGTACAACCTGGACAGACACACAGTTCCCCTTCTGCAGTTTAATGACGACTTGACAGATATCCGATTTAGGGTATGGGTAAAGCCATGATTCAGGCCTCCAGTAAATAGGTACATGTCTCTGCACAATCGCCTTGCTGCAGGCACCCAGCGTTCTTGACACAACATTCAACAACAATTCTGGTGGTTCAGGCATCCACCAGCAGGATAAATCCAAATGCTGCCCACATGTTGTCAGCTGTACCCAAGGATCTATGGCCTTGTCTCACACAGGCCATCCAGGACGGTTGCGATGCAGCAAAGTTTGTCATTGGATGTGAGCTGAACACTACAGACTGTCTAGGCGGGAAGATAAGTACCAGTGTGGCACTCAGACAACATGCCTGGATGAGGTCTAGAGGCTTATCCGGAGGTGTCCAGTCTTCTCTCATGGAGATGCCCTTTGAAGGTGAAAGCAGACTTTGCCCTTAAGCGATTTAAAGATAGGAGGACTACTGTTTCCTCTTTGGGCCTGTCTGCCCCCACACAACAATTCCACCAACTGGTTCGCCCCCTGTAGTGGCTATGCCAATACCCTCAGCACCAGCCTGTGCAACCCGTTCTGCAGCTCTACAACCAATCAGTGGCCGTGGCTGTGGTTCACACAGACACTGTGGACAGCAGGGGCACTGTACAGCCCAGTCCTCCGCTCCTCCAACTACAGCTTTATTGTTTCCTTTCAGACACACAGCCTCCCTGTCGTAAGCAGGACCCGGCATTTCCTCCAAGGGTGACAAACGATCACTTTGGATAAGTGGGTCCTGCGAATAACCCATTGGGACTACCCTCTACCATTTATTTCCACCCACTCGCATGTTCCACCACCTTCAAGTCTGTTTTATAGCAGGAAGTGCAGGCCCTTCTGGCCAAAGGAGCCATACAGAGGGTCCCAGCTTCAGAAATAGGCACTTGCTGCTACTCCTGCTATTTTCAGGTGGAGGAGGAACAGAGGCTTCTGTCCTATTCTAGATCCTTGCCATTTCAATACTTTTATGCGAAAGGACAACTTCAAAATGCTTTCCCTAGCCCATGCCTTGTCTGCCTTTAACCCTGGATGGTAGCACTGTGTAGGAAAGTGCCCCTTTTTGCATGGTTATCCTAACATTTTGCCAGGTACTTGATGCCAACTTGACTGAGTGTGTGCTGGGATCCTGCTAACCAGGCCCCAGCACCTGTGTTCTTTCCCAAAACTGTACCTTTGTACCCACAACTGGCACATCTCTGGGCCACATATAAGTCCCTTGTAAAGGTACCCCTGGTACCAAAGGCCTTGTGACCAGAAAGGGCCTCTGAGGGCTAAAGCATGTATTGTGCCAACCTCAGAGACCCCTCACCTTAACACCTCCACCCTGCCATTGCAGGCTGCGTGTTTTGGTGCAGACCAAACTGAAGAGTCGACATGGCACACATCCCTGTGTGCCATGCCCACCAACACTGCCTGTGGCATGGGTAAGTCACCCCTATAGCAGGCCTTACAGCCCTAAAGGCAGGGTGCACCATACCCAGGAGAGGGCATAGCTACAAGTTCCTAGGTTTAAGCAGGTGAGGTGGGGAGGGAGAAGCTTTTTGTTGCGGACTGCTAAAAACTGGAATCTCCTCCTGATCGCGATAAAAAGCAGTCCTTCTCTTTTACTTTTTAGAAAAGCTGTAAAAACGTGGCTTTTCACTTGTTAAGGCAGCATACTGCTCTCTCCCAGGAATCCTCTGTGCATCGGAGTCAGCGCCAAGACGCCTTCGGGCATTCGTGCGCTTTATAAATTTCTAATCAAATCAAATAGCTGTAGGAGCAATATGCCCCTACAGTGTCTGTGCCATTCACAGACGTAAGTGCAGTGAGGTCATTATGAGTGTATGGGCTGGGAGATTGTCAGTACCAACTCCACAGCTCCATGATGGCTTTACTGAAGTCTGGGAAGTTTGGTATCAAACTTCCCAGCACATTAAATCCACACTGATGCCAGTGTGGGATTTAATGAAAAATGCACTCAGAGGGCATCTTAGAGAGGTCCCCTGAAAAACGACCAACCCTGGTGTGGTTCCTGACTGGCTCCCATCCATCTGCCACCACCAGACAGAGATCTGGACCCCTGGGTAGAGAGCCTCCCCTCTCTGGGTCTGGAAACAAAGCACATCCTGGGCAGAGGTGTAATGCCTCATTGCCCAGGATAGGCAGGGTTCTTGAAGAGGGAGCTTCAAAGGCCTGCTGCCTTTGTTAGCTGCCCCCAGCCTTTTGCCGCTATCAGCAACTGACTCCCTCCAGTTCTGACCCCCATTTTGGGTGCAAGAACTGGCGGAGAAACTTAGCCAGGAAGGGAGGTGTGCCCACCCTTGCCAACCCCACCCCTCAGGTGTGGGAGGCGAAGTGAAGTCCACCTTTCAGTCCCCGTCATCTTGAAGATGGGGGGACCCCTCCAATCAGGAAGAGGCCTATGCCCTCCACCTACTGGAGGGTGGCATACTAGGGGGTGTCGACCCCCCAGGGATGGGACCCATTGATCCCAACCTGCACATCCCTGCAACGCCCCTAAATCTAGTATTTTGGGGCACCCCTGAACCTTGCCTCTTCAGATTCGAAGTGCCAAAAGAAAGAAGGACAGAAGAGCCATGCTGCAGAAGAGGAGGACGATGACAAATGCTTTTGGCCCCAGCCCTACCGGCCTGTCTCCTACTCCGAAACCCCTGCAAGCTGAAACCGGCTTGTCCTGCAGCCAGCAGCCTCCAAGAACCCCGAGGACCTGCCCTGCCTTCTCAAAGAACTCTGATCTCCCGTGGACACTGGATTTGTCCAACACCAACCCAAGTCAGGACTCCAGATCCAGCAGTATCCGCAAGTCCTCACCACCCTGCACCAGACGCCCACAGCCCGAGATCAAGTGGCCCAACACCCCAGCTAGAACCCCCCGGCGATCCTGACCTGTGTACCAGGGTTGGACGACCTCCACCGACCTTCTCCTTGACACCTGCAGCCTCATCCTAAAGGGCCCCCCCAACCGTGACCGGAACAGGTGAGAAGAACCAGACACAAAAGGACACCCCTGCACCCCTGCTATTGCTTGAACCTCAGCCCTAGTAGGGGCTTGTTTGCCATTAGAGGATTCTTTGGCGAATGTGGGATGGCTGATGATGAAGCCTGACACCTGGATGGTGTGTGAGGCCATCCTGTAAAATTTCTTGCGCAATTGTGGGGGTCCATAATATCGCATAAACAGAGTAGCTAGAGTTTTTTCCTCCGTGAAGGAACACCTACATCATAAGGTGTTTAAAGGCCCCCGTAAAAGGTTGGGCTAGTAAACATAGGGACCCGTTCGTTTCTGTGGTGGAAGTGACATCATTTCTTGCCTGAGTGTGTACAACACATGCTTTACACTACCCTCTGATAAGCCTGGCAACTCAACCACACTACTACAAGAGAGAGTAAGGTATTATCTACTTTAGCCTCTGCTATACCTCTGGGGATCCACTGGACTCTGTGCATAGGATACCTTACTTTGGTATAGTATATACAGAGCCAGCTTCCTACACACTGGATCTGCAGGATGCTTATTTCCACATCCCCATCCCGCAGATCCATAGGCGCTATCTGCCTTCACTGTGGGGCAGGAGCATTTTCAGTACGCAGTGCTCCCTTTTGGCCTCACCAGTAACCCTGGGCGTTCACAAAAGTGAAGGTGGTGGTCACAGCTCATCTTCGAAGATCAGGGGTCCCAGTCTTCTCCTTGGTTCTGGCCCAGGGAGGACCTGGCTTGGTAGTTTGGGCTGGACTGTTCCCATTAGGAACAGGGTCAAGACTGATTTGCATATGGCTGGGTCCAAACTGGGGTGGAGTGGTGAGCAAAAGAACAAAGGATTAAACCCAGGACTTTGTGACTGGGGGGTGAATGTTTGCATTGTTCAGTATTCCGTCCATCAATTGCTCCTTTTGCATTTGTCGCCCTAAGTGGGAAGGGTATGCCCAGACGTGGGTCCCGTGCTCACTACACCACTGGATTCAAGCTAGCCTGGCTGATGAGGGGTGGTGCCCGGAAACCGGTCCCAGGATGCTTGTTTCTGGTCCAGGGAGGACTTGGCTTGGCAGTTCGGGCTGGACTGTTCCCATTAGGAACAGGGTCAAGACTGATTTGCATATGACTGGGTCCAAACTGGGGTGGCGTGGTGGGCAAAAGAACAATGGATTAAACCCAGATCTTTGTAACGGGGGTGAATGTTTGCATTGTTCGGCATTCCGTCCATCAATTGTTCCTTTTACTCCCTATGAACTGCTGCACGGCTGCTCATTTAGACTTTTCACTCTAAAACAGTTTTCCTTATCGCCATTAGATCGGCGCAGGGTGTGAGTGAGTTACAACCCCTTTCTGTCAACCCGCTCTATACGACATTCTACCTAGACATGCTGGTGTTAAGAATGCAAGCCTCTTTTCTTCCAAAAGAGGTCTCTCCTTTTCATGTTCAGCAAAAATATCACCTTCCCAGCCATCTTTCATCCACCTCACGCTCACTCCACTGGCTGGATCCTAAAAGAGCACTCAGCTTTTCAATTGATAATGTCAAGGAGCATCGAGTGGAGGGACAGCACTTTGTTGGATTCGCTGGGGCGAAGAAAGGAAAGGCAGTGCAGAAAAAGACCATCTCTCACTGGATCGTTGTCTGCATCAAAATCCACTATGTATTTGCTAAAAAGCAGTCTGCAGAAGGTTTGCGGGCTCATTCCACCGGGCAAAGGCTGTTACCACTGTGTTGCCACGTGGAGGGCCTGATTTGGACATTTGTCAAGCTGCTATGTGGGTGTCACTTCATACACTCAACAATCACTGCTGTCTGGACAGCCAGGTCCTTGGAGACTTTGCCCGCTTGGTCCTGCAGTTCTTTATGGTCTGCGAGGTACTGCTTTGGTATCTATTTAAAAGGTGAGGAATCTATGGTTGGAGGTATCCATCAGAAGAACATGTTACTTAGCTTCGGTAATACTCTTTCTGAAGGATACTTTATATAACTGCAGATTCCTCACCGACCCTCCCACCCACCCTGTTCTGTGAACTGGACTCTTTTTCCACAAAAAATGCCCCAAGTCTAGAGATCTGCACACTGCTCAAAGCCAATCTGCTGTTGGGCTGTGCATCTGGGGGCAAGGACAGTCTAGAAAGCAACTAATGTCAGCACATATGGATGGCTCTTATATGCAGCTTCACAAGTCACTTCCGTAGCAAAAGTAGGTTGGCGCAGAGCCGGATGAAGCCACCTACCGGTGCTCAGAGGTCCTACTGAAAAGTTTCCGGACCCAGTCTGGCCCCTGGGGAATATTCAAAAGGTGAGTAATCTCCGGTTAGATAAAGGATCCACCAGAAAGAGCGTGAAGGTAAGTAACTTGTTTTATATTACTGTTGCAATGTGGCTGCTGTATTTTTTAAATAATTTTTTTATTGAAATCCACAGTATTGACAATAACTTAATACATATAAATCATAAATCAGTATACGATAGCAATTCATTCTCCTCCAAAGTATACCATTTGAATTTCAACAAGTCAGGTGATCAATCATAGCCCCCCATATATACATACCAAGCTTTTGCTTTCTGGGCCCTTTAACCGAATACAGACTGAACTCCAAATTATTTGTACAGTAGAAGCTAGCACGCCACATTTCAAAAGATGGTGCATCAGGATGTAACCATGCAGACGCTAAACACAACCGTGCAACTGCCATAGCGACAAAAATAAAATACCTAGATTTGTACATCGGCATCCCTTGCCGTAGGTCTTCCCCAGTCCCAAGTAACATTATAGAGGCTGAGACTTTAATAGCAACTCCTGTAACCTCTGATAGAAACCCTTCAATATGTCCTATAAACACAGCCAACTTAGTACATGAATAAAACACATGAAGAATATCAGCATTATCTGCACCACATCGGAAACATTTCCCGTCGTTCACCCCCCCATTTATTCATCTTTGCTGGGGTGTGGTACAGATTAAATAATGTTTTATATTACTGTGCTTTTAAATTAGCAGCTAAAAGAATCTTTTCAGCTACATCGATCGAGTTTTCTAAGGACACAGCCTGTTCTCCCAAAGAATTCGCCCATTTAAGATTGTATTTCTCTAAATCGTCCACTTTAGAGGCTTGCAGCACTTTATAAAGAGCACCGATTTTCCCCTGGCGTCTGATGACTTCTACTATCTTATGCTGTGTTATCATAGTTGCCTGTTTACCTAGGAAGTTCTGAATTTGCAAAAACTTAAAAAATTGACTCCTAGGTAAATGATACTTGTCCGCCAAGGTTGAAAGGAAGAACATAGCCCCCCAGCCTCATAGAAGTGACCTATTTGCGTGATACCCAAAAGTCTCCATTTTCCTGCCACATAATCCTGAAATATCTATGGGAGAATCCCCACTGCAGACGTGGGTGTATAGAATGATATTTTTTCGATCTGCTGGCTTTTCCGCACAGTTTTCCAAACCTTATAGACTGCACTTAAGATTTTAAAGCGAGTTTTTTTATAATAGCTTCCATCTATTCTTTTAAATAAGCAATTTTTAACCTCAGTCCCCAAAACCATCTGATAGATTGATGGGGCCTCGGCGAGATTGTCCCCTTCTTCTCCAGTCACTAATACCCGTATATTCGAGAGAATACCAGCATAATAATAAAATACAAAGTCGGGAACTGCCCACCCACCTCTATCCCGGGGAAGAGTCATAAAACGTGCAGCTCTACGTGGTTTCCCCGGGGCCCACAGGAATCTAGAACAGAGTGATTGTAACTGCTGGAGTTGCACATGAGATAGTTCCAACGGCACTGCTCTAAAAAAATATAGCACTTTCGGAAGAATATTCATTTTAGGAACATTAGCTCTGCCTACCTGGGAAAGATGTAAACATTCCCATCTCTCGAGTGCTTGTTTAATATTTCCAGTAATAGCCCCCCAATTTACCTCCACCAGCTCTTTCAGACACACCCGTATCTTAATGCCCAAATATGTGACCTCATTAATGATTCGAGAATCATTAAATAAGATTTGTTTAGTACAGAGAATCTGCGTTTTAGACGTATTAAGCTTATAACCTGACATGCTTCCAAATTCATATGCCAGATGTTCGATTTCAGGTAAAGCCGTTACAGGGTCAGATGTTATAATGGCTATATCATCCGCCTATGCGAAGACACAGAACTGATCCTGCTGAACACAAAACGGCTTTACCTTGGCGCTCCTCTCTAACATATCCAGGAAAGGGTTGATATACAACGCAAACAGCAGAGGGGAGCAGGGACAGCCCTGCCGTGTGCCTCTAGAGATCTGTACAGGTTCAGATGACAATCCCATTGAGCAGATCCTGGCCACGGGAGATAGATATAGGACCTGCAAAGCCTGAATATACCCCTGGCCGAATCCCATCTGCTGTAGGATCTCCCAAAGGAAGTCCCATGCCACACGGTCAAACGCCTTTTCGACATCGAGCAAAATGAGTCCTAAATCCCTGGATTCAGCCTGAGCAATATCAAGCAGAGTCACTACTCTGGCAATATGATTCACGGTCCCCCTACCGGGTATAAACCCCGTGTTGTCTTATGGAAACCAAAGGGGCGATAACCTTAGCCAATCGCTTAGCAAGAATTTTTTTATTTTTTATAACTCTGTTTATTGAAAAGAAACATAAATCAAATAAAAACAATACTGGTGCAGTTGCAATACACAATACAATTCCTGAGGACAGCCGGAAATGTGAATGAATCAAAAGAATACATTGGGTCAAAGAAAAATACAATGATATCATCAGTCCCTGCGACAGCCAGTCTATGGTGTTACGTTGTCAACAACATCAATCGTCTCGTCAAATGGGGTACAGATAAAACCTCTACTTTCGTTCCAGGGGCCCCATACTTTGGTCCATTTACACGGGCAACCTCTGCTTTCATACACCGCCCTCTCCGCTTGCATGCACCAGTCCATGTCCGATGCCCAATCCGCGTGTCTGAGTGCAACCCCCCCCTTCCAGGTTCTAGCAATATTGCGTTTGGCGATCATACATCCCAGTGTGACCCAGAGACGTTGAAACCTGGTCAGGTCAGTGGCTTCCCAAACATTCAAGAGACAGAGACGTGGGGATACATCAATTGGTTTATGGCATATTTGGGACATGGCGGAAACCACTTTACCCCAGTATCTCCGAAAGTCGGGGCAGTCCCACCATTGGTGTAGGAAAGTACCTATCTGTCCGGAGCCCCGGGGACAATCTGGAGAGGACAAGAGACCCATCTTAACGAGTGCCGAACTGGTGTAGTATGCCCTATGAAGCAGTTTGAGTTGTATCAGTTTAAAACGAGATTGGATCGCCACCTCCCGGGGTGATGCCAAGGCCTCCCTCCACTCTTCGTCATCTAGCTCTCCCTCCTCATCATTCCATTTGGCCCGTATTTTACCCATAGAGTCAGGCATATTATTAAGAATCTTACGATATGTCAGGGAAATCGCTCGTTCTGGGAGGTAATCATCCAATAATCTATCTTCTAATGGTGAGGAAACCGGCAAGTCGGTGCCTCTAGGTAGCACCTTTTGCAATACACTACGTACCTGAAGGTACCGGAAGGTTTCCCCCGCCTGAAGATGGTATTGTTGTTGTAAATCACTGAACGGAACTATTCCCCCCCGCCCCCCCCCCCAGTCCAAAGGTCACCCACCGTCGAGAGGCCAATTAAGTCCCATTTGTCAAACCCTGGGAACCTCGAGAGCATACCCAGCTGAAAAGACTCAAGCTGCGGGGTGGCCTTAGTGATCTTACCTTTCCATCCCAACGCCGCAGTGGCCGAGCACCATAAAGAAACCGTAGTAGAGGTCGGGGTGTACTTAGGCGCATATTTTTTCCCCCCATACAAAGCCCTGAGAAAGTTATCCGAAGGCATATTATACCTGTCCATTGTGTACGCCGGATCCGCGATGGGCCGATGCATCCAGTGGTTGAGTACCACCAGCTGCGAGGACCAATAATAGTATTTAATGGCAGGCAAGGCTATGCCCCCATCATACCAGCTTTTGGTGAGCTTGACGAGGGCAATTCTGGGAGTACCATTATTCCATAATAAGGAGCGTACCTCGGAATCAATAGAGAGAAAGTATTGGGAAGACACCAAAAAGGCGTATTCTGCAATGCATAAAGAAAGCGGGGAAGAGCCATCAATTTATAAAGAGCAGCTCTACCCAGGAGTGTGAGGGGTAAAGATTTCCAGTGTTGCACATCGGCACGGCACCTCTGGAGCGGAGGGAGCAAGTTTTGATGGTGGAAAACACCTTCATCTTTGGTGATATATATACCCAAATACCGAAACCCTCAGTAACGATCCGGGCCGGACAGCCCGCTGTGAGGATCGGTGGCTCACCGCTCAAGACATAAACCAGAGATTTATCCCAGTTGATCGTATAGCCGGAATATTGTTGGAAAAGGGCGAAAATGTGCAGCACTCTATGGATTGAAGACCGGGGTCGGGCCAAGTAGAGTAGAATATCATCGGCATAGAGGGAAATTCTGTCTGACCAATCTGGTGACCAATTCAGACCGCGAATCAGGGGGTCACCTCTAATCCATATGGCCAGGGGTTCCAAGGCTAGGGCGAAAAGAAGAGGCGACAGGGGGCAGCCCTGTCGCGTGCTCTTACCCAGCTCAAAAACGGCTGACCAGCCTCCGTTTACCATAACCCGGGCCAAAGGGCGGGCGTAAAGTAAGCGCACCCAGATTATAAATCGAGCGCCAAACCCATATCTCTCCAGCACCGCAAACAAGAAGGGCCATTCAATCATATCAAAAGCCATTTTAGCGTCCAAGGACACTATCACTGAATCCTCCTGAATAGTGGAGGACCGGCCCAGCCCCCCAAACAAACGACGCAGATTAAGCGCGGTATTTCTGGCGGGCATGAAGCCAGATTGATCCGGGTGGATCAATTTGTGAAGACATGGGGAGAGGCGAAGGGCCAAGAGCTTGGCCAATATCTTGACCTCGGGGTCTAAAAGAGAGATAGGTCTATACGAGGAGCAGCGGTCCGGTGGTTTGCCTGTTTTATGGATGACAGCAATATTGGCCAATCTCTGTGTAGCCGGCAAAGTACCGAGGGATACCCCTTCGTCGTACATCCGCACCAAAATGGGCGCGGTAACAGAGGCGGTAATTTTGTAAAGTTCAATTGGGAGGCCACTCGGACCCATGGCCTTCCCAGATTGTAGCGCCCCAATGGCTTTGGAAACCTCCTCGGAGGTCAGATCAGCATCAAGGTCTGACACCTCTGTTGGATCCAGTTGTGGTAAAGGTAACGTGGAAAGCAAATCTGCTGCCGCGGCCTGGGTGTATGTGGACGAGGGGGCATAGACAACCTTGAAATGACTGGCAAAGGCTTCTGCAATTCCGAGCCTGTCATGGTGGCGAACACCCTGCAAGTCTAAAATCTCTGCCACCCACCTATTGGCCAACTCCCTCCTATCCAGCCACGCCAACAACTTACTAGCTTTATCGCCAACATCGTAAATACGGTGCTGAGTGGCTTGATACTGGGTCCTAGCGGCGTCTTCCGCTATGTCTCGGTATTCTTTCTGCTTTATAGCCAGTGTATGGGAGACCTCCGAGGACGCGGAAGCGACCATATCGGCTTCTAAAATTGTCACCTCCCTCTCTATATCCTGTAGTTGTTTACACTTCTCCTTCCTATGCCCTGCCACAGCTGCCACTCCGCACCACCGGATCACAGTCTTGTATGCCTCCCACAGTATTATGTCAGAGGCGACCGAACCATCATTTTCAATAAAGTAATTTTTGGTGGCGTCCAACAAGTTGGCGGGTACCGCTGGTACGGGAAGATACCAAGGAGGGAGCGTCATTTCACGGCCGCTGGTGGGGGAAACGCCTCCGTAGTGGGCAACAACAGGAGAGTGGTCGGAAATACCCCTCGGAAGAAAAAGAATCTCCCCAAATTGTGGAAGCTGGGTTGCCTTGCAAAACAAATAATCAATGCGAGACATACTCCCGTGTACCCCGGAGTGGAAAGTGTACTGTCTGGACTTTGGGTTACATACACGCCATACATCAATCAAACCTAAGGTGTCTAAAAATTCCATCAAGTGCTTGCCGGGTGTCTCCCCCCGCTTATGCGGCAAACGATCAAGGTCACCACTAAGGGCCGCATTACAGTCACCTCCAACCAACATTTCACCCTCCGGTAAATTGAGCAGGTGTGAGCCAAGATCGGTCAGAGTGGAAGAATGAAGCTTGGGGGGGACATAGACAGAAGTGACATTTAAAAGCCTCCCCTCCCACTGCCCAGAGACCGAAGTTAGCAAGAATTTTAGCGTAAATCTTACCATCGCAATTAGTAAGTGAAATCGGACGATAAGACCCTGGAAGGTCTGATGGTTTGTCCTTCTTCTTAAATACCACAATGTTAGCCTCATCCCATGATTGCGGTGCACCACCGCTTTGAGCTGCTTGAAAAGTGCCCAGTAGATCCATTTTGAGATCGTGAAAAAAGGTCCGATAGACCTCTGAGGGAAGTCTATCTGGACCCGCCGCCTTACCGATCGTCATACTATTAATGGCCTGCTCCAGTACATCAATAGTAATAGGGCTATCCAATATCTCTACTTCTTCCGGGTCTACCCGCTTTAATGGTAAATTTTGAATCCACAGATCCCTAACAGCCCACCCTATATCCTGTTCTGTATAAAGCTCTTTGTAAAAATTATGAAAGATTTCTAAAATCTCCTGGGGATCATGAACCAAGCTGCCCGATGCATCCTTCATACCATCTATTCTTTGTGCGGCCTCCTTGGAGCGCAGTCTTTGAGCTAGACAGCGCCCTGTAGCCTCACCATACTCGTAACATTCTTTTTTATACAGCTGATATTTTAGAGCGATTTCTTTGCTCCATGCCAGATTAATATTAGCCTTACACCTGGCCACATTAGTTTGCAACTCCATAGTATTATTTCCATGCAGGATCCCACTTACTAGATTTTCTTCAGCAGCCTTAAGTTTATTATATAATTCTTGAATTATACTTTTAGCCTGCTTTTGTTTATACAATCCGTAACTCAGGACTTCCCCTCTAAAACAAGCTTTAAATGTATCCCAAACCATCCCACACGTCGTTGAGTGACGATTGTTTTGAAAAAAATCCCTAATCCAATTTCTCATATGATCAGTAAAAGTGTTATCCAGGAGAAGCTTCCTATCAAAAGTAAACATCCTTGAAGTAGTATTAATACCAAGTGCGGGAATATCCAACACCACTGGAGCATGGTCAGAAGTAATTCTAGGAAGGACTTGTATCTGAGCTCCTGTGACTAATAGAGGGGATATAAAAAAATAATCAAGCCGTACTAATTTACGATGTGGGTGAGAATAAAATGTATGCCCTGAATCTGGCACATGAAGCATACCCCAAACATCTATCAAACCATGATCAGAAAGTAAATGATATAATGCTTTAAAAACCTTTGGTTTCCTACCTTTATAGCTATGAATACCTAATTGTAATTCCCTTCCTACCAAATTAATATTGAAATCCCCACATAGCACAAGTGGGGTGGGCCATGTAGCAAGCTCGAGATTTAAATACTCAAGAACTGGGGCCTCATCAAAATTAGAGCCATATACTGGACACAGCGTGAATTTAGAACCCCCCAAGACACATTCCAAAATAGCCCACCGACCATGGCTATCTACTAAGGTGCGTCCAGATGTTTGTATATTAGATTTGGCTAACACCGCCACCCCACGAGTCGTTGTTGTTTGCTGTGAGGCTGCTAAGACTGCATACCCCAATTCCGATAGCATTTTACGCTTTCCCCATGGTATATGCGTCTCTTGTAGACATACTATATCAGGTTGAATCATACGAAGTTCTGCAGCCACTCTTTGTCTCTTATTATAGTTATTTAGCCCACAGACATTCAAAGAACAGATTCTAAGCCCTAACTTAGCCATTGGATAAACATGGGTGCTATCCCTTTCTCAGTTCTCATACGAAAAAGCCTGAACTTTCTAGATTTCACCAACTTAACGATACTGTGGATTAATTTCCTACCTTTACCTCCACTCTCCCACCCCACCCTACCCCTGACCACCCACCCACATCCCCCGCCACCCGGCCCTCCATCCCCATCCCCCACCCTTCAAAAGGGCAATAGGACCCAAGGTCCCTGTGATGACAAGCTCCCGCTACCCGAGTGGCCCCCCCACCACACTAATATACCACCCTGTGCATAGGAAGACACATCAATTTGAAAGAAAAATACTCAACATAGCACAAAAATATTGCATTTGCCATGAATACACTTTTTTATTTTTTTTATTTTATTTTTTTAATTCTTTTTATTGAACATAGAAACAAGCTTCAGGTCGTCATCAATTACATGTTAGTAATACAGGATAAACATTACTACAGGCGTCCCAGAACATGGCAAATATCTTTTACACTTACTCGCTGATATTATCCGTGCAATCTATGGACAAAGAAACATCTCGCCTCTTGGCAATTGCAAGCGTACCCCCTATGGCATTGTCCACTGGCCTCTATATTTCGCCCACGCCCCCCATATCTTTTCACCTTTACGTGGGCAGCCCCGACTCTGGTATATCACCCGTTCCGCACCCTGACACCAATCCAGATCTTTTTTCCAGGCTGCCAGTGTGGGGGTCGTTGCTGCCCCCCATGCCTGAGCGATGTTTCTCTTGGCCACCCCCCCGCCAAGGTCAACCAAGTCTTAGCCCATTGTGGCCAGGTCGTATCTCCCGTGACTCCCAGGATATGCCACCTCGGCTCTAGCGGGACATCCTCTCCCACCACCTCCGTCATCACTCGGGTAATACCCTCCCAGTATCTTTGGATTTTGGGGCAGGCCCACAAGATATGAAAGAAGGACCCAGATTTGCCACAGCCCCGAACACACTTATCTGTTGTACATTTACCCATGCATACGTAAACCATGCGTGAGGCATATGATCTGTGGAGAATATGGAGCTGGACAAGCCTAAAGCGTGCCCGAATGGCTATTTCTCTGGGGCTCGGGTAAAGCTTTGGCCCAGTCATCGTCCTCGAGCAGGCCCACGTCCGACTCCCAGGCCTCACGTAGAGGGCCCAAGCAGTCTGGGGAGTTATTCACAAGCTTCTTATACATGAGACATATGGCCTTGTCAATCATGGGATCTAGAAGGAGGCGGTCCTCCAGTGGCGAATACTCCGGTATCAGAGTGCCCTCCTTCAAATGATGGTGAAGTGTGATTCTAAGCTGTCGGTATCGGAGGAACTCTCCCCCCCCCCCCCATTTGGAACTCCTCCCTCAAGGTGTCAAAATCTATCATTTAGCCTCTCTTCCAGACATCTCCCAATAAATCAATCCCAATAAGGCTCCACTTACGAAAGCCCTTTAGTCGCCGCAGCTCGCCCAAGCAGTCTCCATCCCATAGAGGGGTCTGTTCCGTGAGCTTAGCCTCCCACCCGGTCATTTTATTCGCCTTGTGCCATACTTCAATAACTGTGCGGGTGTGTACCGGAAGAAGTGGGTTACTTCTACGTTTCCGATACAGTTCCATCCGATAGTTACCATCGACCATTGCTAGCCGGTCCACTCTGTACGCCGGCTCCTCAAGCGGCGAGAAGGCCCAACCATTAATGTTAATGAGTTGGGAGGCCCAGTAATATTGTCTAATATTAGGAACGGCCAAGCCCCCATCATATATCCCTCGCTGGAGTTTCTTGAGCGCAATCCTAGGGCTGCCACCCCCCCACAGCAACGTGCGTTGTTCGGATTCAACAGAGCGGAAGAATGTCTCCGGTATCCGAAATGATGTATTTTGAACCACATACAATAGTCGGGGGAGGGCCATCATTTTGAAGAGAACCGCTCTGCCCGCCAGGGAAACAGGCAGTCCTCTCCAGTGAGTAGCATCATCCCGAAGACGATCTAGTTGTGCCTGGATATTTAGACGCATGAACTCATTCTCCGAGTGTGTTATCCATATGCCCAAGTATTTGAACGTCTCTTTCTGTACCAGCTCGGAGCATACAGATGTCAAGGGAGGGAGCTCTCCCGCTAACGTAAACACTAGGGATTTGTCCCAATTAACACAGTATCCAGAGTATGTTCCGAACAATTGTATGATATGGATAAGCCGGTGGAACCTTTGTCGCGGTCTGTGGGCGTACAGTAGGATATCGTCGGCGTATAATGATATGCGCTCTTCCCAGCCTCCCCCGAGATCAATTCCTCTGACCAATGGATCCCACCGTATCCATACCGCTAACGGTTCCAATGCCAACGCGAATAGCATCGGTGACAGCGGGCAACCCTGCCTCGTGCCCCGATGCAGCTTAAAGGCTCGGGAAATAGTCCCATTGACTCGAACTCGCGCCATTGGGGTGGTGTATAAGAGGCGTATCCACTGTTGCAGCTTTGGACCCATCCCGATTTTATCCAGGACAGCGAACAAGTATGTCCATTCGATACTGTCGAATGCCATCTTGGCGTCGAGTGACAGGAGGGCGGCAGGCCTATCTCGATTGCCTTGAGTCATCTGCATAACGCCATAGAGACGTCTTAAATTAAGCCTGGTATTCCTATGCGGCATAAAGCTGGATTGGTCTGGGTGAATGAGGGATTGAATAACCGAGCTCAAACGAGTCGCAACGATCTTGGCTAGCACTTTGGCTTCAAAGTTCAAAAGGGAGATAGGTCTGTAGGAACTACAGAGGTCAGGAGGTTTACCTTTTTTCAGGATGACTACAATGGTCGCCATCCTCAGATCCTCTGGGAGTAGCCCTTCGTCCCTTGCGCCAAGAAACATATTAAGCATATGTGGAGCCAATTTACTCGCCACGCATTTGTACAGTTCAGTGGGGAGTCCATTTGGGCCTGCCGCTTTCCCGGACTGTAAGTCGCGTATGGCGTTTTCTTCTTCCTCTACGGTAAAGTCCGAGTCAAGCGCCTCTCTGTCCTCTTTCTCAAGCGTTTGCAGAGCCATATCTTTGAGTAAATCATATGACTCTGCCTCCCCCCGCGTGGTCTGTGATTGATATATGTTCTCGTAATAGTCAGCAAAGACATCCGCTAATTCTGCACCTGTACCACCCTGTGAGCCATGCTCAGTTCTAATTGTGGATACCCAGTTGTGACTCCTATCCTTCTTTTCAAGCCAGGCAATTAGTTTGTTAGCTTTACCTCCCAGGTCATAGATCTTTCTCTGTGTGGCTAGTGCATGTGTGTGCGTAGCGTTTTCCTACTAGATCTTTAAGTTCTTTGTACTTGAGCTTAAGTATGTGTTTGCCCCCGTTTTCCCCTCCTGATGCAGAGCTCAGTGCCAGCTCAAGAGCCCATATCTCACGCTCCAAAGAATCACATTGGGCGCGTTTTTCTTTGCGCTTGGCGCCACTCGTCGCTTGCACAAAGTCCCTGGCTACCACCTTATATGCCTCCCAGAGAATACAATCGGAACGCACCGAGCCCACATTCTCGGTAAAATATTGATCGGTGCGCTCCTCAAACAAGTCCTTGAATTCCCGGTCTCTAAATAGGAAGGGGTCTAGCCTCGGTGGGAGAGACCAATCTCGCCTGGGTCCACACAGCTGAACCTCTACTGGCGAATGATCCGATATTCCGCCTGCCTTGTGGCACCCCCCCCCCCCGGAAAAGTCCCACCGATAGCGTGTGTGTGAAAATATAGTCGAGACGGGATCCGCAGCCATGGGCTGCGGAGATATGCATAAAGTGTCTCAGGGTGGGGTTGTGGCATCTCCAAATATCCGTCAGTCCCATAGCTCTTGCGAATGTGTGCAGATGTCGGGATTCTCGGGTCCCGGTGGGGCCTGCATCCCTATCCACGTCAGGGTACATTGCATCGTTCATGTCCCCCCCCAAAATCAGGGTCCCCTGCGGTAGATCGAGCAAAAGCTTACTAAGGTCAGGGAGTGTAATCCCATGTAGGCGTGGGGGGATGTAGACCGAGCAGATATTCAACACTTGACCCTCCCATTTCCCAGACAGGGCCACGAACCGACCCAAGTGATCACTCCAGGTGTGATGTACAACAAAGGGTACTGTGTTTTTAATGAGTATGGCTGTGCCCCTAGAGGATGTGGTAAAGCCGGCGTGTGCCCGAAGTGTGTATCCAAAACGTTTAAGTGCCAAGTAATTCGTGCCCCGGAGATGCATCTCTTGTAGGAGTACTATGTCCAGGGAGTGCCTACGGAGGTATTGTAAAACCATAGTGCGTTTTATCTTGTCCCCCAGCCCATTCACATTCCAAGAGAGAATTGTCAATTTACCAGTCAGATGTGCCGCCATTTGGGAACCATAGGCGTTACCTCCCTCCTCCCGCCCGACCCCCGAGCGGGATCCCCCCTCCCTCGGATAACATGTAAAATGTAAGAACGCGGGTCGCAGCCCGCTATTGACGGAGCATTGTGTCTGAAGCATAAACAATCAAACAAAAACCGAAAAACAAAAAAAACAAAGCCCCCCCTCCCTGCCACCCTGCTTTGTAGGCCTGAAACTACCCACATCCCCAACAGCAGAGCGCCTGTCGCCCTAAAGAACAAGAAAGTGTCAAAGGGCTGCCTGGCACCACCACCCAAGAGCGCCCCCCCCCCAGGCCCACAAGCCCACCCCAACACAGTTAGGACAGCTGGGATACATACAGCCCTGACCCTACCAGCCGTGTACCGGGCTTCAATGCAATTGAGTATCGACAGCAGCATTCCCCCATGACTGTAAAGGAGATATCTATACCTGGAGTCCAGCTCTACCCATGTAACAAACGATTGAGAGGAGTTCAGTCCATCATTTTCCTGGGTATCTTGCTTCACTCATGGGACTCCTGGACCGGGAGCTCCTGGATCTGGAGTCCGACCTCGTCCCTTCTTTGCGTCGGTCTGGGGATTCAAGATTGCGGTAGCGACTCCCACGCCAATTCGTCTCCTCCCTCCGTCGATGAGCCAGGGGAGGACACCCATCCAGCCACTGTTGGACCTCTACAGGCGATGTGAAGAGCCAGGATTTATCGCCCTCTATGACCTTGAGCTTTGCTGGGAAGAACATCATATATTTGATCCCTTTCTCCCTGAGGGCCCGTTTGACCCCATCGAATGTGCGCCTCTCCTGTTGCACTTTTAGGGTGAAGTCCGGGAAGAACCGCACTGTTGCATTTTCGTATGGGAGGTCGCCTCTCACTCTGGCAGTTTGCAAAATTGCATCCCGATCACGAAAGTTCAGTATGCGCACAATGATCGTGCGTGGGGGGGCCCCCGGTTTCGGAGCTCTGTGTGCCCTTTCAACAGAAAACAGAGGGGACAACCTCTAGGGCTTGAGGTGGTTTATGATAAGATCTTCAATGAAGAGGTCCATGCTGGGCCCCTCCGCTCCCTCAGGCACTCCCACCATGCGGATGTTATTGCGGCGGGCCCTCCCTTCCTGATCATCCAGCTGTAGAGCCATCAGTTTATGTTGGTGTGTCAATTTCTGCACGCGTTCCTCCAGTTTGCACGCTGCAGATTGAAGCTCCCCTATACTCTCCTCGGTCGCTGTAACCCTCTCAGAGGTTTTTCGCATGTCCGCTCTCATGAGGTTCATTTCTATTGTGACCTTATCGATTTTGGTTTCCAAGTTCGTGCCCACAGATTGGATCGCCGCCATAATTGAGCTAAGTGAGGGTTCATCTCCGGCCGGTGCGTCAACGAGCGCCCCCTCATCGGAGTGTTGGTGCCGCGGGACAGTGTATTTGTCCAGTTTGTTCGTTTGTGACGCAGCTGGGGCCCCTTTTGGTTTCATCATGGCGTCGTCCACTTCGGATGGGGACGCTGCCCAGTCTCCCACACGTCACCACTCCTGCTTGGCGCTATCTTCCAGGGACCCCGGGCCCACAGACTGAGGATGTGATCCCTCTCCCTGCGTATGGCACCCCACAATCTGTCTGCAGTGCTCCCAGTCCGGACGTCGCAGGGGGCGCACCAACGGAGTCCAACCACTCCGGACTATCACTCTGATGGGCAATTGCGGCTGTCCAGCCTACACAGGATCTACAGCGCCCCCAGCAGGGAGTACCCCGGTTAATCTCTGTCGAGGCCGCAACTGGCTAGGGGAACCACAGGGATGTCAGCATTTCTCCGCTGGCCAGGCATGTAGGGTCCCCCCCGGCTACTACGCGATGGCCCACCTTGGTAGCAGTTTGTTGCTGACATCGCGGTACACAAGCTATGCACCTCCAGACAACAGCGTCCCAGGCCGGGGGCCCTCTGCCAATTCCAGGCCACTCTCAATAGCTCAGGGGCCCCCGCAGATCAAGGCCAATATCGCATGCACGGGCCAGGGGAAACGGACCTGCAGCCCCTGACCCTTTAGCAGTATTGAGTAGGGAGGGGTGCCGGCAGTATATGCTCCCCGGTACCTTACTGGGCTGGCACCATCCATCCGGCGACTCCGACACTGGTCCACCGGCGTCGCTCAGCAATCATTTGCGGGAGGGAAGTCTGCCGTTTTCAGGCCACGGAGACATGCCGGAGACAGGATTTGGGCAGCGCCACACTCGGGACCCCACAGCGCCGTCATCGTGATAAGGTCGCAGGCACAGGCCGCAGACGCCGGAGCTTGATTTGCGCGGCTCCCGGGCACCGCGTCCTGCGTGCAGGTTGGCAAACAACGCGACTCCGCCCCCTATCCGGCCGGGGTACGTCGCAAGGCTCGAGGAAGGTCCGTCTCCCCCGCGGTCAGGATTCCACACCAACGTGGGCTCAAGACGCCACCCCCGGACTCCAGATTACCCCGGGAAGGAAGCGCTGGTCGAATCCACCCCACAGCTGCAGGATAATAGCCGGATATCACGGGCTTTATCGCAGGCCCAGGCGGAGCAGCAGAGTTACGCCGCCATCACGGCCGATGCCAAGCCACCTTTCTCCATGAATACACTTTTTATACATATAAGCACACCCCGAAATGCGCACTGAGACTAAGACAAAGAAAGAAGGAAGAGGTGTGCCAGCTGAAACTGCGTACCCCACACATAAATGCAAATCCTAAATAAAGGCAGCACAAGTGCAGACTATGGGCATCTTAATACATCTTAATACAACCCATATCCCACCGCCACACCCAAGCCTCAAGCCACTCTTTTTCACAATTAACATTACAAAGACTGTAAGCACTCTTTGGCTTGGACCTCAGATGTAAAAAATCTAATACGATCTTTATACAGCACTTTTAATTTCGCTGGATTAAGTAGAAAAGCTTGTGCCCCTTTGGCGTGAAAAGGTGAAATAAGCTGGCGAAGCTGCCAGCGCTTTTCTACAGTGTGATGACAGAAATCAGGGCGAACGAAAAATTCCACCCCTTTCCCAGCCCTCTTTCTGTCAGGGCGGGCCAACTCATACACGGCTTCCCGTGCAAGAAAGTTATTAAGGGATATTAATATCGCTCTAGGTCTAGCTACTGCTTGACCAGATCCAGGCCGGGTAGAGAACGGGAAGCGATGTGCCCTCTGCACCTCTCTCTGCCAATCCCACTGTGTGAGATCAGGGAAGGCCTCGGTAAACAGGTCAATAATAAACTTGCGGGGGTCTTGACCTTCCATGCCCTCAGGAATCTGCAGGATTCTGAGATTGTTCCTACGAGAGCAATTTTCTAAATTGGCCAGCTTCCACTGAGTATCGTCCTTTAGGGAGCGCAGGGTCTCGGTCATAGCCTTCTGTGAAGCCAGTTCATCTTCTAAGCAGGAAATCCGAGCTTCAGCTTCGTTAAACCTGGTTGTAAATTCCGTGCAGGTTTTAGCTATACGTCGCACTGAGTTCTGCAATTTGTGGCATGAAGTTTGCACTCTCTGACTCTCCACCCGTGTCTCCTCCCTATGAGTCATTATAGTTTGATAAATCAAGGCCAGTGAGACTTCTTCGGATGGACATAGTGTATTTTCTATGACCGCCTCGGTGCCAGTACTGATCTCAGTTGTGAAGGAGTAATCCCACTGTAAAGCGTTGCTGTTATCCACCTGTTTAGCTCCTTCTCTAGCATCTGGGTTCCTTCGCACTGTCCAGGAACTGTCATCAGGTGTATCCCCTCCTGTATCCTCCGGGTGTGTGCTACTGAGGTCGCTGCCACCGGCCCCATAAGCATCAGTCTTCACATGAGACTTCAAACTTGATTCTAGGTCATCACTGGAAGAGTCTGAATGATCCGACAGGGAAAAAAAATAATCACCAGAGTCTATTTCCTTCGTGTACGTATTTGTACTTTGTACATCCTTCTTCATGCCAGTACTAGAATTTTCAATGTTTGACGTTTGGGCTACTTCCAATGAATCTACACTTGGCGCTCCTTCAGGAGTAGAAATGCTACATGCATTAATGTGCTGGCAGCCCCCCCTTGCGGTAGCATCAATCAGTGAAGTTGCCCCGGATAATGATATTACTGTTGCTCCCAGGTCACCATGGCCTATATTCGTATGGACAGTAACAGAGTCTTCACCCCAGCACAGTGCCCCACTTCAGAGTTAGAGACCTTCACGCCACCTGTCCCCTGCAAAGGAACCTCAGATTGAGGGGAGTGTATAGTTTTCTTCCTTTCCTTTGCCCCGGAGAATAAAAGAGGAATAGTGCGCTTACCCATGACGTCCTTGACCAATTTCTCGCATGGTAAAACTGTATCCACTTTAACAGTTTTACTACCCACACACGCACTGGCCGAGTTCCTGCTGTTCACCGCTCCAGCTCCTGCTCCAGCCCCAGCGCCAGCCGGATCAATCAGAGGGCGAGCCCTCCCTTTCCCAGACTTGGGAGGCATTGTCACGACCGTGTAACCCTCCCCTCGTCGGCCGCTGTAGAGTGTAGCTGCCGCAGTAGCAAAGAACCTCCAACGCCAATGTGCGCTCCAGTAACTTTTCTGAAGCCGCCGTAGCCCCGCTGATAGGACCGTAGCCGCGATACCAAACATGCCGCGAGGGCAAGGACCTCCAGCAGATAAGCCTCCGTGAGTTTTACGGTCTCCCGTTCGTAACGCTTTTCGCTGCCTCAGCGTCCTCAGCTTTGTCCTCCCTCCTCCTTCCTCGTAACAGCATTAGGCTCAATCGGGTATAGATATGGGAAGCTTGAAAAGCAGCGAGCCCGCCACCGCGATCTTAACACTTTTTGTTTCCTTATTGTTGCGCCTTAACTTCTTTTCTCCTTCATCATGGCATTATCCAATAAGTGTGAGTGCGGGGAGCCCGGGTGCAGCCAGCTCACACGTCCGAGCTCACGGACGCCATCTTGCCCCCAAGTTGACTGCTGTGTTTATTTAAGCGAGAAAGAGAATGTATAATTTGAAACCTCCAGTGTCATAGAATTAAAGGCAAAGCCATAAAAGACAGAGAGCGAACGCCCGGATCTCCCATTGGCACCGGTAAATCAGTGTTGAGGCTTGCAAGGGGACTCCTTGTGAGCAGATCAGAGCTGAAAGACCAGCACTGGGGCAAGGAATACCCCTTTTAGAAACTTTTTTTGTAAATGGCATTAAACCGGTCACAGTCAATGCCTTTATTTATTTGGGTAGCGTTTTTGTTGAAGCTGACTCTTTGTTCCACTTTTTTGCAAGCTTTCAAGGTACAATATGCACAGTCTGTGGGCTGGCTATCCTTAAAAATTTGCTTCCAAGCTGTTAAATATATGTTGGAGATTTGTCGAAGCAGATGCCTTTCTATGGTACTGCATGGTGCAAGGCTATAGGGATTTGCTGACATCACTTTGTTGCAGATTTGGTATAATCATTTTTATAAGAAACTATTAGGTCTTCCCTGTAGCACTTCTAACTACGCTTGTGTCAAGGATTTAGTATGTCCTGCAACGAAGATAAGATCAGACTGGCCCCAATTCTGCATTGGCTCTCAGCTTGGTCCAGTCCAGCCACTTGTTTCAATAGTAATGTTATTGTAGCTTGTTTGAGTTGGATAATTCCTATAACATACCCTGGCTTACTTATATAAAAAAACTAAGGGCTGACTTGAATAGGTCAGATTTTTTCTCAAACCCTGGAAGATCATTAGTAAGGAGACGTTCTGCATGAAGAAAGCCTCCTTAGACTGAAAATGGAACAAGAGGAAGCCAAGAGGGCCGAGGTCACAAATTGTATTCTGTTTAAGACATCACTAGACATGGGTTCCATTTAACAATAATCTCCTCTAACTATGACAGATGGCTGTTATCCAAATTTAGACTGGGCTTAAATTGCAACATGTTGTGTTTTCCTAAGGGCTGGAGTAAGCTCCTTAAGGACAAACCCTGCTCCTGTGATGATTGTTCATCATGAAATGTACTGAACTTCTTTTTTTATGGGATTTTTTATAGCAAAGTCACACTTGTATAGGTTTTCTTCCAGCTGCACTGATTTTTCTCTTGAGTGTGACACAATGTGTGCAGTGCTAGACCAGTGTGGATCACATAAGTTTTGCAAATGAGTTTTTACTGTTACTATAATATGATGTGCGTACTATTTTTCAGCCTTGAAAAAGCCCTAGGCTTGCATGCCATAAAGAGTGAAACAAGTGTTGGCTGTCTGGATATCTTCATGTGCAATAAACAAACAGCTTATTTTTATTGTGTATTTATCATTGAAATTGTCATTTCTTTGTATAAGTGTGGTAAAAGTGATTAAGAAAGGAGAAAAAATCCTTGTGTAAAATCTCTTAACTTGGAAGTGTGCAGAGTAAAACGACAATGGCGTAGAGACAGTGATTTAAATAAAAGAATGGACTATAACAACATGGCTTCCACCTCTAAACTTAAAAACCAGTAAGCCAAGATAAGCTACTTCTCTTATCGTTCCTCTTGAGCTTCTACCTTGTCAAAACAATGATTCATAATGTGTTCAAATTACAATCTCCTTCAGCTTTCTCAGCTGCCTAACAACACTCCATATTGTGATAGTCTTGCTTAGTTCTTCTTTGTCAAGATAAAACTATTAGGTGACATCATCTAGGCAGAACAGAATCCTACACCTGATACTTTCCCTGTAACAACTCACTGCATTCAAACTGGAACTCTTTCACACCAATTGATGGAGCTTAGTAAGATGCCAGTGCTGTAAGCTGTCTTCAAACCGGCATATGCCCCACTAAAGTCTTGACACTTCTTTTTTCTTAAAACTCAACTGCTGGACTTGTTTAACTGTTCTTTAGGACATGATATTTTACCCATGGGGTAGAAAACTGCAATTGTGACATTTCTTTTTTTTAAATTCACCCTTGTCTCTCAAAAAACAACTTTCGGCCAATATTCCTTCTACCATTATTTGGAAAACATTTTAAAATAGTTTGAGCAATTTAGCAAAGACAATTATTTGAATACCTTCACTTTCCCCTGAGCGTGTATATATCTATTCTTACTAAGCCACGATTTTCTCAGAGAAAAACGATACACGCGGCCCAAGACATAGTCCTGGACAAACATAATGGTTACTCTTTAAGATGGAAGAACATAGAGCCCATTGATTTCACTGAGAAAATTGTAAAGTGTAGTTATGAATCCTTTGAAGCCTGCTTAGATGAGTCAACAAAACATGATGAAATTATGGACTCCTATGCTCAGATTACGGAAACAATAAGAAATACATTAAGGGTTGGGTGTAAAAGCCACGGTAGGAATCCAGGCTGGTTTAACCAAAAATGTACAAAAGCCTACTCAAATCTAAAAACGCTCTACACAAAACTAAGAGGGACGTTAAAGAAATTAGAGCGTGTAGGAGGGACTATAAGCTTGCCCTACAATTACGTAAAACTGAATTAAAAGATAAAGCCTGGGTTGACCTACATGAGGCCACTAAAAATAAGGATAGTGCAGCCTTTTGGCGGGTGGTGAAAGCTCAATTTTTTGAAATCTACGATATTCCAAGCATAGATACTGTCATTGAGGAAGGACTCTGGGTAGAACATTTTTCGAGCATGTATAGACAGGTAGAGGACGTAGATGGCAAGGATCCTAGTGACGAAACACAAGTTCCTATGCCAACATTAAGCTACCCTATAGCTCTAACTTTCACTCTAGAGGAGGTACTCCTTGCAATCAATGCCAGCAAGGGTGGCAAGGCACCAGGCCCAGATGGGGTTCCCATAGATCTTTTTAAGTATAACACCGATCTATGGGGCCCACTCTTAACGCAAGTCTTAGCAGCTTGCTGTGCAACCGGTTTTATTAAAACATGGTCTGAGTCTGTAGTGGTACTTATTTTTAAAAAGGGCGACAGGCAAAATCCAGCTTGCTATCGCCCCATTTCGTTGCTCGATTCTCTTGCTAAGGTGGCAGGGCGCATTGTACTTAACAGACTGCACGAATGGGTGGAGGACAATGATGTTCTATCAGATCTGCAATTTGGATTTAGGAAAGGACTGGGCACATTAGAGCAAGGCCTAAATCTCACTCTTCTGATGGGTAAATACACAAGATCAAGGAAGGGCCAATTATATCTGGCTTTTGTAGACCTCACGGCCGCCTTCGACTGTGTTATCCATGAGAAACTAAAGAACACATTAGTAAGCATGGGGGTGGATGCACCATTAATTCAATTTCTGAGGCAGCTGTATAGCAACGCAACCGCCAGAGTCCAGCATGGGCTCAATGGGGAGTGTACGGAGCCCTTCAGAGTGGAGAGGGCGGTTAGGCAGGGTTGCGTTCTGGCTCCTTTTCTTTTCACATTATATACTAATGGATTAGAGCAGACAATGCTTGAGAAGTGTCGCGATTTACCACAGATAGCCAGCTGCCCCCTGCCTGCCCTCCTCTATGCGGATGATGCCGTGATAATGGCACGCACCCCGTTGGGCCTACAACGGGCCCTTGACACCTATAATGACTACATGAAAAATCTGGGCCTAAGAGTGAATACCACCAAAACTTTTATAATGGGCTGTGGGAAAGGCAGTGTGAAGAGTAGTGCTATCTACCTTGATAAAAAAAAAGTAGCTAAGACCACTACATATCCCTACCTAGGAATTTTATTCGATTCGAACGGGTCTTGGAGCGAAGCCATCAAAACTAGGAACCTGCACTTTATGCGGGCAACATCAGCCTTGGTAAACTTCTCCAAGAAACTAGGGAAAAGACCCCCAGCTGAATTGCTACACATTTACAATGCGAAATGTGTTAGCACTGCTACATATGGCACCAGGATATGGGGTTACTGTGAGGTAAACTCCATTCAAAAGACAGAGAACGCCTTTTTAAGATTTTTGTTGGCAGTTCCACGCAGCACCTCGACCTATATCTGTCATTCAGAACTGGGAGTTATGTACATAGCAGATTTAATAAAAGTACAACCGGTCCTCCTTTGGCACCGCATCTGGTCCTCTACTAATACTGCTTTTAATCGTGAGGTCCTAAGAGATTGCCTTAAACTAGATCATGCACTTGAAATCCGCTGGTTGAGATATATAAAAGATTTTATGAATGATATGGGGCAACCAGGCTATTTCGAAGAACCCCTTTCTATGGGCTCTATCTCTAGAAAAGTTTTTTTAAAGTTCTGCATGGCCCATCTGGAGGCGATTAGATTTGCTGGGGAAGCCCCACGTTCAACGGTACTCTCACATCAAATGCTGCTAAGTACCTATGGCATTCAGCCTTATCTAACCGACATACCAAGCGGGTACGATAGACTAGTTTTGACCCGCCTTAGACTGAGCACTTTCCATTGTTTGGTAAGTTTTCCATCAACAAACGATTGGTCTAAAATATTGTGCCTGTGCCTGTGCCCGTGCGATGAGGTGTCCCAGCAATCTACTATGCACGTAGTTCTATTCTGCAAATTTTACATTGCAAATAGAAGAAGATGGATTATACCCATTTTAAAACTATGGGGCTTGAAGCAATGCTGTCCAGCTTTTATTGCACTGCAGGTTTTAGACAATTAATGTTTTATAAGAGACATAGCCTCATTTTTAAAAAGTATAATCAAGTGTAGGAAAATAATTTTAATGACATAATATAAAATGATAGAATGCAGCATTATTTCTTTTTAGTCTTTATGTAATTTTGACTGACTAATGAATTAATTTAATATTGTGTTTAAATGTTATATTTATATCTGTAATACTATGTTTGCTTTTATGATTTTTTCCTCCAAAAATCGAATAAAGCTTGGTTTTGATTTGATTTGAATACTTTCAAAGTTGGATTATGGGCATGGCATATTAGAGAACTGGTGATCATATTGGCTTTGGATGACCTTCGACAGCTGATTGATTATGGGGTGTCAGGGCACTGGTATTTTTAGATCTGTCAGCAACCTCAATACCATAAATCCTTCCATCCTGAAAAAAACCCTAGATGAATTGGGGGTTCAGGCTGGGTGGCCAAGTCATAAAATGGATTACATCATTTAGATCTGACCATCAGCAGATGTCTAAGTTACTACCTTTTCATTCCACACCTAAGCAATTGAACTTTGGTGTGCCACAGGGGTCGTTTGTTTCCCCATTGGTTTTTAATCCACTCTCCTACAAAGCCCAGGAGTCAGTTCATACAATGTATGTGGAAGACACTCAAATCATATTTACCCAGTTAAATCAAGGTGCAAATTTGAACCTTCCACAAGATGGACAGACTTTGATTGACTGCCTAATTTTAACACACTACTGGATGTTTGATACATTCTTCAACATAAACTCTACCAAAACCGAGGTGCTGATAATACCTAAAATATCTCCTTTCTTGCTCCTGGCCTGCTGGTCTGAAAGTATTCTCTTCCACCGCCAACTAAGGTCCTATGCAATTAAAGCATACCTCTCAACACCAATCTATCATTTGAAATGCAAATGAAAACTGTTAGAGCAACTGCTGATTGGGTGGGTATCCAGGCAGAAAAACGGACATGACAAGTAGTGGAACAGATTAAGTTAATTCAAAAGGAAGTGTTTTAAAGCTTTCCTGAATTGATGAAACATTCCAATTGTTTTGATTAGGAGAGAGAGTCTGTTCTAGTGTTTGGCAGTCATCGAACTAAAGTTAAGGCCATCCTCTTTCACTTTATTAAAATGAGGGATAACCAGATTGAAAATTGAAGTTGAATGAAAGGGACAAGATATTTGTGGAATTTGGCTTGAAGATATTTAGGACTGGATCCAGATGTAACACAATAAGTAAGACAAAGATTCTTAAATAAAATCTGTTTATCAACAGGAAGCCAGTGAAGGAGACATCTGTAAGGAGTGACGTGTCTGTCAGTGTAAAACAAAAATTAGGTGAATTAGTAATGTTCAGAATTACTTGTAGTTTCATAATCAGTTTCTTGGTGGCTCCCTTGTAGAGACTTTTGCAGTAGTCAAGCCTGAAGATTATTAAAGCGTTAAAACGTTTGTGTTTTCAGCATTCTAAATGAAAGAGGAGGAATATTTGTTAATATTTTTAATAAAAGGAAACAAGCAGGTATGGCCCTTTTTACTTTAGGATAAAGCATCAGAGTCTTATCAATGTGAATACCCAGATTCTTTACTGTTGTACTAATGGTTAGAAGTATCCAGTGGTGGCTGCGACAAACAAAGGGCGGTGAGGCAGAGGTAGAGAACGTGGAAGGGGGAGCGCGGGGACGGGAAAAAAGCGTGGGGGGGTGTTAGAATATTAAAAAATGATAATAATAACTTACCGTAAGGTGCCAGCCGCCTCCTGCGTCGTGCTTCCTCTTCTCTCCCTCGTCCCAGCAGACACTGGAACCACCACGTCACAGACTCCCATCCAATCCCCACACTGCTCTCCTGCTAGGAGACAGTGCGGGGATTGGCCTGAGCGGGTTGAAAAGACGCTCTGCTCAGGCCAGGGAGTCTGTGGGGATTTCCTCAGCCCAGCTCTTCAATGCAGCCGGGCTGGAGAAACCTAAGTGTGCATGTATGTTTCGGTCGGCCTGAGACAGCCGGCCAAACAAATATGCGCACTTAGGGAGTGCACATAGCACTCCTCCTCCCATGCCCTTCTCCGCCCCTCCCTGCACAAGCTGGCTCAGAGCCGGCAAGTGTAAAATAAAACTATGCCAGAACATTGTTTTATTTTTTATTTGCTGGCTCTGAGCCAAGCAGTGGGGCAACGCTCCTCTGCGATTGCAGAGGAGCTGCCCCTGGAGATATCCCCCATCTCCACTGGCCACCAACTAGAGGACCATGCAGTCTTGAGTAACCCAATCATAAGCACCTCATTTTGTAAGAGTTAAGTTTAAGTGTGTTATTCTGCATTCACTTGGTCATGTATGTGAGATAACCTCTAAAATGTTCTTATTTGGAATCAATTGACCCAACTGAGTAGATGAACCAGCGTAACAACTATATGACCACATACATATCAAAGAGAGTGAGGCTCAAGGAAGAGCCCTGCAATACTCAGTGTATCGCTGATTTTATCTCAGAAATGGAGTATGCTTTTTTCACTCTGTGTCTATTTTGTAGACAGGATGTGAGCCAATCCAAAGCTAAGGCTCTGACACAAATCCATTGAAACATGGTGATTAGAACTTAATGGGAGATGTCAAAAGCAGCCGATAGAGGTATAAAATCAGGGCTGCACAGCCACCCTGGTCTACTGTCCAACGAAGCTGGTCTACGATTGTTATCAGGGCCGACTGTGCTGTGAGAGGCTCTTAAGCCTGAAAGCGAGAATAGAGTTGGGCTCCAATAATGGGGCGACTTTTGGCATGTTGCAGGAGCTCACTGCATGGTGCAGGATAAACATCTAAAATAAAGGTGAATGCTGTACCCTGCCACTCTACCTGGCTTGTCCTCACAGTGCTCAACCATAGCTGTGAGGACCAGGGAAGGGGGGCCTCCCTTAAACCTCGCCGCTTTGAGTCAAGGCTGCAAGGTCCATTAAAGAGGTGCCAGTAGCATGGCATTGGTGTAATGGGTCCTGGTGAAAGCAAGGTAAATGGGTCATTCCTTTGCCCCGTCCACTGAAAGTACAGTAATAAATTGGGTACACTGGGGCCATAACACCCCCGGCTCAAGTGCCACTACAATTGCTGCACTCTTGATAGCTAAATCACTGAGAAGGGCCTCATCACCTGGGCCTTATTGCCATGGTTCTGTGTTGCGAGGCCTAGGGTAGGTGCCCATCATTTAGACCTCACAGCACAGGATAATGACTGAGAGGTCCAGGGCAGGGGGGGCAGTGATGTAGCAAGGGGGGCATGGACCCTGGGGCAAGCAAGGTAAATTGCCCACACCCCATTGCTCACTGGCTGGACAGTAAAAAACAGCCATAATTTAGGTGCATTGGGCCTATAATCCCACAGGGCGATGGTGCAGGTGTACTTGTTACACTATTGATAATCCTGGCCCCCTGATATACCTAAAAAAAAAAGAGAGATTTTCACTTTTGATTTGTGTTTTTGTATCATTAGAGAAGTAATTTAGCTTTGGTAGACATTGTTGATCCGTGCCGAATTTTTCTGGACTACATTTTTAAAAGTGACGGATGAGTTGAAGTGATGGTGTAATATTTCAGGAACCATGAGACCTATAATATACTTCTTTTGGTGTCAAACATAGGTTTTGGGGGTCAGGTAGTCTTATAGAGACAGAAAATAACTCCTCAGAGCAACCTTCCGCCATTTTCTAAAATGGCGGCTATAATAGAGGAAGGAGAGACATATATAGAAATGAAACAAATAATAATGTTTTTTAATCCTTGTATGTATACACCAAACAATGTTTATGATCTGAAAATGTTTCGGATCGCTCGTGGTACGTTTGCAGAATGTTGAACATTTGAAAAGAGCATATTGACAGGGACATCTTTTTGTAGCACAGGTTTTGTACATGTACATGTAAGTTCTGTGGAGAGAGGTTTTAGAAATTTCGTAAGCTTTAACACCCCATTAATATCTTGCCAACCAAATTCACACAGATCCTTATTTACATATGCATGATCCAAAACATTTACACATCTTCTGATCAAGTAGAACACTCTTTTAATGTGTCCACGCACAGAATATGACGTTGGTGGAGGTCACTTATTGGGACTGATCTCTTGAACTCACTGTACCGAAGATCGTCAAATGTGTGACAGTCAGAACTCGTTTTCCACACGCGCACAAGGTATTTTTCTACGTCTTTAAAGTCACAATCTTCTTCTGTCTCAGCAAATCCATTTTGAAACTTCACAGGTTCAACAGTTAAAGCTCCAATCTTTTTTCCAATTTTGCACATAGTGTCATCACCCGTAAGAATATGTGCCTTGATAAGAACACTGGGCATCTCTGGGTCAAGTTTCTAGTGCAGAATATAAACCGGGATTAAGTGTCTTTTCTCGCCTGTTCCATAACGTATCCATATCTCTGACCATCCTTGACTTATGAACATGGCAAAAAATCTAAGTAGCACAATAATAACATATGTGTCATTTGACAGTACAATGACTTGATTGGACCATTTCAAACAGCTCTCTCAACATGAGGCACAACACGAATATCAGCTTCCTCTAACTTGCCGTTAAGTCATTGAACAATATCGCCTGTACCTTTTGAATATATCTCTGCAAGCAGCAACTCCTCATTAACAATCATTCTGCTTGCAATAATTGAAAATTCAATGTTCACTGAAGCATCAGCAATGTTTTGGCAAGTTAACTTCTCCAAGTTCATCTTGTTTGAAGTTGATAACCAGAATTTATCAAGTTGCACAGGTGTTGAATTTTTGATGCAGGCAAGGTCAATTATTCCACTTGTAGACATTCATCTGATTCTCTCATATTCTTTGACAGATAGTTCAAGATAACTGTCAAAGACAATGTGCAGTTCTTGCAAGGTGCACACTGACTTTGATATATGTAGAACAGTCAGAACAACCTCACCAAAGTTTTGCATGGATGAAATCTTGACCATTTGCAATTGTGATATATAGTCCACAACAACAGCAGTTTTCAATGAGGACACTTTTTCGAATTGAAATTCTTCAGGTGAAACGTTTTTTCGAGCTCTTGTACGAATTTGTGCTTCACTGATTTGGTTGAAGCATCTCCATCAAATAATGCATTTGTTGGAAGAAGATCATGCGACAAAATGGCCTTGATGAATTCACCCCTTTCTTTTGCTACATCCTTCTCTCTCTGTGCTTGCGAAAATTGTTTTTGGAAACCTGTTTTGCAGTGGTTAGTTGGACGAAACTCTTACTATGGCAATTAAAGCATGGAAGTTTAGCTTTAGTGATTATGTCAAACAGCTTTTTCTCTTTCAGTACAAATCTCTCCTGCTTCAGTTCTGCGTAGAGTTTCAATCCATGTTCCAGTGTAGAAGCCATCTTTCTTATGTGATACCAAATGCTGTAAGCTTCTAGGCCCCGTTAAGTTGACATAAAAATCACTGCACAAGATGCTTGTACCTTTCCTTGGCTTCAGAGAAATGGCTTTAGTAACGCAAGGCTTGCTCAAAACAGATACGTGACAAAGGAAGATGCTCGCTTAGACACAAACGTTTCAGCATATCCCTTTTCGCAATATTTCTGGTCATTGCTATTATGTTGCAATTATTAACTGGAAAAGTACCAGAACTGATATCTTACATTACAGTGGAAAGTCCCAGAAGCTGCCTACTTGGGACACGTGGTGGGCAACAGTATATTGCGGACCTTAAATGGTATAGCACAGCCTAAGCCTTTGCTAATTGGTCAAATGAACTATGCTTAATTTGTACTACGTATGTTATGATGCTGCATCCTTTGCGGTTTGGGCCTATAAAAGCTGTCAGAAACGTCACATCGTTGGACATTCAGTATCTATGCTGTTTGTCTCCGTGCCGCACGTACTTGCATTGTTTGTTGGTCTCCAATAAATTCTGCTATCTTCTGTGCTGACAGAGAACTGTATTTGTGGTATTATTTCTTATTATTATTATTTCAGATCCAACATTTGGTGTGAGAATGCGGCTCCAGGATCCCTGATGACTTCACAGGCTGGCTGCTGGACTCCAGCTTCCAACGGAGTTCGGAGACCTGAGGTTCGATAACTTTACATTTGTCTTTTCTCTCCTCCGCTCCCTTGGACGCTGAGGGACCGTCTGCCCGTAAGTTGACTTCGTCATATCTCTGGCTCCTGCTACTTCTCTCTCTCAGCACATTTGTATGGCCCTCATTTAACAGCTCTTCGACGCTCTTCTCTCTCCCTCTCCTCTGCACTTTTCTCATGCCAGGGACGGTTTGCCTGTGCCCTGGGCACGTATACATCTTATGCTTCCAGAGTCTCTGGGACATTCCGATGGCTGTCATTGCGGCCGTTCTTATCACTTTCTTCTGCGCCCTTTTCGTGGCTCTCATCATTTATTTTTCAGTCTGTCATCATTCTGCTGAGGACTGTACCTCTGTTTAACGTCAGCACTTGCTACATGGTGCCGACAGACTTTCTTCTCTTGCTCCGTGCGTGGCTCTTGACCTCTGACATTGCTGCAGTTCTCTGCCAAAATTCTCTAATATGTATTTTTGCTCTACGTTTTAGTATCTGGTCCGATACCCTCCCCACCTGGCCGGTGACAGCGTCCTTCCGCAAGTTCCCTGCACGCAGTGACTCCCTGGTGCTAAGCAGCACCTAGCTGATGGCGTACCAAGGAGGACGAACTACTGCACCCCTCTGTCTTGCCAGCAGAGAGTCCCCGGCTGATGGGGGTGGAGGACGTTCACAGCTGCTTCCCGTTGACTGGAGCTGAGGTCGGTACGCTTTGCGAGACTCAACATACACCGGTGAGTCTTGATTGAGGATTTTCCATCCTCCAGGTTGGGTTGTAGCAGGTAGCCCCTCGTTTTAGAGTTGTGGAAGTTTTGCTCCCCAGGTACAGGTGGTGGCGGTAGAAGCACCCTTGTGGCTGCACACAGTTCATGTGCAGGGACGATATCGTGGGATTTGTAGCTAGGTAGGCTGCTCCTTGAAGTTGCAACAAGTTTTCAGGTCGACGTATATTAGGTTTTAATGAGCTCAGATTCAGGTCCAGCTAACTCTCCACGCAACCGCTGGCCAAATCTATCGGCTTTCATGAATACAGGTTTGGGTGCAGCTAACCCACCCCAGCGCCGTTGGCTGCCTCCCCCTGGGCGCCCCAGGTGGGCCCCAGCTGTGCCTAGGGATTCTCCTAGGCACAAACAGGAGGGCGTGTCAGTTGTTCTATTGTCTGTAATTGTTGGTTTCACTGCATTTTTCTATTGTGTAATTGTCATGTGCCTCTCATACATTGTGGTTAAATACAGTTAGGATTGTAGGGTGTTTCCAGTACTTGTCAGGTTATTCTTTATTTGGGTATTGTGACGCTACGTGACTGACATTTGACGCTGCTATCTCCCTGACAACGAACTTAGCACCCCCAAAAATACTACTTATCACTGGACCAGATGTCCCTTCCTATTACCGCCCCCCTAAAATGAGCTGGCTGTCTGACTTATTAATAGTTGCTCTATACTGTACAATACCTCCTATTTGCATCTTGCTCCTTAGATCCTCTAAAATACCAATAATATTGTTCCTCTTACCTGTTACTCGTCTGGGATTAGTGTAATCACACTGCACATATTCACAGCACACAGACTCTCATTCAGCGCTGCCGCGCAGGGGCGCCAGAGTTTGCTTTTATGTTTCATGTGTTTGTCTGAACTGCACGAAGAGTTCACCACTTCATTTAAATGACTGGACCACTTGGCACCGTCCATAGGGTCTTCAATTCCGTCTAGCCGCCCCTCCTGCCCATTTAGGGAACAACGGGAGATTGCAAGGAGACGGAACTACTAATATTTCTTCTAAAATACTTTCCTGTCATCTTTTGTTTTGTCCATGGAGCGCCAGTAAAATGCTACAAAGCACCCAGGACATTTTCTCTTTCCTACTTGTGAATGCTTTGGTGAACTAGTACCGATTGCACTGTCTGTTTGCCTGATGAATGGCTTCCTCTGCTATCGCGAAAGCTGGAGCATGGCTGAAAAGCACATGATAACGTTTGTCCACCCATTGTGTTGTCTGTTTACAGTATAGCGCGACACCCCTCCCTCCATCTGTCTGGTATATCTGAACTATCGTCGCAAAGCAAAGAAGGTTAGCGCTTGCACTTCGTACACTCTCATCTCTCACCATGGGAAACCCTCTAAGTAAAAATAATTTAGACAACAGTCAGCCAGCTCCGCCAAAAGATTCACCAGCATACAATGTAGCCTTACGCCAAGGACTAAGTTCCATACTATTTATACATAAATGGCATGACCTGACAGCTAGAAGACCGGACTTACAATTTCCGTGTCACTGGACATACAACATAAACAAGTTGTCATATTTGAGGCAAATGCTGAAGTTAAAAGGAAAGAAGGTCAGGCCGGCCGAGTGGGAATCGTTTTTTCAGTGGGATTTGGTCCTGCGAGACATGCGCGCAACTAATGACGTGAAATCGAAGGTCCACAAGGAATTGTTAGACGTTAAGAACAGAATGCTAAATGAGATGGCAAAACAGAAGATAAACGAGAATTGGAGGAAAGTGCAAATGGATGTGGTGGGGGTATACCCATGCATTCCTGTTACAAAAGAAGAGCAAGGAAGTAAGGAGAGTGGGACAGAAGAGGACTCACTACTTGAGGACCTTTTGATGGGACGAATGAGAGGCGTACAACAAACTCCCGTTCCTAAAACAGACGATGACACTTCACCCTCCGCTCCCCCGCCACTACCCACTGCGCTAACTCACGAACAGCAGACAGCTGCTATAGCTTTAACACACAGGCTTCTCAACGAAGAGGCTACCAAAATAGACTTGGACACTGTCCAAGACATTGCCGTCTTACGACTAATGAGGACAGAAGCTGTCCACGCTGCCAACAAATATTCTGATAAGAAAAGACAGCTGCTGACTCAATGAGCACCCAGAGACATAATACCTCCAAAACTAATAGATCGCGCATGGCTACAACTGTTCGACGACAAGTCAACAGACGACCTTCTAACATTAAGCCAGTGTCAATACCTGGTATGGGACGCTTGTACATATACACTACAGATGGCCCATGACATTACAACAATAGAGCAGGCTCTAGAACGGGCTAATCAGCCCCCACCACCGGCCAGGCGAGACAGCATCAGTAAAACAATTAGTGCGCCTTCATCTACACACAGCTCACCAACAACGCAAAGGAAATTGCTGAATGCCAGACTTTCTTACACCAGATGGTGGAAGGAACGCTGCAAGTAGAGGCCTTCACAGAACATCAGAGCAGACAATACTTAGAAAAAGTACTGTCATTGGCACGAGCACAGTTAATGGAAAAAGGTCCCCAAGCACACAACGCATATGCCCAACAAGCAAAGAGCAAATGCCCAGATCCTACAGGTGTACCTCCACCACTACCTGCACAGTATGACTCGGACATAGCAAGGTTCAGCTTCACAGACTCGGAACTGCAAACATAAGATGAGAACAAAATAAAAGATACAATAAAATACGCAGTAGAAAAACTGCAACAGTGGAAGCAGCTGGTGCACACATTTGCAGTGTTAGACGTAGTCCAGACTCTCACCCCTTACACGGGGACACCAGCCTCCGCAGCAGCACCACCAACCCTCATTATACCCCTACTAGAGGTACCCCCCCACCAGGTAGTAAGGACAACGAATTGGCATATGTCCATGTCCCCTGGTCCAGGCAAGACATTATGTGCTTTACTAAAGACTTCCCAAAGCTCAGAGAGGAACCAAAGAAGTGGTACGCAGAGTTAGACAGAATGGTAGTGTTGGGAGGACTGTTATGGAGAGATTTTGACACCCTATTTAACATAATTGTGCCAAAGGACGTGTGGGAAGATTGTAAAAGGAAAGTGGAGTGGCCAAAGGGGGAGCCGCAGAGGGGTAAAGGAGGAGTACCAGGAGATGAGGTGGAACAGAAGTATGAAGAGGTAGTAAAATATTTAAAAGAGAAGATTCCGGAGGACAAGGTAGATTGGAATAAGATAACACATACAAAACAAGAAAAAGATGAGAGTGTCAACTCTTACTTTGACCGCCTTCTGCAAGTCTACCAGCAGAACAGCGGGCTAAAGAATCCAATGGGAGATGCTATGCCAGCATTTGTCACCACTTTTGTCCAAGGTCTGAGACCACCCATTAAAGCACATCTACAAACATCATTTGTTTGCTGGCAACAAGAACCCATAGAAAAGGTGCTGGCAGGAACCAGATACTGCTCTGATTATCAGTCCAATGCACAGACAATGGAGGCAGAAAAGATGAAGAAGGAAAAAGTAAGACTGATGGTAGCACATGAAAAAGTTTACACGAATCAGCAAGGCAGAGGCAGAGGCAGGGGGAGAGGGAGGGGTACCGGTAGACCACAGAATGGCAGGTCAGCCTCCCTACCCCCTCCAGGTACAGCTTGCTTCTACTGTAAGGACCCCAACCACTGGAAGGCAGATTGCCCAATAATAAAAAAGAAGAATGCGGAAAATAGGCCCACACAGAATAGGGGACAGGGCCAACAACAATACCAGCATAACACCCAGCGTACAGGGTATAGAGATAATGACCAGCAAGGATATATGTCAAATGACATGCCTCCAGCACATCAGGACTGGACAGGGAGGGACGGGTGGGCGCAGCAAGACAATGATTTCCCACCACCACCCCAAGATTTATTCTAGGGATGCCTGAAAGTGGAAGACTGCCTAATAGCTCCAGCAATAGCAGTGGATCAATCCGACCCATACGTAGAGGGAACAGTTTTGGGCAAAATAGTACCATTCTTGATTGACACAGGAGCTCAAAGATCAATGCTAAAGGCGTCTTTGATGCCTGAGGCACCACTTTCGGGAATACAGGTCACGGCAGTCGGAATGACAGGACAGCCAATAGATGAATATCTCACACAGCCACTGCAACTAGTCGTAGGCACCATAACTGCAAACCATCCGTTTATCCTTAGCAGATTCTGCCCCGTGAACTTACTAGGCAGAGACTTGCTCTGTAAATTACAATGCACCATACACTGCTCACCGACAGGGGTTTTTCTAGAAAGCAGGCCAAATGGTCTGATGTTGCAGGCTTTCATGACATGCACCGACCCCGGCATACCCTCAGAGCTGTGCAACTGTGTGCCACCTCAAGTCTGGGCTACCAGTGCTAATGATGTAGGACAGGTGCTAAATTATCCACCAGTACAGATCAAATTGAAGCCAGGAGCCCACCTCCCAAGAGTACCACAGTACAAGATTTCCAAGGAAGGGGAGGAGGGCATAGCACCAGTAATACAAGACCTTCTGAAGCAGGGAATAATAAAGGAGCTACGCTCTAGCCCATGCAACACACCAATACTCCCTGTAAAGAAAGCATCTAAAGGGCCGGATGGGGCCCCTGTGTAACGTTTCACCCAAGACCTGAGAGAATTGAACAAAATAGTGGTGCCATCCTTCCCAGTGGTTCCAAACCCAGCAACAATATTGTCCAATATCCCAGTAACAGCCACACACTTCACGGTGCTGGATCTGAGCTCCGCCTTCTTTACCATCCCGTTGCATCCAGACAGCCAGTCCTTCTTCCGTTTCTGTTTCCGGTCTAGGAGATTCACCTGGTGTCGTCTCCCACAAGGCTATACAGAGTCCCCCCCCATCTTCACAAATGCATTAAAGACAGATTTAGACTCCCTGGTACTAAAGGAAGGCTCCACACTTATCCAGTACATAGACGATTTACTACTGGCCTCACCGTCAAGGGATGCTTGTGCAAAGGACACCATTGCCGTTCTGTGCCATCTGGCACTGAAAGGTTACAAGGTTTCCCCAAAGAAATTACAGTTCTGCCTTACTGCGGTAAAATATTTAGGCCACGAACTGTCCGAAGGGACCAGAAAATTACTACCTGACAGAATATCCACCATCACCCATTTTCCCCGACCACGCACACAAAAAGAGGTCCGGGCTTTCCTGGGGGTGGCGGGATACTGTCGGCACTGGATCCCAAACTTCTCCCTGATTGCCAAGCCATTACAAGCACTAACACACAAAGAGGTCCCAGACATGGTACCTTGGTCACAGGACTGTGACCAGGCGTTCCACAAACTCAAAAGTGAACTCAGCGGAGCACCAGCGCTAGGCCTCCCAGATTACAGCAAAGACTTCCACTTGTTCTGCCATGAGAAGGGAGGTTGCTCATTGGGGGTGTTAAGTCAAAAGCACGGATCCTTCTACCGCCCAGTGGCATACTATTCTGCCACACTAGACCCAGTGGCCTCCGCGCTCCCGCCTTGCCTCCGAGCAGTGGCGGCAGCAGCACTGGCAGTAGAACAGTCTGAAAATATAGTGCTGGCACACACTATGGTTTTGCACGTTCCCCATGCAGTGGACACACTACTCACCTCCACTAAGACCCAGCACCTAACAAACGCACGCCTCACCAGGTATGAGCTGGGGTTATTAGCACCACACATTGTCATAAAGAGATGCACCACTTTGAACCCAGCATGCCTTTTGCCAACAGAGCATGATCTGGATGATTTTGACTCAGATGATGCGTTTCACGATTGTGCACTAGCTATAGACAGACATACAAAGGTGCGCCCAGACTTAAGAGACACACCACTTCCAGATGCCCAAGGGGATTAGTTTGTAGATGGGTCATGCCTGAGGGATGAAAAAGGGACATTGCAGGCCTCCTATGCAGTGGGCACCGCTGACAAACTACTGGAAGGGGAAAGGTTGACGGCTGCCAAAAGCGCACAGGCGGCCGAACTCGTGGCATTAACGAGGGCATGCACATTGGCTAAAGGAAAAAGAGCGAACATATACACAGACAGCCAGTATGCCTTCAGGGTGGTCCATGACTTCGGCCAGCTGTGGTCAATGAGAGGATTCCTCACATCAGCAGGCCAACAAATACAACACGCACAATTGATCAGTGACCTTCTCCAAGCATTGTTACTGCCATCAAAAGTGGCTATCATCAAAAGTGTAGCACACACTTCATCAAAAGACTGTGTCAAAAGGCAACGCATTTATTGATGGAGAAGCAAAGAGAATAGCGCTAACAGGCTGCCAGCTAGCAATGGTTCAAATAATAAATAACAGCGAGGACACTACTGCTAGCAGTGACTCACTACGTTTTGACCCTAGACACATTCAGGAAAGGGTTGAGGAACATGAAAAGGAGGAGTGGGTAAAAGGAGGGTGTGTGCAAACAAAGGAGGGGTTATGGACAGGGCCAAATGGAAAAATATGCCTGCCTTCATCAATGCTTCCCTCCATGGCACGCCTCTTCCATGGTCCTTCACATGTGGGCCGAGACGGCATGATCAGGTTATTTTCCCAATGTTGGTACAGCTGCAAGTTTCGTCAAATAGCAGAAAGACTTTGTAGGCAATGCACTGTTTGCGCACAGTATAATACTGGGAAGGGTACACCAACTGCACCTGGCCATTTCCCGCCGCCCCACGGACCCTTCGAAAGTCTCCAACTAGACTTCATTGACATGCCCCCCACCCAGAAGTACAAACATGTGTTGGTAATTGTGTGCATGTTCAGCAAGTGGACCGAGGCCTATCCTGTGTGATGGCTGATCTTGCGGCATGTCAGCTATCCCAACTAGTGCAAGGTCCTACACACTCCGCTGGTCATCTATTGCACCCAGTCTTTACTAATCTTGCCCTCCTGACTGTTCATCCTCCCTCCCCGATGTGCTGGTCGGATCACTATCTCATAACGATGACACTCCCTGGGGTTGTGCCCATGAGCAGGGTGTCTCAGAAGCGCACACTTAGGCGCCCTTGGCATAAACTTAATATCACGCAATCCCAAGACCACCTTTCCTCATCTATGCCCAGTTTTTCAGCTGACCCAGACTCTGCTGATAAATTGTTGTCGGACTGGATTTTTGGTGCCCTCAACTTTCTTATCCCAGCAAAATGGTCTAAAAGCCGTAGTACCAAATCAAGTCCCTCGTACAATGCCAAGCTTACTTCCATGCGCAAAAAGTGTAAAAGGCTGGAGAGAGCATGGAGAAGGAATTATGACCCCAACCTGAAGAGGCCCTATCAAACAGCGATCAAGCAATATCATAGGTCTATTCAGTTGGAACGGGCTACCTATTATGTGGAGGAGATTAAGAGCAGCGCGAATCCATCTAAAAGTATCTTCTCGATACTGAAAGAGATTAAATCATCGACTGCCCTGACTGCTACTTTGATATCATCAGACGAGCAATGCGACGCTCTAGCCTCCTTCTTTGTTGAGAAGGTAGAGAAGATCTATAAATCCTTCCCTCAGGTCACATCAGGTTCCGACCCCGTGTCTCGTCCTCCTACTTCATGCACCCTGACCACTCTTCCTGCCATCTCCCAAGAGAAGCTGTCCGTGCTATGTAGCAAAGTCAAGTCTGGTTCCCCAACTGATCCTCTTAAGCCGGCTTATTCGATGAAAATTTTATCTACGCTCATCCCTCCGTTGAGTACTGTGATTAACCTATCTCTGTCTACGGCTGCTGTACCGAGCACCTGGAAACATGCCAGGGTGGTCCCCCTGTTAAAAAAACCTAACCTGGATGCTGCTAAACCGGAGAATATCTGTCCCATCTCCCTCCAGCCATGGGTCTCTAAGATCTCCGAGGCCTACGTCAATACCATCTTGACGGGGTATCTGGAGGAAAATAACATACTAGACCCCTCTCAGAATGGTTTTCGTCCTGGGCACAGCACGGAATCTGCTCTTCTTGCTGTTACCGAACATCTGAGACGGGCTCTGGATGAGGGTCGTTCCTCGGCACTGATTTTGCTCGATCTCAGTGCCGCGTTCGACACGGTCTCCCACCAGATTCTGCTGAGGCGTCTGGAGGAGGTGGGTATAGTGGGCTCCGCCCTGGATTGGTTTGCCTCCTTTCTTTCTAAGCGGTCCTTCCAGGTAGCCGCCCCTCCCTTTGTCTCCAGAGTTTATGCCACCAAGCAGGGGGTGCCGCAGGGCGAGCCCTACCCTCTTTAACCTGTATGTTCAACCAGTGGCGACGGTGGCTAAGAACAGAGGGCTCACAGTAGTATTGTATGCAGACGATACTCAGTTGGTAGTCACACTCTCCGACGACATCACTCGGGACGCTTGTAAGTTCCGGAGCAATCTTGAGGCTGTCGCTGAGTGGATGACTGCCAACTGTCTCCAGCTCAACGCCAGCAAGTCTGAGATTCTGCAAGTGGGGAGAGACTCGGAGCTGTGGAGTGAGCTCTGGTGGCCTACCACGCTGGGGCTGGCACCTGCCCCTAAACAGGTGGTAAAAAACCTGGGGGTTTGGATTGACACCGCCCTTAGCTTTCGTACCCAAACCAAGAAGGTGGCAGGGACTTGTTTTGGGCTATTGCGGGGGCTCAAACCACTGTTGGGTTTCTTCGATCCCACTATCAGGCAGGTTATCGTCCAGGCTTTACTCATGTCAAAACTAGACTATGCCAGCTCCCTTTATTTGGGGGCCAACCAGCCCGAAATTGTCAGACTACAAAGGGTTCAGAATGCGGCGGCTCGAGCTCTCCTGGGCCTGCCTAGGAGGTGTACTACTTCTAATGCCATTCGTCGCCTCCATTGGCTGCCTGTGGCCAAGCGCATAGAGTTCAAGGCCCTCTGCATTACGTTCAAAATCCTGAATTTTTCATCTCAATGTATCCTGGCCAATCTGCATACTTTCTACATCCCCTCCCGCCAACTTCGTTCTATGGGACAGAATCTTGTGGCTGTCCCTAGGGTGAGGAGGGTTTGTGCTGGAGGGCGCTCTTTCCGTGTGCTGGCCTTGGAACTCTGGAACGCGCTCCCCACTTCCATCCGCAGTATAAAGACTTATCTGCCTTTCCGTAAAGCTGTCAAAACATTCCTCTTCCCTCCATTGTAAGTTGCCTTCTGGCCACTAGCTGTGCAGTTTTCTGCCTTCAGCGCCGGGACGCCCCTTTGCTGGGGCAGCCGTGCGCTTTATAAGCCGTTATAACATAACATAACATAACATAACATAACATACTGTTGCTAAATGCCTTCTGAAAGAACTTATCCCTCGTTTTGGAATTCCAGCCCTCCTGAGCTCCGACAATGGACTTGCGTTCATTTCCCATGTCATAGGGGGAATATGTAAGGGGCTTGGGGTCACACAAAAACTACACTGTGCCTATCACCCACCCGCAGCGGGTGCTGTGGAGAGGAAGAATGGGGTGTTGAAAAATAAAATTGGAAATATTTGTGCATCAACTGAACTTTCATGGGTGGATGCACTACCACTAGCCCTGTTGGCAATGAGAAGCACGCCAGACAGGGTAACGAAGCTCAGCCCCCATGAAATAGTGTTTGGCCACCCCATGAACATTGCAAGCCATATGTCCACTGCCCCCCTGTCAATAGCAGACAATTTGCTTTTGTGCTATTGCAAGAAATTAACAGAGACATTACGTTATCTTCATCGCCAGGTTCTACAGGCTCTTCCAGAAGCAGCAACTCCACCGCCACATGACCTGCAGCCTGGTGATTGGGTCTGGGTAAAGGCCCACACCAGACGACACTGCCTCCAGCCGAGGTGGAAAGGCCCCCACCAGGTCCTGCTGACAACAGCTACTGCCGTGAAGTGCGAAGGGCTGACATCCTGGATCCACAGTTCCCACACCAAGAAAGCACCAGGGCCGGGAAACGGAGAGCAAGCTCCACCAGCACCACCAGTGTCATCTGAGGCACCTCGCAGGTACAACCTTCGATCCACCAGGCAAGAAAAGACCGACAAGAGATAAGAGGCAGTTACCTGCTCGCTGCAGTCCAGGCCTCCAACAGAAGACACAACATACCAGAGGCAGTCCCTTGCTGCGCACAGCGGCCCAGGCCTCCGGGTATCATCCTTCCAAAGACACCTGTTTTCTTCAAAAAGTGCCAACTGTCATGTGCTAGTAACCTCTGACGGTACACCATCAAGGCACCAACGTTCCTTTTTTTTTTAAATTGTTGCTGGCGTCTGCATCAATAGACCCCTAGGAGGTGCAGAGCCCGCCAGTTAGCATTGCTGGAAATGCACCAATTAGACCGATAGCGGTGCAAGACCCGCTAGTTAGATATCAAGGACAAGGTTTCGGAACATTCAACTTCCAATGGACATTTGGTTAAGGGTACGCAAACACATAAGTAGACTCCCCTAATGACAAATGCCAGTAACAAGATCTGGAAGGCTTAGATCTATCTATACAAGTGAGAGTGGAAGAGTCACAACTCATAATACATATAAGATTATTGTGCCCTGGAATAGACTTAAACGGAGTGCTGCAACTGACTGTGCCAAACCCCTCGCTACTGAGTGGGTTAAGAGACCTGATTTTGCAAGACATTTCATTCCCCACTTTTGGATATCAGGCAGCAGCACAAGATATCGCAGACACACGCCTTGACATTTTAGATTGCGTGATTTATGCAATAGAAGACATCGGATCTGGTCTTATCAGAGACATTAACTGAACAGTGAAAAATAGGAACAATGCCAAGAGCGAGAAGAGACGAAAGAAAATGGCCATCAGTGTTAGTAGCAATACTGACACCAGTCCCAGGGATAATAGTGACTGCACTGATAATAATTTTTGCAGAGGAGATTGAAATACCGTTCCTCAACGGCCGGGTGGGGGATGGGAGCGATAAAAATGCGACATATGATGAGAGAAAAATGAACATGCCAGGACAGGGTATGCTGAGGGAGGATAACATTAAAGAAGGAGGGGAACGAGAGTTATGGGACGAATATAATGGAAATCAATACGTTGAAATGCAAAAAATGTATGTACGCATCATGAACATATCTGCATGTTATGTTTGCACACACCTGCCAACAGACACAGAGAACAGCATGAGCTACAATGTGCTGCCAGTTTCCAAATATGTGGGGTGTATCTTAATGCGAGATTTGCTCCTCAATCAGCATAACATGTCAGTAGCAGTTGCACCACCTGAGAGTAGTAGGATTGCAACAAGACAGGGTACGGAAGTACCTGGGAAAAAAAGAACGCCATGCATGAATATGCAATCAGCAAAAAGGGACAAAGAAATGCTAGACACATTTGATAAGACATCTAGAAATGAGGGATGGAAAGGAAGGGCAGGTTGGGACAACCTGGGAACAGAGAAGGAAGGAGAGTTGAAAGTACCAAGATTTAGAATAGAACAACTCCCTTCTGCCCCTTCCTGTATCCAGAATGACAAAGTGACACCGCCAAAAAGAATACCAAAATTACCACAGGAGGGGAAAAGCTGCTCCATACAACAGTTAATGCAGAAGGACGCATGGAAAGATTGCATTTCATTTGGGTGCACTATAGCGGAAATGGCACAAGGAGAAAAGGGATTCATAGAATGTGAAGATAGGATAAACAAAATAAAGGGAATTCCAGAGGAAAAGAAAGTGGCACAAATATTCGTTGGCAAGAGTAACTGCACACACATAACAAGGCTATCGCGGATTAGGAACAGTGATCAGCGGTGCTCACCTGGACTAGTAGGTTACAAGGGACTGTTCTTTGTCTGCGGCCAGTGGGCGTACTTCTACCTGCCCCCAGGATGGTACCACTCTATGGATGGGTTAACGCGATGATTTGGAATTAAAGAACCTTTTTTTTAAATGCCTGAAAGTAGCGCAATCTGGGTGCACGACATGAACACAGCTAAACACATGTCACAGTAAGCACATTCCTTGATCATTGCTTTGAAGGGGGATAAAAAAAGGGGCTTGAGTGGTTAATATGGGGTGAAAAGGTGCCATTCACGAATTGGAGGCTAGCATTTAGTTTTAGAGATACGCGTTGGTTCAGAGGGACCAGGTGTTTGGTTGTTTAAAAAGGTTTCTGTTCGAGTTGAGGATTCACCAATGGAATAGAATTTGAGTTGGGCATTAATATATGTCGTTTCGAATGGAGTATTTACAAGTTGAATATACACAAAGTAATTCAGAAGCACTAAGTCTGTTAACTTAGTTATGAGTGGAACAATCATGCTGATGGTCTTGTTTATGAATTTTTGTATTTTAGATGCCCCTGATGAAGGGAACAATCCCGAAATGCATTGGGTAATTTTTAAATAAAGTTGTGATATCTGGAAACGTCAAGCTCTCCTGTGCTTTTATGAAAACCCTCCCAGGGTAGTGGAATGGGTAAAACGAATTGAAGAATTGTGGAATAAAGGTGCGAAAGAGATGGAGTAAAATACAGATAAACAAGAAGATTAAAATGTGAATTTGATTCATTTGATTCATTCATTTATGGACGTGGCTGTGCAGCTTGAATTGGGACCAGACGCGGTTCCTTTTTGTTGGTATATACTTTCTTAAAGCGCAATTGGGCGGAGCGCTGTCCAAGCTTGCACGCCTTCATGGCTCTGAAGTACGAGCAGAAAAGAATAGTGAGTACACGGTGTGGAGTCTACCACTACCGATTCATAAACCACAGATAACACACGTTATGTTATGTATAAAGTGCCTGGGTACTCCGAGACGGAGTGTCCCCGCGCTAGGAAGTCAGACTGCCAGGACTACACAGGAAGAGGCTACTATGATGCTTTAAACAGTCAGGTTTTGATTTTTTTTCGGCGGGTCAGTTCCAAACTTTTCTGTCTCAAGTCAAGTGGAAGGGAATTCCACAATTTGGGGGTCAGGAAGCTGAAAGAGCGGCCACCCATCCTTGCTCTTTTCACCCTTGGTACAGTTGCTAGACTGGCTTCAGACGATATAAGGCACCTGTTAAGACTGTAGGGCTTAATCAGAGTATGAAGATAGCGGGGGCCATTTTTGTTCAAGATTTTGAAGATCCTCTGCTTTCTGATCAGTTGTTGGAGGTGGATGAGGGGCAGCCATTGATCTTCTAAGTGGATGGGCATTGGGTTTGGGTGTTGTTGCTTTCTCAGAAGACTCAGATTCTTGTTGTGATTCACTGGTTTCTGCTATTTTTTGACAATTTTTTCCATTGTATACGACCTGTAGCACTTGTTGTTACAATGATAACATATTTGATCCTCTTTACCCATCAGTTTCAATCTATTGTGAACTTCGTCTTGCCGTATTTCATCAGCATCTCAAACTCTCTTCTGTCCAGCTGCAGTTGATGTCAGCTTTTCTTTCGGGTTAGTTGGGCATACACCACATTTTTCTTTGCTGAAGGAGTCCTCAGATTTTGTAGTTAGCAACAATATGTCAGGAGGTAAAGATCCTCTGCTCCCACCTGCTTAACTCATGTTTACGAATTTGAATCAACGGAAAAACAATATTTAAAGAAATTACTAATGTGATGGTTAAAACACATCATTACACACCCACCATTTTGGAAAATGGGGGAAGGGTTGCTCTGAGGAGTTATTTTCTGACTCTATAAGAGTACTTGACCCCCAAAATGAAGTATATAGGTCTCATGGTCCCTGAAATACTACATCGTCACTGCAACACATATGTCGTCCAGAAAAATTTGGCCTGGATGAGCAATGTCTACTCAGGCTAAATTACTTCTCTAATGATACAAAAACACAAATCAAAAATGAAAATCTCTGGACAATTCTTTTGAAGGCATATCAAGGGGCCAGGACTATGATAGCTGTACCCCTCAAAGGGGCCTCTCTTCAGAGCCTCACATCCATGGTCAAGTGCTGTGAGGCCCAGGGGAGGATCGTCTCTCCTGGACTTCACAGCTTTGGATCATGGCTGTGAGGTCCAGGGGAGAGGGGCCAGTGGATTAGTAATGGTGCAATGATTCCTGATGCAAGGAAAGTAAATTGCCCCCTTACTGGTCAGGAAAACACAGCCATAATTTGTGTGCACTGGGTCTGTAACAACCCTGAGCCCTGATGCTACTGCACCTGCTGCACCATTGATAACTGCACCCAAATAAGGGCTCTGTCCTATGGACTTCTCAACTATGGTCCAGCACTGTGAAGCTCATGGGAGGGTGCCGCCTTCCCTAGGCCTCGCAGGTAAAGTTGAGCGTTGATGAGTAACAGGGGAGGTGGTGCCCTCCCATGGGCTTTGCATCATTGGGCCTTATTGACATGGGCTAGGGCTGAGAGGTACAGGGAACAATAGCTCCATTCACTGAGCCTTGCAGCTATGACCAAGCGTTGTCAGGCCCAGGGGAGATCCCACTGCCATGGTTTAGCGCTGTGAGGCCCTGGGGAAAGCAATCCCCACTCTTGGGCCTCGCAGTCTGGGTCAAGTGTTGTGAGGCCCACTGGAGAGAGGGCCTCTCTTTGGCCTTGCATCTTGGGAACACTGACTGCAAGGCCTATGGAAGTGGGACAAGATGCATTGCAATGGAGCTTGGTGCAAAGTAAAAGCACCCCAATTCTGCCCACTGGCTTCACGGTAAAATACAGCCATAATTTGGATGCATTGAGCATCTAATACCCTTGACATGGTGCCACTGCACCTGCTGAACTAGTGATGGCTGTAGCATGACACATACACACTCGCTGTATATAAAGACATGGACAGTGGGCGTTAGCTGCAGCCAAAATGTAACTCCCGTCCCACGGGCTATATTTCTTAGCTACCCTGACATTGTACACCAGGATATACCAACCTGCACACGCACAAGGGGGAAGCCCAGGAACCCCCCTCCCTTGGCAGTCCCCGTGCTGGTACTTTAACAAAGGACACAACACTACATTCCTCCCTTAACACAGAAAACCAAACAAAAACCAGAACACTCATTTAAACAGAGTCCTTGAAGATCAGAAAACTGGCAAAGGATGGTGAAGGCCCTCGCTCGACCTCCAGAGTAGTAGTACCAGCTCCCCTCCATTTCAGGCAGCCACACAGTCTTCATATCATCGAGATGGGGCTGGCTTGGATCTCAGGTAATACTACCCCTGGCCACTTCTCTGAGCAGGTGCTTGGGTGGCTTTGACAGTTTTAGGGGGCCTGGACGCCCGGAGGCTAAGCACGTGGGGAGGCGGCATAGGGACTGGTGGCGCCATGGCTGGTGGTGTTAAAGGCGATCCATCTGAAGCTGGGGTGTCATTTAATCTCATCTCTACTGCTCCGTCAGGGCTGGGTGGGCTTTATTTAGGAGTAACCTTCCATGGCATCACCATCTGACAGTGCACCATTGTGTAGCGGAAGTGTTTTTTTTTAATTGGGAGATGTTCCGGGTGACATTCTCTGCCCCTTTCTTGGCGGTTATCATAGTGACTTTGATGTGTGTGATTGTCCTTGACGTTGCTTTGAACGGTAGGCAAAACTTTCCCCCGGGGATTGGTCTTTAACCAATGTTGCTCGAATGTGAATTTCCCTTGAAAAAATAAAAGGCAAGATGCGTTTGGCAAAATAGGAACAGTTGGTTTAATTAAACGCTGCGGCTTGGAGAACAGTGACAGAGTTAGGGTCTGAAGACTGTCTCAAAGTACATTGGTTTTGGCCGTTCTTATATATATTTCACTAAGGGGCACATGCATCAAGGTAGGCTTTTGCGATTCCTTAATTGCGATTATTAAGGAATCGCAATTATGGAATCGCAAAAGCCTATGCATGTAGGAATCGCTACAAAAATAGCGATTCCTACACATTCCTTAATTGCGACTCGCAAATTGCGACTCGCAATTAAGGAATGGCTTCCCATTAATTCCTATGGACCTACAGGCCCATAGGAATGAATGGGAATTGCATGCGCAATTTGTGAGTACCCAATAGGTACTCGCAAATTGCGCATGCAATTTCAAAGGTGCAAGGGTACCAAAAGGACACTCTGTTGCACCCCTGAAATATGCATGTGTGCAGATGTTGCGCACACACATGCCCCAAGGGCATGTGTGTGTGTAACATGGAACTTTGAAAAATGCACTTTAGTGCATTTTTCAAAGTTTTGCAAATTACCATCAAGTTCAAATTGATGGTACTTTGCGACTCCTATAGCGAAATCGCTATTTGCGATTGTATCATGCATTGCATTTAGGGAATCGCAATTTACGATTCCCTAAATGCAATCGCAATTTAAGTAATCGCTATTTTAGCGATTACTTAAATCGCGATTTTTGCATTTGGGATGATGCATCCCAAATGCATAAATACCTGTCGCAAAGGGGCAGATTCTGCGAATCTGCCCGTTTGCGACTAGTTTTTTGGTTGATGCATGGGGCCCTATGTGTCTTAAAACAATATATAGATTCTTTTAGAGAAAGAAATCGTGCCTAGTCACAGAGTCATAAATCTGACCACCTTGTATGAGGTGCAGGTTGTCTCGACCTTGCGTGGACACAATGCGGGCCAGTGGGATCGTGTCCAGATCCTGAGTACGGGGAGCACGTGATCACTGCGTGTAATGTGCATGCTGTGTTCTGATTGGCTGAGTATTCCTAACTTCATGTGGCACCTAACTTTATAATGTTATGGGAACGCGCAACCCTCAAGCTTAATGTGTATTTATTGGGGCTAATCTCCTTGGACCAATGTGGTGCCACTGCCTATCTGTGCGACCGATCTGGATTTTTCCTGTTCCCGCATTTGTCTACAGGCTATGTGTCACCCCATCTGTGGTCTGTCGATCAGTTGCTTCAGGACTAGGTCGCAGGGCCTGCCTGACCACGTATTTCTGACTCTGGGTTGATGGGGAGGTCATATTGGGTGGATTTGACAACAGTGATGTGAGTTTGTTGTCATGCGTACATATATCATGGTGTGCAATTACATCGTATTTTCCAATATTAACATTTCCTCCTCTAATTGAATTTTTAACTACATCATTTACCTCATACTTCATGACAGTCACATTATTCAAGGCTTGGTGTGTTAGTGTTGTATCTATTACTACTCCCCTAGTTACTTGCATTCTACCTAATTTGAGGACTGCCATTTTCATCAGGAAACCCCCACCTGTAAGAAACCACACAAAAATAGCACAAATATGACAATCGGAAGCAATGACATGCACAGTGTGGTCAGCCACCGGGGGAGCCAGGAAAACCAATATATTGACCAGTCCTGCTCAGGGGCAACTCCTTCCTTCTTTATGTCAGCTTGTAGACGATGCAGTGCTTGGATGGCAATAGCTAGTGTCCCTTTGTCTAGGTCGTTACCAGGAATAAAAGTACAGCAGGACACACCGATCTTGGCACAAACCCCACCCTCCACCACGGGTATTAAGTTCAACGCATACCGATGTTGCATCACCATGAGGCGGATGGCTCTTAGTTCTTACTTGACAGCATTTAGGCCAAGCTCAGTATCGTTGATCATCTTCAGGATTTCCCACCTGGTTTTCTGCAACCAGCGGGCGTTTGCCTTTGTTTGAAGGGTGAAGACGGGTATGAACTCTCCCTCATTTACTTGGGTGTCAGAAAACTGTCTGAATTCTTCTGGAATGTCCTTGTATTGAGCCCAGCCAAAATAATCAGTTCTTTTTTCTCCAGCCTGATGCAATAGAGTTGTTTTCTTCTGTAGCAGTTGTTGGAACAACTCGGACAGGCCTTCTTCAGGGATGACCAGGGTCGGGGTGAGTATGGTAAAGAGGGTGTAGAGGCCCGCCATCTGGGAATGAGCTGAGCGTAGGCAAATTCTCCATATTGCCAGTATATATCCACCACCGCGGAGGTGCCCCATTGCATGTCTGGTACGTGAAGTATTGCTCCACAATTCTCATTTGTGCCAAGCAAGATTATTCCTTTGCCTCTGAAACACAAAGAATACAGTGTAAGTTTCGTTACAATTAGGGGTTGCATCTTTCCCTCTAGCCTCTATTTCAGCATCCCATATTTCCTGTCATGGGATATCTATGCTGTTATTCAACCCTTCCCTAAGAGACTCATTTCTGCTGCTCTGGAACTCCATGTCTGGGGTCCATGTGTTATTAAAGAAGACTGCCCCAGATATGCTAAGGGCCACCCTGGGACCACAGACGGAGGCTAGAGCAGACGTGTTTGTGCACTGGGGCTGTAGTTTTCCTACCTCCAAGAACCTTTTTTCTGGAAAATCTCGGGGCCAAACAGTGTCCTCCCCTATAGTGCCCCGCCTGCGCATTCTGTCTAGCTCGGTTTGAATATCGCTAGGCTCTGTGAAAAGGTATATGTGGTTGGTCTCATACAGGATGATGTTTACTCCTACTCTATGGGATTCTACTTTATCAGGTTGTATCTTGGCCCTAATCCTACACAGGTACAGGTGGATGAGACATTTTGTTTTTTCGGGGGCTACCTCTTGAGATAAATAAAGACTGTCTGCACCTACAGCGTGTGGTATCACCAAGCAAACATCGCATGACCTGGCTGATGTTTGGGCACCCATGGCGGTCATGTGCTGATACCATGTGTTGTGTAAGAGTGCGCTGTGCAGTGCATATGGGATACTAGCGTTTGGTTCAGTGTAATTGGAAGTGAGGTGGGAAAGGTCCCTAGGCAAGTGCTGTAGAAATGTCGAGGTAGGATCCATATGACTAGGTAAATTTCTGGCTATGGATGAATGCAGCTTCACCCATACTAAACAGATGACATGCAATAGTGCAAATATACATAACGTTTGGAACATTGCAGGTCTTGGGATGGTTGACAGAGGAAACATCCGCAGTCTTTTGGCTTCCAGGGGTGTCTTTGCTTTAGCATAGTGCGAAAACAGTTTGTTGAAAAATGTCCGTAAAAACAGTCCGTGGTCTTTGGCTTGAACACTTGGGCCTCGTCGAGGTTTGAGAAGTTGTGGCTGAAGAGGTGGCGCGTTGCTGTAAAGGTGGCGCACTCGTGGCTCGATTGCAGACCTGTTGGATAAGAACTGAGGGCTGTAGGTTAGCTTAGAAAAAACATATATCATCATTCAGTCTCTGGAAATTCCTGTGCCTTTCCTTTCAGGGGCATATTCTGTACATTCATTTGGCACAACTTTTTAGTGGGGTACTGGAAGTTGGCCCCAGTTGGGGCAGCTATTTAGGGAACAGTGAGTGTTTAGTCATGAATCGCCTGATTTTTATTTTGTGGGTTATTTGGTCCTCCCCCTTTGCCATGACAGAGGGGAGTATTTTTATAGGGTGATCTTAGTGGGCATATGGATGATTCATTTTATCTAACTACCGTTTTCATGGGTGTTGTCAGCCCTCTAACATCCTACCTTTCCTAACGAATGTGTGTGTGTGCACTTAATCGATGTGGATGGTACCTTTTGACCTACAAGGGCGCGGAGTGACATGAAAGGAAGGGGGCATGTTGCAGTTTGGGGCTTGCGGGAAATTGCAACATGTTCCGGGGACACGTGTATGCCCCTCTGGTCCCAACACGTGGCGTATAATGAGGTTCTCCCTAATGGACGTAGGTGTTTTGACAACGCCCATTTTCTGGAAACTTCATTTGGGGCTACTTTTGGGCTTCTTTTTTCGGGTCGTTGGGCGCCTCCCTAGATTCTCATGTAATGTCTCTATTGTGGCATACCGGAGGGGGTCGTAGAGCTGCTCTGTGGTCCCCGTGTGATTCTGACGCAGCAATGACTGGGATCGAGCCTATTGCTTCCTTGGACAAACTTTGTGAGGCCCTGTGTGATCTGTTTAAACGGGCTGGGGGCGGTGGTGAGCTTATCCGTGCACCTTGCATGGAGGCTGCGATGGTCATCTACAGAAACCTTTTTCCCTCCCGGCGCCCCCTCTCCCTCGGATCCAGGATTTTTCAGGTCTGCCACCCTGCGACATGCTACCCTCGCTGTTTTAGAGGGACATGATCCGACGAGCAGACTTGGGAAGTTTAGAAGTCTTTGGGGAGAGGAGGAGGCAGAGTATTTTGCTTACGATGGAAGTCAGGTGCGCGGCTATGACTCGTCGTGATATGGGTAATGAACTGGGACGGCTGATTGTTCTGGTGAATTTTCACTACAGACTTGTTGATTGTCTGTGTGTGGACCACGGAGTATTTATGGGGACAACATCATCTCAAGTTTGCGGAAAGCCTGGCTTTTGCCGCTGGAATGTCGCCTCGGTTTGGAACTAAAAGGGGGCCTCCACTAGCCGGAGGCCTCAATGGGGCTCTTTCGATCTAGTGATAGGAACCTGTCCCAATTGGACTTGGATGAGGGGAACTGGGTGTCTGTTTTTATGCACTGGTCGGGGGCCGCCTCACCCCCTTGTCAGACTGCCCTCACCCTGGGGTGTAGCCAGCCAACCCCGCCCTGGGGGACCAGCAGCAGAGTGGGGCCTAGGCCCCTGCAGGCACCTGAATGTAGGACTCCAGCGCGGATTCCCGATCGACAGAGCATTCGGCAGCCCTGAGTTCTTCCTGAACACAAGTAAAGGCTTGGGTTTTCTCCTAATGCTGTGTCACTAGTCTTTATTGCCATGATGAGTTTTCTGAACTGGGTATGAAGTAGATGTGTCGTACTGGGGTTTTGGTCTTACTGAGTTCTTGGGTTTTGCGAATGTGTAGAGGCATACCCCTGTTGCGATGGTGTGGTTGCTGACTGATTTCGCTGCAGCTGAATGTGCGGTGCATTCGGGTTGATCTGGGCTTGGTTTTGCACATGGGGACTGGCCCAGGCTTATCAATCTTTGCTCATGATACGCCTTTAGGCGGCATTGGTCGGCCATGTGGCCCATTCTGTGACAATAGTAGCACTCTCTGAGGTCTGGCTGCAGCCAGCCTCTCTGACCTCTGCCTTTAGGACAGGGAGGAAACCCTCTGGGGTTTGGAAGCGGAGCTCCCTTCAAGAATGGTGCTATTTGCAGGCTCGCGGCTAATGCGGCCCCCTCGAGGGCGGTCTTTATCAATTTATGTTGAACCAGCTTAGCGGTATCTCTATGTGCTTGCTTCTGTTTTTCCCTATCCTTTTCCTGCTTCTTTCTGTGGTAATGTAATATGTGGGCCTGTATTTCCCGCCAAGTTTTGGTGTCTAATACTACTATGCTTTCCAGTCCACTCTGTATTTTGTGGGCAGTCCGTTTGGAGGATGTTGTAGAAGAATTCATCCTGGCGGCCCATGTCGGTCCATGGCTGCCTTGTCTCTTGTCCTCATCGTTCTCTCAGTCTGTCTAGAACGTCGTCACGGTTTCCCCAGGCTTCATGCCAGTGCTTAATTTGTGCCAGTGCTTTCCAGTGCTCAGCACCGGCACTTAATTATCAGCACCTGTTCTACTGACAGTCCACAACATGGTGGCGCTGCCTTTTTAATTTCGAGGAGAGCACAACAAACATGTTTATTTAATCAATATGTACTGAAAACGATTAATACTAAACTGATGACATTATTATAGCTTTGTTTGGCCTGAAATAGTCTGAAGTTTCACACTTGTAGAAGTGAGATGGTTAGGTGTTATGTTGGTACTGTCCTTGGAAGCGCTAGCAGGGTATGGGTGGTGCAGGCTGCAGTGGCCTTCCGAGAAGGGCCCGGCACTTAATTTTTTTACAAATTAAGCACTGCTTCATGCTCTGCCATCAATCCTACTACATCTGGGTGGTCAGGGAACATTTCCCTCTGGAACGTCCATGTCTGGTGTCTGAACGAATTGAATGTGGCCCCGCCATGCTCAGTGTTGGTCAGCGTGACTGCTGGGATGCGGGCTCGGGAAAACCCCATGTTAGTTTACTCTCCGATGAGGCTGATGAGCAGACTCTTGATATCGCCTATTGCTAGGTTTATTCCCTCTGTGCTTTTCTCAAAACATGAGATCCATTTTCCCGCCCCGTCCATCAATTGGGGCGGTTTGGGCCTGAGACCTTCTTTGTCCATCTGAGCCCATGGCACATAGATCGCTCCTGAGATGCCTTTCCATAACAACGTGCATATTTTGGCTTAGAGCCGCTCCACTGACTTTTCCCCAATGTAGCGTTCCCATATTCTTAGGCATTCCTGCATGTAGGGGAAATTCCACTTAGGATCTCCCCCTGCGTGCCGAATGCAGTCTTCCGCGATGGCCATATCCTCTGGTTTGAAGGATCCCTCCTCCGGCCAGGGTCTATAATACTGCCCTCCCTTTCGGTCCAGTGAGCGAGCAGGTGACAAAATAGTCACACAAATACCTCGCCTTCTTCTCTAGACACTATATCTCTAGGGGTCAGCTTGTATGACGGCTGCTCTCCTCGTGCACGTAGAGGTGCCATTTTGCTCCTCCTATACTTTAACTGAGTTTGAGCTAGCCTACCCTGATCTCTTATTTCTTGGTCAGCCCCTCTCCTACGCTGACCATCTGGTAAAGTTTGAGTTCCCGATAAGGGCCTCCATCCTGGTTCTACTTCGGGCTCCTCTCCGTTTGGAGCCAAGGGCCTAGCTCTGCTCTCCTCTAGGGGAGGGTGTGCGGTTCTGTTCTCCCTTTGGACCTCCCATGCGAGAGCTCTTTCTCTCTCCATTCTCAACCAGCACCTCCCTTCTAACTCCCACCTTGGTTGCCTCCTTCGCTCGGTGCTGTGTGTGGTTCTCCTTGGTAGAAACTTGTCCCCAAGCCTACTTCCTGTCGTCTCTTCCGCTGCCTGAGCCTACCCTGGGGGTATACCCTGCGGCTCCCCCTCGATGTTGGACCCCGGAAGACTGGAACCTTTTTCCTCCCCCCCACTGGTGGTGTCACTATCCAGAACAGCTATGAACCTCCCAGTTACCTGACAGCGCTCTACTGGACGAGTTGTAGTATATGATCCCCGTGCCGCTAGGGCTTAATGGGTTGCGTCTGATGGATGGGGGGGGTCGAACTTCGGGGAATTCTAGCACCGACCTGGGGTGAGGGTGGAATCTCCTTGGTTTGCTGATCTGGCAACCTCCCAGGTCTGGATCTAGTGGCTCGCTGTCTGGTGGGGGCCCTTCGGCTCCCTCGACTGTTGGATTGGTGTAACCCAGTGCAGGAATGGGTGGAATGGCAGGCATCAAAGAGAGCCCCTCTGTACCTGTGTATGGTGGGGGAGGTGCGTTCTGGGACAGGATTGTAGTCGGGCCAACTCGAAGATGGCCCACAGTTCTAACAGTGCTTCTCTCCTAGCCTTCTTCTGTCCTACATACTTGGTCTGAATGTTCTCATGTGCTCTATTATGTTGGTGTTGAAGGTTTCCCCCTCTGGCCAGGGGAAAGTGTGTGTCCTAGTGTGTGCATGCAACTCATGGCAAAATTTATCTAGCTTTTTAGCCTGTGTGGGGAATCTAGTTTGCATATGATTTAACAGCAACTCCATGATGGGTTGGGACTTTTTTCAAGGGACTAGTACACTTTTAAATTCTCACGTTTTGTTTTTTTTAAATCCTAAATTCTACTCTGACCATGGTGAAAATATGTACACAGGGTTATACCGGCAATAACTACTTTACTATGAGCTCAGCTTTAGACGATGCATAAAAAACGGACTTTTCACAATACACAAAACAACGCATATGAAAGGTAACAACCTGTACTAAAGTGTAATAGTTAATTGAAAACATTATGAATTTTTTTCTAGCAGGGAATAGCAAATACGAAAAAAAGGCAACTTCTTCATACTCACATATAATTGTTAACGAGACATAACATTCAACATAAAAACCACAATGGAAATAAAAGGGCGAAAAAGTGACAGAAAGAAAAAATTGTGACTTTGTCAAAAAACCATTAGCCCGCTCCTAGCGCAAGCTGCTCACTGATATAGGGAGGCTCCGTATGGTACACAGGACTAAGTGAGCCCGATAATCTGTCAATATCAGCTCTGGGACAAAGATAGCAACAATATATGTGGATAAGAAGGAATAACTCGACGACTACAGGCCCTCCTTGGCACAAGCACAAACTACACCTTAATCTCCAAGGTCCAAATTTTTCCCTAGCATCCGAATGGCACCCTGTTTCACACATAGGGGCTTAGCATACCATCGGTGTCACACCCAGCTTTTCAAGCGAATAACACCTCTCAATTCTTTGAGACACCACCAGTGTTTAAGAGACCGGTAATACTGAGAAAACCCCTTAAGACCAAAAAATAAGATTGAGGTGCTGGCCCTATATCACACCCAGAGCCTGTGCGTACCATCAGTGGCACGCCCAGAGGTCCAAGGGGTGAGGGCCCACCCCTGCATCACACCCAGGGATCAAGTGTACCCACTGTGTCACGCCCAGTGGTCCAAGCAACAAACAACCTTCACTTTTCCTAGCGTGCTGACTATCAAAAAAAGGTGATCTCCGCGGAATCGCCTTCGAGGCCGCCTTGCCACTACTCATATCGGACACATAAAATAGGCAATATGTCAGATTTCTGCTAGTGGCAGGGGGCTCAGGTTACATGTTTGCACTTCTTCCTAGTTTGCCATGCGCCAAATGTTGGGACTAAGGGGCTCATTATGATGGCGGAAGGACCGCCACCGCCGGCCCGGCGGTGGCGGTCCTTCCGCCATCACACAGGAAATTCCCACCGCCGGATTACGGAATCCCTTTCCGCCTGTCTTTTTGCGGCGGTCATCCCGCCGCAAAAAGACAGGCGGAGGCTGGATTCGGGGGCCCGTTGCGGGCCCCCTCTGTGTGTGGGCGGGTGCACTGGGGGGTTCCCAGGGTACCCCCAGCATTTCCATGCACCAAGTGGCAGGCCCCACGTGGAGCCTGCCACGTGGTGCAGGGAATGCAGTGCAAGCACTTTTAACATTGCGTATGGTGCTGCAGCCAGCAGCACCGTCCGCAATGTTAAAAGCCCAGGATGCGCCCGCCAGTATGTCGCACGTCTGGTGGGCGGTCCCAGCACCGCAACGATGGCGGGCGGACTGATGTCCGCCCGCCATCGTAATGAGCCCCTAAGTATCAAATGTAGTCTCTTACCCACTGACGGTGGCTTCAGGACGGACCTCCGCCCCCCAGGTTCAGCAGAACTTTCAATCAATTGCAGCGTCTGTCACCATCCTTGCTGCGCAGATGTTAATCCATATGAGCAGGGTTCCTTTCCTTCGGCTGCAGTTGGACTCAAAGAACCAATCTCTCCTGGCTGGCTCGCTGAATGTGAATTAACCTTGAAAAAATTAAAGACAAGAGACATTTGGGAAAACAGGAACAGTTGGTTTAATTAAACGGTGTGGCTCCACCTCAGACAGACAACATCGCTCCCCATCTTCGCAAGAAACCTCAAAACCTGGCTCTTCGACAGACCCCCTCCTTGATGGATGGAACCTGCACCCCCCCCCTCCCCACCCCTAGCGCCTTGAGACCCTTACGGGTGAGTAGTCGCGCTTTAACAAACCCCTGATTGATTGATTGGCTTGGAGAACAGTGACAGAGTTGGGGTCTGAAGACTGTCTCGGTATTGTCTAAGTGCATTGGTTTTGGCCGTCATTATACGCATTTCACGAAGGGTCATAAAATAATTTGTCATTCATTTAGAGAAAGAAATCCGGGCCTAGTCAAGGAGTCATACATCTGACCATCTGGTATGGAGTGCAGGTGGGTCTCGACCTTGAGTGAAAACAAAGCGGCCAGTGAGTACGTGTCCAAATGTGCAGAGTGGGGAGCACATGATTACTATGTGTAGTGTGCATGCTGTGCTCTGATTGGCTGAGTATTCCTAACTTCGGGTGGCATCTAACTTTATGGTGTTAAGGAAACGCGCACTCCTCCGGCCAAATGTGTTTTTATTGGGGCCAATCTCCTTACACCATTGTGGTGTCACTGCCTATCTGTGGAATCGATCTGGGATTTTCCTGTTCGCGCATTTGTCTACGGGCTACGTGTCACCCCTCCTGTGGTCTGTCAATCAGTTGCTTCAGGCTTAGGTCGCAGGGCCTGCCTGACCATGTATTTCTGACTCAGGGTTGAAAAGGGAGGTCATATCGGGTGGATCTGACAACAGTGATGTGAGTTCATTTTTATGTGTACATATATCATGGCATACATTGACCGTATTTTCCAATATTAACACCAATGCTTTGTCTCCTATGTGAAAAGTGTGAAACCTGGCACACCGCCGGCGCGAGGTGTCTTCGTTTTAGTGTGCCCTTCCGTAGGCGGAGCGGTTCGGGGGGGTTTGGTCGATCAGACTACAGGGGGTGTGGGGAATGGTGTCTGGCCAAAACACAGTCGGCTTGGGTGATGCCAGTGGTGGAGTGAGGCATTAGCTGATACTCTCGTAGAAATGTGTAAATGGAGCTCTCCACATTCTTGGCTTCCGCAACAGTAATGCGGATGACTTTCATGAATGTCCTTACAAACCTCTCCACCTCCCCACTCCCTATTGGCTTAGGGCCACCTCGGAGTGATGTGACGGTCCTTACTATTCCGTGAACGGAGATATTCAGCCCACTCATGACCATTGAATGGTGGGCCATTGTCAGTGTGTATTTCTCCAAACAGCCTGTGGGTATCCATAATTTTCTGGACTTTCGGGATGACTTCTGTCGCTGAGCTGGTTGGCATGATCTCCACTTTGGGATATCGGGAGAAGTCATCTACGAGGATGAGCATGTGGGAGCAATCAGGGAGACTGCCAAAATCCACGCTAACACGCTTCAACGGGGTGGTGGGTCCTTCTTCTGTGATGCTAGGTGCAGGGGTTTCACGCTGGCTGATCGCTTGGCAGGCAAGGCAGTTTCTAACAACCTCTTCTACCCTTTGATATAGGCCAGGGAACCAGACCTTGCTCTTAAGCCTGCTCCTGGACTTTACAACCCTTTATTGAGCTCCAAGGGCTAAAAGTGAAGCCCAGTGCCTCAGTGCATCAGACTGCTGGGAAGGACTAGCCGCAGCCCTCTTATGAGGCAGCCCTCGCCTGTCACTGAGAGCTCTTGCTGAACATGATGTAATGATTGGAGTGTTAACCTCGCATCTTATGTACGATCTGCAGCGTGAAAAAAGAGCGCCTGCCAGTCATCGGGTAGAACTGCTTGGATTTCAATTTGCAGGCAGTCATCTGTGGTCTCTACAACGTACGATAAGGACTCGGGGATCGGCTTGGATCTCTCGACAACAAGGTGGACATACTCCTCAGTGTCCTGCGCTTCCTTGACTTTGGAGGGAGTAGATGGCCAAACATGGTGTGACAAAAAATCTGCAGGATTGGGCGTGCCTGGCCAGTACTGTACGATCAATTTCTCAATTCTCGGAGGCGGTTTGGGTGCGGACCCCTGGAATAAAAGAATCAGCGGTTTATGGTCACTGAAGATGGTAAAAGGATGGCCATACAAGTACATGTGGAAGTGAAGGCACCCCCAGTGGATTGCAGTGGCCTCCCGTTTTATCTGGAGTACCTCTGTTCGGTAAGCGTGAATGTCCGGCTCGTGTAGGCAACTGGGGTCCACTCCCCACAATCCTGATGTTGGGATATTACGGCTCCCATTCCGGTGGGAATGGCATCCCTCGCTAGCGGAGACTTGTTCTTGGGATCGAAGTAGACCAAAGATATATCAGCGGATAGGGCTTCTTTCGTATTGTGAAATGCTTGTTCTTGCTCTTCCCCCCAGACCTACGGGCTGGTGGTCTTGCTGAGTTCACGGAGGGGGCCTGTGATGTCCAACAGATTCTTCATGAATTGTCCACAATAAGTTATCAGGCCAAGGAAACTGCAGACCGCTGACATGGAGGTGGGTGCTGGTGCGTCTTGAATGTCCCTTACTTCTGCCGGGTAAGGACCTATTCCCCGGTAGGAGAACTGGTAGCCAACGAAGCTGATGCTCTTCTTCAGAAACTCGCACTTCGCTCTGTGAAGAGTTAAGCCGTGATCTTTTAGCCTGGCAAATACAGCTCGGAGCCGAGTGAAATTACTGTCTAGCATCGGAGCATGCACCAAGATGTCATCACTCACGTTCAGTAGCCCAGAGAGGCCAGTTTACATCTCTTGGATCATGTTTTGGAAACTTTCAGCTGCACTCAATATGCCGAACTTTAGCCGGGTCTACAGCCATAGACCCACATGTGGAGAAGGTAATTATGGGGAGGGAGTCTGGGTGCAACGGTATCTGGTGACCGGAGGTCCATTTTGGAGAACCACTTCGATCCCGATACTTCTCCAATGATGTCATCAGTAGTCAGTGTAAAATAGTGCTCTAATTTGATGGTCTAGTTGGGTACTCTCATGTCAATGCAGATCTACACCATATCAGGCTGTTTGGGTTTTTTCGCACCACAATGGGGAAAACCCACAGAGTTGGGTCAGCCACTCTCTCAATAATGCTGGCCTCCTTAAGGAGCCTCAGTTCCTTCTCTACCTTGGGGCGGAGATGAAAAGCTTTGCCGGTTGCGGAGTGCTAAAGGTGCTATTGAACCGTCAATGTGCAGGCGGACGGCCTTGCCCTCAAGATACCCAATGCAGTCAAATAGGGAAGCAAACTCCAGTGTAAGTCTGTTAGTATCGCTGCACCGCACCCTCCTGGGACACCCAGTCCTTGGCTTTTGTAGATGTCGTATGATGGGTGACCTCGGTGTGGAAACTTCGGCCAACTGCAGCGGCGAGCAGTCACCAAAAGCGTAATCTTTGACCTGGTGGTGCGTAGGACAGGCAGGGCCAGTAGTTTGTGGTACAAATCCGCAGCCATGAGGTTAATGGAGGCTCTGGTGTTTAAGACTGCGGTGATCGGTTGGCCTTGGACTCTGAGGAGGCACGTGGGTGCAGACTGGTGCATTGTGGGTCACAGTCTGCACTACGCGGACAACTTATTGCTCATCGTCATCCATGTTGCTCTCTGCCAGCGCAACGTGGTGTGTGTCGACAGAGCAGATACTCTTCTTTGGCTGTGCTGTTGGTTGTCTCGGGATAGAGCGGCATATCTTGGAAAAGTGATTCAGTTTTCCGCATGCGCCGCATGTTTTTCTTCGTGCTGGGTGGGGGTACGAACTTCCACACCATCGGCAGGGCCGGCCTTGCGCTTTAGGTCTAGATGTCACTGGCTTTGACGTCCAGGTTTCATTGCGGATGACATTGACAGGCTCCTCTTTGATGGGCGATTGCTGTGCTGTGTCCGTGTGGGCCTCCCTTGCTTTGGAGAGTTCTTTGGACTGCCCTAGGGACAGGATGTCCCTCTTTGGCATGTTTGGCTCCTGCAGAATGCACTCTCGAAGTTTCACAGACATACACCCCTATATGAACTGCACCCTCACTTCGTCCTCTTCGTCTGGCAGGGTTCAAGTTCTCGCCAGCTCTTTCAGGCGGCTGTGAAACACATCCACCGACATGCCCAATCTCTGCCGCATTTAGCGGAGGAGAAAATGCTCAAAGTCAGGGTTTGCATATGGTTAAAGGGCACCGAGATGGCGTTCTTGAGGGTTGTGTACGTGCGTGTTGAGCCTGCCTCAGCCACCGAATTTGGAGATCTTATGCACGTCAACTCCGCTTAGTTGCAGAAGCAGGGGCCTTTTTCTGTCGTCGTCAATGTCCATGGCCTCGATATAAGTCTTGAGGCATTCCACCCAAGCCTTCCACCAGGTAGCCTGTGTCGGAGGTGGCCTGGTGACAGTAAAAAGTTCTAGGGCCGGGATGGAAGTGATTCTGGGGCTTACAACAGCACACAGGGACAGGCGCAGGGCACGCTCATACGCCTACTGCTCACGCTGCTGACCGCTCAGCTAGGGCCAACACAGAGTCCACAGGTGCACATAGGTAAAGACAGGTGGTCTAGTCAGCTAAGGCCGGTGGGAAGGACATGGTCACCAAATAGTGTCAACTGCTGTGCCAGGCTGGTAGTAGGCCTCTGGTCTGAAACGGTACAGGAGGCAGACTTGGCACTGCCGAGCTGTGGCCTTATAGACTGGCCGTGCAGTGAGGGCCAGCCACGTGATGGTGGAGCTTCGTCAGGAGAAAACAACAAGTGAAATATGCAGGTCAAGGCGGGCAGGGCAGCTGAAATGCTCACTAGCCAGCTGGGATGTTGCACGGGGAGTGGGTGGGAGGGGCTCCCTGCGTGCAGAATGCCGTTGAGGACCTGTCTGTCCAGGCTTCAGGACCAAGCCGCAGGGGTAGAGCAAATAGGTCTGTTGGGTCCCTCTACGTCGGAGCAGCTGATGGGAAGTGGGCTGGCCTCCGCGGCGAGGTCGATGACTGGCCCGTGTGCAGGAGAGGCATGCAGCTGCGTCGGGAATAGCTCCAGTCAACGAAGTGCCGACACAGCAGTCGGGGATCGCAGGTGTGCAAGGAGGGTGAGTGCAGCCTCCTTGTTGCCAATGTAGCGTGGCGCACACACGCTCGATGTAAATGAAGACACGGACACCAGACCATAGCTGCAGCCAGAACATAACTGACTGCACCCATGCCCAGGGCTATATTTATTAGCTACTCTGACGATGAACGCCAGGATATACCAACCTGCACACAGGAGAGGCCCAGGAACACTCCTCCCTCATTGGTGGTGCTTTAACAAAGGACGCAACACTACAATGGCTATGTCCTTGTGCCCATGACTCAGACCCATGCACATATCCATAGCACAGCGCTCTAAGGTCCTGGGGAGGGGCCCCAACCCATAAGCCTCGAAATCTAGTGCTGCAGAGCCCTGATTGGGGGGAGGCAAGGCACAGGGCAGGTTGGTCCCATCCCCTGGGAAGAACAGCCATGGTCTAGGGCCGTCAGGCCCAGGGGAGTGCCCCCAGCTATGGTTTTGTGCTGCGAGGCCCAATGCAAGGGACCCTACTGCCCTGGGTCTCATAGCACTGATCTAGGACTGTAAGGCCCAGTGGAGGGGGCCTAACTACCCTTGGCCTCACCGCTATGGTTTAGCTCTGTGAGGAATAGGGAAGGGACCTAGCACTATGAGGCCGAGGACGGGGGTGATAGCCTGATTCTCTGGGTCTTGCAGATGTGATTTCATTAGAAGACCGGAAGCTATCATTACGCATACACCTTTAAAGCTGCCCCACATGCAGGAAGAGGAGCACTCCTTCAGAAGAGGGGTACTTCTCTGTCTCTGAGGAAGACAGTCCTGCAAATCTGAAAAAGGGCGGAAAGGCCCTAAGAAAGACAAGACATCTGAACAGACTTCTAAACACCAGGTCGAGGACAAGGAGGGACGATGCCCTGTCCTCCATGAGTGGTAGCCTTAGCGCTACAAAAGACTGGGGTAGCCTTAGTGCTACAAGAGATGGTGGTGTCCGCTGTGGCACAAGAAGGAGTGGTATCCTCAGTAGCACAAAAGAGAACCAGGACTCAATCAGCTTGGATGATATGTTCGATGTCAATAACGATGACAAAGGGTTTGATGAGTTAATCTTTGACCCTGATGAAGGTTTAGATACCTTTGAGATTCTAGATTATGAATTACATGGCACTTTATCCACTAAGCCAGTTAGGGAGCCTTTGGGAAAGGATATGTTCAGCCCAGAAGCCATAAAACACCGTTGTTGCTCTGAGTGATGGCCTCTTAATCACGTGGCTAAATTTATAAAACAGTGGGTGAGAAGACCCCTTGAGAGGCAGCATAGGAATCTGATGCGGGCTGAATGTCCCAGGCCAGTGATAGATTATAGGGCATATCATACACCCAAACTAGATCCAGAGCTAATAACATTCCTGTTCAAATCAGGCAAAAACCCCATAAAGGGCCTAGACCAGTGGCTAAAACAATGTCAGGACCGACTTTTGTACGTCTTGGGCAATTTGGCACATATATTAGACATGGCTGAAGAAGCACATATAAATAACACAGAAGTAGATGTAGCGCTCTTAAGGGGCTGGAGCCAAAGGGCGATCTGTATGTTGGACAACACCAACACAGGCCTGATAGCTGAAAGAAAAAAGGCCATCCTTATGAGAATGAGCCCTAAACTCCTTGAGTTGGCCAATAAAGAATCGGATGGCGACCTTGGGGGCCTCCTTTTCAGACACAACTTAAGTACATGTCCACTTTCATGTCTTTGAGTAAAGCCCAATATAACATGAGGCGTGTTTGGCACACATGTTTTTGGAAGGGCCAACAGGAGGGGACTGGCTGCCGGCCAAGAAGTTAGAAGGGGCCACTTATATACCCAAAACCAGTACTCCTAGAGTTCAAGGGGATATGGCCGAGATTTCCAAACCTCATCAGGATTTTACTCACAGAGAGGGGGATCAAGAACCCGAGGAGGAAGAGCTAGATCTCAACATTCAGAACACAAAGGTTAGTGGAACAATTTGTACTGGTTCTTCCCAAGTAAAGGTAGCCAGAAACCTAAAACTATTTGTACACAAATGGGGAGAACTGACAAACAATCCCTGCATTCTGGAAACTATAGCAGGTTTCAAGATAGATTTTTGGCAAACTCCTATTCCGGGTTCTCAACCACGTGGAGATTGTCTTTGACAAGGAGAGAATGGATTTGGTGGATGTGGAAGTTGCTCAAATGTTGTAAAAGGGCACAATAATAAAAGGTGTAAACTCCAACTATGGTTTTGTAAGTGCAATGTTTCTGGTGAAAAAGAAAGAGAAAGGGTGGCACCCAGTGATAAATCTAGGAGACCTAAACAAGTACTTAGTTTACAGGCACAGTAAGGTGGAGGGAATTACCGCCTCATAAGTCTTCCTCGCCACCAGAGTTACATAGTGAGCTTTAGCTCCACACCAGAACCCTCCAAAGCAAATTAACATCCCATGCCTCCCATCCCTCCCCAACATGGCAGACCACCGTCACCCTTGACCCAGTATAAGGGGAGGGTCGACCCATCCCACTTCCTGTAGAACTACCAAGCCCCAAGAATCACATGAAGCCGAAAGCCAAACAGGGAGGGAGGGATGGGAACTCATGTGGCGCGGAAGACAATACTCGAAGTAATGAATATTACCGGTAAGTAACCGGGGCATTACCTCCTCGTAAGTCTTCCTCGCCACCAGAGTTACATAGTGAGCACAAACCTAAGCCAAGCGGCTTCATGGAAACTCGCAAGAAACCACAGACATCAGGATAAGGCAAAACAAGTAGGCACCATCCAAAAACGAAACAGACGGACAACAACCAAAAGGAAGCACAGAAGGCAAGATCCACAAGTGCCGGAAGACCCAGCCCGGAGAACCGCCCAGCAAAGCCTCCCGCAGAAGGATCACCCAACACCACCCAGCAGAGATCCAAGAACAGGTGCGGGGAAGACCAGGAAGTGGCCCCACCAACACCCGCAGTGGAGACCCCCTCGAAATAGGCCCAAGAGACAGACAGACCCCCGGGAGACTGACCCACACCGGGGCAGACCCTACCGAACCCTGCGCAACCTATGCCAACAAGAGTGGCCGCATAAACCACCAACACAGGGAGGAGAGAGAAGGCAAACGACCAGAACGGACAGGACCAAAAGTGACAAACTAGCTGACACAGCAGCAAAAGGACACAGTCTGCTCCAAACACAGCAACACCGCTCCACGGACATCCAACAGCGAGAGCAGAAACCACCCCAGGCCCAATGTCCGGAAGGAAAGTAGGCAACACAACCTCACGGGAATGGCGACAACCGAGGGGATCCTGGGCAGAAATGCAGGACCCCAACGCAACACAATACAGACCGACAGTACCTGCAAGAACGGAGGAGAGCGCAGAAGGAACCTAGCTCCCCAAGCCGACAGAGACGAAGGCCACCAAAAACACCACCAGCAAGGCGGGGAACAAGATGGCCCCGAACCCCAGAGGCACACATGGACCCTCCGGAAGGGCCCGCAATACCAACGGAAGAACCCAGGAAGGCGGAAGGCAAATGCCCTAGGATGCGGCAGGAAACAACGTCGAGGCAACCAGGCCACCAAGGACCCAAACCCTCAACAGGGGACAGCGGTATGCCCGCAAGGCCGCCCACTGAGCCCGAAGAGCAGAAGAGGCCAGGCCCAAGGCCAAGCCATCAGAAAGTAAATCAAACACCCAAAAGGGAAACACAGAACAGAGTTGAATCCCGCAGAAATACACCAACTAGAAAAAGACCCCCAAAGGTGAGAAAACAAGACAGAAGAGCCGCTGGGAAACAAGAGCCAAGAAGCAACTCCACCACCCCCATGGAGCATCCCCGAGACAGCAGCCCCAACCATACAAGTCAGTAGACGACGCAGAACCCCCACTGAAAGCGGAGGGCCACGTAATGGGCAAGGAAGAACCAGGAAAACCCAGCACTCCCGGACGGACACCCCCTGCAGCAGAAGAAACTAAGGGCGGCGCCCTCAGCCGGGGAACCAACACCCCGTCCTGGCGAATCATGCACAGAACTAGTGGAAACAAAGGAATCGAAGAAAAAAACGGAAGCAGGGAGCCTGGCCAACGGAACGACAGTGCACCCAGCCAGCATGCCCCCGCCGTACGGGAGGAGAGAGCTGAAGTGAGGCAGGTGAGCAATGACTCGTCAGCAAACAGAACCACCGTTGGGCACCCAAACCGGTCCAGCAATAGACGGAACACTGCCCACGTCAGTGAGACGTAAGCCATGGGAGGAAAAAAAAAACCTACGCAGGGAATTTGCCACGCAGCTCTCCTACCCCGGGAGATAAACCACCCTGAGTGACAACACCGGCACCCCTGACACAGACAGAATCACCTGAGCAAGGAGCCAAAGGAAGTGAACCCAGAAACCCCTCGGAAAACGAGACAGCCCAACACCAAAAGCCGACAGCACCACTGAATCACAGGCGGACCCTCGGAATAATGAAGATTACCGGTAAGTAACCGGGGCAATTATCTTTTGCTAGATATTCTACAGGAAAAACATTGGTTAGTAAAACTGGATTTCAGAGATGCGAATTTCACAATTCCTATGGAAACGGATTTGCAGAGGTATCTCTGGTTCAAATGGAGAGATGTACTATACCGGTTGTGTTGTCTTCCCTTTGGGGTATCCTCCGCTCCATGGTGTTTTACCGAAGTCCTAAGACTGGTGGTAGCCTTTCTGAGAGAGAGAGAGCAATTTAGCTAATAATATACTTAGACGACATCCTGTTGATGAGTCAGGTACAAACAGAGTTAATAGATCATTTACGTATGACAAGGGAACTTCTAGAAAACCTGGGGTTCATTGTGAATGTGGTGAAGTCTGTCTGGGAACCAAGTCAGTCCTTAGAGTTTCTAGGCTTTCAGGTAGACACTATACAAAAAGAAAAAGGTAGTGAGTTAAAAGGCCATTAAGGATGTCAGCTTAGATTTAATAGTGCTGGCATCTATATGGTAGTTAAAAACAAAGTGATCGGTGTAATGGGGATATTATTGTCCCCCCACCGCTGTCAATGGGGTCAACATGTTTCTGCCTAAGGCCCAGTTGGGTCCGCGGCATTCATCAGGACCATAATACAAAAATATATAACGGGCTCCACTCTTACCACACTGTGGTGAGAGGATATCCACTCAGTGGGGTGATGAGGATCACACTTCCACTGTGATATGGCTAAATTCTTAAGCCTGAAAGGTAAAAACAAAAATGTGCAGACAAACTGTCAAAATTGCATTGGACACAAACATAACAAAATAAAATAAGCCACATACACCCTGAATCTATCGTGAGTGGCTATAAGTGCAACAGTTATGTGACAGGAATCTGTGCACCAGCTTGGGAGAAAGTTCCTCCAAAATGCTTACCCTATAATGAGGACACTTGTGCCCCATAGGAGGGTGAGGGCAGGAGACACCTTAGGTCAGAATGCTAGAAAAACAAATAAATAAAGAGAAAACACAGGAACACAAGATGTTAAAACCAATGGAGATATTGTCAAAAGCACATGAGGTTCTGTAGTGCATCCATGGTACGCAACCTGTAAAGGAAGTCATTCAACCCAACACTCATACTCTTACTGTGACTGGACGTGATCTCCGCCTCTGCGCCTAGATCTGTGCACCTCCGCTCCTCGTTGTGGAGTGAGTGAGCCGGCGTCCGGTTTTATATAGTGTCAGCGTAATGAGTAAATTGTTAATCACCGCTAAATAGGAAACTGCAGTGTGGGATCCGGTGTCCCAACAACATGGTATGTTGGCGGTCCGGAGGCTTGCCTGACCTTCCAAATATGGGTTGCGGATGTAACGAGTGACGGGATTCAATACGTGTTGGAAGGCAGGAAGTTCATGCCCTGGGTCGGGCCGGCGTCCCCATAGTAATGTAGAGAGTGTTGGCGCCTTGCACATGCGCGTCAAGGAAACTGTGTATAGCGCGTGATGAAATAACTACTTTACTGCGCGTGCGTGAAAAGATGACCCGGCGTCTATGAGCAAAGCTCAAGTGAATTTTACTGAACCGAGCCAGCAGCGTGATAAAAAGAGTGTTTACGCGCTGTACACGCGCATCACGGTCGTGGGAATGCTTAAGTAAAAGTGAGCTTTCCATCGCGCATGCGTGTTACAGGCCAAGAGTCTAAAAGTGGGACTCCGACCTATACTACAAAGACGGATAGTAGTATCATAATGTGACCTGCCATGTACTCAACCAAAACACTTGAAAATAGCCCAATTGTACTTTTCAAAGTTGTTAGCTGAGACCCACCGGGGGAACAGTTAATATATACATATTCCGTAAATGCTGTTTAAGGAAAAAGCAATCTTATGGTCATATTGCCAAAAATAACCTATATCCCTGCGCCCTATGCGCATACATTAAGTGATCATGATTCCTAGTAGTGTGATATTGAGAACCATGGTAGGTAAGATGGGGACAGATGTAATGTGCAAATTACCATTCCCACATTCCTTTAACAAGGGAATTCGAGCCAAAGTGCAATGATCCAAGTCATTAAATTAGATGTCTAGTGCGTCTAAATGGGCTCGATGAAAACACTATGTACACATAGGTGGTATATAGATATAGAGATATATGGTAATTAGAAGGCTAGTTGCAGCCAAGGAATTTCTAGTGTCAAGTAATGGACTGGATGCAGGTCGCATGTATATATAGATGACATCTAATATTTACAGGGCTAGCTAAAGCTAGGGAATGTCGTCATTCAAGCCTTCTTTCCATGTGCGGAGGCGGTAAACCCACCGCTGTTCCCTCACATGGAGTGGCCTGCTAAGGTCTGTTTTTTGTTTTTTCATGACCTCCAGGACCACCCATTTTAGATCCGTGTCTCTATGGTTCTGTTCCAGAAAATGTCTAGTAAGTTTTGTGTTGTTTTTTTTGCAGCGAATGGTGCTACGATGCTCGTTGATACGGGTTTTGATTTTTCTCGTGGTCATACCCACGTACCTGAGGTTGCATGGGCATGTGAGAAGGTATACCACGTTTTCCGTATTACAGTTGCTGAAGTGGTTCAATAACCACGGGCGTGTGGTGCCGATGTCAACCGTCTTGGTGGTCACTGTGAGAGGGCAAGCAACACAGCCGCCACATGCATAATGTCCTGTGGGTCTTTGGGTATTCCATAAAGTCATTTGATCTTCCACTCTGGGTTGGGGATCTTTTGCCCGGACTAGCTCGTCCCGTAAGTTCTTACTTCTTTTGAATGCGAAAAGTGGTGGTTCCCAATGTTTTCCTGCGCCTTGAAGGATATGCCAGTTCTTTCTTATGATTTTTTGTACGGCATTAGAGATCGGTGTGAATGTTGTGACACACACTACTCTGTCTGATTTCTCTTTCTCGTAGTTCTCCAGTAGAGCGTCGCGATTCACATTCTTTGCTCTCTTTTTTGCTTTCCTGATCAATTTCCTAGGGTAGTGTCGGTCTTGTAATTTAACTTCAAGCTCTTCCGCTTGTACATGAAAATTCTCCGTCTCTGAACAGTTTCTGCGCACCCTGAGAAACTGGCCAACTGGTAGGTTGTCCCTCAGTGCCTTTGGGTGATAGCTTTCATATAGTAGTAAGCTGTTCTTATCAGTCGATTTATTGTGGACTTTAGTGCTGATGCCATCTATGTTCATCGTGATGTTGAGGTCCAAGAAGACCGCATGGTTCTTGCTCATGGAGTGGGTGAATCTCAAATGTCGATCCTTGTTGTTAATCCACTCCACGAAGTTGCTCGCTGTTTCCTGGTCCCCTCGCCACACTATGAAAACATCATCAATATAACGTTTCCAAGTCCTCAGATTTGCAGAGAAGGGATTACTCTCATGGAAGATGTGGTCTTCCTCAAACTGGTGTACATATAGGCATGCCAAGCTTGGGGCGAATGTGCTGCCCATAGATGTACCAGTGATTTGGTGGTACTGTGCGTCCTCAAATTCAAAAAAAAATTCGGTAAGGGCTACCTCTGCACATTCCATGATGAAATTCGGTGGTGTATGGAAGTTCCAGTCTGTGTTTAATAAGATTTGCTCCACTACTTCCAGGGTGCGCCTCTGAGGGATACTCGTGTAAAGTGCCTCGATGTCCATGGTGATGAACATATCTTCCGTGATATTGGTTTCCAGGTCCCTCAAAAGGCATAGTACGTCTTTGGTATCTCGTAAGTAGGACCGGGATTTTTGAACTATTGGTTTGAGAAACCAGTCACAAAATTGTGAAAGGGGCTCAAGGATGGATCCGATGCCGGACACAATAGGTCGACCAGGTGGTGGGAATTTCTCCTTGTGAATTTTGGGAAGTGTGTAAAATCTCGGTGTTCTAGGATTTTCATTCACAAGGAAAGCGGCCTCTTGTCTAGTGATCCAGTCGTTGCACAGTGCTTCGTCAACCATCCCCTTAATCTTGGTTGTGAGACGTCCTGTCGGGTCGTTTGAATATTTCTCATAGCTCGCGTCATCCGCTAGAAGGCGGTTGCATTCTTCCCTGTACATTGATCTGTTCATCAGAACGATTGCGCCTCCTTTATCAGCTGGTTTGACTGTGAGTTCTGTGTTGTTTTAAAGTTTCTCCAGGGCCTGTCGTTCACAGCTAGTGAGGTTTTGAAAGCCGTTTTCCTTTTTGAAGTTGATTTGTTCTACTTCCTTCAATACCACCTGCTCAAAAGCTAAACAAATGGTGAGCAACGTGAAAAGACCGACACTGGACTCATGAAAAAGTCCACAGTCGTGCCTCCAACACAAACAATCCCCTGCCACATTTTAGCTTTTGAGCAGGTGGTATTGAAGGACGTCTCACAACCAAGATTAAGGGGATGGTTGACGAAGCACTGTGCAACGACTGGATCACTAGACAAGAGGCCGCTTTCCTTGTGAATGAAAATCCTAGAACACCGAGATTTTACACCCTTCCCAAAATTCAAGGAGAAATTCCCACCACCTGGTCGACCTATTGTGTCCGGCATCGGATCCATCCTTGAGCCCCTTTCACAATTTTGTGACTGGTTTCTCAAACCAATAGTTCAAAAATCCCGGTCCTACTTACGAGATACCAAAGATGTACTATGCCTTTTGAGGGACCTGGAAACCAATATCACGGAAGATATGTTCATCACCTTGGACATCGAGGCACTTTACACGAGTATCCCTCAGAGGCGCACCCTGGAAGTAGTGGAGCAAATCTTATTAAACACAGACTGGAACTTCCATACACCACCCAATTTCATCATGGAATGTGCAGAGGTAGCCCTTACCGAATTTTTTTTTGAATTTGAGGACGCCCTGTACCACCAAATCACTGGTACATCTATGGGCAGCACATTCGCCCCAAGCTTGGCATGCCTATATGTACACCAGTTTGAGGAAGATCACATCTTCCATGAGAGTAATCCCTTCTCTGCAAATCTGAGGACTTGGAAACGTTATATTGATGATGTTTTCATAGTGTGGCGAGGGGACCAGGAAACAGCGAGCAACTTCGTGGAGTGGATTAACAACAAGGATCGACATTTGAGATTCACCCACTCCATGAGCAAGAACCATGCGGTCTTCTTGGACCTCAACATCACGATGAACATAGATGGCATCAGCACTAAAGTCCACAATAAATCGACTGATAAGAACAGCTTACTACTATATGAAAGCTATCACCCAAAGGCACTGAGGGACAACCTACCAGTTGGCCAGTTTCTCAGGGTGCGCAGAAACTGTTCAGAGACGGAGAATTTTCATGTACAAGCGGAAGAGCTTGAAGTTAAATTACAAGACCGACACTACCCTAGGAAACTGATCAGGAAAGCAAAAAAGAGAGCAAAGAATGTGAATCGCGACGCTCTACTGGAGAACTACGAGAAAGAGAAATCAGACAGAGTAGTGTGTGTCACAACATTCACACCGATCTCTAATGTAGTACAAAAAATCATAAGAAAGAACTGGCATATCCTTCAAGGCGCAGGAAAACATTGGGAACCACCACTTTTCGCATTCAAAAGAAGTAAGAACTTACGGGACGAGCTAGTCCGCGCAAAAGATCCCCAACCCAGAGTGGAAGATCAAATGACTTTATGGAATACCCAAAGACCCACAGGACATTATGCATGTGGCGGCTGTGTTGCTTGCCCTCTCACAGTGACCACCAAGACGGTTGACATCGGCACCACACGCCCGTGGTTATTGAACCACTTCAGCAACTGTAATACGGAAAACGTGGTATACCTTCTCACATGCCCATGCAACCTCAGGTACGTGGGTATGACCACAAGAAAAATCAAAACCCGTATCAACGAGCATCGTAGCACCATTCGCTGCAAAAAAAACAACACAAAACTTACTAGACATTTTCTGGAACAGAACCATAGAGACACGGATCTAAAATGGGTGGTCCTGGAGGTCATGAAAAAACAAAAAACAGACCTTAGCAGGCCACTCCATGTGAGGGAACAGCGGTGGGTCTACCGCCTCCGCACATGGAAAGAAGGCTTGAATGACGACATTCCCTGGCTTCAGCTAGCCCTGTAAATATTAGATGTCATCTATATATACATGCGACCGGCATCCAGTCCATTACTTGACACTAGAAATTCCTTGGCTGCAACTAGCCTTCTAATTACCATATATCTCTATATCTATATACCACCTATATGTACATAGTGTTTTCATCGAGCCCATTTAGACGCACTAGACATTTAATTTAATGACTTGGATCATTGCACTTCGGATCGAATTCCCTTGTTAAAGGACTGTGGGAATGGTAATTTGCACATTACATCTGTCCCCATCTTACCTACTATGGTTCTCAATATCACACTACTAGGAATCATGATCACTTAATGTATGCGCATAGGGCGCAGGGATATAGGTTATTTTTGGCAATATGACCATAAGATTGCTTTTTCCTTAAACAGCATTTACGGAATATGTATATATTAACTGTTCCCCCCGGTGGGTCTCAGCTAACAACTTTGCAAAGTACAATTGGGCTATTTTCAAGTGTTTTGGTTGAGTACATGGCAGGTCACATTATGATACTACTATCCGTCTTTGTAGTATAGGTCGGAGTCCCACTTTTAGACTCTTGGCCCGTAACACGCATGCGCGATGGAAAGCTCACTTTTACTTAAGCATTCCCACGACCGTGATGCGCATGTACAGCGCGTAAACACTCTTTTTATCACGCTGCTGGCTCGGTTCAGTAAAATTCACTTGAGCTTTGCTCATAGACGCTGGGTCATCTTTTCACGCACGCGCAGTAAAGTAGTTATTTCACCACGCGCTATACACAGTTTCCTTGACGCGCATGTGCAAGGCGCCAACACTCTCCACATTACTATGGGGACGCCGGCCCGACCCAGGGCATGAACTTCCTGCCTTCCAACACGTATTGAATCCCGTCACTCGTTACATCCGCAACCCATATTTGGAAGGTCAGGCTAGCCTCCGGACCGCCAACATACCATGTTGTTGGGACACCGGATCCCACACTGCAGTTTCCTATTTAGCGGTGATTAACAATTTACTCATTACGCTGACACTATATAAAACCGGACGCCGGCTCACTCACTCCACAACGAGGAGCGGAGGTGCACAGATCTAGGCGCAGAGGCGGAGATCACGTCCAGTCACAGTAAGAGTATGAGTGTTGGGTTGAATGACTTCCTTTACAGGTTGCGTACCATGGATGCACTACAGAACCTCATGTGCTTTTGACAATATCTCCATTGGTTTTAACATCTTGTGTTCCTGTGTTTTCTCTTTATTTATTTGTTTTTCTAGCATCTGACCTAAGGGGTCTCCTGCCCTCACCCTCCTATGGGGCACAAGTGTCCTCATTATAGGGTAAGCATTTTGGAGGAACTTTCTCCCAAGCTGGTGCACAGATTCCTGTCACATAACTGTTGCACTTATAGCCACTCACGATAGATTCAGGGTGTATGTGGCTTATTTTATTTTGTTGTGTTTGTGTCCAATGCAATTTTGACAGTTTGTCTGCACATTTTTGTTTTTACCTTTCAGGCTTAAGAATTTAGCCATATCACAGTGGAAGTGTGATCCTCATCACCCCACTGAGTGGAAATCCTCTCACCATAGTGTGGTAAGAGTGGAGCCCGTTATATATTTTTGTATTATGGTCCTGATGAATGCCGCGGACCCAACTGGGCCTTAGGCAGAAACATGTTGACCCCATTGACAGCGGTGGGGGGACAATAATATCCCCATTACACCGATCACTTTGTTTTTAACTACCATATAGATGCCAGCACTATTAAATCTAAGCTGACATCCTTAATGGCCTTTTAACTCACTACCTTTTCCTTTGGGCCCCCACTTAGTTTAGAAGTGCATCCCTGTCGTCAGGTGTATGCCCACCCTCTATCAAACCAAGGTTTTAGAGGGTGAGTCCTTCATTTTATGTGAGATGCCTTCACTCACAGACTAAAACTGCACTAGCATTTGTGACACCCAACTGGGAGCGGCTTCATTGTGGTACACAGTTTATGTTGGAGGCTGCCGACTCCCAGTACCCCGTGCCTCTGGTTCCCTTACCCCAGATTTGGTCTGGACGTTGTGGTTACACAGACACTATACAAACCCAGTTACTTCTGCCTCAGAAAAGGATAATGAAAAGAAAAAAAATAAGATACATCCTAGGGAAGGAAGTAGTAACACTCAGGGACTTGGCAAGGACTATTGGTCTCCTGTCCTCTTCTATCCAAGCAATTTCTACAGATCCTCTGCATTACAGGGCTCTTCAGAGTTTAAAGACAGTAGGTTTGATGAAAGGTCTATGGTATGTGTATTCAATGAGTTTGTCTCCGGAAGCTCGAGTAGATCTGTAGTGGTTGCTGAACAGCTTAGAGATCTGAAATGGAAAAGCTATTTTTGGAAATGTGCCAGAGTTTATTTTAGAGACAGATGCCAGTACTTTGGGCTGGGGGGCTCGTATGAGCAACCTAAAGACAGGAGGGAGCTGGACAAGAACAGAGAAACTATTACACATAAATTGTTTGGAGTTGATGGCAAAACCGAATGGTTTGAGGAGCGTCAAAACCTATTTGGCGAACAGTGTTGTGCTGATTCGCATGGAAAATGTTTCAGAGATTTCTTATATCAATCGCCTGGGAAGTTCGAAGTCAAAGCAGTTAGCAGATCTAGCAAAGGACATATGGTATTTCTGTTGGGAACACAGATTTTTTTGTCAGCAGGCCACATTCCAGGTGAGCAGAATCACAGGGCAGATTAGAATTCACGTCATCTCAGAGATTTCAGTGATTGGCAATTGAACCCAGTGATTTTCAGGAAGGTACAAGCTCTATGGGGCCCAATAGAAGTAGATCTATTTGCTAGCCGACTCACATGTCAAGTGGCAAGGTATTTCAGTTGGAGGCCAGACCCAGGGGCCATAGCAGTGGATGCCTTTGTACAGAATTGGTTGGCGGAGTGGGCTTATGCTTTCCCGCTGTTTGCAATGATCCAGAGAGAGTTATGGAAGGTTCGGAAGGAGGGGTGCCAGTTAGTTCTAGTGACCCCCTTTTGGACTTCGCAAGTTTGGTTCCCAGGGGTAATGGAGCTTGCAGTAGAGGAACCTTGTTTTATACCAGTACATCAGGGTTAACCGATGGGCCCAGATGGAGAGGAGCATCCTTTGGTAGTAGAAAGAAATTTGAACCTCTAGTTTGGAAGATATCAGACGCTCTAGAAGATTCTCTGGCTTTTCAGGAAAGGCTAAGGACCTACTGGATGAGTCAAGGGCACCAGGTACTAGGAAGAGATATAAAGGGGTTTGGTGTAAATGGAGTAGTTGGAGCATGGAAAGGGGTCTGGATCCCGTGGAGGCTCTTGTGACAGATTTTGCAAATCATTTAGCCAAACTATTTCAGGCAGGTTATCTTTAACCGCGGGCAGAGAACTCCACTTCGCCAGCGGAGTTTGCGAAGTTTTGTCAACTCCATGCTCCGTTGAGAACACGGAGTTCAGGCAAAACTCCGACTCCAGAGTGGATTTGCCCCTGCCCACGCCCACTCAAAACCAGCCTAGCAGTGTACTACCTGACAGCTACCACCTTAGGCCAGGCAAAGCACAGCACACTCGCCCCGCCCTCCTCTCCGATTGGATGAGGTTGCCTGACCTCGAAAGGGCCGCCTCAGGACGTCACGTCACATGACCAGACTCTGCCGGCGTCCATAGGCAGCATGGGCTCTGTGTGTGCAGGACCAGGTGCTGCTCCTCCCACTTCAAGGCGCTACTCCTGGCACTTCAAGGCGCTCCTGCCTCCGGGTCTGCTGAGGCCTCTGCTAGCCCTGGCTGCTCCTCGGCGCGCCATGCACCCGGGAGCCTCCCTCCTGCTGCTCCTGTGCGTACCCCGGCTCCTCGCCTCAGTTTCCTGCAGCCGTCAGCGGTGAGTGTGAGCGGAGGCGCAGCGGCCGGGTCCAGGCAACTATTGCTAGGGCAATGGCCCACTCTATACATTAGACTGATATTATTTTTGTGTGTAGTTTTATATAGCGCGAACTCAGCCCGCAGGCATTGTAGCGCTTCATATGAGCACCAGTGACGTCACACAAAGCCACCGTCAGTTTTATAGGCACTGGGAGAGTAAGGTGATTCGCCCAGAATCACAGGATGTTCAGCCCACGCCGGGAATCGAACCTGGCTCCTAGGTGGGCAGCGCTGGCTGTCATGTCTCATCCTCTCCTCAACCGAGATCACAGGGGGGGGTCGGAGTAGGAGCTGGGAGTGTAGTGCCACACCTCGCCTCGCAGCTACAGGTGTTGTGTAATACCTGGCGTCCCCTGCTCACCTGAGAGTAAACTCGGGCTATACATTGCCTGAAACGTGACTGTCTGCAGAAGAAGAACAGACGGGCAGAAAAGCATCCATTAAATGAATGCATCTACAGTAAAAAAAAAGTTTAAAAAAGCAGGGGGAGCGGAGCGGAGTTCCACTGAGTTTTTTTTCCAACTCCGTGTAACTCTGCGTGGGGGCACTCCGCCCCGTCTTAGTTATCTTACAGAACCAATAATTGCCATAGGTTGGACGTATCAGCAGGCCCTGCCCTGGTAGGTGACATAGCGGTTGGATTCGACCCACTAATATGTAGAATAATGAAGGGAATCAGACTTAAGAAACCGCCTAGGGCTTGTTACATTTTCTTATGGGACGTAAATTTTGTATTTGATCTATTTGTTTCATGGCCAGGTAATAGCTACCTTTCTCTGAAACAGATTTCCCAGAAATAAGCAATATTTCTCTGCTTAGTATCTTTCAGAAGGGTTGCAGATGTTAAAGTTCTAGATACTTGCAACAGAGTTTATTCATTATATGGTGTACATTTTGATATTTGGAAGAGAACTAAAAATATGTCTGGTCACATTTTCTATCCTTCATTCCAGGATTGTTCGAAACTGTGCGTGGTAAGTTGCAGGAAGGTATCTGAGCAAAGAATGCTAGAATTTAGACATGATGGTGATACTCAACTACTAATATCTTATGTGAAACCACATAAAGCAGTATATATGCCACAACAGCAAAGGGTTAGAGCAATAATGAGAGAGGTAGGCATAGATCTATCAAAATTGGGTGCACATTCAGCCAGAGGTGTGATGGAGCAGGGTAAATATAAAATTTTTAACCTCCTAATATTTTCGTATAATATTAATAAACATGTTCGTTTAAGTAAATAACCAACAATGTATGTAAAGGGTTAAGGATAACACGCAATTTAGTGTGCAAAGTAATGAACTAATAAATTGTTTACGCTTCTAACATAACATAATATTTTGCGTACTAAAATAATAATAAAATGCATGATTTGTGCTTTGAATAAAACGTGTGGTTGCAAAATAAAGCGATGGTAAGTAAGGGACAGCTTTATATGTTGCTTCTGCTAGGTAATACCTAATTGGGGTACGTAAAAAGACGGGAGGGAAACGAAAGGGTTATATTTCATTGTTTTAATAACATTTTGTTTTCTTTAAAAATAGTGCGCTTAGGCCTGCCGAGCAGCAATATAAAATGGCCGCGAGATACTAGAGTGCGCATGAGCGGATGCGACCATGTGATAGAGGAGAGAGGCTGTGGAAAAGGGATGATCACGTGATGATGCCGAGAGGCTAAGATGAAAGTATGGTCAAGGCTGCTGTGACCCTTCTGAGCAGATGTGTGCCAAGATGATCAGCAAGAAGCGTGAGAAGCCTGGTTGAATCAATAGAAAGAACTCTATTATACAAATTGTTGCAGAAAAAGAAACAATTTGGACTGATCGAAACGGATGAGCAAGTGCATGAACTGTGGGAAACGATGCTTGCATGGACATTCCACACGGAACTGGTTAAGACCAGGAAGTTTGATTAAAATGTATAGGGACCTGAGTTTTTGAACAATGAGAATGAATCGCGCCATGTAAGAAGAAACATTTTATGCTGTAAGCTAGAATTAGGGTATAAGAAGACCTACTCTTGGTGGGAGGGGTAGAGAATACTGGAGTAGATGCTGCGGGATGCTGCGGGAGATGCTGAAGAAGTTAGATGCTGTAGATGGGAGAGTTTGCGGTTGCTGATGCTGACGAGCTGATGCTGCTGCTGTTATTTTCCTTTTCCAGTTGAGTATAAGATGCTGCTTTAGGAGAACTAGCATTTGATAAGATTTATATTAGAATTATTAGGATTTCCCGAGAGATAGATAGGTTGATCTATAGAGTTCTTAGTATGATAACCTCATTTTCCGTCTAATAAAAGTGTCATGCAATTACAACTATTCTTATATTGATGATAAACGCAATGATCTGAATAATAAATTAATCTCGAATTTCCTGCATTCAAAACTTTATATAAACTTTATTATTCTTTAAACAAATGACTCAGTGATTTTCTTTAGTATAATGACTAATAATGAAATGGTAAAGAGTTCATTGTGATTGAGCTGGTCTTAATCACCATCAACTGATTCCTACTAGTTGGTCCATCGACCAATGAGCGGAATACCTTAAAAGCAAATGAGAATTATTGTGTCATTATAAAAGAGGTATCCCGTCTCCTTCCAGCGAATCGTTTTTCTCCTAGGTTTCATGACGGAGGAAATCCAGGGAAACAAATGAGTAAGTGAATGTATATGCGGTGTTATGGGCCCCACCGTCATATGGATATAGTGTGTGTGTGTTAGAGAAATAGTTGCACCTGGATGACCAAAAGCATATTAGGAGAAATTATTTTTATTGTAAGCGCTGGATCAGATTTCTTGGTAGCAGAGTTATGGTTACTATAGATTAGTTTGGTGATTATTGATTATAGATTATTGATAAGTTTATGTCTGACACTTTTTGTGGAGTTGCGTTATGTTATATGTAAGTTTTCACGCTTCCGGGAAGTAGGAAGTGGAACACGTGTGGCAAGAGAAGTCGCATGGAATTTTTACACTGTCTGAGTTCAATTTGGTAATAACACAGGTTGTGTTATTTAGGGACATTTTGCGTATAAAAGGTGTGTAAGTGAAATAGTGATCGGTTTTCTTGTGAAACTCTGGCCTTAATTCTCAGGAGCAGTATAGTCTCCACATGTGTTTTATCCCCAGAGAAACGGGTTTACTGCTTGCTTGAAAGAAGGGTAAGGTAGAGGGAAGTGCTACTTTATCGACGAAACTGAAAGTTCTGTGGTAGGGTAGAGGTAAGCGCTGCCTACTGGAAAATACAGAATTCTTGAGTGAATGGTCAAAGCTATCTTTTCGGTTTAGCGAATCAGACAATGGAAATGTGGATAAAATGTTGTAACTAACAAGAATTGTTGAAAAAGAAATTGCCGATAAATTTTGTAAAGGAGGGGTCAAGAGCAGAAGTGACGTAGACAAAAGCCGCGCTGGGATTGGACAGTGCGCTAGTCACATGAGAACAGGAGCAAAGTGACGTAGACAAAAGCCGCGCTGGGATTGGACAGTGCGCCGTAGACAGAAATCGTTGTGATTGGAGTGTTGGTGTGAGTCGCGCTAGCATTGGTTGAAATAACGCATAGGGAACAGAGTTGATTTGCCGATTGTTGTAGGAGAAAAAGGTTGTGAATCATGTCGTACTATGAGTATGGAAAAGAGAAAACGTCTTGGATGTCGAAAGTTAAGAACTTCTTTAAGAAGGACAAAAAGGTAGTGACTAGAGAGGGACAAATAATTCCTCCGCCGAAATCACCAGCCTCACATATGATGCTGAAATATGGATATCATACATGCATATGGTTAGAAAATTGGACAAAATACACCAAAAACGATGGAGCATTGGCTTTTCCTGAGAATGGTTCATTTAATGTAGCTGTATTACGGAACTTGAGAGAAAAGATGGTAATGTTAGAACCTAGACCTAGACCGACACAGTTTGAAGCTTTAGCGGAATGGGAAGATGAGATGTATGAGAGAGAGAGATCCAGAGGATTGAAGAATCATGAGTTTATACCCGGAAGATTGTGGGGAATAAATCATGAGGACAGAGTAAAGCGTTGGAGATACGCTAACATGGCAGGAGGTTTGTTTCCAGCTTTTGCGGTTGAGGAAGAAGCAAAGAGAAAGTGTACCGAGAAAAAGAAACATGTAGTGGTAGAAAAGTATGTGTATGGTGGTAGTGAAATGGATGACGAATTGCTGGAAGATATTTTAAACAGAAACCCACCTCCATACCAACAGACTTCTGTAGTGGTGACACCTAATGCACCGCAAATGGAAACTGGGAGGAATAAAAAACCTGAACGAAGAAATGAAATAAATAGGTCACAAGAAACATTTACATTTTCACAAAATGAAGAGACAGAAAGTGACAATGCAACTGAACTAGCAAAAACGACAAAAGAATTGACTGAGAAAATAAGAGAATTGACAAAGAATATGGAAGCTGTAACTGTACCAGTAACGATAGGTCCAGTAATGCCAATTTTTGAGAATCAGAAAATAAATGAACATTCTTTGGTAATTCCCATGAATTCACATGTGCAAAGAAAAAGAGAAGGGATGGAACTGAATAATGAAGGTGCACACAATTCAGCTAGTACGTGTAGACCAAGTCCACCTACAAATTTGACGATAAATGAGAGTGAGATTAGGAGAATGCCTATGGTGACAGAGTCCGCATCAGGAACACCAGAAAGAACCAGTGATTGGATTGAGTTAAATAGTACACTTGTAGGTCCGACTCCAGAAGAGTTAAATGAATGGATGAAAGCACTAAAAGCAAAAGAACCAGAAGAAAAACCATTAGATGTAATTAGGTTAAAAATAGACATGGAAGAGTTGATTTTGGGAACAATTGGAACGGAAAAACTAAAGAATTATCAGGATGATGAGATTATGTTTTTGTGCAAGAGTCTTACTTGGAGAGCTAGAAATTTACATGACAAATTGGAAGAGATTGCAGGTGAACTAGGAGTGGAATTTGTGAAAGTGAGGACGTTGCAGAAACCGTACAGAGTAAATTTTTGTGAGAAAGACATAGAAAATTTGAACACATCAGGAAGACTGACCCAGATAAAAGAGCTGATTGTTTTATTGAGAAAGTGGGGTGATGTGGATAGATGGAGAAATAGATGGACAAAGAGGAATGAGAAAACAACAGATAAAGCATCTTTGGCTTTTGCAGTGACAGATAAGGAACCAGTTACTAGAGAGTACCCAATGAGAGAAACACCAGGTGGTAGTTATGTGCATGTTCCGTGGACCAGACAGGATATACTGTCATTTACAAATGACTTCCCAAAATTGAGAGAGAAACCAGTAGAATGGTACAGACAAGTGGAGAGATTTGTTAAAGTGTCAAAAGTGCTGTGGATAGATCTAGATGGATTGTTTGGTATAGTAGTGCCTGCTGATTTGTGGACAGAATGTAAGATTACAATTGACTGGCCAACTGTAGAATATCCAAGGGATGCCAAAACAGGAGCGCCAGGTCCAGAAGTGATGAGGAAGTATGATCAGGTAGTTACCTTTTTGAAGAATAAAATTCCACCAAAAGAAACAGATTGGGTGAAAATAGACAGAACAACACAGGAAAGCAAAGAGTCAGTGCATCCGTACTATGAGAGATTGTTGTTGGTTTTCAAAGAGGATAGTGGTTAAGAGACGCTTAGTGAGAAGGACATGAGTCACTTTGTATATAGGTTTGTGTATGGATTAACACCAGAGATAAGTGAAAGGATTAAGCAGCATTTGATAGGATGGCAGAATAGCACAGTGGATGAGGTTTTGAGATATGCTAAGTATTGCAGTGATGAAATTGAGAGTAAACAGCGTAAATTGAAAGAGAAAGCCATGTGGGCACAGGTGAAAGTTGCAGAGAAACAAGAAGCTCAATTGAATAATACTAGCAGTGAAACAGGACAGTTTAAATCCCGACCTAATATAGGTAAAGGAAAAGGACAAATGAGCATAGACGAGGCGAAGAAAAAGTGGCCATGCCACAACTGCGGAAAGCTAGGGCATTGGAGAAACGAGTGTAAATTTCCTCCTAAACCTAATGTAGAAAATCAATCATTAAATTCACAGGTGCAGAGTGAGGTAGTTACTCAACAAGGTCAGGTGCCACAACCACCACTTCCCAAGAGTGCTAACCAACAGAAATACAGTGCAGAAACAGGATTCTACGGAGGAGAACAGGTAAAACAGTTGTCACGTGCAGCTGAAATTTCACAATATTGGTTACGACAGAATGAAGATGAGTCGTATGAAAGTTCATGACGGTGTCTAAAAGAGAGGGAAGAGTGCGTGCTTGGCGCTACTCTAGAGGTAGATCAGTCAGGTCCATTTGTGGATGGAGAAGTGAATGGTGCAAATGTAACATTCCTTGTTGACACTGGAGCTACCCGTTCTACTGTTAGGTCAGTGGAAATTCCAAATCTTCCTCTCTCAGGTGAACATATACAAGTGGTTGGAGTTTCCAATCAGCAAATTGAAACGCCTCTTACTAGATTAGTAAAGGTAAGAATCGGTCCATTTAGTGAAATGCACCGATTTGTGGTGTGTGATTGTAGTCCCGTTAACCTTTTAGGACGCGATTTGTTGTGCAAAATGAATTGCACAATTTATTGTACTCCAGACGGAATTGCATTTCAGACTCCAGATGAGGATGTGCTGTACAAAATGACAATGGTAAATTTAGAACCAGAAGTAAATGGTTTGTTTCCTGTATTTGATGCAGAGAAAATCCCAAATGAGTTGAAAGGGACAGTGAAAGAAGAAGTGTGGGACTTGACAGGAGAAGATGTAGGATTAATGAAAGGAGTAGATCCCGTAAAAATTACAGTAAAAGAAGGAACGAGTTACCCAAATACGCCCCAGTATAAATTGACTCCAGAAATAATTGAAGGAATAACGCCAGTAATAAATAAAATGATTGAACAAGGGATTCTAAAAGAAATCATGAGCAGTCCATGTAATTCGCCAATAATGGGACTGAAAAAGCCAAATGGAACATATAGAATCGTACAGGATTTAAGAAAGGTAAACAAAATTGTTGTGCCTTGTTGCCCAATAGTACCGAACCCTGCCGTGATTCTATACCAGATTCCACGCGAAGCAGAGTGGTACACTGTAATTGATTTATGTCATGCATTTTTCTCTATTCCATTGCATCCAGATAGCCAGCCAATATTTGCGTTTAGGTTTGGAGAGCGTATTTTGGCATGGTGCCGAATTCCTCAAGGGTATACAGAAAGTCCCTCAATCTTTAATCAGATCCTAAAGAAATCATTGGAAGACTTAAGAATGCCAGAGAAGTCAGTAATGGTTCAGTATAATGATGACCTACTGGTGGCATCAAAAACGAAGGAAGCATGTGTCAATGACACGATTGCTTTGCTGAATCATTTAGCAAAAAGAGGACATAAAGTCTCCCCTTCAAAATTGCAGTTTTGTCAACAAGAAGTCCAGTATTTAGGGCATAAAATTGAGAAAGGAGTACGAAAGGTAACGACAGAGAGAATAAAAATGATTCAAGGAATGAGAGCTCCAATGACACAAAGAGAGGTAAGAATGTTTTTGTGAATGGTTGGATATTGTCGACAATGGATAAGCGGTTTTTCACTAATTGCTAAACCATTGCAGAAACTGACAAAGAAGGATGTTAAAGATCCTTTTGAAATGAATGATGAAGAAATGAAAGCATTCAGAGAGCTGAAAAAGAAATTGTGTGAGGCTCCAGCATTGGGAATGCCTGACTATGAGAAAGATTTTGAGCTGTACTGCAGTGAAAGAGATGGATGTGCATTTTCAGTTTTGGTGCAGAGACATGGAACTATGAAAAGACCAATTGCATATTTTTCAGCTGTTTTAGACCCAGTAGCAAAAGCGTTGCCTGGATGTTTGAAAGCAGTTGCTGCTACTTGTGTGAGTCTGGAACAGAGTGAAGGCATAGTGATGGGGTATCCATTGAGAGTGTATGTTCCCCATTCTGTGGAAATTCTTTTGACAAGAACGAAAACCCAATACATGACACATAGTCGGCTGACTAGGTATGAAAAGGTAATTTTGAGTGCAGATAATGTGACCATTGACAGATGTATGAATGTGAATCCTTCAACATCATTGCCAGACGAAGAGAATGTGATTGAAATGGATGAAGTAGATCACGATTGTCTGAATGTGCTCGAATACTGTACTAAATCAAGAGCTGATATACGAGATGAGCCTTTGAAAGAATCAGATTATATTCTGTTTGTGGATGGCTCATGTTTAAGAACGAGTGATGGAGTTCTAAGTGCAGCATATGCAGTTTGCACAGTAGCAACTGTATTGGAAGCATCTTGTCTGAAAGGTGTACGGTCTGCCCAAGTTGCAGAATTAGTAGCTCTGATTCACGCATGTAAGTTGGGAAGAAATGTACGGGTTACGATTATGACTGACAGCCAGTACGGCTTTGGGGTCGTGCATGATTTTGGTCAGATTTGGTCACAAAGGGGTTTCCTGACGTCTGCAGGGACACCCATAAGAAATGGAGATTTTGTGAAAAAGTTGCTTGAGGCGATACAGCTGCCTAAACAGAACGCTGTAGTGAAGTGCAATGCACATAAAAATGGGGAAGACTACATTACTGTCGGCAACAAATATGCTGACGAGATGGCACAATATTGGCAAAGAATGTGGTTTCTTTGAATAAATGTCGCGAAAGAGAGCATATTTCTTGTCCTTTGCTTTTTACTAACTCAATTGAAACATGGGATGAGGTAAGACAGTTACAAGAAGCTGCAGAAGATGAAGAGAAAGATACTTGGCTAAAAGCAGGATGTAGAAAACATGAGGAAACTGATGTATGGGTTTACAGGGATGCGAGACCAGTTATGCCTGATAGCATGATTTCTGACATGGCACGGATGTACCATGGGCAAGCCCATATTGGGAGAGATTCAATGATCAGACTTTTTAGACAAACATGGTACAATCCAAAATTCAGAGCCATAGCTGAGAGTCTTTGTCAAAGATGTCTTATTTGTCAACAGTTAAATCCAGGAAGGAAGACAGTAGTGAGTCTAGGAAGAATAGGACGAGAAGGGGGTCCTTTCACCAGAATGCAGATGGATTTCATAGAAATGCCACCTTGCAGCAGATTGAGGTATGTTTTAGTGGACGTCTGTTTGTTTTCCCGTTGGGTGGAGGCATATCCAACAAGAAGGAATGACAGTATCACAGTAGCAAAACTTTTGCTGCGAGAATTCATTCCGAGGTATGGTTTTCCAGTCACGATTGAAACAGATAGAGGAACACATTTCCAAAACGAATTAGTTAAACTGATTTGTGAAGCCCTTAGTATTAAACAGAAACTGCATTGTGCATACAGACCAGAGGCTTCTGGAATAGTAGAGCAAGTGAATGGAACAATCAAAAACAGGTTAGGAAAAATGTGTCAAGCTACAGGACTGAAATGGCCAGATGCTTTGCCATTGGTTCTGATGACAATCAGAAGTATTCTGGAAAGGAAGACTGGACTCAGTCCACATGAGATAATCATGGGACGAGCAATGAGGCAAGCACAAGTACCTGTCAACAAGCTACTGACGATCTAGTACTGGATTATTGCAAAGGATTGGCTGATGTGGTACGTTCTGTGTTTCATCAGGTTGGACCGGATGCGACCACTCTTGAAAGAAAACCAGCTCACGACTTGAATCCAGGAGATTGGGTTCGAATAAAAGTCCACCGAAGAAGAAACTGTTTGGTTCCTCGCTGGGACGAACCACGACAAGTGATCCTAGTGGCGACCACCGCAGTCAAGTGTGCAGGAGTGAAACACTGGGTACATGCCAGCCACACCATCAGAGTTCCAGAACCTAAAGATCGACATGTGAGTCGGCATCTGGAAATATCAGATAACAGTTCAGCATCAGAAAGAGAAGAGGAGACAAACAGGGTGCCAGAACCTGAAGATCGACCTGTAAGTCGACATCTGGAAGACCCAACTACAAGTGAAACGATAGAAGAAGAAGAGGAAATAGAAGAAATAGCTGAAGTTCCAGAATTTGAAGATCGACCTGTAAGTCGACATCTGGAAATATCTGATACTAGTTCAGAATCTGATACAGAACATTCAGAAGGAGAAGAAATTTCAAAAAGAAAGTGGAATTTTGAAAGCATAAGAGAAGAAACTGAGCCAGAAAACAGTGACAGTGAACAACCAAGTACAAGTTGTGGTAAAATTCCTTCGAAGATAATATTAATAGATGAAGAAGGGAGAGTTTCAGACCAAAAGTTAGAAAAATCGGAAAAACCCCGAGAAGCAGTAGGGACAGATAGTCAAACACAAGAACAGGGAAATTTAGAAGCAGATAGAGAAACTGACACAAAATCGGAAGAATCTCAAGGAGGGACAGAAATAGGTGAACGAAGGAAGATAAGAAAAGAACCACAAGTAGCTGAAAGCGAAATAATTAGTTTCAAAATAAGAGGAAATAACGAAAAGATTGAAACAGAATCAGAAGAAAGTGGAGAAGAAAGAAATGAAAAACTAGAGACAAGAAAAAGAAATTGGAAAACAGAAAGAGAGGAAAAAGGAAGTGAAGCAAAAAGGCCAAGAAAAGGAGACAATTGGCACGACGAAGTAAGAAAATTAAGATACAGAATCGTAAAATTGGATGGGAAAAGTGCTGAACAAGTGAATGAAATAACAAGTCAAAAGGAGCAAGGAAAACAAGGTGGTAAACACTTGCAGAAAACAAAAAGAATAAAGAAAGTGAATCAAAAGTACAGATCGCCTGAATGGTTGTATCGTGCTTTGACTAGTCACAAAGAAGAATTGAACACTCACGAAAACCCAGAACAAAGAAATTTGATGGGAGAAAGTGAAGTGCAACAAACCTGAAGCAACAAACCTGAAAGAGTTTAGATAGTTTACCGGATTTGACAAAACACTGAACTGACAGATTTACCGGATATAACAGAGGAAGAATTCTGTGAAAGAATTAAAAGAAAGTACCAAGCAAAGACAAAATATTGGAAGTACAGAGTGGCAAGCAAGTCATTTCTGAGGTGTAGTGACACAATTTTCTAGAAAACAAGTAAATAAGGTTAAAAGACAAAATGGAGAATATTAGAGATAGAAAATGTAGATGTGAGTTTTTAAGTAGATGGTGCAAAATGTGCTGTTTTTGTACAGGTTTATTAATAACAGTATGGGTAGTTTTAGCAATAACTATTCCAATTAGTTTAGCTGTAGTGGAAAAGTCTAATAATACTGAGAAAGAAAAAGGAGCTAACACTCAAGAGCCAGTTATTTTAAGGAGTAGTGCAGAATTACATAAGGACAAATCAATAACAGATTTTTCAAAGAATGTGTTTACTAAATTACTGTATGAGTACGTAGAAACAATGGATGTAAGGGATTGCTATGTTTGTATGCAGTTGCCTGCATCTGTAGCAGAGGGTGTGACTTATCATCACCTCTCTTTGACATATGGAATAACATGTAGTGTATTAGCAAGTTTATTTTATAAAACAGGTAGATTAGAATATTATTACACTGATATAGATAAGATTTTTGCAAAGCTTTCTGTAGTTCCCGAGCTTAACAAAATAAAAGAGGGAAAGACGTTTGGTGAATATTTCTTAGAAGATAAGATTTTAACATCAGATAATATATTTAGGTACAACCTTACCTGTGAGTTAAAGAAGGAAGAAAAGGTATTTCTAGAAATGGTTGAGGAGAGAAGAGTGAAATTTGAAAGAAAAGTGATAGAAGAGACAAAAACACCTCTTTGGGCGTTTGAGGAAGACCATCATGATAAGAAAAAGACAAATGCAGCTATGACTCTGGATTGGCCCCAACAGGGAAGGTTGTGCATTAGAAGAAATAAGACAAGATATGACAATTATTTTGTGGGTTCCAGCAATTGCCATGACAATTACCAAATTCTAGGTGGATGGGGATTCAAAGGGGGAAAAGATCCAATATTTCCAGGGATTTATTACGTTTGTGGGAATAGGGCTTATTATAGGTTGCCGGACCATTGGTATGGATCATGTTATTTAGGCCTGGTCTTTCCAAAGATTTTTCATGTGGATAGAAAAGAAAAAGGAACACACAAAATGATAAATACCTTTACACGTAGAAAAAGGGAAAGTTTTTCAGAAATAGTAGGTGATATTTTTGGTGCATTGATACCAGCAGTGGGAATATCTTTGAATGCATTTAGAATTCGGAAATTATCCACAGTAGTAGATTGTTTATCTACAAATACCGCTGGAGGGTTCTTAATGGTAAATACCGAGATGGTTGCCATGAGAGCTATGGTGATGCAAAATCGGCTTGCCCTTGACATTCTTTTGGCAAAAGAGGGCGGAGTCTGTGGAATGTTGAAAGTCCAACATTGTTGCACTTACATTCCAGATAAAAGCGAAAATATACAGAAGTATATAACAAATATTACAAATTTGCACAAAGAACTAATTCCACTGGAGGTTGAAAGTGTTTGGGGAAAACTTGGTAAAGGGTTTTCTTCTGTAACGAATTGGTTAACAAGAATGAGTGGATTAATAATAGGGAAAGTTATAATAATAGCAACCATGATAATAATAATAATATTAGTACTGAAGCTTGCAGTAACATGTATAAAGAGAAGAAGAAAGCAGAATAAGATAGAAAAAGAAAACATGATAAACAAGGAAAGAGGGAGAGAAATAGGTGAAATAGAGTTAGAAGAAATAAAAGAGAACATGTACAAGAAAACGAAGAAACAAGTTGAAAGAGATACAGAAGTATAAACTAACAAAAGCAAATGGATTAAAGATATATGCTGTCTGAGAAAATTGTATAACTTGGGTTTTTGTGGTGATGTTAAAAATCACCAAAGGGGGGAATTGATGGAGCAGGGTAAATATAAAAATGTTAACCTCCTAATATTTTCGTATAATATTAATAAACATGTTCGTTTAAGTAAATAACCAACAATGTATGTAAAGGGTTAAGGATAACACGCAATTTAGTGTGCAAAGTAATGAACTAATAAATTGTTTACGTTTCTAACATAACATAATATTTTGCGTACTAAAATAATAATAAAATGCATGATTTGTGCTTTGAATAAAACGTGTGGTTGCAAAATAAAGCGATGGTAAGTAAGGGACAGCTTTATATGTTGCTTCTGCTAGGTAATACCTAATTGGGGTACGTAAAAAGACGGGAGGGAAACGAAAGGGTTATATTTCATTGTTTTAATAACATTTTGTTTTCTTTAAAAATAGTGCGCTTAGGCCTGCCGAGCAGCAATATAAAATGGCCGCGAGATACTAGAGTGCGCATGAGCGGATGCGACCATGTGATAGAGGAGAGAGGCTGTGGAAAAGGGATGATCACGTGCTGATGGCGAGAGGCTAAGATGAAAGTATGGTCAAGGCTGCTGTGACCCTTCTGAGCAGATGTGTGCCAAGATGATCAGCAAGAAGCGTGAGAAGCCTGGTTGAATCAATAGAAAGAACTCTATTATACAAATTGTTGCAGAAAAAGAAACAATTTGGACTGATCGAAACGGATGAGCAAGTGCATGAACTGTGGGAAACGATGCTTGCATGGACATTCCACACGGAACTGGTTAAGACCAGGAAGTTTGATTAAAATGTATAGGGACCTGAGTTTTTGAACAATGAGAATGAATCGCGCCATGTAAGAAGAAACATTTTATGCTGTAAGCTAGAATTAGGGTATAAGAAGACCTACTCTTGGTGGGAGGGGTAGAGAATACTGGAGTAGATGCTGCGGGATGCTGCGGGAGATGCTGAAGAAGTTAGATGCTGTAGATGGGAGAGTTTGCGGTTGCTGATGCTGACGAGCTGATGCTGCTGCTGTTATTTTCCTTTTCCAGTTGAGTATAAGATGCTGCTTTAGGAGAACTAGCATTTGATAAGATTTATATTAGAATTATTAGGATTTCCCGAGAGATAGATAGGTTGATCTATAGAGTTCTTAGTATGATAACCTCATTTTCCGTCTAATAAAAGTGTCATGCAATTACAACTATTCTTATATTGATGATAAACGCAATGATCTGAATAATAAATTAATCTCGAATTTCCTGCATTCAAAACTTTATATAAACTTTATTATTCTTTAAACAAATGACTCAGTGATTTTCTTTAGTATAATGACTAATAATGAAATGGTAAAGAGTTCATTGTGATTGAGCTGGTCTTAATCACCATCAACTGATTCCTACTAGTTGGTCCATCGACCAATGAGCGGAATACCTTAAAAGCAAATGAGAATTATTGTGTCATTATAAAAGAGGTATCCCGTCTCCTTCCAGCGAATCGTTTTTCTCCTAGGTTTCATGACGGAGGAAATCCAGGGAAACAAATGAGTAAGTGAATGTATATGCGGTGTTATGGGCCCCACCGTCATATGGATATAGTGTGTGTGTGTTAGAGAAATAGTTGCACCTGGATGACCAAAAGCATATTAGGAGAAATTATTTTTATTGTAAGCGCTGGATCAGGTGCAATGGCCAGTAAAGTATTCTGGGCCGGTGGCACTCTATACAAGATCATGAAAGCACTAAACTGGTGGAATTCCAGCACATTTGCAAATTTCTACTTGAGACCAGTGAAGCATGTAAGCAACATAGTTAAGGAAACCTTTAAACATGCATAATGATAGCCTCCGGTCTTGTAATGAAATGATGATTCTCCAATTAACATGCAGAGAGAATCTTGATTTCATTGAAGACAACAGAGGCTATCATTATCCCATCCACTGCACCCTGTATTTTTTGTACAGGTAAGGTGTAAGAAAGTAAAACAATTTTTTTTAAATTAGAAAATCAGTAAATATTGCGTTTAAAAAAAATGTTGAAATATTGGTCTTTACATCCACCCTTATGGGAAGATTATTAATTTGTCTTGTTTTCCTGTAGGAAACAGTTTGTGATTTGAACAGACCAGGAGGGAATGTTAGAATTCTTTTCTGTTGATTACTTTGTTCCAGATATTTCAAGTTCTCTTTGTGTTGCAGCCTAAAAGAGGAAGATAGCTGTGTGCGGATCCGGATTACCAAATAGGCAAAGTAGGCACCGGCCTATGGGCCCCACTCCTTTGAACCCATTCTATGCGTCGGACGCGCGGGAGTCGTCCGACGCATAAGTGTTCATGTGCGTCGGACGGCTCCCGTGCGTCCGACGCCATGGCACAGGGAATCCCTCTGGTGCGGGCACCAGAGGGATTCCCTTTACCCCCCAACAGCCTCGGGAGCTGGGGAAGAGCTTCCCCAGCTCCCGAGGCCCCCCCCCTGGTTTCCCTGAAATGACGATCAGCGCGCACGTCGCGCTGACGTCATTTCAGTGAAACCGAAACTGAAATGAGCCTTAAGGCTCATTTCAGTTTCACTTTCTACGTGCTCAGGGGGCTATCTCAGCCACCTGAGCACGTAGAAAGACGGGAGAGGTATCGTTGGAAAGGAGGGCGATCCCCAAGCAGGGATCCACCCACTAGACACCAGGGAGGGGGGAGCGGCCTCTTGGGCAAGGGCCTTTGCTCCCCCCATTATTTGGCAAAGTTTAGTCTTTCTGCCCCCCCCCCGGGGGGGCAGAAAGCCCACTAGCCCCAGGGATTTTTTTCCCCACAATTTTACGTAGGGTGGGGGCTGCCCAAAACGGGCATGCCAATGCCCCCACCCCCCCTCACCAAAATTACACTCTTTCTGCCCCCCTGGGGGGCAGTAGCCCCGAATCTGCCCCCCAAGGGGGCGAAAAGCCAACTAGACGCCAGGGATTTATTTTGGGCAATTGAAATTAGGGTGGGGGCTGCCCAAAACGGGCATGCCAATGCCCCCACCCCCCCAAAAAAATTACAGTCTTTCTGCACCCCCGGGGGGGCAGAAAGCCCACTAGACGCCAGGGATTTATTTTGGGCAATTGAAATTAGGGTGGGGGCTGCCCAAAACGGGCAGGGAATTTTTTTTCGCGCAATTTTACTTAGGGTGTGGGCTGCCCAAAACGGGCATGCCAATGCCCCCAACCCCGCCAAAATTACAGCCTTTCTGCCCCCCTGGGGGGCAGCAGCCCCCAATCTGCCCCCCCGGGGGGGGGGCAAAAAGCCCACTAGACGCCAGGGATTTTTTTGGGCAAATGAAATTAGGGTCGGGGCTGCCCAAAAAGGGCATGCCAAGGCCCCCAGCCCACCAATAAAAATTACAGTCTTTCTGCCCCCCCCTGGGGGGCACATGGGGGCAGTAGCCCCCAATCTGCCCCCCCCGGGGGGCAGAGAGCCCACTAGAACCCAGGGATTTTTTTTGTATTCATGTAGGGGTGGGGGCTGCCGAGAAAAATGGGCATGACAATACCCCCACCCCCCCAGAGAAATTCCAGTCTTTCTGCCCCCGGGGGGGCAGATGGGGGCAGTGGCCCCTGATTTGCCCCCGGGGGGGCAGAAAGCCCACTAGGCACCAGCGATTACGCTGGCTTTTTTTATGCGTGGGGGTCGGGGCTGCCCAGAATGGGCATACCAATGCCCCCACCCCCCAACAAAATTAGCCACAGTCTTTCTGCCCCCCTTTGGGCCATATCGGGGTAAACCCCCCCCCCCCCGATTCTCCCCCAGGGCGGCAGAAAGCCCACTAGGCACAGACTTTTTTTTGCAATGTGCCTACCTGTGGATTTTGGGCCCTAGCGCAGCCGGCACATAGGGAAACCTAGCAAACCTGTACATTTTTGAAAACTAGACACCATGGGGAATCCAGGATGGGGTGACTTGTGTGCCTCTCACCAGGTTCTGTTACCCAGAATCCCTTGCAAACCTCAAACTTAGTTTTTAAAAAAACACATTTTCCTCACATTTCTGTGATGGAAAGTTTTGGGATCTGCGTGGATCCACAAAATTCAACCCACCCCGCATTCCCCAAAGTCTTCCGAGAAAAATGGTACCTCACTTGTGTGGGTAGGCCTTGTGCCCGCGACAGGAAACGGCCCAAAACGCAACGTGGACACACCACATTTTCTCAGTGAAAACGGACCCTTTTTTTGCAAAGTGCCTAGCTGTAGATTTTGAACCCTAGCTCTGCCGGCACCTAGGGAAACCCAGCAAACCTCTACATTTTTTAAAACTAGACACCCAGGGGAATACAGGATGGGGTGACTTGTCTGGCTCTCACCAGGTTCTGTTACCCAGAATCCCTTGCAAACCTTAAACTTTATTATAAAAAAACAAATTTTCCTCACATTTTTGTGGTGGAAAGTTCTGGAATCTGCGTGGATCCACAAAATTCCACCCACCCCGCATTGCCCAAAGTCTTCCGAGAAAAATGGTACCTCACTTGTGTGGGTAGGCCTAGTGCCCGCGACAGGAAACGGTCCAAAACGCAACGTGGACACCACATTTTCACAGTGAAAACTGACCCTTTTTTTGCAAAGTGCCTAGCTGTAGATTTTGAACCCTAGCTCTGCCGGCACCTAGGGAAACCTAGCAAACCTATACATTTTTTAAAACTGGACACCCTGGGGAATACAGGATGGGGTGACTTGTCTGGCTCTTACCAGGTTCTGTTACCCAGAATCCCCTGCAAACCTCAAATTTTGTTGAAAAAATCAATTTTTTCTCACATTTCTGTGTGGGAAAGTTGTAGGATCACCGGGCTGACACAAATTTCCTACCACCCAGCGTTCCCCCAGGTCTCCCGATAAAAATGGAACCTCACTTGTGTGGGTAGGCATAGTGGCTGCAACAGGAAATGGCCCAAATCGTACTGTGGAGACTTCAAAATTACCTATAGCAAAACTACCTGGTTTTGGGGGGGGGGCACCTGGGGTTTTGGCCCCGGGATCGCCGCCATCTAGGGAAACCTACCTAACCCACACATTTCTGAAAACTAGACACCCTGGGGAGTCCAATGAGGTATGGCTTGCGTGGATCCCCCAACGTTTCCCTAACCAGAATCCCCTGCAAACCTCAAAGTTAGCTGAAAAAACCACGTTTTCCACATATTTTTGTGTGGAATCACCGTGGCGGCACAAATGTCCTACCCCACAGCGTTCTCCTTAGTGTCCCGAGTAAAATGATACCTCACTTGTGTGGGTGTCCAATGCAGAATTGCCTAAAAACGTATTTTTAAAACAATGTAGCGCTTAGAATTCTCTGTGCTATACCCTTAGTCCCTATGTTTTGGGCTCTTCCCAGTCACAGGTCCTTGCCCCACCCACACAAGTGAGGTATCATTTTACTCGGGCGACTGAGGGGAACGCTGTGGGGTAGGACATTTGTGCCGGCACGGTGATTCCACCCAAAAATATGTGGAAAATGTGGTTTTTTCAGCTAAATTTGAGGTGTGCAGGGCATTCTGGGTAGGAAAACGTTGGGGGATCCACGCAAGCCATACCTCGCTGGACTCCCCCGGGTGTCTAGTTTTCAGAAATGTGTGGGTTTGGTAGTTTTCCAAGATGGCCGCTGTGCCCAGGGCCAAAAACCCAGGCGACCCCCCTTGCAAAACCAGGTTGTTTTGTGATAGGTCATTTTGATGTCTCCTATATACGTTTTGGGCCCTTGCCTGTCGCGGGTACTTGACCCACCCACGCGAGTGAGGCATCATTTTTATCGGGAGACCTGAGGGAACACTGGGTGGTAGGAAATTTGTGGATCCACGTAGATTCCAGAACTTTCCCACACAGAAATTTGAGAAAAAAGTGATTTTTTTCAGCTAAATTTGAGGTTTGCAGGGCATTCTGGGTAGGAAAATGTTGGGCGATCCACGCAAGTCATACCTCACTGGACTCCTCCGGGTGTCTAGTATTCAGAAATGTGTGGGTTTGGTAGTTTTCCAAGATGGCCGCCGAGCCCGAGGCCAAAAACCCAGGTGACCCCCTTGCAAAACCAGGTTGTTTTGTGATAGGTCATTTTGATGTCTCCTCAATACGTTTTGGGCCCTTGCCTGTTGCGGGTACTTGACCCACCCACGCAATTGAGGTATCATTTTTATCGGGAGACCTGGGGGAACGCTGGGTAGTAGGACATTTGTGGATCCACGTAGATTCCAGAACTTTACCACACAGACATTTGAGAAAAAAGTGATTTTTTCAGCTAAATTTGAGGTTTGCAGGGGATTCTGGGTAGGAAAACGTTGGGGGACCCACGCAAGCCATACCTTCCTGGACTCCCCCAGGTGTCTAGTTTTCAGAAATGTGTGGGTTTGGTAGGTTTCCCAAGATGGCCGCCGAGCCCGGGGCCAAAAACCCAGGTGACCCCCAGGGGCGGCTGGTGGAATTTGGAACTGGTGAGGCGTATGCAGACCGAATCAACGTATGCGAGCGAGCGCAGCAAGCTATCCCGACGGCAATAAGGGGGGTTCGGGGGGGTTCTCCCCCGGGAAGAAATTTTTTACAAATTGGCATCTTTTTGGTGCGATTTTCAGCACTATTTCTGTGATAAATGGACTAAAAATTCAGTTCTTCTAGGCATTCATAAAAGAAAACTCATACGGCAAGAGTGCTGTGAGGCCCCACCAGTGGCAGCTGTGTGCTATGTACACCACAAGTGCCAAACTTCCAACTTTCTCAATGCTTGTTCCTGAGTGTTGCAGTGTCCCTGAAATCACATCCTGCTAATAAATGAGTTGGCCTCGTATACAGCAATAGCAGTGAAACTGTAAAGACATTTAACGAGACCATGGGATACAGAAGATCCCGACTCACCTGTCTGGAGATAGACCACCTCCAGAAGCCTTCAGGAGCAACAGCGATTTTAAGATGCGAAACCTCCTCAAAATGGCCTCTTCCAGCCTAGGAGCAGTAGCAGAAATCTGGGGCTTTGAAGAGTGGTATGCTTTCTGCTAATCTCAACGAAGTTGATTTCTGTTACTATTATTAACCTGTTTATTTTGTATAATGCAAAGCAGCAGGCAGCGTGCCTGTCTTTAAAATGTTGCCAGGATTCTGCTAATTTTACCATCTGCATTACTGGCCCTAAAGTTATGTTTGTGCCCTGCTGCCCGTCTGCGTCTGGCTATCTTTGTCGTGTGTAGATGCCTTTGAACGTGCAAGAAACCCAAACTGATGTCATAAAACAGCAATGAATCTTACTGCACTGATGCTAACAAACATTCACTACTAAAAGATCCCATAAGACAGAACAGCGTTCATACACCCTTCGGAGTCCAGTTGTGCTGCTTAGCTGGCTGTCAGTGTGCTCATAACTGCACTACTGACAAACATATGCCACCCGCTGCAGTCCACCTGAATACATTGAACAGAACACGTGCTTAACAATAGCACTTACCACTGTGCAACAACAAGCACAAATGTCCAGCAAATTGGCTAACTCTTTTCAATTCAGACTTTAACCCAGTCCTCTATGCTTTGCTTAGCAAACAGTTTCAAAAGGCATTATGATCATATGAAATACCAGAAAAAGACCTGCACAGTTGCTCAGTTGCTCAAAGCTGCGCGCATACTGAAAAACCTTGAAGTGCACGATTGTCTCAACCTAATATAAACTTTTTTTGGCTTGTACTTATGTTGGTTGTCAATTTACTTACTCATATACTATTGCGCAACCTCCTCTGATGTGTCTGTAAAACGTACCTTTTGTCCCAAATTTGTGTCCTGAATTTTGACCTTCTATCCTGAATTTTTGTCCTGAATTTTGACCTTTTGAATTTTCAGACACACCATTCTGAATTTGCACCCATGCCATTTGGTCACCCTACACCACATGGTGGCCATGTCTATTTTTGAGCAGAGCACCCCAGGAGAGTGTTTACATATTCAATATGCATGATTCTTAAAATAATACCAGCTCATCCAGGCCACCCCTAGAGCTTTGGCGACCAGGAATAGTCCAAATTGTCACACCTGTTGGAGTGTGATGTCAGCAGTTATTGTGGCACTGGCATGGGCAGCGGTGGTAGGGGCAGCATGTGGTGCAAGCTGCAGGGCTCTCCCGTGAAATACCGTAGGCCCTGGCCCTTATTCTTATTTTACAAACTAAACACTGTTTTCTGTGTGTGCCTGAACGTGCAACCAAAGGCAGGTGTGCTGCACTTTATTGACTGCTATGCCTGTAACAAAACCAAGCGTTGAATTTCCCAATCCCAAGCCTTGGATCGTACAGAGAATTAAATCTGCACATAATGAAGCATTTCTGCTGATTTTATCGTCGAAGTCTTGCTCTAAATTTCATAACAATGAGGTCCGTAATGGTCTGAATACTTTATTCTGCTGCTATAAATTTTGTGCAGCTGCATTAGAGTGGAGGGATGTAAATCTTGCTCTGTGAGCGTCCTCTACTCCTGTGTGCCTGCAGCCTCATCTCTGCAACGGGAGGGTGGTAGGGTCAAATTCCACCTCCTACCCACTGCTCCATTACTGTCTCCAGAAGGGAGACCCAATATTGGCAGCGGCCCCTAGTCCTGTGTCCTCGCCAGCCAGGTCAAGAGATGAAAACAGGATGTGATGCGGGTAAGGGGGATGTATATACTATCCCTGGGTTGGGTTACCCCACTACTTCCTGTTTTTCTCTCCTGGCCGGAGGTGGAGTACACCTCAAAATTAATGACTGGGAATAGAGAACATGGGACGTAAAGATAATGGGTAAAACTGATGTTCTTTATGTTTTTTTCCATCATGCAAAACAGAGAAGCTACTCATAGATGACTTGTCGATTCTCATGTTTTTCCTAGAATATACGTTGTTTCACCAACCACTTTATTGTATCGCTCCAAGTCATTTAATTAAGTTATTATACATGTCGTTATAAAGTTTTAAATTAATTTCACGTATTTAAATCCTACTGCAAAATGCTAATTAACAAATAAATTGTCCTCTCATTTTTCATTTGCATTTTACACTTAGCACAAATGAGACGAAGAAATACATGACAGAAGCCATATTTTTTAAAAGGGCAACGTTGAAGCCACTTTTTGCACTGCAATTAGATACTTGGCTCACATACCTACTAGCCTGTTGAACTCTGCGTGCTTCTCTCACTGTGAGGGAAAATTAGTATGCACCTGATTCTAATCGCTCTGCAAAGCGTGATCACCAATCGAGAAGGCGCACCGCCATTAAAGTCCAGTCGCGGTTCGCAATACGGGGGGGGGGGGGGAGTCGGGTGGGGGTCGCGCGGGGGAGTTAAAAAAAAAAAAAACACAACTTACCTGGTCCGCACCGCCTCTGTTCCTGGCCGGAGTCCCGTGTTAAGGGCTGCTTGGCGCCTTCTGTTCTGCTCTGTCCTGGGCCGGTCCCGCGCCTTCTGAACAACAGCCCTGGCCCCTCAGGCTGCGCGGTGTGTCAGGCAGCCAATCCTGACGCTGCATTAGCAGCGCCAGGATTGGCTAGGGCACGGAGACGCCCCGCCCATTAGAGACCGGGGGTTGCTGCATGAAGCAACCCTCGGCCTCTCGGGTCCCGACTCCCCCCTCGCTCTCCTGGTCCTTAGGAGGTGGCTGTAGTGCGCATGTTCGGGCTGGTCATAAAAATGACCAGCCCAAAATCGAGCATGCGCACTATTGCAGCTGCGCTTTAGTAAGCGCTGCTGTCAGTCACCCTCCTTGCTGCCGCAGCCAGCCCCGCCCCCCTTCAGCGCCGATTAAATGCCTGCCTGAGCGGAGCGACTCGCGAGTACTTTAAACTAAGTTTGCTATTTTGCTTGCGTGCGGTGCGACTTGGGGCCATGTGGCCAGGTGGGGCAACACCCCAGCGCCCCAATGGACGCACCGCCACTGGTGACCCCCCTTGCAACACCAGGTTGTTTTGTGATAGGTAATTTTGATGTCTCCTCAATAAACTTTGGGCCCTTGCATGTCGCGGGTACTTGACCCCCCCACGCGAGTGAGGTATCATTTTTATCGGGAGACCTGGGGGAACGCTGGGTGGTAGGAAATGTGTGGATCCACGTAGATTCCAGAACTTTCCCACACAGACATTTGAGAAAAAAGTGATTTTTTCAGCTAAATTTGAGGTTTGCAGGGGATTCTGGGTAGGAAAACGTTGGGGGACCCATGCAAGCCATACCTTCCTGAACTCCCCCGGGTGTCTAGTTTTCAGAAATGTGTGGGTTTGGTAGGTTTCCCAAGATGGCCACCGAGCCCGGGGCCAAAAACCCAGGTGACTCCCCTTGCAAAACCAGGTTGTTTTGTGATAGGTCATTTTGATGTCTCCTCAATACGTTTTGGGCCCTTGCCTGTTGCGGGTACTTGACCCACCCACGCGAGTGAGGTACCATTTTTATCGGGAGACCTGGGGGAACGCTGGGTGGTAAGAAATTTGTGGATCCACGTAGATTCCAGAACTTTCCCACACAGAAATTTGAGAAAAAAGTGATTTTCTCATCAAAATTTGAGGTTTGCAGGGGATTCTGGGTAGGAAAACGTTGGGGGACCCACGCAAGCCATACCTCCCTGGACTCCCCTGAGGCTCTAGTTATCAAAGGTCGTGGTTACTCACTGTGCCGATACTCCCAGGAGCAGAACGATGAGATTTTCCTAATTCCACCACTGGTTTTCCCACAGCCACCAACTTAAGAGTTCACTAGTGGCCGTGCGAACCCCGCCGGGGGAAAGGGGAATGGGACAGAGAAGAGACTGCTTGACCCTCTGGCTCTTCCACTCTACTTCTTTCTTTCTTCTGTACTCCGCTTATTCCTTTCTTACTCTCTCTCTCCATCTTCAAGTATGAGTGGAAAACACTGTGACAGATAAGCACACCATTACTAATTTCCTTCAATTCCTTCTCCACCCTCTTACACTCTCTCTCTTGCTCTCCTTACCCAGAGTGCCTAAGACTTTTGCTCCTCTTCTATTCTTCTATGTAAGTATTTTATTCTTTTGTATCCTGCATAGCAAACGACATTTTTGTACCCTTTAACTCTGTGAATTTATTTATTCTTTTACACTCATTCGTTCATTCACTCTCTGCCTTACTTTCTTATCTTCAGAACTCTTCTTTACTTCTCCCTTAGGAATCTTCTGGAGCCTCCACCGTCAACCAGGCGACGAAAGAAATCAGGAACTGAAGTGCTCAAAAGGTAAATATTGAATCTTCTCTTTAATCTCTTTTTCCTATTTAATCTAAATTAGTATTTTTCCCTAGTACTAATAACCTAACTAACTAACCGACGCACCGAAGCGCTCTAACCTGCGCCTAAGCCTGGCACAAACTACACTACATCTGTCTAACTAGACTACAGAAAATAAACGTGACTAATTCCTGAAAATCCGTTGGTGAAGTGGGCGGTTCTAAAATCAACCGGCGCACTTCACAGCTGGTTCAGACCTCGCGCCCGTGTCCAGGAGCGCAGAACTAGACCGGCAACTTCCCCCGCGGTTCTCCCTGTTGGGAGTACTGGGGAGTGTGCCCGGTTCAGCGCTATTATCACCCGCGATCTTTTGCGAGCGGGTGATCTTTGAAATGCCGATTGATAGGTAAAAACTGCGGAACATTGGAGTGTTCTGATTCTTCTTCCCTGAGCCCTGACAGTACCCCCTCGCAAGGTTAAGCCTCCGGTCTGAGGTTTGAGAGGATTCTGCGAGTGAAAAATCTTGATTAATCGGGGAGCATGAACATCTGATTGTTCCACCCACGACCTATCCTCAGGACCAAATCCCTTCCAGTCTACAAGATAGAAGATTTTACCTCGAATGGACTTTGAATCTAGGATTCTTTTAACTTCAAATTCTTCTTGTCCTTCCACTAAGATAGGTTCACTATTTCTCAATTCTTTCAAATGGGGTGAGACCTTTTCAAGGAGGGAAACATGAAACACAGGGTGTATTTTTAACTGTGGTGGTAGTTTTAGTTTGAAAGTCACTGGATTCACTACTTGTTCCACAGGAAATGGACCTATAAATCGGGGTTGAAACTTTCAATTTCCTTTAAGTTTTAGGTTTCTTGTACTTAACCAAACCCTGTCTTCTGTACTCAGATCTGGTTCTGGTCTTCTTTTTTTATCTGCACTTTGCTTGTAACGTTCCTTAGCTTTCATTAAGACTCGTGTACCTTGCTAAGATGTTGTACAAAGTTTTGTGCCGCAGGCACCGACACTTCTTGAGAGGAACCCACAGAATTTGGATGCCTTCCGTAATTCAAGTAGAAAGGGGAAAAACCAGTAGAGGCATTCTTTGCATTATTATGCGCAAACTCTGCGGTCCAAAGAAGATCAGGCCACTCTCCCTCTTGATCCAAGAGAAACAGTCTGAGATACTTTTCCAGCTCTTGATTGGCCCTCTCAGTTTGACCATCTGTTTGTGGATGAAAACTCATTGAATAACATGTCTCAATTCCTAAACCCTTAGTGTAAGCCTTCCAAAAATGGGATAGAAATTGAGACCCACGATCTGTGATCAAAACCTTTAGAATGCCATGCATCTTAATCACACTTTGATTGAATTGTGTGGCTATTTGTTTTGCAGATGACTTCCCTTTCAGGGCAACAAAATGCGCCATTTTTGAGAAGGCGTCTACCATGACTAATACTGAACTGAATCCCTGACTAGAAGGCAATTCAACAATCAAATCCATCGTCACAGTGTGCCAAGGATATGGGGGGGTAGGCAAAGGTCTCAATAAACCCTGAGGAGCCCGCTTATCTGTCTTCCCCATTGCACAAATCTCGCAGCCTTCCACATGAACTCGAACGTCTTTGGACAACCCTGGCCACCAAAACTGTCTCTTTAACAACTCCTCCGTTCGATGGATTCCAGGGTGACCAGCCATAGGACTGTCATTACTGTCGATCAACGCTTGTTGTTGAAGTTCTTTGATTGGTAAATACAAGGCCTTGGAATGAAACGGTAATCCATCGACAATTTCTCGAGTTGAGTCCTTTTCTGCCCAACTCCGCATTTCTTCAGAAGTTAAGGCTTCTTTGACCTTGTCTACGAGAGTTTTCTCACTAGTGGCTCCAACGATCTTAGTCTCAGGAATTATCTTTTGATCACAAATGGGACTCTTCTTTCCATCCGTGTCAATGCGAGACAAGGCATCAGCCTTTCCATTATTCCTTCCTGGCCGATAAGTTATTACAAAGTCATAATCGGCGAAATACAGGGACCACCTAAGTTGACGCAGTGTGAGCGTTCTGGCAGACTTCAGAAACTGAAGATTCCGGTGGTCGGTGAATACAGTCACCACATGTTTTGCTCCGAGAAGGTAATGTCGCTATTCTTGGAAGGCATCTTTGATAGCGAGGAGTTCTTTATCTGAAATAGTATAATTAATTTCTGCTGGTTGCAGTTTTCTAGAGTAATATGCCACCGGATGCAACTGTCCTGTCTCTTTGTGTCTCTGTGAAAGTACCACTCCGATGGCCTGTTCAGAAACATCAGTCTCCAGGTAAAACGGTTGAGTAGAATCCGCATGCAGCAGAATTGGTGCAGAGGTAAAACTCTTCTTTAAGAACTGGAAAGCATCTTCAGCCTCAGCAGACCATAGAAAAGGTACTCCTTTCCGTAGCAACTTAGTAATTGGAGCTACCTTCAGGGAAAAATCTCGAATGAATCTGCGATAGAAATTTGCAAACCCGATAAAGCTCTGTATTTCTTTCACAGAGGTTGGAGGAGGCCAATTTAAGACCGCCTCAATCTTTTTAACATCCATTGTAAGACCTTCTGGAGCAATCACAAATCCCAAGAAATCCACAGATTTCACTCCAAAAGCGCATTTTTCAAGTTTTACGTAAAGCTCGTTTTCCTTCAGGCAATGCAAAACTCTTTTGCCCTGTTGCTGATGTTCTTCTTCAGATGAGGAATAAATCAAAATGTCGTCGATGTAAACGATCGCGCATTGATCAATGAACTCTTTCAGGACATCATTATGAAGTACTGGAAAGCTGCAGGAGCGTTGCTCAAACCGTATGGCATCACTTGGTACTCATATAATCCATACTTTGTTCTGAATGCTGTTTTCCATTCGTCTCCACTTCTCACTCAAATTAAATGGTACGCCCTCTAACTTCGTGAAGATTTTGGCATCTTTTAGTTGATCTAGAAGAACTGAAATCAGGGGAAGAGGATAACGATTCTGTATTGTAATCTTGTTCAAGGCACGATAATCTATACACGTTCTCAGATCTCCGTCACGTTTCGGAACGAAAAATAACGGTGAAGAAACTGGGGACTGTGATGGTCGTATGAACCCGTTTTCCACATATTTCTGAATGTAATCCTTAAAATGACGGTTTTCAGCTTCAGTAAGCGCATAAATTCGACTACAAGGAAGATTAGATCCAGGTTCCAAGTCGATTTTACAGTCATATGACTGATGTGGGGGCAACTTCTTCGATTCTGATTCACTAAAAACTTCAGCAAACTCTTGGTATTCTTCGGGTAGACTCACCGTTTGCACCGCACACACCATCATCTTTTGTTCGCATAATAAAGCTGCTGGATTTCCATCTTGCTCTTTCCGCTTTTCTCCGAAGCAATTCTCCAAACAGTAACTTGAGTTAAACTTCACGGTTCGATCACTCCAGTTAATTGTTGGGTTGTGTTCAGTTAACCAAGGCAAACCCAGGATGATTCCAAACTGCGGGTCATCAATCAAGTTGAATTGAATCTCTTCCTTATGACCTTCGACAGAGACGAGCTCCACAACTTCCGTATGACTGGTTATTGGACCGGAAGATAAATTTGTACCGTCAACAGCCCTAACAGCCTCGCTTCTCTTTTTTGGTAAAGCCTTCAGACCAATTTTAGAGGCATATTTGAGGTCGCAAAAGTTCCCCGTAGCACCGGAGTCCACCATCACGGCCACTCCTGAAAGAACTCGATCTCGGAATCTTAGGGTCATCGTCAGAATGAGGTGTGGAGCGGAAGATTGTAGAGTATTGGCCACTTGATGAGAAATTGGAGTTGTATTCTTGTTAGCAACCACCAGCCCAACTCCTTCTACTGAAGGTGCAGAGAGTTTTCCTTCTTGAAAGTCTTGGCTTCTTGGGACATTCCTTTACAAAATGTCCACTGATTCCACAATAAAGGCATAGATTATTCTGTCGACGCTTTTCTTTCTCTTCTTTGGAAAGGTGGCCTCTAATAGTTCCAATTTGCATAGGTTCGACTCCATGTTCTTTATCACCAGATTTAACAACATCTGCTCTAACCCGGTCAAAGCGTGGTACACTGGGCCGAAATTCGCGTCGTCTTTCACCCCTTCTTTCAGTTTGTCGATAGTGTATCTCTAGAACGAGATCAATTAAAGCTGAAACTTCTGTAGGGCGATTTGGTTATGTGACAAAGCATCCTTTAAGTCGTCTTTCAAACCCCGATAGAACAAGGCTGCCCTTTTGGCCTCCGGCCATTCCGTTTCAACAACTAGTTTGTTAAATTGGGCCAGGTAAGTGACTACCTCTCGATTCCCTTGCCTCAACTCCAGTAGTTCATTATCCGTAGCCTGTGCCACCTTCCGACGGTCAACAATTCGCAAAAACTCTTTCTTGAATTCTTCGAAGTTACATAAAATTGGTGAGTCTTGGGTGACCAGGGGCATAGACCACGAAGCTGCGTCTCCATTGAGATACGACAAGATGAAAGCTATTCGAGATTGTGCATCCGGGAAGGCAGTGGGCCGACACATGAAATGCAACGAGCACTGAGTTAAGAAAATTTGGGCCTTTTGGGGATCCCCACCGAAGCGCTCTGGCGGAGCCAAAGGAATTACTGGTGCTAAAGAATGAATCACCTGCGTGGTGGACCCCCCACTGGTCGCTGAACTCTGATTAAACATACTTGTCCTGGAAGGAGAGGAGTGAAACCTATTCCCTGACTCCTCGCCCTTCAACTGGTCTGCCATTTCTTTGGTTTCACGTCTTGTGGCCTCCATTTCAAATTTGATTACCTTATTTTCCTCCCTGACTGCCATTAACTCTTGTTGAATCTCCTTAAGAATATTTCCTAAATTTTTTAAATCGAACCCTTCAGCCATTCTGCTCGGGTGAGTATTGACGTGGACACTTCACTCTGTCAAAGGTCGTGGTTACTCACTGTGCCGACACTCCCAGGAGCAGAACGATGAGATTTTCCTAATTCCACCACTGGTTTTCCCACAGCCACCAACTTAGGAGTTCACTAGTGGCCGTGCGAACCCCGCCGGGGGAAAGGGGAATGGGACAGAGAAGAGACTGCTTGACCCTCTGGCTCTTCCACTCTACTTCTTTCTTTCTTCTGTACTCCGCTTATTCCTTTCTTACTCTCTCTCTCTATCTTCAAGTATGAGTGGAAAACACTGTAACAGATAAGCACACCATTACTAATTTCCTTCAATTCCTTCTCCAACCTCTTACACTCTCTCTCTTGCTCTCCTTACCCAGAGTGCCTAAGACTTTTGCTCCTCTTCTATTCTTCTATGTAAGTATTTTATTCTTTTGTATCCTGCATAGCAAACGACATTTTAGTACCCTTTAACTCTGTGAATTTATTTATTCTCTTACACTCATTCGTTCATTCACTCTCTGCCTTACTTTCTTATCTTCAGAACTCTTCTTTACTTCTCCCTTAGGAATCTTCTGGAGCCTCCGCTGTCAACCAGGCGACGAAAGAAATCAGGAACTGAAGTGCTCAAAAGGTAAATATTGAATCTTCTCTTTAATCTCTTTTTCCTATTTAATCTAAATTAGTATTTTTCCCTAGTACTAATAACCTAACTAACTAACCGACGCACCGAAGCGCTCTAACCTGCGCCTAAGCCTGGCACAAAACTACACTACATCTGTCTAACTAGACTACAGAAAATAAACGTGACTAATTCCTGAAAATCCGTTGGTGAAGTGCGCGGTTCTAAAATCAACCGGCGCACTTCACAGCTGGTTCAGACCTCGCGCCCGTGTCCAGGAGCGCAGAACTAGACCGGCAACTTCCACCGTGGTTCTCCCTGTTGGGAGTACTGGGGAGTGTGCCCGGTTCAGCGCTATTATCACCCGCGATCTTTAGCGAGCGGGTGATCTTTGAAATGCCGATTGATAGGTAAAAACTGCGGAACATTGGAGTGTTCTGATTCTTCTTCCCTGAGCCCTGACACTAGTGTTCATAAATGTGTGGGTTTGGTAGGTTTCTGTAGATGGCTGCCGACCCCAGGACCAAAAAATCAGATGCCCCCTATGTATCTGAAAATGACCTTGATTTGCAAGGGGGGTCACATGAGTTTTCTGGTCCCGGGCTTGGCGGCCATCTTGGGAAACCTACCAAACCCACACATTTCTGAAAACTAGAGACCCGGGGGAGTCCAGGAAGGGATGGCTTGCGTGGATCCCCCAAAGTTTCTCTACCCAGAATCCCCTGCAAACCTCAAATTTTGATGAAAAAAAATCACTTTTTCCTCAAATTTCTGTGTGGGAAAGTACTGGAATCTACGTGGATCCACAAATTTCCTCCCACCCAGCGTTCCCCCAGGTCTCCCGATGAAAATGGTACCTCACTCGCGTGGGTGGGTCAAGTACCCGCGACTGGCAAGGGCCCAAAACGTATTGAGGAGACATCAAAATTACCTATCACAAAACAACCTGGTTTTGCAAGGGGGGTCACCTGGGTTTTTGGCCCTGGGCTCGGCGGCCATCTTGGAAAACTACCAAACCCACACATTTCTGAAAACTAGACACCCGGACGAGTCCAGCAAGGTATGGCTTGCGTGGATCCCCCAACGTTTTCCTACCCAGAATGCCCTGCAAACCTCAAATTTAGCTGAAAAAAACAAATTTTCCACATATTTTTGGGTGGAATCACCGTGCCGGCACAAATGTCCTACCCCCACAGCGGTCCCCTCAGTCTCCCGAGTAAAATGATACCTCACTTGTGTGGGTGGGGCAAGGACCTGTGACTGGGAAGAGCCCAAAACATAGGGAATAAGGGTATAGCACAGAGAATTCTAAGCGCTACGTTTTAAAAAAAATACATTTTTAGCCAATTCTGCATTGGACACCCACACAAGTGAGGTATCATTTTACTCGGGACACTAAGGAGAACGCTGTGGGGTAGGACATTTGTGCCGCCACGGTGATTCCACACAAAATATGTGGAAAATGTGTTTTTTTCAGCTAAATTTGAGGTTTGCTAGGGATTCTGGGTAGTGAAACGTTGGGGGATCCACGCAAGCCATACCTCATTTGACTCCCCAGGGTGTCTAGTTTTCAGAAATGTGTGGGTTTGGTAGGTTTCCCTAGATGGCGGCGAGCCCGGGGCCAAAACCCCAGGTGCCCCCCCAAAACCAGGTAGTTTTGTTATAGGTAATTTTGAAGTCTCCACAGTACGATTTGGGCCATTTCCTGTTGCAGCCACTATGCCTACCCACACAAGTGAGGTACCATTTTTATCGGGAGACCTGGGGGAACGCTGGGTGGTAGGAAATTTGTGTCAGCCCAGTGATCCTACAACTTTCCCACACAGAAATGTGCGAAAAAAATTATTTTTTTTCCAACAAAATTTGAGGTTTGCAGGGGATTCTGGGTAGGGAAATGTTGGGGGACCCACGCAAGCCATACCTTGCTGGACTCCCCCGGGTGTCTAGTTTTCAGAAATGTGTGGGTTTGGTAGGTTTCCCTAGATGGCCGCCGAGTCCGGGGCCAAAAACCCAGGTGACCCCTCTTGCAAAACCAGGTTGTTTTGTGATAGGTCATTTTGATGTCTCCTCAATACGTTTTGCCCTTGCCTGTCGCAGGTACTTGACCCACCCACACAAGTGAGGTACCATTTTTATCGGGAGACCTGGGGGAATGCTGTGTAGAAGGAAATTTGTGGATCCACGCAGATTCCAGAACTTTCCCACACAGAAATTTGAGAAAAAGGTTATTTTTTCACCTAAATTTGAGGTTTGTAGGTGATTCTGGGTAGGGAAATGTTGGGGGACCCACACAAGCCATACCTTGCTGGACTCCCCCGGGTGACTAGTTTTCAGAAATGTGTGGGTTTGGTAGGTTTCCCTACATGGCCGCCGAGCCCGGGGCCAAAAATTCATGGGACCCCCCCTTGCAAAACCAGGTTGTTTTGTGATAGGTAATTTTGATGTCGCCTCAATAGGTTTTGGGCCCTTGCCTGTCGCGGGTACTTGACCCACCTACACAAGTAAGGTACCATTGTTCTCGGAAGACTTTGGGGAATGCCGGGTGGGTAGAATTTTGTGGATTCACACAGATTCCAGAACTTTCCACCACAGAAATGTGAGGAAAATGTGTTTTTTTGGACACATTTTGAGGTTTGCAAGGGATTCTGGGTAACAGAACCTGGTGAGAACCAGACAAGTCACCCCCATCCTGGATTCCCCTGGGTGTCTCGTTTTAAAAAATGTATAGGTTTGCTAGGTTTCCCTAGGTGCCGGCAGAGCTAGGGTTCAAAATCTACAGCTAGGCACTTTGCAAAAAAAGGGTCCGTTTTCACTGTGAAAATGTGGTGTGTCCACGTTGCGTTTTGGGCCGTTTCCTGTTGCGGGCACTAGGCCTACCCACACAAGTGAGGTACCATTTTTCTCGGAAGACTTTGGGGAATGCGGGCTGGGTGGAATCTTGTGGATCCACACAGATTCCAGAACTTTCCACCACAGAAATGTAAGGAAAATGTGTTTTTTTGACACATTTTGAGGTTTGCAAGGGATTCTGGGTAACAGAACCTGATGAGAGCCAGTCAAGTCACCCCATCCTGGATTCCTCTGGGTGTATAGTTTTCAAAAATGTATAGGTTTGCTAGCTTTCCCTAGGTGCCAGCAGAGCTAGGGTTCAAAATCTACAGCTAGGCACTTTGCAAAAAAAGGGTCCGTTTTACTGTGAAAATGTGGTGTGTCCACGTTGTGTTTTGGGCCGTTTCCTGTTGCGGGCACTAGGCCTACCCACATAAGTGAGGTACCATTTTTCTTGGAAGACTTTGGGGAACGCGGGGTGGGTGGAATTTTGTGGATCCACGCAGATTCCAGAACTTTCCACCACAGAAATGTGCGAAAATGTGTTTTTTTTGACAAATCTTTAGGTTTGCAAGGGATTCTGGGTAACAGAACCTGGTGAGAGCCAGTCAAGTCACCCCATCCTGGATTCCCCTGGGTGTCTAGTTTTCAAAAATATATTGGTTTCCCTAGGTGCCGGCAGAGCTAGGGTTCAATATCTACAGCTAGGCACTTTGCAAAAAAAGGGTCTGTTTTCACTGTGAAAATGTGGTGTGTCCACGTTGCGTTTTGGGCCGTTTCCTGTCGCGGGCACTAGGCCTACCCACACAAGTGAGGTACCATTTTTCTTGGAAGACTTTGGGGAACGCGTGGTGGGTGGAATTTTGTGGATCCACGCAGATTCCAGAACTTTCCACCACAGAAATGTGAGCAAAATGTGGTTTTTTTGACAAATCTTTAGGTTTGCAAGGGATTCTGGGTAATAGAACCTGGTGAGAGCCAGTCAAGTCACCCCATCCTGGATTCCCCTGGGTGTCTATTTTTCAAAAATGTATAGGTTTGCTAGGTTTCCCTAGGTGCCGGCAGAGCTAGGGTTCAAAATCTACAGCTAGGCACTTTGCAAAAAAAGGGTCAGTTTTCACTGTAAAAATTAAGTGTGTCCACGTTGCGTTTTGAGCCGTTTCCTGTCGCGGGCACTATGCCTACCCACACAAGTGAGGTACCATTTTTATCGGGAGACTTAGGGTAACACAGAATTGTAGAGCAACTGTTATTACCTATTGACTTTCAATGCATTTCTGCCTTCCAAATGAAAGACAATGTGTAAAAAATAAGTCATTTTGAAAAATGACCTATAATTCTCATGCTAGTATGGGTACTCACAATTTCGGAAATGTGCAAATATCTACTGTTTTTAAACTCTATATTTTGTTCCAATTTCAGAAATACATAGGTGTCTTTTATACTGATTTTTCCATGTATATATTTTCCCAAATTAATTGCTATATACCCGGTACATAATAAAAAACCATTGCAAGACGCTGCTCAGTTATTGGCTCTGGGTTCGTCGGGTTCTTGGTGAACCTACAAGTCCTATATATCCCCACAACCAGAAAGGTCCAGCGGATGTAACGGTATATTGCTTTCAAACAGCTGTCATAATTAGAAGAAGTTACAGGTGAAAACGTTGACACAAATGGCTGTTTTTGTCAACTAATTTTCAATTTTTCCTATATTCAACTGTTAGTTTCTATAAAGAAACCTTGAAGGATCTACACAAATGACCCCTTGCTGAATTCAGAATTTTGTCTACTTTTTTTTAAATGTATAGCTTTCCAGGATCCATTATTGCTTTCATACCCATTTCTACCATTAACTGGAAGAAGGTTGAAAGCACAAAAAATAGCAAAAATAGGCTATGTCCCAGAAAAATGCGAAAACTGTGTAAAAATGTTTGGTTTTCTGACAAAAGTCTGCTTGTCCCTGAAAGCTGGGAAGATGGTGATTTCAGCACCATAACCTCTTTGTTGATACCATTTGCAGGGAAAAAAACAGATGCTTTCATCTGTAGCCCTTTTTTCCCATTTTTCAAAAAAAAAAAAATTTAGCTGTATTTTGGCTAATTTATGGGTCCCCTCCATGGGGAATCCACAAACCCTTGGTACCTTTAGAATCCCCATGATGTTGGAAGAAAAGGACGCAAATTTGGCGTGGATACCTTATATGGTCAAAAAGTTACAGGGGCCTAAGCGCGAACTACCCCAAATAGCCAAAAAAAGGCTTAGCACCGGGGGGAAAAGGCCTAGCAGCGATGGGGTTAGGGGCCCTGCGACAACGAATCAAAATAATATTGATTTGATCTTGAAAGAAAATTACAATCAAACTTCCTTAAATATTGTTTCCAAAAGATAGAAAAAAAACAAATCAACTCAACGAAATGAGAGCTTTACATTAAAGACTCAATGGAGAAAATACTGTAATGTATTTATTTTTATGTTTTATATAGCGCGAACTTGACCCGTTAGGGTATCAGAGCGCTTTACAGAATCCTAGGGTTGTAGAAAAGGCATGGAATCATAAGAGTATACAATCGATTGGGAGGGGGCGGGGTGCTGGATACATAAGGGATAGAAGGATACATAAGTACAGTTTACATTACAGTTACTCAAGACAAGGATACATAAGTACAGTTTACATTACAGTTACTCAAGACAAGGCCCCAAGTTTCTTGGTGGGGTGACTAGGTCATCCGAGGGAGGCAATAGCCGGAAGTTGATCAGGGTCTCTGTGGTGGTTGAAGGTAAAAGTTTAAACGAGGAATTTACCCATAAGGAAGGTTTTGGCCTCCTTTTTAAAGCGTGCCAGAGAGGGGATTCTTCTTATGGCGGGAGGGAGAGAGTTCCATATTCTTGGCACGGCCCCAGCGAAAGCCCTATTGTAAGTTTTTTTTCCCCGAAAACGTGCAGGCTGGAGCAAGAGGTCTCTGGCGGACCGGGAGTTTCTGATTCCTCCGGATACCACAAGTTTCTGTGCAAGATATGCAGGGGAGTTTGAGTATAAAGCCTTGTGTGTGATGCATGCCAGCTTAAGCTGTATCCTGGCCTCGAGAGGAAGCCAGTTCAGCGCTTTCAGGTGTGGAGAAATGTGATCGAATTTCCTTGTGCCGGTAAGTAGTCTGGCGGCCGCGTTGAGGCAGGCTTTTAAAGGTGCCAGGGAGATCTTGGGTAGACCCGAGAGGGTAGAACAGCCATATTCCAGTCTAGAGATGACTAGTGCTTGAACTGCCATTTTTAGGTCGGTAGCATCAAGGAAGGGTTTCAGTTTCCAAAGGTAGCTCAGGTGGAATCTGGCTGATTTGGCCATCGAGTTGATGTGGTCCCGCATGTTCAAGTTGCAGTCAAGGGTTATTCCCAGTGATTTGGCCGAGTTCACAATGGTCGGTGGGCAATTTAAGGCTGTGATGGCCGTAATCCATATCTGAATCTCAGGGTTGGTTTTAGGAGGGGAAATTAGGAGAAATTCTGTTTTCTTTGCGTTGAGTTTGAGTTGATTAGAGGCGAGCCATTGGACGGTCAGCTTCAGGGCCTCATTCAGGGAGAGAATCTCCTCGAGGGATGAGATTTTGATGTAGATCTGAGTGTCGTCAGCGTACATATGGTAGGAGATATTTGCAGTGCGTAGGACTTCGGCAAGCGGTTCTAGGTAAAGGTTGAAGAGGGTGGGGGACAGCGTTGATCCTTGAGGGACTCCAATCGTGACCGGAGAGGGAGCAGACAGGTTGCCGTTAATTAGGAATCTCTGTGATCGGTTTTGGAGGGAGGATCTAAACCATTCTAGGACGTAGCCATCCAATCCCATCCTGAGTTTGAGGCGTTCGAGTAGCTTTCCATGGTTGACCGTGTCGAAGGCCGAGGATAGATCTAGGAGGATTAGGAGACATGTTTTGCCTTGGTCAAGGGCTTGGAGGGCATCGTCAACGATGTGGAGCATGGAGGTTTCAGTGCTGTGTCCAGGTCTGAATCCGGATTGGAAGTCATCGAGTAGGTGGAAGTTGTTGATGTGTTGACTTAGCTGCAGTTGCACACACTTCTCCAACACTTTAGCTAAGAGAGGGATGTTGGAAATAGGTCTGAAGTTGTCAGGGGAGGCTGGATCCAGCGACGGCTTTTTCAAAATGGGGAGGACTTGGCCGGCTTTCAGAGAGTCAGGAATCGATCCCTGCCGGAGAGAGGCGTTAATTATTGCAGTCCAGCTAGGAATAATGGATTGGGCGGCGGCAGCTAGGCAGTTGGAGGGGAGCGGGTCGTTAAAATGCTTATTCGGGTTTAAGGTAGATAGGATTTGAGAGACGGAGTCTTCGTCGTAGAGTGTGAAGTCGGTCCAGTGTGCTTGATTCTTAGGCGAAGCCTGTCGGGGCGGCGTGGAAGGAGGAGGCAGGTCAGTAGGGGGTAGAGAGTATGAGGCGGAGCTTAGTTCGTTACCTAAGGCTTTGATTTTGTCCGCAAAAAAAGAGGAGAATTCCTCGGATGATATTAGAGACTTGGGGTTTTCTTTCGATGTTTTGGCCAGTTTGTTGGATTGGTGTTTGACCAGTTCGAAGAGTTTACGGGGTCTGTTCTTGGTGTTCCCCAGTTCCGATCTGAAGAATTATTTTTTTGAGTTGAGGATGTTCCTGTTGTAGGTATTTCTGGCCTGGCGGAGAAGTTTTAGATGTGCGGCAGAGGGTGCTGTCTCCAGATTCTTTCGGCTTGCCGGAGGGATCTCCTCTCGTTGTTGAGGGATCCAGTGAACCAGGGGTTTCTATCTTTGATTTGGGTTCTTTTTAGTTTTAGTGGGGCTAGGTCATCCAGAATGTTCGATATAGTCGCAGTGTAGTGATCGTTGAGGTCATTGACCGTTGTGATATGCGAGGGGGGGGGGAGGTCAGATTTGCACCGAGCCTCCAGTTCTCTGTGGTCCAGGTTCTTGGTGTCTCTGACCCAGCGTTTAGGAATCACCGGCTGCGGTGCCCTAGTCTTGTGGGTGCCAGGTAGTAGGAAGGTGATGGCGTGGTGGTCGGACCAGTCACATGGGTCTATAGAGATAAGCTTGACTGTTGATTCCTTAGAGATGATCCAGTCAAGAGTGGCCCCTTTCGAGTGAGTTGGGAGTGAGCAAGATTGGGTCAGGGCTTGATCGGCCAGGAGGTCTTTGATGGCGTTGACATGAGGATCCTTGGGATCGTTCCAGTGCAGGTTGAAATCGCCAAGGAAAATGTCTTTAGCGTTGGAGGAACTCTTAGCTGTGAAAATTTCCATGAGGTGGTCAGTGAAGGAGTCATTCATGCCTGGGGGTGGTAAAAGATGTGCAGGTTGCACAGTAGGGTGGAGTTGCTGCAAATGGAGAGGGCGAGGTATTCGCAGGAGTCAGTGGTATCCGCCAGAAGTTCCGTGACAAGAAGGTTAGAGCGATAGATGCAGGCGATGCCTCCTCCTTTCTTGCTAGGTTGCCTGTCCAGCCTTGCAATGTTATAGTTGGGAGGGACTAAGTGGTCCAGGCATGGGGATGAGGATTCGTTGAGCCAAGATTCTGTTAGAATTGCTAAGTCGAAATTTTTGTTCAGGATGAGAGCAGCAATATCGGCGGCGTGCTTAACTGCAAATCGGCAGTTAATTAAGAGACCAGTCAGAGAGGGGTCGGAGGGAGTGTCGGGAGTCGGGGCGGACAGGGGTACAGGCGCTAGATTGCTTTTAATCACACTTCTGTTACGGAGGGTAGCTGATCTGCTGGGGTTGATAGTGACCGTGCAGATGGGATGTTCGGCACTCACGTGTAATAGACAAGGGGTAACTGGGGCTGCGTTGTAGTCCCGGAGGATGGAAAGGATTTCCTTTTCAGTGAGGTCTAGCGGACTTGGTGTGGCGAGGGTAGAGTTGTAAGAGAGGACGAGAGCTAGGGTTTCCTCCTCCGAGAGGTAGCAAGGATGCTTGCGAGGGCGAAGGTGTCTCAAGGATAGAGGTAGTGGGTGTTTGGGGAGCTCTGTGATAGGAGGGGGGTAGAGTTCAGCAGGGGCTTGAGGTTAGCGAGGGAGAGTTTGGCGAGGTGAAGGAGGTTCGTTAGATCCAGAATGGAGAAATGGATGCTCTGAATTATTTTGGCAGCTCTGGAGTGCAGAGTTTTGATATCCATATAAGAGGGAGGCGCTAAAGGACAGGGGGGCAGTGGTTCAGAGGCAGTTCTATCGTCATGCATACGGGATAGGATAGCAGGGCTAGCTCGACCTGTGTCGTAGGTCTTTGGGGGCGTCTCAGTCTCACGGTCGGAGTGGGGAGCTAGTGGGGAGGGGACCAGAGGTCTAGGGCCGATTCTGTTGGCAAGGCCGCGAGACGTGCTAAACGGGTTAGGATGAGCCGTGTTAGGAACCCTTGGAGGGGTGGTTTGTGGGCTAGCAGGGCTAGCTCGAGTGTACCAGTCTCAGAGTCGGAGTGGGGGGTTAATGGGGAGGGGACCAAAGGTCTCGGGACAATTGTGTTAGCAAGGCTGGGAGACGAGCTAGAGGGGTTAGGTTGAACTGTGTTGGAAACCCTTAGGGAGGTGGTTTGTGGGAGGCTAGTCACGCTAGGCAGGCTGGTCGGAGGGTCGTCGAGGCGGGTGTTGGTTGCCCTGCGAGGGTCGTGCACATGGTTTCTGAGGAGGGTAAAAAGGTCCGCAAATTTATTGAGGTTTTTGGTTGAGGCTTGGATCAAAACGATGCCGCTTTTGTAGAGGGTGAAGGTGAGGTCGGCTCGCAGGGTTGAGGAGGGCGCTATTGTGAGCTTAGTGCCGTGTGGAATGTTCCTGGTTGCGCTTACATTGAGGAGGTGCGCAAAGGTATTGCGCCAAGAGGGGGTTCTTCTGGAGTAGAAAATGAGGTCATTAATGACTATGCTGTTGTCCGCGCTGTAACGCAGGTCAGAGATCAATGTCTCAGGGTGATTTTTCAGGGTGGAGTGCTTGAAAGTTTTTGCAGCGGTTTTGGAGAGGTTGGGGGGGTAAACCAGGGTATATGAGTTTTCTCCAGTAGCGGTCAGGCCAGGACCTGCCATGCTGGCTAGGGTTGGGCACTATAGGAACGAACGAGATGGGTCAGTGAGCAGCAAAGGGGATGGGTCTCCACATACCAAGCGAGGGAAGCTATGGTGACTGACTAGGTCTCTTAGAGGCAGGGAACCACATCACAGCAGCATGTGTCCCCTGGTGGACTGTCTTGAAGGAGCGGGCTGTCTGACCGTTGGGGCAGAGGCTTAAAACGTACTTGCGTAGTAGTGACAACCTCTTTGATGTATACTGCAATCCACTGCCTTTCCCAAAACATCTACGCTTTTTACTGTAGTCCCTGTTGGTGACTTTATTGACATTGACTTCCTTATGTCCGTGATCATTTGGATAGTATCCTAAAAAAAAGATTGGCGGGGTCGTAAGTAAGAAGTAAATCCCTGTACTTTTTCAATTCCAACAAGTCTTTCATTGACTAATATAGCCGGTCAATGCCATTCCAAGATGGCCGCCACCTTATCGAGCCTGGTTCAGGGTGCAGCTGTAGACCCTTGTTTGTTTTTATGGTGTAGTCCTCTTTCTATTGCCATTGCCAGTTGCTGCCATTTTCGTGGGGAAATAGGCTTGAGGCAGTATGGAGGAGCAGTTCTGTGCTCAAAATGGCTGGGGCAATAAAACTGCTGTGCCACTGACCAACTGTACAGCTACAATTCTGATATTAGACCCACTCCTGCAGCCTGGACACCGAGGGGTTTCCCTAGCTATGATCCTGATGGTGCACACTGCCCACTCGGTATATGCAAATCGACAGGCTCGCCCTTGATGGTCCCAGCCGATCACCGCTCCGTAGTATCCCTGCGGTGATGAGCGCGAATCGTTCCCGGTATGGGAGAACCTGCATCAGGGGGCAAGGCGGCAACAGCTCCCCAGGGACTTGGCTCGAGCTGGGTGTACCCGTTGCCAGCTGGAAACTCGCCTTTGGGCTCTGCGCTCATCTGCCAGTTCCCGGCGGGTCGCAGGCTCGGGGGCCCAAGATTTTGAACGGTCTGGAGCGGGGGGTGGGGGCGGCATGGGGGGGAACGGACTCACCGATGCCTCAGAGTCTGGGCGATCATCTTAGGTCAGTCCCCCAGCAGCCCACGTCGGAGATGGATACCCAGCCCTCTGTTGATGTCGGCTGGATTCGAGGAGCAGCGCATAGCTGGGGCTCCGTCCGTCAGCAGCAGTGAGGCATCCGACGGACTCACCAAGCAGCCAGCTCTTCTGATCAATGGCCGACGGTCCTAATTGAGGTGAGAGGGGTCCATCCACGATGGTCTGTGCGGTGCTGCGGGGCCAAGCTTGCGCTGTGAAACGTACCCATTAACAACTTAAAGTACATAAACCAGAGACATCAGATTCACATAGCAGTTTGTCTCTTAAAAGCTTATCTTTTGGCAACTGTCAGTTTGTAAAAAAATGTGGAGCATTGGGTATTAGGAGATAATGTGCGAGGGGGCCCCCAAAATTTCAACTGCATAGGGGCCTCCACAGGGTTTAATCTAGCATGAACTGTGTGTCATGGTCATATATACTGTACTATGATTCTAGAAAGGAACATTTTTCTTTGTGATCTGTTTTAAGTTCTTTAAAGGGCTGCATGGGGGGCGGCAATAAAGGTCTATGCTTAATGTTTGCCTCAGTTGGCTTCAATGAAATCAAGATTCTCGATGCATGTTAATTAGAGAATACTCATTCTTCAGATTTTGCACAGAGGATGTGGCACTACAGCCAGAGCTGCAGACTGTGAAACTAGGGAAGGGAACCAGGTTCCCATCTCCAGGTCAGTTCAAATATCATTCTGGATAAATAAGGTAATCGCTCAACGCCTAATGGAACCGAACGTACCCTTGTATAATGGATCCAATAACTTCGGGTCGAGTTCGCGCTATATAAAACTGCAAAAAGAAATCCACTTCAGAAGCACATAGCACCTATCCAATTCAAAATCTTGTCTAAGGCTATTTTAATTTAATTCATAAACAACGTTTTGCCTTTAAATTGACTTTTTGCAGCTAAAAGCAATAAGAGGTGTCATTTTATTTCACCTGACCTGCGAAACGCCCGCCTGTTATTTCCCGTCGCAATACGATGCTCTCTAGAAGCTACGACTACATTTCCCAAAATACTAAGCGGCCACTTCCACATTTCCCAACAGACCACAGCGCAGATCACGAAACACAGCGGCGTTAGAATATGGTAATCAAACTACATTTCCCAGCACCCCACATAAGAAAGCGGACCGCAGCTAAGATGGCGACAGGGAGCGGCAGTGAGTACCTGGACGCTGCAAGGGGGCGTATGTGGGTGTGGCGCAGCACTGGGGTTCACGGTGTCTTGTATATAAGATGTAGTGGAGGGAGGAAAGCTCCCCTACCCATTATTAGATGTAACGCGGACCATTCCGGTGCATTGCACGAACAATAGCACCATAGAGAACTGGGAGGACTCGGCATTGGACAGAGCGTCCAGTCACGACTGAAAACAATTCGGTGACGGACCTCTTTAGTCCATTTTCTGTGTCAGTTGTAGCGAGCGGTCTACTTAAACCAATTGAGACCAGTACAAGTGCAGGCTTGGTCGTATTGGGTCGGGGGCAGTGGGCCTACTGCGTGCAGTACTCTTGAATTTATCACGTCAACTTTGCTGTTGTAATTATATGTCTCTCTTCTTATCAGTCAGAAAATAATTGGGCGTTCTATGGTTATATGTGTATGCAGGGCACAAGTCCTAAACAAGCATTGGCATAGCCAATAGGTCTCGCCTTTGGGACCTTATAAGTATTTAGTTATGCAGCACAATATCCTTGGTGCAACAACATCAACTGTTGCATGGCTAAACACTTATAAGGTCCCAAAGGCGAGACCTATTGGCTATGCCAATGCTTGTTTTATTCTGTTAGTGAAGTGTGCCCTGCAAGGGGGATTTGTTTTATTAAATTGCACCTAATAGCCAATTGACCGGACCCTCGTTAGTGAAGAAAAGATATTGGGTACACAGTAGTATTGCTGTCATCTGGATGCTGCTTTAAAGGCTTTCCGTGGATTACATTGTAATAGAGGAATAGTGCATCTGAAAGCACTTTAGGAGGAACATTAAGTGACTTTTGGCTCTACAGGAGCATTTTTATCCAGACGGCGCTGGACAACATTTTGAAAGTGAACTTTGTTGAAGGAGATAAGTGTATTGCACAGAATCAGCACATTTAGTAATAATAATTAAATTAATTTGTGTCAGAGGTCCAAGCAGAGCCTGCCTTTGCTAAGATATCCCCTATCGGCGTGTGCAGTGAGAAATCTGGTGAGCGCAGCGCGACATGTATGGTTTTATTGTACATAAATATATAAACAAATGAATGAATGAATACATATGTAAGTAATATATGTCTCTTCCGTCCGACAAATCTTTGGCCTGAGGATAGCGCCAGAGGCGCCCGGCTGTATGGATTGATAATTTTTGTTTAAAAAAAAATTGCCCTGTGGGGGCGACGCAAGTGACGGTGGGTGGGGGGGGCGCGAGTGAGGGGGGCAGATGAGGGGGGCGCAGGTGAGGTGCCAGCCGGGAGAAGGGTGGCTCGGTCCAGCCCCGCTTTCACGCTCCAGTAACGAGGCCTTTGGCGTGGGTGGGGGCGCAGGGCTCCTCATCATCATCACAGAACGAGGGAGGAAGAGAGAAAGGCGGAAACGGACTTCCACGTTGCGCATCACCACCAAAAAGATCATATGAAAGAGGCCATTTTACGGGTCATTAAAACACAGCGAGGGAGCGAGAGGAGGGGAGGGAAAAAAGAAGATGGTGCAAGGGAGAGAGCCTGGACAGAGAGAGGCGGGGGGGGAGAGGCAGGGAGAGAAACAGTGAAGAGGGCCGGGAAGGGAGAAACAGAGACGAGGGGGCAGAGTTAGATTGGACAGCGAGGAGGGGGGAGAACGGGAAAGGCAGAAGGGGGCATTTTATGGGTCATTAAATTCAAAGGGGAGACTGGAGGAAAGACAACATTGGATTTAAAGAGGAGAAGGGCGTGTGGTGGAGGGAAAGAGATAACGAGGCAGAGGGTAGACCGGAGACAGTTTAGAGAGGCGGAGAAAAGAGTCAGGGAGAGGACGAGAGTATGGCAGGACGAGACCGAGAAAGCGAGAGGCGGTAAACAGGTAGTGAGAGAGGAAGACGAGGAGCACCTGTGGAGGGGACACGGAGAGTAGAGGGGGGAGGGCAGCGAAGAGGGAAAGAGTGAGGCAGGAGGAGGGAGAGACACGTTACGGAGGGTGGCAGGCAGAGAGACGGGGAGCAGAGAAATGGAGGGCGAGGCACAGAAAAGAGGAGAAGAGGGCAAGGCAGGGAGAAGCACGGAGAGGGAGACGCAGAGAGGGGCAAAGTGGGACGGCAACATTGGGAGGGCAATGGAAAAGAAATGGAATAACGACAAGGGTGAGAGTAAAGAAAGGACTGGTGAGAAAACCAGACTGGTGAGAGAAATGTGGAAGGGGTCGAATGATGGAGCAAGAGAGAAGCAAGGAAAAGAGAGGGCAAGACAAGAGCAGACACTTGGAGACGCGAAAAGATAGGCAGAGAGAAAGCAACTGAAGTAGAGGGGTCGACGAACACAGACAGTGAGAGACAGGGAGACAAAACGACAGAAACAAGCATTGGCCGCGCGGCCGTCAAAGTGACGCGGCCGTCAAAGTGATCGTGATCGCGGGCTGTAAGGGTGCCCGCGAGCGATGCGCTTAATGAGCCATGACGAGACAGGAAAGCCAGATGGCGCCTGTGCTCGTAACTGTGCGCGTAACCGCACGCTCTAGGCCACACAAAAAGCTGTGGTCGGCTTTTTGAAGCCCACTTACTAAAAGTCTCGCCAGAGCAGCGCATGCGCTGGCTCAGGCGAGACCTAAAAAAGAAGTGGGGGGACTAATCTAATTAATCAGTATGCAAGTGGCATCACGGCGCGTGGCATCGCGGCGTGTGAGGTGCGTGACATCACAGCGCGTGACATCACAGGAAGTGGCATAACAAGAAGGGACATCAGATCTTAAGCCCTCACATATATGTTTAGCAGGTCTATCATGAGTACATTTGAGCACATTTCGAGTATACAGGGAAACTCTCCTGATTTAGGCAGAAGATTCACACTTTTGTAAGTTACACATAAAACAATGTTGCCTTTTGTCAGCGTAAACTTCCTCTACCCATAGTGCTTTAAAAGAAAAAATAGTGATATTTAAATTATCACTACGCCTCCTCAGGGGTAGTGTGCGCTTATATAAATGCTATTTATTTTGTGCAAATACTGGGAAAGATCAGCACATCTGATGTTCTTACAGTGCATGCATATCTCCTAAACAGAGCCTGAACAAAGTGAAAAGCTGCCTCTCTTAAGTACATGTGAAGTGCTAACAAGGTGTGAGCCTTTGTTTCCCCTCTGCTGCATTTGCTTCTAGGTGTGAGGCTCCTGACTGCTGCCAGCCAGGAGACTCGAACAAAAGGAGGCCTGATGACACCTCAAATTCGGCCTTTGTTATGGGCCCAGCAGGAGTCAGAAATAAGAGAGCCCCATCCCGTCCCCTCCTGGGCGTTGTTGCAGATTGAAAGCAGATAACAAAGTGCAGGCGCTGCTGAAAGTGTCCCGGTGTTTGGAAATTACACCAGGACGAATTCGGCATCTTTTTCAGTGGGGCCCAACTTCTTGTCAGGGTGGACGGCGTCCACCCTGTAAAAACAGTGGGTGGACACGTCCACCCGCATGTACCCCCTACTTGTGCCCTGTATGTATGGATATCTTCCCTGCCAGTGTATGTGTAGCGGTGTCATAGCTTTTCTTTCCGCCCAGTGCTATTTGTCCTATTTTGTCAATGAACAGCACTGAAGCACTCCTGCTTTGTATGTATGCATTTAGTGAAACTACAAGCCCCGGCGTGTAAATAGCTAGTGATTAAGAAATAAATAAAACAAAAACGAAACTGGCTGCTGATCCTCCTCATGAAATGACCAAGTCGACTGGTGTGGTTTATTGACAGGGTTCCGCTATGCAAGTTAGAATTTAAAATAACGACATGGCTTGTATCCCTTGAACACAAAGTTTTTGCCATTCTAGGATGGTTGGTGTCCTCAGTAGTTTAAGAGTTGTAGCAGCGCTATTTTACCAACATTGGCCTTACTAAGTGGGGTGGGAAACAAGGTGCTATTTATCTCACCTCATAAATAACGATACCCCTGGGTATGTTATTTATCAGGAGAGATAAAATAGTGGCTAATACGAGTTTTCAGGGAATAACTGGGATTTTGGTGTTTAACGCACCAAAACTCCCCGTGGTATGGTAAATACCATACACATTTCTGCAGGTTCTTTTGACCTGCTGAAATTTAACGAAGGTTGAGGTATGCCACGCATTCAATAATTCTCATATGCAATAAATAACTTCCAACTTGTAATTCTGATTCGTGCACCGAGGGGGTTTGCATTGGTCAGAATGCACTGACCCACTTATAATCCCCATGTTAGTCCATAATAATTCGGACTAGGCTAGTCCATAAAAATTAGGAATATGTGCTATTTACTACACCCAATAAATAACGTACCCTGGGGTATTGTTATTTATGGGGTGTGATAAATAGCTCCTGGATTCTTACGAACTTTGAATCAGGGCCTATGTGGTAAATGATTGTAGGAAAGACAGGTTATGCCGAGTGTATATGTTTAGCTTCTTGGAATAAATGTCCCAATATCCAGATATGCTTGTAGTTTTTTCTTAGTTCTGTATTTATTTAAGTCAAATGAAAGGAACAGAAACAGCCAACACGTGTTTCGCCCATACCGCAGGGGCTCTTTGCTAATCTGCTTGAACACTTACAGGACGATCATTGGACATATTATTTAGTATCTTTTGTCTTGAAAAAGCCCTTGGTATGCCAGCCGTGTGGGCAAAATACGTGCCCGCTGTTTCTGTTCCTTTCATTTGACTTAAATACAGAACTAAGAAAAATCTACAAGCATATCTGGATATTGGGATATTTATTCCAAGAATCTAAACATATACACTCAGCATAACCTGTCTTTCCTACCATTACTTCCCATAATCTGGTGGATCTTTGGGGCGTAACCACCAGAGAGGTTTGTCTTTCTTGAAAAACTAATTGGGGTCCTGTCTGATTGTGCGTAAACCCCAGCAGCTCACCCCTCCTATAATCTTATGTATGTGTAAAATGGTTGATTGATACAAGAACCTTTAAGGCATGTGCTGCTTTTGGTCTGAAATATAGTAGCAATTGTTGACATACCTAAGTAAATGATATAACATAATATCATAGCATACACAAAGCAGTATAATACAATTATAAGAAAGTACATTAAACAGACTACATAACAGCTTCAGTACAAGACATCAAAATCACATTGCTCTAAAATACATAGACCACAGAGCACACTACTACCACAGCAAGTATGCACAGATGTTCTTATAACACATTACCACCACCAGAATCTTGTTTTCATGATACACTGGTAAATGGAGTTTGGACCAGGTACTTACTGCCTTAACTTACCACCAGGGACATTAAATGGTGCCAGTAATAAATGTTTTGCGATGAGCCCAAAGTATCCATTCCAAAGATTCTCTTTAATAGTTACGTCAGGTGTGTTAGTCTATTTGATTCATTTGGAGTGAACCAACAGCACACCTACAACTACCTCAATGCATTAATTGCTCAAAAGCGCAAGGTCTGGAAAATACTGCCCTGGTTGCAAGCTGGACCATACAGAGTGACAATAAAATGCTAGTCCAACTCGAAACTTGTATTAAAGTGCTTTGCCTTGATTATTCAGGAGGATTAAAGAAACTGGCTATTTTTTAAAGTTAAAAATGACAATGAACTTGAAAGCTGTATTTTAAAACGACAATCAAGTGAGTGCTAATTCTTTAGCAGATGTCTCCACTTCTTATGATTCAGGATGTGTAAGCAATCTTTAAGTTTTAATCTACCTGGTAGTTTGTTTTTATGTAACTTGCTCTATTCTACTGTTCATGCTAGTGCTGCACACTAACTCACCTGAGTCAGTTATACTAAAAGCTGTAGAGTGCAAACCTTTTGGAACTTTGTGATATTTGCTTGTTGAACCCCAGTTTTCTGTCTTCATCTGTAATTTTAAATCAGCACAACCATCGCTCCAGCATTTTGAGGAAGCTCAAGTCAAGTGTTTTCTGAAAGTGACATTGGGCCATGGGTATAAGATTGTAAAAAAGGGTCTGATAAAACTTACAGAGGTGTTACAGTGACCCATACAGTTCCCTCAGAGTTTTACCTAATCCGCAGCTGTTCCCATCCCCATAAGAAACCTGACCACACTGGGATGCTTCCCGAGGTTGCTTTCACCGTAGCCCTATATTCCAGTACCCTCTGCCTTCCGGGCTTCTTATGAGACTTCAAATCACGACTCCCTCTACTGACAGTACAGCTGTCTTCTCAATACCCCCTCTGTTCTGCTTATAGCCACGATATAATGATACATTTCGGCTTCAATGCTGCCCATACATCACTCTACTTCTTGCCCTCTGCGCTGACCTTCGCTCACATCTCCAATTCACCTTTGTGCAAGCCTGTATTCTGGTATCACTTCACTCATTGTAGTCTTTGTGATACTACCCTCCTTTAAAAAAAAGTTTTTATTGATTTTATAGAGTGCGGTGCACAACAGTTAACAATAGAGCCCATACCGTGTAACTCACACGTATATTAATGTAGCAAGATACATGTTTGGCATTATAAGGCAAAGTGTGTGTACATTGGATTGTCAGGATACACTTTGCGCATTACAATAACAGGCACTTTTCCCACTTTCCAGAAATGAAGGTGGGATAGAACAAGTGGACTCCTACTGTGCAAGGAGAAAAGTAAGGGAGGAGGGGGAAGGGGGAGTTTAGGAGAGTGAAAAGGGAAAGAGAGAACAACAATCCATCAACGTGAGAGCTCTGCAGTCCATATTATACAAAGTATAGCATGCTAAAGCCGTTCGCTTTCATATCATATGTGCATCGATGAACAGTGCCACAAAACAATGCAGGTTTGTTTGATACTACCCTCATTAGCCATCATATTTTGATGGACATTTCCCTCAGAGTGGACCATATGTCACGCTACCTCCTGGCGTCAATTCTGACATTGTATCACAATATTTCAGCCCTCTCATCAGTTGTAATGTGTACTTACAACTGAGCCAGTGGCAAGGGTGGCCCTTTTTAGGTCGAGCCTGGGCAGCGCATGCGCTGCTTGTTGCATGCAGTATTGGAGTATGGACTTAAAGCCCCGCCCACTCTCCGCCCATATTTTTAATAGGCTTGTGTCATTGTCCTTCGTAAACGCTGGCTTCCGATTCGGTATAAGGCTTCTTAGTCCCTCCTTGGTACTGTCTTGTCTGCATTTGTTACCTCCCATAATGATTGGACCTTTTACTTGGCTTGTTACACGCTCTGCGTTATAATTCGGTGAGCACTATTTTGTTTATTGAATAATGGGGACAATGGCGGCTGCTTCTTGTATTTGCAGCGCGCCCACACAGAACAATGGCGGCCACTTCTTGTATGGAGCCCTATGCAGCTCTAACTTTAAACGTGCTGCCCCCTACCCAGACAGCACTCACGGTACAATGGCAGACGCTTATTGTTTTTTACCACTTTTAAGCTGAACGCGGGGTCCGCTTCAGTGACACCGTGCTTTCTTTCAGCTTTTTTTTTTTGTGTAAAGTTGAATGCTGAGCTTCAGGGACACCGCACTCTGTTTCATTTTTTTTTTTTTACTTTAATGGTGAGCGCGGCGCCCGCTTCAGGACACCGCGCCCTGTTTCTTTTTTGTTTTCCTTTTTAGATCGAGCCTAGCAGCGCGCATGCGCTGCTCTGTGAGGCTTGTTGTAATTACTCTGTGGGTCTGACTCCTCCCACGTATTGGGTTGGCTTTTGTGTGCCTCTTTTTGAAATCAAAGCCTGCAAATGGCTAAAGGAGGGTGCATGTCCCACATCTTCTAAAAGGTTCACTCCCATGGCGTTTTGCCGCGGGAGCGAGCAGTGGCGCGCAGGGCGGCAGCTGCAGTGCCTCCTTGTCTCCCCTGCACCACTCCCCCTTGTCTCCCTGTGCCCGCCCCCAGTCTCATGTTGGCTTAACGTCCTGTGATTCTGGGCAAATCCTTTAATCTCCCCGCCTACAAAACAAAATTACTGTGTCCTTGTAAAACATGCACCTCAAACGGAAGGTCTACGTGCATTACAAACCCGACAAATAAGCTAGGAGCTACAAACACACTAACAAGGAAGTATGGACGAATTACGCTTGGACAGAAGTTAACGGCGCTCGTGTTCTTGCTTTGCTGTCCTTGTCCTCGGCTGAACTGTGTGCATATTTTTTGTTAATATAAAATCTAACTCGGGATTCTCAGCGAAAGAGGGAGTGAAGAGAAGAAATTCTATAGGCACGTTTAACTTTCTGCACAGGAGGCGAAACTGAAAGTTCCGCTCTGAAATGTGTTTAACAAATGGCGCTGGTGTATGGAAAAATACCACTGGGATGTTCTGGACGTGTGGGGAAGCAGGGGCTGACATCCCGCATATGTCATAGCAACGTCTGTGCCACTCAGGAGACAACTGTGGAAGCTTATAATTAAGGAAGTGACAGGGAAGAATGTTCTCACTGCTCCACAGATAGCTCGGGTCCGCAAATACTCGGAAATGTATGCAGATGACGGCACATTTTATGATGGATTACTGGAGGCGTGTTAAAGCACAAAGCCAGTTACATTAGAAGGGTGGAGGGTTCTTGTTTGCTGGCAAATGGCACACGATGCATCATCTCCAGCCTCTGGTTGCCCGATTGCATAGCAGTGAAGAACAAGCATTTGCAATGCAATAGGTCTCGCATTTACACAAGTTTGAGCTATTGGCATTGTTAAATGACAATGCCTTTTATTTATGTTTTGGTTTCTAAAACATAAATAAAAGGCATTGTCATTTACAATGCCAATAGCTTTAACTTGCGTAAATGCGAGACCTATTGCATTGCAAATGCTTGTTTAACTTTAATGGTGAGCGCGGTGCCCGCTTCAGGGACACCGCGCTCTGTGTTTTTTTTTTTTTTACTTTAATGGTGAGTGCAGCGCCCGCCTCAGGGACACCGCTCTGTTACATTTATGTTTTAACTTTAATGGTGAGCGCAGCGCCGCTTCAGTGACACCGCGCTGTTAATTTTTTTTTTTTTTTACTTCAAACGTGAGCGCGCCGCCCACTTCAGGTTCACCACACTCTGCAATACAATAGATCACGCTTTTGCCAAACTTTGTCCTATTGGTATTATAAATGACAATGCCTTTTATTATTATAAAAGGCATTACCATTTACAATAAAACACACAAGTTGATGGACGGAATGTTGCACATTGGCAAAACATTCACCCCAAGTCACAGATCTGGGTTTAATCCATCGTTATTTTGCTCACCACGCCACCCCAGTTCAGACATGGCCATATGCAAATCAGTCTTGACCCTGTTCCTCATGGGAACAGTCCAGCCCGAACTGCCAAGCCATGTCTTCCCTGGACCAGAATCAAGCATCCTAGGACCGGTTTCTGGCTATCAGCCGTCATCAGCCAGGATAGCTTGACTCCAGTGGCGTAGTGAGCACGGGACCCACGTCTGGGCATACCCTTCCCACATAGGGCGAACAGCAAAACACACAAGTTGATGGACGGAATGTTGCACATTGGCAAAACATTCACCCCCAGTCACAGATCTGGGTTTAATCCATCGTTATTTTGCTCACCACGCCACCCCAGTTCAGACATGGCCATATGCAAATCAGTCTTGACCCTGTGCCTCATGGGAACAGTCCAGCCCGAACTGCCAAGCCATGTCTTCCCTGGACCAGAATCAAGCATCCTAGGACCGGTTTCTGGCTATCAGCCGTCATCAGCCAGGATAGCTTGACTCCAGTGGCGTAGTGAGCACGGGACCCACGTCTGGGCATACCCTTCCCACATAGGGCGAACAGCAAAACACACAAGTTGATGGACGGAATGTTGCACATTGGCAAAACATTCACCCCCAGTCACAGATCTGGGTTTAATCCATCGTTATTTTGCTCACCACGCCACCCCAGTTCAGACATGGCCATATGCAAATCAGTCTTGACCCTGTGCCTCATGGGAACAGTCCAGCCCGAACTGCCAAGCCATGTCTTCCCTGGACCAGAATCAAGCATCCTAGGACCGGTTTCTGGCTATCAGCCGTCATCAGCCAGGATAGCTTGACTCCAGTGGCGTAGTGAGCACGGGACCCACGTCTGGGCATACCCTTCCCACATAGGGCGAACAGCAAAACACACAAGTTGATGGACGGAATGTTGCACCATTTACAATGCCAATAGTTCAAAATCTCGCATTTGCGAGACCTATTGCATTGCAAATGCTTGTCCTTGCTTGTCTTAGAGCCTGAACCATCCTTACTATGCCACTGAGTTCAACTCCTGTAGTTCAACATTCACTACTCTGTGCCTTTTTTTAATTTTTAACATTTTATTGATATTCAGCATAGGCAAAAACAATATAACATAATCAAATTTACTGCAACCTCCCCTTAGGCCCCCATACAACATCATCCCTTATAATACAGCAGAAGCTCACCTTTCTGTGCATTTGCCACTAGATAAACGGAGAAGTGTCTTGACTTCAAACTGCACAGCCCTTAACACTGTTGCCTCTGAAGCCTCATACGACTAGTCCAGTCTCAAATCCTTTAAGATGTGAGGGCAACATGGTCTCTGGGAACTCCCCTGAAAAAAGTCCATCATAGGTTTCCAGATGGCTTTGAATGTGTTCCTCTCGCCCCTCAAATTGTTTGTTATCATTTCCATAGCCATTATATTCCGTAGCATGCAAGACCATTACTCACCATCGGGAATCTTAGTGGTTTTCCAGTGTACAGCCAGTTCTTGCTTAGCTGTCGGGAGTATGTGAGTGATCACAGTCCAGTCTCCCCTGTTCATATGTTTCCAACCCCCAGGGCGTCTGCTAAGAATCACCGTAATAGGTTCCTACCGTATCAGGAGATGCGTAAACTTCATAATATGGCTTAAAATTTCTTTCCAAAGAATTGGGATCCTTGGGCAAGCCCAGCATACATGTTGTTCTGTTTCCTCCTCCCCACATCCTCTCCAACATAGTCCCTTCATATTGGTAAACGTCTGTTTCAATTTTTGTGCGGTAAGATACCAATTATACAATTATTTTTTACCATGTCCCTCTACCTTGTATGTTCTGCACTAGCTTAGGAATATCCTTTCAGAGAGCATCCCACACTTTTTGTGTTATATCAGCGCCCAGTACTTTGTCCCGTTTATTCCTATAGGGCCATTTATGCTTCTCCGGTAGTGTTTTCAATGTCATATATAATGGAAATTAGACCCTTCGTAGACTCATAGCTAGGAAATAGCTTCTCGAATGGAGTCAGATCCCTAGCGCCTGCCTCTGTATTTAATAGGTACAGGGCCCGGTGTCTCAGGTCACAATAGCGGAGTCTGTTTGTCTCTGATACCCTAAAGCTCAGTTCGCACTGAGTAAAGGATTTCATTGACTTCTGTTGGAATAAATCGTGCAAAATGGTGCAGTTGCCTAATCTCTACACTGCGTCTTGCTTACGTTTCATGCCCGAGGAGAACTCTGGTTTGCGGAGCAGTGGTGTAAATGGGGTGGGAAATGATGTGATCGATAAAGACTTAGTCAGGGAGGTCCACATCTCCATGAGTGGCCTCTTTACGTCTGATACATATGCCACCCTCGGTCTGTTGTGCTTCGGGAGCCAGAGTATATCCTGCAAAGGTCTACTTATCAAGTGCATTTCCATTATAGGCCAATGTTTTTATGTCTCCCTAAGTGACAATTCAAAAGCTATGCGGAGTTGTTCCACAGCATAGTATGCCTGATTATCTGGTATATATAGACTGCCACTCTCCTTAGAGACCTGTAACACCCTCCCCCCTATTCTAGGGTTGCTTTTCCGCCATATGAACTGGTCACGTGTGTTGAAGCTGTAACATATCCTGCTGAGGTATGACAACTGGTAGGGCTTGCAAGGGGTATAGTAATCTGGGCAGAATGTTAATCTTGAAGGGTTTCTTTCTACTCATCCATGAGACTCAATGCTGTTTTGTGTCACAAAAGAAAATATCTTCGATGCTGCTTTTACATTTTCACACCTTGGGAAATGTAGGCCGGCCCTGTATCATTTCCAGCTCCTGAAAGATGAATATACATGCCTAATGGTGTATAGATTCATCTCTACAGCAGTTCGTTTATGGAATTTAGTTGGGAAATTAGGATTTCTATATCGCTAGGTGCTGAAGTATATCTTTTTAAAGGATGCACAACGTATTTTGATCTTAATTTTAGAACTTTAAGGTTTTTTTATCATCCCAGAAATTTATGTGATACTCCCTTACCTATAATTGGTCATTTTCAATATTTTTACTGAAATCGTTATATTGTGTACTTATTATTTTTTCCTTTTTACTTTATGGCACTATGCACTTTACTTATTTCTGAGTGGTCAAAAACACATGCTTGATGCATTGGAATTGTTTTTATATTTAACATCCGGAAACCTATGACCTGAAGCTGTCCTGTGGAATGTTATTTTACCACCCAGTCTACATTGTTTATAACAAATTTTATTATAATGTCTGTTTTTTATATTCGATGTTCTCTTTTATGGTTGTGAAAAGAACCGAATAAAGAATATTTGACTGACTAACATTTTGATACCTACTGCCCTTGCTTCATACTCAGTACATGCTTTTCTAAGGTCAATTCTTGCATCACAATACCTGTTGCTCTCTGTACAGCTATTATGTTGTATTGTAGACTGTCCTTGCTGCAACTTTTTTTTATCATGGCATTCATAGACGCCAGTGTTCCTCTTTAATCACAATTTCCAAAGCCATCTGTGTAGCCCTTATACCACCACCTCTGCTACCCTCGGACCAGCCTTTTATCACAATAGAAATTAATAGCCACACCCCTTAGTGCTGCTTAATCTCATGATAACTTCAGTGTGACTGCATAAAATAACATACTGTTACTGTTTGAAGAGAAGTCCTACTTCTTGTACCCTGGTCTGTGTGAACTGTTTATATATTTCCTCCAATGGACCCAACAGTCTTCTAGCTCTCGAGGGTTCTTACCTTTTACTAAGAGACACTAGCCAACAGAGACTTGCTCTCCTGAAGAACACCTAAAGTGCACTCCTTTCCATACTGAAGGTGGCTACTATCCCCTTGTACCAGGTTATACAGTCATCTGAAATGGTGGCACCAGACTTTAGTTCCGTGCCATATGTGTTTTCTCCTGTCCCCCTCCTGGAGAGAAGGTTGTCAGTTGGCTTTCCCTTTGAAAGGTCAGCCAACCAGTCCAGCCCCCCCTAGCGTGGGTTCTTACCTATCCTAAAGTGTATAAGGCACGGATAGTGTGTCTTGCCTGTTAGGGCTTCACTGTAGCAATGGCTACACAAGATGTTAGTCTTTCCTCCAGTTGTTCTTTTTTCCATTGTGGACTTGACAGCTTGCACATCCTAGTTGCTTAATGACCCCTTCCTGCAACTGGACTTACCTGTGGTTGGATCGAAGTTACCCATCCTTGCTATTGTTTCTCTTGCATCAGTCAAACTTAACCCTCCCTTTTTTAGGTCTCGCCTGGCGTTAGCAGCACGCATGCGCTGCTTTCGCCATGCGAGGTTCTCTTGGAATCAATACGGTTTTCGACCTCGTGTCTCTGCTCCGCCTGTAATTTTCATTGGCGAGCGTCGTTTGTCGTCAGTGTTTATGTTAAACACAGTTTGTTGATTGCACCATAGTTTCTTTAGCCCTTCCTTGTTGCCATCCTGTCCACTTTAGGCCACGCCCACCTGGACTGGATGTTTTACTTGCGGCGTGATACTCTCTCCTTAATTAGTGGGAGAGAACTTTTTTTGGGTCATTCCGGCTATGAAGCGCGATGTTTTAAGTTGTATGTTGACACCGTGCTTCATTTATTTATTTATTTAATTTTTTGCTTTCATTCGGAGTGCGGCGCCCGAATTAGTGGGTAAGCACTTTTTTGGTTATTATTATTTACCTAACTCATCATGGGGTGCGTTTTATTTGCATTTAGTAACTGCGACGCAGTGATTTACACACCGCGCTTTCACTGCCGTGACGTTTGCAAACATTAATTCTTTACTTTTCAACAGCGCACACACTGCGCTTTCACTGCCGTGTCGTTTGCGCTGTTGAAAAGTAAGAATTAATGTTTGAAAATGTCACGGCAGTGAAAGCGCGGTGTGTGCGCTGTTGAAAAGTAAGAATTAATGTTTGCACACACCGCGCTTTCACTTTATTAAAGGGCTGCAGGGGAGGGATGCAAGAGGCAAGGCGGACTGGTTCTCGTCCCTGCTACGCGTTGTTTGGTAGCTGGCAGCCCTCTGTTGTGGGTGTGACCCGTTGGGGTGTATGTGTGTGTGTGTGTGTGTGTGTGTGTGTGTGTGTGTGTGTGTAGTTGTTGTCCCTGCCACTTGCAGAGGCGCGCATTGTTGGTGCAGCTCCTGTTTGCGTATGTTGTGTGCTGGTTGGTTGTACTTCGAAAGGAAGGAAGATCGGGGTCGGTGACTGCAGATGACAGCAGTATGGTGTCTCCCAGCGCCTGCGCCAACAGAATTCTCTCCTTTGTTTCCTCCCTGCTTGCAATAGGTCTCGCCTTTCATTAAGTTAAAGCCATTTGCTTTGCTATACAATAGCATTAGCAAAGCAAATGGTTTTAACTTAATCAAAGGCGAGACCTATTGCATTTTCAATGCTTGTTCCTCTATTGTGTTTGTCACCTGTCAAAAAATGCTTTTGCTTGCTGCACTATGGAGCCAGTATATTACCACATGTTGATCAGTTCCAACTAGCCTGGACTGTGTGTTTTGCATTCAGAGTCCAAAAATTAAGAGCAAACTGGCAAAATGATTTTCATTCTGACTGATAAAGAACTTTATGTTTTAAATACAGCAGAACTTTGCTTGTGCGTCCAAAATTAAATAAATGCTGCCCTTTTTGAGCCAGTAACTTTTATGCCATTCAGCTAGAAGACCTGGCACCCCAGTACCAGGGACAGAACCTTTGCTAGTTGCTGTCCTCACTCCGGATGGGACCAAGCCTGGATTTCTGGATCACCTTACTATTGTGACCAGAGTGTGGGAATAAGTGCTTGACTGGCCTGCATTGCGATGCGCTGATGTTAGAAATGGAGGTCTCTAGGTAGCCATGGCTGGCGCCAATGCCCAAATAGGGACCTTTCTTCCTAAGTCAGGGCGAGTGGGCTACCCCCTTTGATAACCCCTGTGGTAACGTAGCACGAGCAGTTAGGCCTATCTCAGAGCAGTGTGTGAAGCATTTATGACCATGCACAATAAGGCAGTAACGACACCACAAAAGGACACAACTCAAGGAGGTATAGAAAAATAGTATCTTTATCTAAGGTTTAATACGAGACTCTCAAAAGAGTTTTAACCAGTCACAATGCACGTAAATCAGTAGGGACTTTTAAAAAGGCAATAACGTATTCACCAGAACGTGGCACTGACTGAGTTCAAGGCCTGGGTCTTCGAACCCGTTGCGCAACAGATACCTGCCGTTGGACGGGGACACAGTACGTAGCTTCTCGAAGAAGCGGAGACGGTGACAGGCGGACTCCCAGCGACCACAGTTCTCGACTGCAGTGGTCCGCAACGTGCACTCACAATGATTCGGGCACTCGGGGACAGGTGGGCTCCCAGCGGCAGCAGCACGCTTCTGCGGCGGCCCGGGCTGGTGGTGGCGATGACTCTCGTCGTGCAGCTCCGTGGTGGGCGCACAGCAGCAGCTCTCTCCCAGCTGTGGCGGCCCACAGGGCGATTCACGATGATGCAACGTTGGCAAAGATGCGGGCACTCAGCGGCAGCAGCTTTCTCTTAACTGCAGCGGCCCACAGGACAAATCACAATGGTGCGAAGTTGGCAAAGGTGCGAGCACTCGGTGGCAGCAGCTCTCTCTTAGCTGTGGCGGCCCCCAGGACAAATCACAATGGTGCGAAGTTGGCAAAGGTGTGAGCACTCGGCGGCAGCAGCTCTTTCTTAGCTGCGGCGGCCCACAGGACAAATCACAATGATGCAAAGTTAGCAAAGGTGCGAGTACTCCGCGGCAGCAGCTCACTCTTAGCTGCAGCGGCTCACAGGACAAATCACGACGATGCACAGCTGACACAAGTGCGGGCACTCCGCGGCAACAGCTCTCTCCCAGCTGCGGCGGCCCACAGGACAAATCACGATGATGCACAGCTGACACTAGTGCGGGCACTCGGCGGCAACAGCTCTCTCTTAGCTGCGGCGGCCCACAGGACAAATCACGATGATGCACAGCTGACACAGGTGCGGGCACTCAGCGGCAACAGCTCTCTCTTAGCTGCGGCGGCCCACAGGACAAATCACGATACTGCACAGCTGACACAAGTGCGGGCACTCAGCGGCAACAGCTCTCTCTTAGCTGCGGCGGCCCACACCGATTCAGCGAAGGTTCTGAAGATTCAAATTAAGGCGGGCGCTCAGCGGCGGCAGCTCTCTCTTAGCTGCGGCGGCCCACACAGGTTCAGCGAAGGTTCAGAAGATTCAAATTAAGGTGGGCGCTCAGCGGCGGCAGCTCTCTCTTAGCTGCGGCGGCCCACACACAGAGTTAACAAGGGTTACCAGTCCGCGTTCCTCACAGTAGAACTAGAGGGTCCGGATTACTCGACGGAGGCCTCACCTGCAAGTAGAATGCCTAGCACAGGAATTCAGGTTGCTGACGGGGATAAGTCTAATGTCCCTGAGACTTCAGCAGGATGCGCTCTCAATTCAGGCCCTCGGGTAGTTTCTTCAGCAAGCTTGGTGAAAGTTTCAAAGTCCTTTCCTCTGTCCGCTCGGACAGAGTTTCGTCTTGACATCCAGAAGGAACACACTTGAAAAAGGTTTCAGCGCAGCGTTTTATACCTAAAAAGTCTTTGTTCTCTGCAGTCACAAATCACTGCATCCAGCCAGAACCAGTTTGGTGGGGTCGGGGAGCACTTGGTTTACGAGGCGACATCCTGCCCTTTGAGAATCTGGGGGTCTGCTATCAGACGCCCAGTGGGAGGTGGAGCCATCATTCACCTTGCCAGGCACGGCCCTGCTCAGATCAAAGAGTCACCCCTCACCCTACTCTAAATGCCGATCTCTCTTTCCAGCCAGGTCTGACCCAGCTGGCCCTGCTTCTACAAAATCAGACGGCCAATACACACGCTAGCAAAGCCTACCGGAAAGCTTAGGCCAGAAAATACCTCGTTTCTAGTAGAGGCATTTTCGGACACGGGCTACGCTAATAATCCTTACTAAAAGATGTATCTCAATGTTCTGAGCTTAAACATATCAAATTCGACGTTCCTATCATGTTCCTGGGGGCAGGTAGGATTAGGGTATGTAATGCTCAGCCTGCCCATTCTGGCCTATGAGAACGGATAGCCTCACAATAGTAACCAGGGAAATGGAGGGTAACTCGCTATTAGAACATGCTACACAGACATACTTTGAAAGCTGCTTCGGTGGGTAGCGCAAATCAGCGCTGCAGGCCCACCAGCAGTATTTGGTCTACCAGCCCTGGGCACACACAGTGCACTGATACTAGGGGCTGACAGGTAAACCAAACAAGCCAATTATGGTTATCCCAATTCATACAGTTATCTTTACACAGTGAGCATTCGCGCTGTGTCACTGATTGGCAGTGGCACAGCGCCCAGAGCATCTAAATCCAGCCAACATAAAAGGTTAGAAGTGAAAAGAGGAAGGGAGACCCGCGCCAATGATGCCAGGTCTAACACATGACTACTTGAAAGTTCTGTTCTAGGCCTAGCTGACTGTTAAATCTGCCTGGAATACTTCTCGAGAAACCAAGAGTGGTCAGGCGTGACCCAAATGGGCGAGAGAAAATACAAAACATTACCTGGGTTATGGTGCTGCATTGACCCTTTTTGTGCTTCACAGATGATGAGCCTGCACTGTCTCTGAAACACCCTTATACCTCGACTGCCATAAATGCTGTGTTACAATCGCAGAAAGAACCACTGATCTTTCATCTTTTCACTACAGATGCAGGTAGAGTTTTGTTGGCTGGAGACGGTCGATATAATTTAATAGCCATTTGATTCATTATTCCAGCAGTACTATGTGTGAAGTAGCAGTAAGTGTGTAACCCAGTAGCACAGTTCTAATTGCAGTTGATAATTTATTTTTTATTTTTATTTATAGAGTTTTATATAGCACGAACAAGACCCTTTCGGGAATCAGAGCACTGTACAACAGTATACAGATAGTTATAGGGCCAAGATCCAAATTTTGTATTGCCTATAGAAATAAAAGATACAGTGGCAAACATGACAAATAAAGAATATGTAAACAGGACTAAATAGACTGTTCGAGGAAAAGGCTGAGAAAGTTACATCATCAATGGGGGAGGAATGTGTTCAATAGTAAAAGTTTTACTTCTTTTTTGAAGAGGGTTGTTGAGGGGTTTCACCTGCTCTCAAGAGGAGAAAGGTCCAGATTTTTGGGGCAATTCCAGAGAAAGCTCGCTTGTAAGTTTTCTTTTTGTTGAATTTGTGTGGCTTCAGTAGTAGGAAGCTTGTGCTTTGAGATATTCTATTCCCGCCAGATAGAGCCAGTTTCTGGGCCAGGTAGGAATTTTTAGATGTTTCCTTGCCTCATAGGGTAGCCAGTTCAGTGTATTGAGGTCTGGGGCGATATGATGGCTTTTTTTTGTTTTTAGCCTATGGTGAGCCGAGCAGCTGCTTTCAAAGTAGCCTTCAGAGGCTCTAGTTTTAATTTCTGTAGGCGCTACCGTAGTCTAGTTTGGAGATCACAAGAGCTTGAACCGCTGTCTTGAGATCTGCAGTGGGAAGGAAAGGTTTTAGTTTCCTTAATGCATGCAGTTAATGATTGGCACCTCTGGTGGAGGCGCTGATATGGTCCTGCATGGAAAGGTTATTATCCAAGATTATTCCTTGGGATTTGGCTGAGTCGATGATGTGTGGGGTACAGTTCAAGGCTGTAAGATGTGGGAGGCATTCTTTGATGTTAGGAGCGATATTGGGTGGTAAGATTAAGAGAAATTCAGTTTTGAGTGCCCTAAGTTAAAGGTGGTTACGAGTCAGCCAATGTTGTGTTTTGTCAGAGTGTTAGTGTGGATGCTGATGTCTTCGGGAGAGGCAGTTTTCATGTAAGCGGAGTATCATCAGCATACATATGGTAGGAGATGTTTAAGAGTTTGAGGATTTTCAGTCAGGGGTTCCATGTACAGATTGAACAGAGTGGGAGAAAGAGTTGAGCCTTGGGGAACAGCAGCCGTGACTGTCATCTGGTTAGGCAGAGTGTGGTTGATCAAAACTCTTTGAGATCTGTTGTGTAGGAATGAGGAGAACCAGTTTAACACGGTGCTGGAGAGACCCATCCTGCATTCTAGGAGGTTCTTAAGGTTCTCATGTTTGACCGTGTCAAACGCAGCTTGTAGATCAAGCACTATTAATAAGCCGGATTCATTCTGGTTGAGAAATCCCAGAGCATCCTCTGTGGACCAGGGCTGTTTCTGTACTGTGACCCAGCCTGAAACCAAATTGACATTGGTCGAGGAATTGGAATTGCTTGATGTGATTGCAAAGTTGTTGATGCACACATTTTTCCAAGAGCTTGGCCAGAGTTGGGATGTTGGAGATTGGGCGGTAGTTGTTAGGCTCTGACTGGTCAGAGTTGGGTTTTTTAATATAGGGGTATCCTGGCCACTTTTTAGACAGTTTGGTATGGAGCCTTGTGTGAGAGAGGCGTTGATAAGTTTGGTCCGTAAGTGGAGCAGTGAGTGTTTGATCTCGTTGAGGAGTTTCGAGGTTAGGGGGTAGTTGAAGTGGTTAGAGTAATTCAGAGATGTTAATAGTTTTAAAATGTCGGTTACATCAAAGGTCTTAAAGATGGACCAAGAAACATTGTTTTTTGGTTTATGGAGACGGCTTCCAGAGCATTCTTCTTGAACAATGGGGGTGGGGTGTGGAGGGGCTTTGATTGGTAAGAGTTTCCCAGCGTTCTGGACAGCAGTATCAATTTTCTTTGTTTTCTCGATAAAGGAGGAGGCAAATACTTCTGTTTGGTAGAGTTACATTGTCTGAGGGAGGAATGCTTTTCTTAATTGTTTGGTTTTTGACAATTTTAAACAATTTTTTGGGTCGATTCAAGGCTGTGTCTAATTGTTGTCGAAAAAATGCTGCTTTGGAACTTCTAATGTGCCTGTTGTAGGCACTCCTTCTCTGTCGCAGAAGGTTGAGGTTCGCCGGAGAAGGCGCCAGTTTCCATGATCTTTCAGCTAGTCTAAGAGAGCGGTGTTCCTCGTTAAGGCTACAGTTGAACTATGGGTTGGATCTTTTGCTCTGGACTCTCTTTAGTTGTTTGAGGGCAATGGCATCCATGATGTCGGACATGGAGTTAATATAGTGATCAGTGTTGTCTTAATCATTAAAGTAACTATTCATTTAATTTTCTCCCATTTAAAAGCATTCAGAAACATAATTTTGTTCTCCATTCTTATATTGAGTTGACAGGAAAGTTTATTTAAGCGTTAAATACCTCAGTGCTTCAGTTCTGCACCTCTGTGTCCCAGCCTGGGTCATACATCTGACTGACCACTGCTCATTATCAGGCCCTGCTATCTGCAGCCTGATAATGATGTAAAATAAACACAGCCTTCCCTTAACTTTAAAAGGAAAATGTGACTCAGTGCTTATTTAAAAACGAACTCAGGGTAGCGAGCTACTCTGAATGTGTCAGAAAGCTACTGGTAGCTCGTGATCGTCTAGTTGGTGGGCACCTGAGCTATTACCTAGAGGGTCGTCATTTATTGGTAGAGATGATCTCCATGATTTGCTCGATGAATAAGTGGTTATCTCCTTGAGGGTGGTAAATCGTGTGCGGTGTGCAAATTATGTTGTCTTTAGTTGAAATATGAATCCTTAGATACTTGCAAGAGGACAGTGACATAGTATGGGTTTGATTTAGTGAGAGATTGATCCGATGGATACAGGCAATGCCACCCCCAGGGTGGGCTGAGCGGTCCAGTCATATGATATCATGGCTGGGAGGGACTAGGATGTCGAGTATAGGGGATGAAGATTCATTTAGCCATGTTTCAGTGTGTATTGGGAGGTCTAGGTCAAGGTGGAGGATAAGGTCAGCTATGTCAGCAGCGTGTTTTACTGATGAAGGACAATTGAGAAAAGAGCATTTTAGGTATGATTTGGTTACATTGATAGATGAGTGGGAAATGGGGACTTGTTAGCTTTATTAATGGCTCTAGATCTAGGAAGGGAGTTCCCTGAGTGGGTGGGTGATAATTGTCTGGATTTTTTCTGCGGACACAATGTGGTCAGTTGGCGCAGGGTTGTATGAGTCGATAAGGGAGAGGATATCGTTGTTCGATATGTGACTAACCAGCCTATTGGGTCGGTAGGAATGGTCTAGATTCGGTTTGCATCTCCATCAAGGTTGAGGAGCCCAGGTGTTGGTAGAGCTAGCAGCAAGAGGGCGTTTGGGAAGGGGATGTTTCGGTTCCTGTGGTGCGTCATTTAATTTGACCACTTATGTTCCAGATTAGAGATGATATACAGTAGCTTAAGGATGCCAGCCCTCGGGGGACTTGGCCGAGCAAGATGGCCGATTAGACTTTCCCTGTCGCGCTCCATCCTGAGCCAGCTCAGTCCTTCGTAATCCTGGGCTATCCTGATTGAATTTTCCATCCAGCTGCCCCTCTACCGGCCCCTACACTGAGGCCCAACGATCCAGGGGCTACTTTGCAGGCTCCTGGGCTACAATGAGTGGTGACGCTGTCCGTAGCCTTATTCGACCTGGGCCGACGCCATCTTGGCTTAGGGAGCCGATCCATCCCAGGGCGGCAGGGAGGAGCCTCTTTGTTGGAGAGAGGCCCTACGGCTTGCATCCTGTATTGTGGTGACGGCGCTTTGGCCTGGGGCCCTTGGAGCGGTGGTGGTCAACACTGCTGCTTGACCTGGTGATAGACCGCGGAGCTGGGGCTATCGGACTGTGATCCGCCCTGGCTGGACTGTGCCGTCTCGGGAGAGGCTGGTCGGCCACGACTGTCAACGAGCTGGTGGATGGCTTGCAGCTCCCCTGTGGGAACAGTGGTGGAGGCTCAGAGGGGTCGTTCTGTGTGCCTGCGGCCCCCGGGCACTGCCGCCTACCTGCACTTGTATGCCTCCTGACATCTCGGGGACGTTGCTGACCCGTGAGGTGAGGCGCTGTGCTCCGACTTTCTGTGTGCTTGGCCTTGGGGCTGATATCTCCTGGAGGAGTCCAGCTGCTTTCATCCATATGAACTTTGGGGCTGAAGGAGCTACGCAGTGCGGCGGGCAGGCCCCCCGGGCCAGTGCCTCTGGGATTCCTGCACTGACTGAGGCTGAGCAAGAGGTTCGCTTTCTTCGAGTTACCGCCATCGGTCTGCAGAAACTGATGACCCGCTTGGATTATCGAATGGAAGAATCTGAAGGGTGCTCCCTCAGGAATAACCTACAGTTTGTGGGGTTCTCGGAAAGGGCGGAGGGGCAGTCAGCCGAACTCGTTTTGGAGGAGTGGGTAACCATGGTCCTTATTCCTCAGAGGCCCTCAAAGTTTTTTACTATAGAACGAGCGCATAGAGCCCTGCCCCCCACCCCCCCTCCAAAACCTGGTACACCACCAAGAACGGTCATTACCCGATGGTTTAATTTCCGTGACCGCAACGACATCTTGCAAATCGCTCGTACACTAAGTCCATTGTTGTTTAAATGGCATTCTATATCCATTTTTCCTGATTATACCCAGAGAGTGCAAGACCAGCGGAAAACCTTTCTTTTGGTCAAGTGAAGACTTGGGGACCTCAACATGAAGTATAGCCAGATGTACCCGGCAAAACTGCGTATACAACATGAAGGGAAAGTCCTATTCTTCTTTGCTCCTGGGGAAGCTAGCGATTGGCTGGACTCGCTGACTGTTGGTTCTGGCTGGGGCCCAGAGCAGTGGGGTACACCCTTGCAGGGATCGCAGCGCCAGTCGGCACGTCTTCATAGACAACAGGGCCATTGGAGGACCCTGCAAAACATTGATGGGGCGTAAAAATTGTGGTGTGTCCAGATGGCGCTCTGCATGCCACGGATGTTGTCCCGGACTCAAAAGGGGGGAGTCTCAAGAACAATGGGTGGACCTGAACCCCTAGTCCCCTGGTGTGATGGCGGCTTTCCCACCGACTGCGGGGAGCTCTGCTGGTGCCCCTCGCCGAATGGAGGAGGTGCTAAGGGGAATTCGACTGCCTGCTATATGGTGAGACAGTTGGTTTTAGAGAGTCTCCTTTATGTGAAGACTATGGTGAGTATTATTTATGTTTTTCTCTTTGATGACAGCGGGCGTGTCTGCCCCCAGAATCTAGTAGCCACTGGGGGAGCTGGAGTGCTTTGGCCTCGCACCCTCTCTGACGATCTACCCTCTAGCGGAGCACAAAGTTTCTTTTGGTGGGGGGGGGGGCGGAGGGGGATTCTTTGGCACTGTTTTCCTTTTTTTTTAACTGTTAAGTTGGGGTAATGGGGCCACATTTGCCGACTGTCAATTTATCTTTGCCTGAATAAAATGGGTTGGCTTCACTGCCTAAAGGGAGGGGGGAATGTTCTGGTGCCCATGTTTGGGTAGGCTTTGGGGTGTTCGTATTAAATGTGGGTCCTCTTGATTGGTCAGCTGGTATCCGGTTCTGTTCAGTGTGTCTGTGGTATTACGCCGACTGTGGGATGGTGTGGATGCGTGGTGTATGTGAGGCATGCCTGCTACCGTAACCGAACTCATCTCATGGAATGTCAGAGGGATGGCCCAGCTTGACAAACGCAGGCGTGTGTATGCCTCTCTAAAAAGATACTGGGAGTCGATTGCATTCCTCCAAGAAACGCACGTATTGGGGGGACTGCATTCCCTGCGTGAGAAATTGTTGGAGAGGGCAAATCTCTGCTACATCTTACTCAGGATATGCCCGAGGGGTGCTTATTTGGGTGGCGCAGAGGACTCCAGTCTGTCATAAAAATTCTGTTGTGGAACCTGAGGGACGTTATGTCATCTTGCATGGGACTCTAGATGGCTGGAAAGTGTGCCTTATCAATGTGTATGCCCTGAATATTTATTGCCCAGATTTCTTCACTGAGGTCTTGACAGTGGCCTCGCCGTACCTCGGCGTGGCCGCCGTGTTAGCAGGGGATTGCAACGGTGTTCTGGATGGTGTGTTAGATCGAGAGCCCCCAAGGGATCACACTAAACCCCACCTGACCGGTGTGCTCTGGGACATGCTGCATGGTTTCCACCTACCTGATGTCTGGAGAGACAGGCAGCCCACGAAGCGGTTATTCTCCTGTTATACCCCTACTGCGGGTTCCCATAGTCGACTTGATTACTGTTTTGTCTCCGCTGAGATGGCACTTTACGTTACGGAGGTCATCTCTTTGACCCGGTATATTTCAGACCATTCGCCAGTGGTAGTGCATTGTCATTTACAGATAGCATATTTTCCATTGAAATGGCCACACAACTTCCCACTATCATGTAGTTTTACTGATAATAGCGCATAAACAATTTTTGGAAATTGAGTTTCAGCAAAAATATTTAAAATTTGCACATCACCAAGTAAAGTGTTCTAATTTGTTTTGATCCTATAAAAATATTTTTTCACCATAGAATTACAAAAATGTTCGAAGCTTGCTTAGTGGGCCTGATATTGGTACAGTATGGCTGTCATACCAACTGGCCTGTGGACCAAATACCGGGTTCCTGCTTTATAAAACGGCTGACCCCAATTACTACAAACGGGTCAGGTTTAAGATAATCAGAGATATTACCAGGATATGGCAAGACATTCGTAAGGAATACTCTTTACCAGTGCTGCATCAGTATACTATGTTGTGGGCAATCCTATACTGCCCGACATATTCCATGACCGCATTGTTAGATGTTGGCAGCACAAGGGTATTTCCCAACTTGGTCAGCTTTTTGATGGACAAGGGGTTCGATCTTTTTTAGCCTTGAAAGACGAGTTTGGGCTGCTACAGAGTACGTTTTTTAAGTATTTACAAGTAAGGGACTATTTCTTGCGGGGTCAGAGGATATTAGAGATGGTGAGTCCCTCTGAAGTACTATCTGCACTCTTTCAGACCTCAGGCTGAGGAACTATCGGTACAGTCTATCAGAAACTATTAGCAGCCGCTAGCGACGACGGTATGCAGGTAGCAGCGAAATTAAGTCGGATTTTCCAAACCGATATAACAAGTGAGGAAATACAGGCTTCAATGGACACCGTAGACGCAGCTGTAACTTAATTTCAAATTGTTACTTTGAAACTTCAACAACATAGGATAGTATTCATGCTGTATTACACCCCTGAGTTTATTTCCAAATGGGCTACAACCCAACTCTCGGCTAAATCACTTTGTCCAAAATGCCATGTGTATGCTGCAGATCTAAGACATATGTTCGTCTCTTGTCCAAGGTTGAACACATTCTGGACAGATTTAACTTCTCTACTTACACTACTGGTCGGCTATGACGTCCAGATCGCAGAAAAGGAAGTAGTATGGGGGTAATACGAGACATGGGCAGTTATATGAGACTACTAGTGTCAATTGTTATAGCATGTGCTCGCCTATGTATAGCTAGAGTATGGATTCAAAGCACCAGCCCAAGCATCAATGAATTTTGGGTCTTACATAGACAAATATATGAAATAGAATTTGCATTAGCCAAGGCTAGAGGACCACGATCTTGGTTAAAATTTAAAAGGGTCTGGCCTAGCCTCCAGTGGGATTAATATATTATTTTTTTATCCTCTCGTTTTTCTGGATCTTTGTATTAGTCTTTCTAGATTCTTATTTTAAAATATGTCATTATTCTTGCTGATGCTGTCTTCTCCCTGTACGCTTATGGTAATTGTATTAAGTTTTGATTTATGTTATTTCTTTATTTCCTTTATGTTATGAATGCTCTATTTCTTGTTATTGTTTTTTTCGTAATTTCTTTTTGTGTATTGTATTATAGTTATGGCTAAGAAAAAGAACAAAAATAAAAAAATAAAAAAAAGAATTACAAAAATGTGTTTTCATAATTAGTGAAATATATTTGAAATGTTTGAACAGTTCACTTAGCTATTTCAGTGTTGTATTAGAAAAAAGCCTGACATCTTACAGCCTTTCATTTAACATGCTTTGCACAGTTCAATTGTCACACAGTTCACTTTACAAAATCCTCTAACTAAAGTCACAGAAAAAAAAAAGAAATGTAATAAGATAAGCTGACTTTTGACCTCTGTCTCTGAAAGCCAACAAATGTGACAAGATAGCAAGATTTAATGGCATTTTTATTACTCTTTCACTTTGTGAGCAATAAAGATGCCTTTAAATCTTATCCTGTCACATTTGCTCTGCATTCAGAGACAGAGGTCAAAAGTCAGTTTGTCTTCCCTGAAGTTAGAGGATTTTCAACTTGCCAGAAAGGGAGTAGTCCCTAAAAATAGCTGGTCCTGAATAAATCTTGCTCGACAATGTGAGTGGGCGAGTGGATTTTTCGAGCCCTGATTTGATTCCCTGAACTGGGCCTACCTATGGCTTGTGTTGCGCAAAATGGGCTTGGGCCCTAGATTTGTTCAATGGGTTCGTCTCCTCTATTATGACCCCTATGCCAGGGTGCCTTCAGGTGGGGTGGTCTCTGGGCCCTTCCGGTTGAGTAGGGGTACTAGGCAAGGGTGCCCTCTCTCGCCCCTTTTGTTTGCAATCATCCATGAAACCCCTAGCAACTACCCTGCGACCAGCTATGGGTCCCTGGTGGATAACACTTGGGGAAACCAATCATGTGGTCTTCCTATATTCTGATGTCAGCCTGCTATATTTCCGCACCCGACCTACTCCGCGCCTATTCTACTTAATGTCATGCGCGAGTTTGGAGAGTTCTCTGGTCTCTGTGTTAACCCGGATATGTCCAAACTATTTCTATTGGGTAACCTGGTGGGGACCCCGGTTGAGGAGCTTCCTAGGGTGGAGATCCCCAGGGCGACTTCTGATGTTCGGTATTTGGGGTCTGCTTGACCTACATGGCATCAGCGAATCTGGCTCTCAATGTGAGGAGGGTGGTGCAGAGGCTTCGCGCTTCGATCCGATTCTGGAACAATCTACCTTTGTCCCTTATGGGCAGGATAGCCATTGTGAAAATGGTCATTCTTCTGTGCTGCCTTTATGCCCTCCACAGCACCCTGTATGAGATCCCAGGTGCTACTTTCGCATCTTAGATAGTCTTATAGTGGTTTTACTTTGGGGAAACAAACGCAGACGTGTTAAGCTTTTCCACATTAAAGAGGACGTGGGGCCAGGGGGGCCTCGAGGGTCCACATCTTGAACTCTACTATATGGCAGCACACCTGCAGCATGCGGTTCACTAGCTTGACCCGGAGGACAATTGGGAAAGACAACTCCTACGGGTCACCGTTGATGGGTGTTCCTTACCGGTCCTGCTAATGAGTGGCTCGCGGGTTCCCTCCACTCTCCCCTACATTGTTCGACTAGTGGCCGATGTTTGGGAGGGAGTGGTTCAGAGAGTGGTTTGGCACGCGCCCTATGCCTCCGAAATGCCCTTGTGGGCAGTGCAGCCCTTCCTGCGAATAGCCGAATCCATGTCTGCTGCAGAGAAGGTGGGACAGAGGCTGTGACACTAAGGAAGACCTTTACCCTGGAGGGCAGTTTATTACCAGAGAAGAGGCCATAGAATCCTTTTCCTTGGGTGCGGGGCAATACCTACAATATGTTAAAATTTCGACCACGGCTCGCGCGCTTTGGCCGACCTTTCTGGACATACCGCCCCGCTCCAACACCTTGGCGACATAACTGGAAATGGCCCATGGCTGTAGACTGATCTCCCTCATTTACAGGGCGCTGCGTGATGACTTGCCGCCGCCGACACTCCGGTGTGCAGACCAAGTAGGAGGAAATAATGGGGGACTCCTTAACTGCAGGGTAAAAGGTAAGGGTACATGAGGGCGTGCGGACAGTCGGCTCCAATACCCACTTCAAGCTCTTGCAATATAGTTTCGTACACCAAACCTGTCTCACTCCGCAGGCCTTTCATGTTATCTACGCCACTCGACCAGCCTGCTGCCCGCGTTGCGGAACTCCGACAGCATATTTTATACATATGGTACGAACTTGTACTTCTCTGTCCTCTTGCTGGCGGGAGGTATTGCAAAACCTGACTAGAGCCTCGGGATGGGTGATACCGTTTAAGAGGAGTTGTTGGGCTTGATTCCCTCTACCGCTAAGAAACAGTTGAGCAGAAAGTTTGTCCTCCTAGGCCAGGTGTTGGTGAAACGGCGCATAGCATTTAAGTGACATAGCCTGATGCTGCCCACATATGAAGCATGGTTGAAGGATGTACTCGAATGGGCGATGGCCCGAGAGGTGAGAATGAGGCATGTTCCTAGAGATGATAAATTGGAGGATGACCTGCGAGCATCGTTCGGCCAAGTTGTCTGACTTAAAGGAATTGCAGGTGGTAGCCGATCATGAAGTCCCTTGACATAATACTTGTGCCCTGGCATTACTGGGTTGAGAGCGGAGGATACCCTCAGTTGCAAATGGGTGCCCACAGACTCCTATGGTCTATTTGCCCGACACTTCTACTGTACCGACGGAGATAATGTGCACAAGAGCGCAGCGAGGTGGGGAGGGTGTTCAATTTCCAGTTTACAGTGTCCAGAGATAAACAGCGACCTGTTTTCCGGAACAACTGTTTTTTCCTTTCTGGTATTATGATAATGTCTAGTTTTATGTGTAGCCTCCACTATGAGGTTTTCTTGGTATCAAATATCAATTAACATATACATATGTATACAGTTATGATCTGAATTTGAGTTGTAGATCTATATGTCTGTTTCTTGAACCTGCACGATGTAACATGGCGTAATCCTTAAGGCAGGCTATACTGTCACTAAATCCCAATAAAGTTTATATTAAAAAAATAAGTATTTCTAGTGCTAGCTCCAGTAATCATATGAATTTCTTTGAAATATTATGAAAACATAGAACTGGAGGTTTGTCATTTTTAGAATTTTGTTTTTTGTATGAATTGTGAAGCTGTTTGTTATGGTTTTAATTAACTAAACAATAAATTCAGTTGATCGACACAAAATAAAAAAGGATGTCAGCTCTCACCAGCGGTAGTTCTGGTTTTAGGTCATCAAACGTTGAATAGAGATGGGAGGTACTATTGAGATTGTATGTACTATTGAGTTGATTGGGAAGGGATTTTGTAAATGATTCTGGGGGTGAGAGGGGAGGGGGCAGGCCCTCGGTTTGAGGCGGTGGTTAGGAGACTTGGGTGGGTCCAGGGGTATGGTGTTGGGATTTTGGTTGAAGTTCGCACTATGATGTAGAGTTTGGGGGTTAGGTGGAGGGTGGTTATGGAGACTAGAAATGTTAGAGACACCTATTAGGATCCTGTCTGGTGAGAGCACTGCCATAGAGGAATCTCGTCAAAGCTAAAGAGATGGGTGGTTTGTAGTTTGTTGGAACCACGATCGGTATCTTAATATTGGATAACTGATCAGGAGTGGTGTAGAAACTTTCCCACCTGAGAGAAATGTTGATATTCGGTTCGCTTGTTGGTTGGGGAGGAGAGATGACGGAGTGATTTTGTCTTAGGGCAGGGTCGGCACTCTTGAGTGAGAAGGGTGTATTCTGGTCTGTTGTGATACCATGGGTGTGTGAGTGGGTGTATGCCATGGGTGAGCCGTGGGATGAGTTGGAGGAGGGAGTTTCTGATTAAGTTTTGTAGATAATTGATTTTCAACAAGTTGTGTACTGAAAGGGACAGTAGGGAGTTGAGCATATTGATATGGGATGGCTCCATGCTGAGTACACTAAGCAGGGAGGAGCAAGTGAGTGATGGTAAATGAAGTTGTGTGCTATTAATGGAGAGAGCCCTTTTCCAAGTTGACTGCCCTTTTGGAAGCAGAAGGGACTGCCATGGCATCTAATGAGTGCCTCAGTTCAAAGGCGCCTCCCATGCAAAGACTTTTAGCCAAGTAGGCCCTTAACTGGCTTATTAATTCAGCTGTGTTTTGACTAGATGTTGACTACCAGATCCCTAGTAGATCTGGACCTGAACACCAGGAGCATTGAAACTGTAAAAAGTCTGTGTACTTCACATTGGGGGATCCCCTATTTTTGAGTGGTGGGTGTTTTTCTTTTAGGTCTTGCGCGGTTTTTAACTAGTAACTCGGCTGTCTAGAGTTGCCCAAATGCACCCACAGGCATGGGCAATTGATAGAGAGCACCAAGCCTATTATAGCAGAGTTGCTAGATTTTATTTCTTTTGTCTGCCTCCTTTGTTCCATTGACTTAGATTTTATTGGTAAATAGCAGCCCAGACCCTTGCTCTACTTTCCCAAAACAGTCTTTCAGATCTTTTCAACCACTGCACAAGTACAATTTTTCTCTGTTTCTCTAATTGTTGTGGGGTTGGGGCGGTACAGCACATAGTTTGTGTGCATTACACAGTGTATTCCTATCTTTATCCCACACTCCCGGGAAGGCTGCATCAGCATCATGTTCGTGCAGCTATGTTTATGAAATTCCAATGCACTTTCTGTGCATGGTATTGCTTTCACGACTTGGTTTCTTATCTCAGTTCACAAAAATGTTGCAGCGCTAGACACAAGTTGCTCCAACTGCAGCTCAGCTCTACTCTAGTAATCGAGCACACAAGTTCTTAATACTAATTAACTATTTGTATGCTAAATTCGCACTCCATCAAGATAATACCAGAAAACTAACCTTGCTGAGTCTAAACTCTTTTAAGGGTTATGTAACTTTGGCCACAGACCTTTTTGGGGTTGTGTCCTGGCCCAAGAAGATGCTAGCACCTTGTGGTTTCCCTTTGTGTAGTCTGGTTTCCCCATAAGTGGTAGTCTTCACTAATCTTTTGGCTTAAAGTCTTATTCTTCTTTGAAAACATAGCTTTTCCTGTACATTGGAGTTTGAATGTTCTTTCCAGCATCCTTCCTTAGCTGAGTTTCTAATTCCTACCATCTCCTAGACTGCGTAGTTTTGCTACCTCTGGAGTGTCTAATGTCCGAAGCCAGTAGCCTTGCTATTCACTTGGATTACAGTGGCATTGGGACACCAATGTTAAACAACACTATCTGTGGAGTATACTGGCTGTAACTACACACTGCTCATCAATTGCAGGAAAATAGCTTGCAAAAAAATAAAAATACATTTCAATAACATTTATTATCGCTATTGTGTCAAATAATTTTCAATTCTATTAAGGACACTAAGGCGAAGATTATGCTTCTCTTTACTTTACTGCAAAAACACAGCACCCAATAAAGTTACAGTAAACATTATAGTGAACCACAAAAACTTCATTTCCCATGAACTGCCGTATGACATCATCAGGCCATCCTCCAATCAGGGCCTGGGAAGGCCTATAAGACCTGTTGTCCCCATTGTCCTTCTTTTTTTTTTTTGCCAGTGTCATAGCCAGAACAGAACCATAACATTTGCAACCAACAACGATCCAGAAAAAACCCTGATAACGCCCAGCGCTGATCATCCCTCAGCATCATGGAGCATCCATCTGATTCCCTCCTGGGCTGGGAACCGACTCCTCCTCACGGAACTGGAAAATTCAACCAAAACTGCGTCCGGACTTTCCGCAGTTAACTTTGCTTGCCATCTGAGCCTGCAGAAAAAAGAAAAGAAGCAATACGTAATATCACCAAAACATTAGCCTATAACAAGGGTGGGCATTATTGTGCGAATAACATTGCAATTGAACGTATCAATCTAATTTATTCAAACAGGAATAAATACAGTGCGATACATGCGTGTGGGATAATCCTCACCTCAGTATCTTTAATAGAATTGAAAATCCTTTGATGCGATAGCTATAAAAAATGTTTATTCTATGTCAGGATTTTTTACAAATGGAGGTGCACCAAACATAATGCAAAGGAGTCCAAATTATTTTCTTTCTATTCGTCTTTATTTCAAATTCAATCTTATTGCAAGATGACAGCCAACGCGTTTCGTTCCTTAAAACACAAAGGTTCTCGGAACTTCATCAGGGCTTGATAATACTCGAGGGATAAATATATCTCATACAGTATTTAGATAATAATCAGATCTCTCTCCAGATAATGTGCAATAAAAAGTCCTATTTTGTCACTTGTTGATTCACAGGACTAAACTTTCTAATTTAAACGATATTAGACCCTTTCCAAATATGGTTTTCCTATTTAATCATATGTTGTTTTGCAATAACGAGAATTAAGTGATGAGTAATGTTTGATGTTCCAAATATGGGACCACCTTGAGAAGCGGTCACATATCTCCCGTCTCCTCAGTCCAGCATCCAAACAGTCACTTGATTAAATAGGAAAACCATATTTGGAAAGGGTCTAATATCGTTTAAATTAGAAAGTTTAGTCCTGTGAATCAACAAGTGACAAAATAGGAATTTTTATTGCACATTATCTGGAGAGAGATCTGATTATTATCTAAATGCTGTATGAGATATATTTATCCCTCGAGTATTATCAAGCCCTGATGAAGTTCCGAGAACCTTTGTGTTTTAAGGAACGAAACGCGTTGGCTGTCATCTTGCAATAAGATTGAATTTGAAATAAAGACGAATAGAAAGAAAATAATTTGGACTCCTTTGCATTATGTTTGGTGCACCTCCATTTGTAAAAAGTTTTGAATGAATCTGTGAGCAGAGGCACTAAAAGGTGACAGGTGCCGGAGTGTTGTGCACAACCAGCCAGATATGGCAGCAGAAACATAGTGAAGTGCAAATCAACTAGTCCGTCACCTTGTTTTCAATTTTGTTTATTATTCTATGTCAGGACCTGAGGCTTCAGATTATGCTGTTGAAAGCTGACCCACAACAACAGAGGCAACATCAACAATTGCCTTATGATAGAAAACCGCTGGCCCTCAAAATGGCCAATTGAAAATTATTGACTGATCTGTAAGTCAATGCTTGAGCTGCTAATTGTGACGGGAAATTAATGATCAGATGTAAATCTGCGTCTATAGGATCCACACGCCCGTTCGTTGCACCAATGCACCCATCACTTCCATGCTGAAGAAAATCTTTTGTGACTGCTGGAAGCCCAGGATTGCTTGAGATAGAAGGAAGCTTGCTCCAAAAGGCCTGGCATTTGCTAGCGTCTTCCGAAACCCTCCAGGCCATCAACACCAGACGGCTTGACAGAATCAGTGGATTAGGAAACCCCAAGGGGTCGATGAGAAGGTCCTGAAAGGTTGGAATCAGAGTCTGACATGACATTTCCAATAACAAAGAAAACCAGGGCTAAGCTCTCCAAAAGGGCCTCATAAGAACTAGTTCTGCCAATTGGCTTCTCATCTGAGAAATGTCCTTCGGGATCATGATGAATGGGGGAAAGACATAATGGATGTTCCCCTGCCAGTTGTAGAGGAAAGCATCCAAGCTCACCACTAGGGGATCCGACCTCCAACTGAAAAAAATTGGGAGCTGCAAGTCGAACGAAAGGCAAAAGATCCGCCACACACATACTCCATTGCTGGTTGAGATGTCAGAAAACTCTGGGTTGCAACCTCCAGTCGCTCGAGTCCCTCAGGAATAGGGAATTCCCATCCGCTACCACATTCATCTTCCCCAGGATGTACTCCGCTGTTACTGAAAACTTACGTTGGAGGTAAAATGTCAAAAATCCTTTACAATCTCTGCTAGGAGTCGGGACCGGGTACCCCCCAATTTGTTGATGTATTTCACTGCGGAGACGACATTGAGACTTGTGAGGGGATTATGTCTTGATAGCAAACAACCTCGCTAGGAGTTCTAGACAGGTGATATGTAGATGCAATTCCGTCAGAGACCAACGGCCTCCTGTGGAAATTGTTACACAACTCGCTCCCAGCCCCATCTGCTGGCGTCCGATTCCATGATGACATCTGGAACGCTGCCGAACATGGCCCGGACGTTCCAAGCATCCATGTGGTTCAGCCACCAAGTCATCTCTAATCTGGCTTCCCCCCAAAGGGAGATCTGTTCCGAATACGATAAGCCTCTCTGCAGATGGAGGATTTTCAGGCGTTGAACAGCCCGGTAATGGAGGGGACCGGGAAAGATCACCTGAATAGATGACGCTAAAAACCCCAGAATCCTGGCCAGGGCTCTCAAAGAGACCGTCTGAGATGGGAGAGCTCGCCTCAGTTCCTTCTTCATTGATTACATCTTTTGTTCAAGTAGCCTCCGATGGGCCTGAACCAAATCTATATGGAGTCCCAGAAATTCCAGATACCGTGAAGGGATCAGGCACGATTTCAGAACGTTGATGATGAACCCCAAGTCCTGTAATAATTGAATTGTCTGATTTAAATGGAGCAAGAACCATTCCCCTATCTCTGGCCGTTATGATCAGTTTGTCTAGATTATCAATCTTACCCCTCTGAGTCTGAGAGATTCCACAACCGGTCTCATCAATTTTTTGAAGCACCAAAAGGCCGAAGAGAGCGCAAAAGGAAGGACAGAAAATTTGTACCAGTGAAGGACCCAGTGGAAGTGGAGAAAACGCATGTGCAGTGGAAAAATAGAAATCGTCAGATATGCGTCTTTTATGTCGAGCCTGACTAACCGATCGTTTTCTTGAAGGTGATCCCTTAGTAAGTGAATGCCTTCCATTTAGAAGTGATAATAGAGCACCCAAGCATTGAACTGTTTGAGATAGAGAACTGATCTGCAACCACCCCCTTTCTTCTGCACAAGAAGGTCTTTACTGACAAAACCCTTGGGATGAGGGTGATTCAATAAGATTGTTTCTTTGCACAAAAGTTCTATGATCTCTGCGTTGACAAAGCACAATTCTTGTTGGAAAAAAATTAGGGGAAGGGGATGCTCTTCCTGTCTTGGTGTTCCATATAACTCCAGTCTGAACCCCTGGACCATCTCCAGTACCTACAGGTCGTTTGTAATTTGTCGCCAGTTGGAGAGGAAATGAAGTACCCTGCCCCCCAGGACGACCTTTGAAGAAGAAATAATGGGTACCTGCATATGAGTCTGCATTCCCAGTTGCTCCACCTTGATAGTTAGCTCTATGGAAACGTCCTCAACCCTGACGGTATCTGGAAGGGTAGAAGTTGCCTTGATTCGGGGCATTATTCCAATCCCCTCTGCCACTGGGGTTTGAACCTCTGTATGAGGCCTGTCCGAATATCCGGCCTGATGCTCGTCGCTGGCCCCGGTAAAAAGGCTATTGTGAATGATTTTAAGTGATGACTGTGTCTTGTCTAGCTTTGAAAAAATGGCCACAAATTCACCCAAATCCTCCACAAAATGATCTCCAACCAGTTGCCCATTAGGCATTGGGCCAGCCTCCAATGCCTCTAGCTCCGCTAATTTGGGATCAATGCGCATTAGGATGGAGTGTTGTCTCTCAGGTGAGATCGCGCAGTTGCCATTGCCCAACAAGCATATCACTTGCTGGGTCCACTCCATAAGGACATCCGGGCCCCAAAACAAATCTGTCTCCTTAGCCTGAACTGCCATCTACAGGATCTTGGTTAGTGGGCCGGATAAATCCAGAATCTTGTCTTGACAGCCGCGTCAGGCATGGCCGATGCCTAGTTTGGGATCATTGGAATACATTTTCATGAAGACCACCATACTCTGGTCGATCTCAGGCATGTCTGCAACCTTCCCAAGAAGGGGGGGATGAGGGCACTCCGTACGCAGTTTCGCTCTTACTTCCTTCTCACAACCTTTGCGCAGCCTAGATTGGATAATGTGTTGGGTTCACGCTTGCTTTCCTGCTCGTGTTATCTTGCTGTGCATCGCGAGGTGGACGCGAGCGTGGCAGTGTTGCCGGGCTCGTGTCTTCCTCGTGTGCACATTCTTTGTTATGGTTTGAAATGTGGTGGGAGCGGGGATTATGCGGTTGTTGTAACGCTTCAGGCATTCTCTACTTGCCTCTGGACTGAACAGTCTTTGTATATGATTATACCAGAAGTTCACCAAGGATTACTGCCTGTGACCTCTTATTTGTGTGACTCTTCATCTAAGGAGATCATCCAACACTGGCGATGAGCGGGCACTGAACTCTGTTATCTTTTCAAGGATTATTTATTATTATTTTTTTCCTTTATTTTTACATTACGTATCTCTCTTATCAAGAGTGAGATCTTGTGATTGAAGGGACGCATCTTGGTTGATCTACCACTTCTCAGAGCCTGTTTACTACACTGTGGACTATGTTTATCTCATTTTCTGCGGATTATTCCTGAATCGGTTTCTTGGCGGTTTCCTGTGACTACTTTGCGTTTCTGCACCTACAGCAGTGTTGGCTTTCACTGCGTACGGCTCTTTCTGGACCTTGCTACTGTCTGCTGGAGTTACTATTGTGCAGCGGACATTTACTGGAAAAGTTTCTTTGGTTGAATTTAACAACTGCCATTTCTTACCGGCAAGCGTGGAATCTTCACTTCTGCCATAGCGTGTGTTGCTATGCGCCTCTTCCACGCACATGTCTACTGGATCGTCACGTTACCTCCATGCGCATGCCTACTGGATCATCAAGAAGGATTTGAGCTCTTTTGACGTCTCAGCGCTGGATCACGTACCTACGTCATGACGCGGGGTCACGAATTGTGACCTCTCTCGGCGGCCATATTTAATCTCTACACAGCGCGCATTATCTGTTTCACTCACGGAGCCAGCTTCATTTGTGCATATTTTACTCTCAGTGATATGCACACTTCTATGGAACTTTCAAATATAGCGGTAACAATATTACATTACTACCTTGTTTTTTAAAATGTATTCTCTTATTTTACATCGTTCTCTACTGATTGAACATCTCCATTGGAACAGCTACTTACAGAGACTTATCGTGAACTCTCCTTTTACCACTTTCATCTTGCAACGAGCAGACATTCTGTCTTGGGCTTGCCCAGGGTTACCCTGCTAATTTTATTTTTGGACAACTAGTGGAGCCTTTTATTATTATTTTTTTCTTTCCTCTTTCTTACAACAATTGCACTTATTACTGCTGTTCCTCCTCACTAATTTTAGCAATGTCTGGCCTTGTTTCCTCCTCCTTCTTTCCTAGCGACTCCTGGTGAACCTTCAATGGATTGGGAGGTATGGGAACCTGTTTTCATAGCTTATGTTGAGGTGCTTGAAGGAGAAGAATGTGAGCCTGAACGCAAGTTAGCACTTTTGAAGCACTGTTTAGGGGGAATTGGGCTAAAAGAATTTAAAAACCTTCCTCCTTTAGTTAATCCTGGCCATATTGATGTTTATAATTAAGCTTCGATGCAACTTAATTTGAGGAATGGGAAATGGGAATGGGAAAAAGAATAATATTGTTATGGAGAGGTTTATATTCTATTCTAGGAAACAACAACCTGAGGAATCTATTGAAGACTTTGTGTCAGCCTTAAGATCTCTAGCTGTAACGTGATTTTGAACACATTTCTTATGAACAGGTACTTAGAGACCAGATTAAATGAGGACAAATAACAAAAAAGTGCAGGAAAGATTGTGGACTACATCTGATATGTCTTTAAATGCTGCCATTGATATAGCCAAGTCTATTGAACATTCAGAGAAATTTGTTAAGGAAATAAGGGGCACTGAGAAAAATAAAGTTTTTAGCGTTTCTAAAGATTCTGATAAACCAAAGGAGAACTTATGCAAAGAGTTGAGAATGTCCAAAAGTTTGAAGGGAAGTACAAAGGGACAAAAATGGAAAGTAAAAAGAATGTTCTACTTTGTTATAGATGTGGTAGCAGTGGGCACCTAGCTAACTCAAAGTTTTGTCCTGCGGTTGATAGAACATGTTCAAAATGCGGTAAGAAAGGTCATTTTAGTAAAGTTTGTAGGTCTTTGCTCAAGAAAGTTAACATGATACAGTGTTTTGACGAGTGTGACAGCAATTCTGACACACATGAACATGACATCAATACTGATAATAACATGTGCGGGTTGAAGGCATCAGCAAATTCCCTTCCTGTAAAATTGCCGTAGATGGAGTGAGTTTGCAATTTCTAGTAGACTCATGTGCATGGTACACTATTATTTCCCAAGATATTTTAAAGAATAAGTGGCCTAACGGGGAATTGATTGCTCCTGATGTTACTCCAGGAGGCTATACTGGAAACAAAATTGACTTAGTTGGGTACTTCTAGGCCAATTTAGAATTCTTGGGACGTCACACATTTGGTAAAGTATATGTAGCAAAATCAGGACAGTCCCTTTTAGGATGGCCACACCAAGCACAACAGAGTTTGTCTATCGCTTGCACCAGCTGCTCTTCCAGGAGGTATTCATTGGGATCATCATTGTCATTATACCCCTCATACTCTCCTTGGAAAAACTCTGCCGTGACAGGAAGACACAAGCATCTACCCTGAAGTCACTCAGGCAAATACAGGAGGTAGTGGCGGAGGGGCGGGGGGGCAAACAGGCTTCAGTGTAATGCAAGTCAGGAGTACTAGAGCCCAGCTCTAAACATTTATTTCAGCTCCAGTAGGGCATAAGAGGAACCTGGCAATAAGTGCCGGCACCGTGCACTATTTCCAACGAGCCACACTGCTTGAAAAGACGCTGGCGCCTTGTGCTTGCGTGATTGGGTGCCCGCAATAGAAAGAGGACTGCGCGCCTAGAACTAAGCGATGGTGCATCTTCTCACTCGTGCTCCACGCCCGATAAGGTCGGGAGACCACAGTCTCCCTGAAAGGCAGTGCTGATGCTGTTACAAATGCCTAAAAGTTTATTAAACCTGCAAAAGAAACAGTCGCGCTGACACAAATGAGCGCAGATTGGAGTATCTGATCTTGCTCACATGCCACGGCGCCGATGGCAACAAAACATCAGCAGATAGTGGCGCACATACCTAGAGAGCACGTATGTGAGTATAAGCACCTTAACAACACAAAAAATGCAAAAAAAACCACTTCTCTTATGGCTGCTGGAGTGGCAAAAAAAGAGAAAAGACAATGGGGATAACAGGTCTTATAGGCCTTCCTAGGCCCTGATTGGAGAATGGTGTGATGTCATAGGGCAGTTCATGGGAAATTAGGGTTTTATGGTTCACTGCAGTGTTTACTGTTACCTGATTGACTGCTGTATTTTTGCAGAAAAGTAAAGCGGAGCATAATCTGAAGCCTCCGGTCCTGACATAAAATTCCATTCAACCGTTATCCCATCCCTTCTCTCTCTGACTCATCCCAAAAATTTCTGAGTGCTATGAACTCCCAAACATCCTTTTCAAACTTACCCCTCCATTTTTATCCAATTCACCAAACTAAACAGGCACACATGCCCACTACTCTCAATAACAACTCAAAACTTCCCTTTTCTAATCCACTTCCATTATTCCATCACTGCTCAAAACACTACTAAATGCATGAGACCTTGAGAGCACAAACATAAAACAATTAATTCACAAGGGAAAAAAGGAAGCGTATATTACTAATCTACCAACTATTTAACTCTAATGTTGAGTTTCAGAGTAGTCTGCCTCTCGCTACAAAGCAATTTAACAGCAATTTACAGTTACATAAATACCAATTACATAAATACATTACAGTAATTCCTTTCCTCATTGCAGATACTTTCTGTCCTCATTGAATGATAAACCTGCCCTTAATCCAGCCTCTTGATCACAGTAAGTGTGTGTAAATGCTAAACCATACCACCAGGTGTAGCACTTACATTACTGTACTGTCTGCAGTGCAGTATCATATAACAACAACCTGTGCCCTCATTGCAGCCCTTAATGTTGTTTTATAGTTACAACACAATGCGCTCAGTGCAGCCTATTATCATCATATCAACCACTCTCTGTGCGACTCTGTACATTAGCATGACACAGCTCCTTTTCAACCCTGTTTCATGATACCTTTTGTTCTCGTTGTCGTCATCGCAAAACAATATTTACCATACTCACTGAAGCTTTTTAGCCATTATATCAATGTATCTACTTCAGTCTTAATGCAGTGAGTGTGCCTCTGTTTCTTTACTAAGTGCTGTCTGCTGAGGCCTAGACAATGTTGGATGCTAGGTGGGATCTTTAATGAGTGATTCCTGTTCTGTATCTGTTAAGGATTTGTTTCTGTATCTTTCTTAAAGAACACAAGCTGCTGAGCGCTGGTCCTACAGAGCCATGGTCAACTCGAGAGAAACTGTGCCTGGCCTCATCTGTCATGAGGAGTGGCGACCAGAATTGGTGAGTATGGTTCTTCCCGAGGTCACATAATTCTTACGGTAACCAACATTCCCTGTGAGATCTGATGCACCGATTGGGATCTTGCGTTCCTTCTTGATAGAAAGGTAGGACCAAGCACAGAGATTGAGGTGCTGATAGGCCCAGATAGATTTCTGCAGCTGGCTGGTGCACACGTTTCAAAAGCACTTGCGTGTTCTGGCATTACTGTGTTTGTATTCAAATCGGGCCTGCGTTCTGGCAAGCCTGAATATGTTTTCCTGTGTCTTGAACACCATGACATGCCCAAGACATTATTGTCATGCTAGCTGATGTCCTGACAAGTTCAAATGTACTTCTTACAATGGGCTTAAATCAAAGCAGTTAGGATATGGATCCTACCAACCAAATGCTATAACCTTCAAACCCAGAGAAAGGTTACCAGCAAAGCACCCATGACCCGAACATTTATAAAATAACAAAATAATGAATTACTTATCCTGGTCAGCACTAGACTTAGCTTTGGCATGACAGACAGTGCCAACAAAGCTTCACCAGTAGCAAAAGATTCTGAAGCTGAGAAGACACAGTTTGATGCGAGAGAATGATTTAGTAGAGAGATCCTCTCGGCACAGTAAACACCAGTGATTTTGACTGTCAGCAGTTTAAAGCTTAAATTTTATTTATTCATTTGGCAGCAGCGGCACTTTGAGCAGTAACGTTTTGCAAAAGAACAGTAATCGTTACATAGTAACTGAGATAGATGGGTAGTTCACACAAAATAAGGTTGCAAATTTAAGGAAATGGTAAACAACACCATTTTGTACACATAAGCAACAATGAAAGACATAACTATAGATGGAAAAACTACAACTAAAAGAGGCAAAAATGAACGATTCTTGCATATGTACATAATGTACGGTCTGTGGCAGGTACAATTCATGCTTTGCCTTCTGCCGTCATACATAAGGTTGATTTGCACTCCTGAATTGAAGGGCTGTCTATGACGATTGGGGAAATTAAGTTACAGTGATGGGGCCCTGAAGGTAGAAGGACCATGATCTACATGAAACACAGGGCAATGTGGGTGAAACCAGAAGGTATTATTGGCAGGTCATAGACCATAAGTTGTTTTATAGCAGATCAGTGTGATAGACTAGAAAAAGCTGTATACAAAATAAGCATCAGTAAATTGTAAGGGCCATGATTTTTGCTGTTATACTCCTGGTCTGGTTACAGTAGAATGTCTAGGGGCGTTCTAAAGTATTTTTGTAGCAAAGCTTAGGACCTTTTCCAAGAGGCCAAAGGAGTGTTGAGGGAAGCTCGCTAGCAGACTGTTATAGTAATCAAGTGCACTGCATCACAGGGCATTTGTCAGAGCTTTACCCAAATAGAATGGGTGAGAAGGCATTTCTTTAGTATATTTAAAATGTACTGTTCTGCTGTGACTGTGGTAATGATTTCATTGGTGCGGTAGGACTGAAAAGAACAAAGAAAATAGGCTGATGCACTAGAGGAAGTAAAGTGTAGCACTTTTCACCTACGATCAGTTTAGGGTGAAGGATCAAAGTGCGATCGATGGCATGTCTCTGAGCTAGTCTGAAGGGTGTGACTGGAGGAGGGGTGAGACATAAGGAAAATATTTGTGTGTCTTCTGTGAAGAGTTGACTGGAAAATCCAAAAGAAGAAATATCGCCAAGGGAGATCTCAGAAGGAGAGCGGAAACAAAAATGGGCCCTTCACTGAGCCGTGGGGGACACCAACTGGTAATGCTATGCATAGTTTGGAGTCTTGGGGAACTAAGAACGAGTGATCGGGTGATAAAAAGAAAATTATTTTAGCGCTGAGCTGGTAATTCCTGGAGGGTTGAGGGAAGATACCAGCACATAAAGAATGCACAGAAAAGAAATAGATACTAAGGAGGATCATAATACACCTTCCTCTTTTTCCAACAAAACAAAAACATTTAAAACAAAAACCCTTCACTTAAAACCCCCCCCAAAAAACACCCTAATTGTGAAATCTATGATGTGTGCAGCGGATAAAGGGTAGTTGGCTTTGGGGCATTCCAGTTGCACAAGCCAATCAGTGCCCATCTTTTGATGCCTTAAGTATGTTGCAGCTGCATTATGCCGCCACTGAAAGGTTTGGGTATAAATTTAGGGGATGCTCAGAAAAATATCGAAAGGCACGGGGAGATTTGTTAGCTTATTCCGAATCCCTGCGTTTGGAGGACTAGCTCTCCTGCGACACTCTTTGTTTCCTCTCCTACTGGGCATTGTGGGGTTCGGGATCACTGCAGCAAGGTTATTTCTACTCTTCATTTTCTTGCATGTAACCTGTAAACTAATAAAGAATGTTATAAAAAAGTATTCTGCAGCCAACCCACTTTGAATTGCTCTGGCATGGTGTCATGACTAGGATCCTTCACGTGAAATGCACTGAATCTTCTGGTGCGGGGTCGGTCCTTATAAGGGTCTTTTGTGCTTGTTATATGGGATTTCTGGATCCACACTACAACATGTATCACAAGAGACATTGCATGTTTAAATAATAGCGTTTTCAGAATTACACAGGTTGCAGGACTGATGAAGTTAATTTTTATCCTTGACTGAAAGCAGTGTCACAGAAAGGTCTGGGTTTTTAGGTTTATAAAAATGTTGTAGCTGTCCGTGGGCTATGAAGATTTTTCAGAGCTTGGCAGGTCCTTTGATGACATTGGCCTAGAGAAGAAATCATGAGCCTGAGCCTTCGAGGGTGAAAAGCAGGCATGAATGCTTGATCTTTGTCCGTTGAAGGATAGATGCCTAATGAGAAGTAATGGCAGATACAGATTGTCCTTGCCTGTTGTGTTGTGAGCACTCATACAAGTATTAGACAAAACATTCACATTAGACTGAAGCTGTCATGTGTTGAGCGCATCTTTCCTGTTTTATGCAGGGTCTCAGTGAGCCGGGCCATAAAGCCATTTGCAGAGCCAGGACGTCCACCTGACTGGTTCTCTCAGAAGGTAAGCTATATATGTCTGCTTTCACACTCTGCACATGTGTGTCTCTCCCTAGGGAGTTAATATATGCACTCTCCTGACTGTACTTATACAGCACTGTTTCTATGTTTGTTTTACATTGTCTTTGGACTTTTTTCTCTGTTGTTTTCTCATTCACTGCACTTGTCTGCTGTCTGGACCGTTTAGTTTATTGTGGGCTCTGTTTGCTTTGTTGGTGAAATACCTTTGTGTATTTGCTTTCTGTGGTCTTTCTCCCTATTCAACCTCGCCTGGCCACTCTTGATGCAGTTATTTCTATCCACCACATTTTGCAGTCTAAGCCCGCCATGTTGTTTTCTCTCTGTCTGAAGTGGGTTGTTCTCAGCTCTCTCGAATGTCTTTCATTGGTTCTCTCCTCTTGACTCTTTTTTTAGCATGTCTGGTTTCTATCTGCTTTCTATGTGTAGTTTCCTTCATGTTGTGTTCTTTTGTATACTAAGTCTTTCTTACCCTACTTTTGCAGCACTGTGCCTCACAGTATTCTGAGCTGCTGGAAACCACAGAAACTCCAAAGTGAGTATGACCGGGTGTATAGTAGTGTTCTGAGATGCAAGTTAAATTTAAATAGGCACAGAAGCCTTGTTGCACAAGTCACATGGGCCCAAGTACTCTTTCAGTTCTCTATTGTTTTGTCTATCTTTAAAATCTTAGTTACCTACAGGACCTTATTGTGTATCAGAAAATCTTTGTACCATTCAACCCATGCAGGATAGCTTCAAACTGTGCTCATCCATAGAACATGCGTGAAAAATGTAAAAGGGAAGGTACCTAATGAAACCTGAACAAATCAATCACAGTACATTCTCGTGTACTGGATTTGCTACACTACTATCATTTGCTCCATTTATACAGAAACATAAACAGACCAAGTTTGAGGTCTAGAACTGAAGACGATATTTGTATCTTATATTTGATTTATATGTTCTTTTAGTTGTAAATACCACTTAAGAAACTTCCAGTTTCTCAGATATCTTTATTTATTGAGAATGTCTTCGCAGCAATTCTAATATTTATCTGAAGCAGAAAATAGGCCTTGGTCTGTTTGCATAGACCTGGACACTAATAGCGTTGCTGCCATAATGAAAATGTAGCTGCCACCTCTGCGTGAGCAGATGCAAGGCCCTCGTGCTGCTAGGATTAAACCTAACCTGCGTTCTGAATTAGGTATCCCCCACTCCGGGAATCTGAGCAAATTGAATGTTTTGCGCATTTAACTGGTAGGAGTATTTTGTTTAAAAACCTTTCGGCAGGTGTGTGCCATTGCGCGCAGCGTTGACAGCCACCTTGATGTCTCCATGTATCCTCGTACTACAACAAGTAATTGCAGCGACTACAGCAGTTTGCGCTGTTGCTTTTGCGGCTTTGTCAGCCTTGGAATTCCCTACAACGCGTATTCCTACACGCTGATGATTCCGTGTGTGTATTACATGAGTTTGTGTCAAACACTGTTTGAGTTTTGCCACCTGTTCCTAAAGCAGTTTGTGCTTTATGGTTTACCCTTTGGAATCTCTGAATCCATTCTGGCTCCAATAGTGTGTAAATACTCGTTGTAAGACTGGACACAATAATACAAATCACACACTATCAGTGTGAGGAATCCGGGATCTGTATTTTCAAGTGCCAGCATTAGAGCTCGAAGTTCAGCCAGCTACGCTGTGCAATCACCTGCGACTCCTGCGACACCTGCAATCACCTGTGACTGTGTGTAGGTTTTCTGAGGGTGAAATTCACTATCCTCCATTCTACCCTTAACAGCGGCGCATGCTGCAGAGTATTGGTGCTTTGTCCCTATGGCAGGCTGTGCAGAACCGTCAGTATAGATCAGTGGTTCCCAATCTGTGCGCCGCGGCGCCCTGGTGCGTCCTCCAAAGTAGCCAGGTGCGCCGCGCTTCAAAGGTTTCAGATTTTCGAATTCGTCATAAATTGCCGGTAACATCTTTGAAATGTGCAGTTATTTAGTAAAAGCATAACACCTCTGTCCACCAGATGGCAGCAGAGCATTCCTTATTGAGAGTGCAGAACCTAATGTTACTGATTGAGATGGATTTCTCGTATTTCCTGCTTAAGAAGCCAGCAACCAAATGCGAGGAAAAGCCGAGTGGAAAGATTATGGTGAGCGGAAACCTGGCGTGAACGGGGGAGAATGGGACAGGATAGGGAGAGAGAAAAGGGAGGAAGGTGGGAAGCAAATTTTGGGAGAGTGTCTAAAGCACAAAGAGAAAAAAGGGAAGAATATCAAAAGTTTCCTGTCTGTAACAACAAAGGAGGGAAGGTTAAGGTCTCACTCATGCAATTCTGTCAATATATTTGACAGAGATTTATCTAGTCCTGAGTTACCGCCTTGGTCACTGCAGAGCGCCGGATAAGTGCTCTTGCACTCAAGCAGTCTGGCGCCTGGTTTGAAGCTGTGTGCTAGAGGCAAGTCCTCTGGTTTCCCGTAGAAGTGCTCAATCTGGGGGAATGCGGGGTTACCCATTGAGATTCTTTCACCTTAGGCACTGGTGGGGATTGGTGTCAAAGGCCTATTGCCCCCTGGTTTTGGGTGGTATTCTTTCTTCCATTGAAGTTCAGCTCTGAGTCAGGCCTTAGGCCTGCCTACATCCAGGGGCAAAACAAGCCCATTTATTTTCGAGGCTCGCCTTTGAAAGCATTTGGAGCTTAAGGTACTCATAAACAGAGACCCCGAGCCACTGCAAGTGCAGGAGAATGGTGCCCACCCGCACATGCCAGGTCCCATCACAGCAGCCAATCATTCCTGCCGATCTGCATGTGTATTGTGGGAAGGATGTTACTGTCATTCAACACGTTCAGTCCCAGTCTAAAATCTTTCACTAGCAGAGGGGTACACCGTAGGAAGAACACGCTGCCACAATAGCTGCTATGGGCATCGAGCATGCTAAAAAGGCACTGGCTAGTGACTGGGCAGAGGCCCTTCAGGAGCGCTGCAGAGTTTCTAAGGCGTCTCTAGACCATCACAGTGATCTAGACACTGCCTTAGTAAAACTGGCTTTATATATGTCATTGATGGTCAGACAGCCCACATCATAGTTTTAGCTACAAAATAACCACAAACATTTACTCTGAGAACAGACTGCAATATTTGGCTTCCTGAAGTTATAAAGTACATCTTCCTAAGGTAAATTAAGTCATTTTTCCTTCTTATAAATATAAAAGAATTGACATTTATTGTGTGTGATAAATGTCCCAACTGAACTAGGCGTTCCATCCCATTCTACATCCGTCCACTCCACCCGCAAAAAAATGTCACATAATAATAAGGAGCCGCGGCCAACGATCAATAAGCCAAGGGAGCCATGGGTTGAAAAAGTTTGGGAACCACTGGTATAGATGATGTAATCCTACTGATCAAGAGGCATGACTTCATTAGGCAGAGGATATTCAACTTTGTATTGCAGGTATGCTTGTGTTTGTAGCGTAGAGTCAAATCTGTAGTCTGCATCTGTTGCAGTGATCCATCACGGATGTAAAGTTTTAGCGTTAGGGACGCTGGCCTTTGTGACAGCCTCTAAGGCTGGAACTGGAGTCACAACAATAATGTGTTTCCCCTGAGCCAAGGATCTTTCTCTCGCTACAGCAGTCTGTACCGCCGTTAGAACCTTTTCTGTTGGTGCAAAACGCATTTCAGCATTGGTGTATAAATGAGATTTATAGACAATTGGTACAGTGTCTCCTTCGTTGAATGTGACATAGCTGTACCCTGATGCACCCGCAAATATATGGTCACCAGGTTGGTGGTGTTTACACGTGTGTGTAAGTGTTTGGAAGCTAGCATATCAGTTTGTACTGAACGTAGGAGTTGTGTGTGTTCAGTTGTCCAATGTGTGCTTGAAAAGTCTGGACATATTGAGTCGTAGAACGGTTTTACCCGCTCTGCGTAGTGTGGAATCTAGGTTCTGCCAAAATTCAAGGTACCTAAAATTGATTGGAGTTTCTATAGTGTGTTTGGGGGTTGTAGAAGAGCACACTTCTCAAGGAAGTGTGTCACTAGGCTTCTTCCTTCACTCCACAACTCGTATCCTAAAAATAAGACATTGAGGTGGGCTGTCTTTGATTTTTTGCAATTGAATCTGTAGACCATGTGAGCAAATCCCCAAACTATGCAATCTACTCCAGCCAAGTGAGTTGCAAAGTCATCATCCGTTAGATATATCTCATCGACATAGGACAATGCCTGGTCATCATAATTTTACAAAAGTTCTATAACCCGGGCTAAAAACAACCCTGGGTTTTCCTATATCTCTGGGGCAATCGACAGAACTGCTTTTGAGAAACCAGCGCTCTGAATGTGGTCAAGTACCTGCTTTCAGGTGCTATGTTTTGGCAGAAAACCCCATTTGAAATGTCTAACGTGGTTTTGTATTTTTTCTGCACTATGTTCATTAGTACTGAGCTGTGCGCATTTTGTACAGTGAATGTACGTGTAGCTGTGTTCAAGTGTCTTCAATTTAATACTAGATGATATGAATAGTCAGGTTTCATTACTGGAAACAAAGGATTATTCATAGGGGAGGTGCAACGTTCGATTACACCTTGGTATTCAAGTTGTGTGACAATCTCTTTAGCTTGTTTGTAATGGGGTTTTGTTGTTGAGGTTGTGGGGTTGACCTCTCTTGTATAATATGATAAGGGGAACCGTCATCCCATCCCACATGGTTACGGTATAACGCAGGAGCTAGTGCTAAAGCCCACTCCCTGGACTATGAATGTTTAACTGAATCTCGGGCGAGGTCAGAAAAAGCAGGTAAAATTAATGTTTCTCCCTCGGGGCAGTTCATGACAAATTCTGGCAGCCAATCACTTTCAGCCAAGATAATGTCATAGCTGAATGACTAGTTCTCCCAAAAGAGAACACTAATGATGCTTGGTATATCCCCCTCCATTTGGAGTTGCATCTCGTACAATCGATGTGGGACACTCACTCTCGTATCTGGCATTTCCACCTGACTATAGTCGCTGAACGCTACTGCCGCCAGATAGTCCTTCAGGCTCCGGCGAATTATCGTGACTTCTGCCGCGCTGTCTAGCATGGTCAGAGCCCACTCACCACTCAGAAGCAGTGTCCTCAATATCCGTTGCATAAGTAACTTTAATGCTAGCCACCTTCTTCTTTTTTAATTGAGTGAAGCTTGAGCTGTTTTGGCTTATCTTCCTTTTCTATTATGAAGTCAGAAGAGGGTTGTGACTCCTTCAGATTCAAGCGCTCCTTTGATCTGCGCTCTGATCATCCACCTCTCTTATAGCGTTTTTCAGATGACTCTTGAAAGGAACGAGATGAACGTGTATCAGTATCCTGATACCTGTCAGGCGTTTTAATATTATCACAGTTGCGTAGATTATAGCGGTTTTCAGTGGCCTCCTGTTGAGAAGATCTGCCCTGCGATTTAGTCTTTTCTTTGTGTTTCCTATTATCCCACTTCTTCTTAGAGGAAGAATCTGAAGCCTGCTTCGAGTTATCCTTTTCAGAATTACTCTTGATTTGTGGTTTACTTGTTCGGGTTCCCAGATTATCTCTACCTATTGTTGCATAGGTTTCCTCAATTTTTGGTAACTCATGCTCCTGTTCTCTGAGTCGAGTTTGTAAATCGTTGGCGTACCGCCAACGCTGCTGCTTCCCCTTTAATGTTACTTAACACTATAGCTGATACTGTGGCAAAGTTGTTCATCAGTTTCATCCCCCAATCCAGGGCAGGTGGTGCCCCGTACTCATTTTGGATCTTTTTAAGCACCTCTGGCAAAACAGCTAATGAGGGTGTACCATGTGTTCTGGTATATACTGCAACTAAGACTGTAACCCAAGGGATGCAGTCTTCCACCGGGGGAGCCATCCCCATTGTCAGACATATGGTGAAAATTCTGTTTTTATTGAGGTCCAATATGGGGAAACACTGCTTCTAGTTGGCTTGTTTTTTGTGCAATCCAGAACGGAATTTCCTCCCGTCTGAGGGGAATCTTACCCATGAATGCATTGTTGGTTTGTGGATTCATTCCAGCTGTAGCCCATCGTGGTTGTGCAGCTTGAGCAGGCCTTGCAGGTTGTATTCTCATTGTTTTTATGACAATTTGTGTTGAACATCTATATGTTCGAACCAGATCTGTTTATAGTGTACATAGCTCTGGATCTGTCAAATTATTTACTTCTGGATATGGTGTGTAACCGACTAAGATTAGCCATGTTGCTCCCTCATTGTTATGGGGACCTAGTGTAAGATTATTGTATGTATGTGATAGGGCGCCTTCAAACCAATTTTGATGTTCTTGGTAATTTAATGGTATTTCTAGTGCTTCATAAGCTATGTAGTTGTCAAGAACTTCATCTGCAGTGTATATGGGATAAAGACTTGATCTTGCATCTGCTGCTGGTAATGTAAACCATGAATAGAATACCTCTATCCTATAAGCTTTGTGGGCCTCAACCACAAAGGTAACGTCTCCACCCGCAAGGGGCAGTCCACTTTGAGCATTTGTGTAACTGTACGTCTGCAGATAACTGGTATGTTTATTGCTCCTTCTTCGGTCATTTTAATGTGTGGAATTCAGATAGGGTACCGCTATGAAGTGATCCTTTGAACGGTTCAAGCTTGAGCAACCTACAGCCAATACATAGGATTACCTACTCAGCCAAGGAGGATTTTCCCTAACACCATGGACGTCTCCAATTAAGAGGTGATTCGGGGTCTGTCGGTACACAAAAGAAAACTACTCAGGTGAGCCATTAAATAAGAGCCCAAGCTAGAACGTTGGAGGCGCCATGTTGTACGTGTTATACTTTCCCACTGTGCATTTGTTGGACAACATAACCATCAGAACTGTGCGAGACTGATTCCACGCACACCATCCGGATATGTTGGCCTAAGTCCTGCTAGCTCACAGTGCACCACCTGTACCCCTAACCTTAGAGTAACAAATGGATGTGCAACCTCAACATGACAACCCTGACTCCCCAAGGAAATCGTGGCAACAGATCTAGAACCCTTTTGCTTAGTTACTTATGGTAACACCCAAAGAGATTCACAAGAAATACACAGTGAAGCGTTTCAATATTTATTGAAGCATTGTGATTCTTGAGCAAAACACTTGTGCTGCTATAATCGTTAGATGGAAACAGAATAATGTGATTAGCATTACGAGACTGGGGAAAAAGCAGAACAGTTCAACCATTATGCTTATTACAGAGAATATATGCTTGCATACAAGTACTGTAATACGTTGTACTCCTGCATAGTGCATCCTAACCTATCATGTCTAGGATGAGTGAATCTGCCAAATGCCTGTAGGGTGAGCTAACTCCCCGTTACCTGTTGGTAAGTGTCATTAAGCTGCCCGTCTTGTTGGAGAGCTGGGCAGCCTCCCTTGCATGAGGTAAACAGAAATCAGTTGGGCTGGAATTGCGGCATGGGTCTACCTCGCTGTGCCAGCGAAATGCTCCTCTGGAACAAAGGGCTCATGTCGTGTATATATAATAACATCATCCATACTACTGTGCCAAAGGCCCAGTCAGGCTGCTATTGTTTATTCTATAGTGATAGCTCTGTTGCCGAACGGCCAAAACAAATAACATCTTGCTTGATGAACTTAGCTCTTGTACAGAATGTTCAAGGTGTTTTGATAGAGTGCCTACAAAGCGATAGTGTAAGCAAAACGGAGTTCGTAGAATATTATCCTGCATGTGCACACAAATGAATGTGTGTCATATGTAATTGTGTTTAGGGAGAGAAGGCAACTTAAAAACAGCATGTAAAATGGCATTTCTTATCCGGGACTAATGTAATCACATGACAGCCTCTCTAGAAGGATATCAGATTCAAAATGTATTCTATACTTAAAATACGATTTTATAGGGAGACTCTGATGGAAGAAAGTAAGTCTAAGCCACTTGTAAAAAATAATTGCAGAAAAACCCAGAACTTATCAGGAAAGCTATAACATTGATCGGAGGGTAATAAGGTACTCCCTAACAGCTCCTAAGAACTGATACAGAAAAGATAGAACTTTGATCGGAGGGCGATGATTTACTCTGCTCCATGCTGATAGTAAGCGTCGCTTAAAATTTGAGAAGGAATCAACACCATCCCAGGATAAAAAAAAGAACATATCCATTTTAACTTAATGTATTCATTTGTTTTTAAGAAGCACCTTTATTTGCTTTGTCCCAGGGGAATGCTAATAAAACAGTTAATAGCCATCAATAACTTTGCGTTGAAGACAATTCTCTCGTACATGTGGTCATGAAATTGGCATAGGAAGCCTTTAATGATCTGTTAAACCAACTTATTTTAGTGACAGAATAAAACAACACAAATTATAAAATGGCTCACCTGGAGAATGTTACAGAGCTCAGTTGTGGATGATTGCGAGCATTTGGAAGTTTTGGTTATAACACGTGAACTCATAAAGTGTACAAGTCTGCATATTCACAACATTATTGGCTCCTTAATATTAAGATTGTTTGCTTATTCACCTTTACTGGATATATGTGTATAGGAAGGTATATAGGTTGTGACAATAAAAATGTTAAATGTGTATTTTTAATTTCATACTCAAGATTAATGTACTCGATATCTGGTTATTATATTTGGTTACTGTCCAGACAAACATAGAGTGTAGTTGCACAAGGAGATTAATTCATGGTGCATAATTGTGATAAGGCTCAAAATAAATGACATGATTGAATATAAGAAGCATCTTTTTGATAATCTCAGTTGCCTCCAGGTATAATGCCTATCTTTTTTGTGCTGTATCGGGATGGGGAGACAGAGCGAGCACCATTTAGCATGACAGTCTGACCATTATTCTATGTATTCCTTAGTCCAAAAATCTGTGTGTTTGATCAGAGATCTACGGGTTGCATACCTAACAAATATCAAGATATTTTAACTCAGACTGCCTTCCAGGTTTCCATTGTTCCATACTGCCTTCAGCTCATTCAGAAGAACCCCTGCCTCCAGGGAACATGGCATAATGTGTGTAACTGCTAGTGTTCATCAAACTGAGTCTTTCAAAAGGAATGGTGGTTGATGTGCTATAATTAACTGGATCCGATTGTCACGTTGACGTTTGGTGAGATTGTGGTGTTTGTGTTATGTGAGGAACAGGTCCAGTTTTCATATTTGAGTCCTTGGAGTGGTTATGGCAGTCGTTCTGTTGTTGCCTACGTTTGATTTTTCCCATCTAAGCCCTTGGAGAGATGGTAGATGTGCTGTAAGTTAGCAGGCATGTTTCTTATGTGTAGTGTTTGAAGAGATGATAGAGAGTATTCTGTGTGTGACAGTTGTTTCCTCTGAGTCCTTTGCAAGCTTGCTTACCATGTGAGGGTTTGAGTTATAGGAAGACATGTCAATGACTGGGTCTGGTTCTCTTGCTAGGAGGAAGCGTGGTGAGAAGGGTGAGGTGGTGGAGACGGTGGAAGACGTCATAGTTCGCAAGCTTACTGCAGAGAGAATTGACGAACTGAAGAAGTTGATTAAAGATACACAAGAGCATTACAGGTAAGAGCCAAGTCACTGGGGATCTGGGGTGACATGATGATCCTGTTCCCCATGGTGTAGGGGTGTTGCCCACTGGTGAGAAGAACCGCCGTTTTTGAGAAACACTCACTTGTGATCACGGTCACCAAGGTGGAGATGCAGTGGGTCACCACGTCTCAGAAACTTCTCCAGCACTCTCAAGCTTGAAGCATTTAGGGTGTTCTAGGCTTAGTTTAGTGCTATTAAAGCTTGGTTGGGTGTTTAGGGCTTGGTTTGCACTGTCCATGTCTCATAGCGTTCGGGATGGGGAAGTTGGGTTAAAAGTTTGTGCCAGTTTGAAGCTTAAGCTGCGGATGTGAAGGGTTGGGTTTGGGGGTGTTCAGGTTTACAAGTCTGAGGTGGGTCCAGGCTGAATGTGTAACATTGCCACTTTTCCTAGGCTCGCTGATGAGACATAGTGGAAGACTATTCCTATTTGAAACCTGTTTAGAGCCCTAAGAGTGTTGAAGCTAGAGAGTGAAGTGGTTGCTCGTGACGCATAACTTGCAGAATCTGCTGCAATACTGAAGTAGGATTAAACTCCAGAGTTTCTCAGGCTTTAAACAACACATATATCTACAATGAAAACAGGCAAACTGCAAAAAGAACGAATTAAGAGCTTGTGGTACTAAACCAGACCTTCACGTGTGAGAATTGGGGCTAACATGCCAACTGCAGACTAGGAATATTGCTCCCAAAGCATGATTTCTTACTGGGAATTGTCTATTTCTTAAAGAGCCCCCATTAGTAAACCTCATTACTTGCATGCTCCATAGTCAGGTCATATCACAGAATGGGATCCTGGGGCACCAGGCTGCCCAGTCTCAGTGTCCTGTGAAATAAAAAGCTGCTGAATAATGAACACACTGGACTGACTTCCACTTACAGCAGTGCGACTCTTCCCTATTCCCCGCTTGTAGAGATACATGAGCGAGGAGCTCAGATGAAAGAAGTTTGATGCCAGTTCCTATATCAGGAGAAGTTTAATTTCTTATACTATTCCTGAGTTTGCAAGGGGTACCAAGCATTCTTTGTTGGACTGATCTTGCAGCTGGTCAGGCCACTACACCAGTATGTGCCCAAGAAAAAAACAGGACTGATGTGACCTAGCACAGAGAAACAGAGTATGCAGATTGTAGTTGCCCTGAACACCTCTTAATGTATCATTCATAAATTTGAGGTTTGCTCGTTCTCCCACTTTGACCAAGGAAATGGACATGGACTCCTGCCTGAATCCACTAGAGACATGCTTCTTGCTGAGTTTTTCTCCACTGACCACTTATTATGCACTTTGAGTGTTCGGCTACCATGATTATGTACTATTTTACGTTTAGGATTGTTTAAGAGTAAGTTTTTTTTATATATTCAGCTAAAGAGCTTGGGGTGTTTGGGAATTAATGACCAGTGTTTTATGGGCTGCAGATGGTTTGGAATGTTCACGATTCCGATGTTTGGGGGTCTTCCCTTGACACTGAAATATTTGATTTGCAGATGGACACATTCCTGGCATTAGGAACACTCTTAGTACTGAGAAATATGCTTGTTCTCCGAAACGTTCATGGAACTTGCATATTTAATTGCCATCTTGTCATCATTGCTTGGCACTAACATGAATTGTGGTGTGCATAACTGAGGCATGACTTGGAACAGCTTAAATCTGGAGTCATATGTATGAGGTAATAAAAGCAGCCTCTAATACTTGTTCTTCTGAATTTTCAGGAAATTGAAAAAAGAAGCTGAATTGATCCAGGCTGGTCACATGGACAGCAAGTTGGAGGACCTTTGGAATGACATAGTACTGTGCGTTGTGCTTCTATTTACTCTACTGTTATGATATAAATGTTGGCATGCATTGAAAGCATACAAGATGGATGTGTGATTTGGTCTGATCCTAGCAGCTGAAATACAATTAGAGTGATCTGTTCTCTCTTAGACTCCTTGTGACCTGTAACCACAATAACCTTCATGTTTTGCTGTATGTGACGTGCACCCTCCTAACCTCGTGCTGCTATGCGTTATGTGTGCTCTGCTAGCCTTTGAATGGTGCTTTGTGTGTGACGTGACCTTGTAGCCTCTATGTAGTGCAGTTTGTAAGGTGTGCTCTTGTACCCTCCATGTGATGCTGTATGTGATGTTTGGCCTTGCATTCTCTGTGTCACTCTGTGTGCTTGTGGTTGTAATAATTTCCATGTAGTGCTTCATTTTTGTCTTAAAAATACGAATGTTAGGACCACGCTACTAGTTATAATTAAGGCTCCTAGTTTTCAGTTTTGTCTGATTTTTACCGATAAAGACAAAAAAAACACCTGTTTCTCTACATATTTATTTTTAAACGTGGACAAAATGCTAAATAGTTCTTTTGGGTGATTTTTAGTGTTGTTAATCATGATAGCCAGGCCAATGGCTGTTCCAACTGTTGAAGATTTTAAAAAGAGAGAAGGCTTTCTAAGCTTTGAACAGCTGCCACTGTTAGAACTACAGTGCTAATGTTTTTGTACAAGCTTATTGCACACCACCCATGCACCTTATATGTACTAAAACACACCAGGCTTCCAAGTGTGAGTTTGCCCTTTTAGCTTAAATAAAAGCAGAATTATACTAATTACAGCGTCACTTTGTCACCAAAAAGAAATTAAGGAGAAATACATGTGATTTAAAAAATAAAAAAAAATACCAAAAAACATGCACCTTAATTCTAACGTAGTATACCCAATAGAAAATAAAGGTATATGACAGTTGTCAGATTTGTGAAGGATGCTTCTACCTTCATATTCCTCACCACTTGAATCTCCTCGAGGCGCCAGAAAAGTTTAAATAGTTCTTCCTCTGTGGCAGATGGTGCTACCCCGGCAAACTGACTTTGGTTCTTTTTTTCTCATGCATTTCGACATGGATTCATAGTGCTCTCCTTTTTAAAAAAATTTTTTTTTACCAAAAATGTTAAAACTGCTGTACTGACAGGATGTCACCACTCCTAAAGTTAGTGTTCAGTCAGTACCATTCCTGCCATAAGTAGATATAATTTGTTTCTCTTTGCCCCCTGAAGTGTGCCTGTAGTGTCTGGGTTCAACACAGGGCTTCGGGTCATACAATAAATGCGGCCTCATGCATCCCATGGCCATTAATTAGGTAGGAGGAAATCAAGCTGTTGGTGGCCCAGGCCGTGAGACCCACCAAGCCCAAAAGCGTTCTGCTAAAGAACATCTTGTTTGCTGTCGACAAGCAAATTGACCAAGATGTCAAGAGACTAATCAAAAAAGAAAGATAAGAACCACTGCAGCAGGATGGACTTTTTATTGCAGAGGCGCCGCTTGAGCACCCATGGTGAGTCTTCACAGCAGTGACACTTGAGCTCCTAGAGACCTGGCTTTCTCTTTGGAGCCAGAGCTGGTTGATGTAACTTAGGTGCCTTCTGCAGGTTCTCCAGCTCCTGGAGCTCACCCTGTGCAGTTTGTTGCCTTTACACAAGCAATGATGGCTCTGTTCAATTGTGCTCCTTCTGGCGTACACTCTCACTTCATGGAGCCATTGTGACTCCAGATTGGGCTTCCTCTGGTGGGTCCTCCCTTTGCCCCAGTGACAACCCCTGTGGAGGCTGTCCTACCACCAAAGGCATTGCCAGTGGTGCCTGCAACGTTGCTGGTGCTGTCTTTTGAGCTGCTACCCCAAGCAGTAAAAATTTCCAACACAAATACCATACTGGTGTCCGACTGCTGGCGGGCTCAGAGGTAGGTGGAGGAGTCGAAATTCAGGCCCCTGCCAAGACACAAATATTTTGACAAAATGAATGTCCTCTTTGATCAGACCAAGATCAGACACAAATACCTGGCATAGTAAAACATGACGATGATGACAGCAATGAGGCTAGTAATTTTCTCCGTCCTGTGAAGACACAGTGCCAATTATCCGCAGTGCAAAATTTGAGTTGCTAGATACAGCCCAACAAGTAGACATTGTAGGAAAGTGCCCCTTTTTGTCATGGTCACTCCCACTTTTTGCCACTGGTACTGATGTTTTTCGACTGCTAATCAGGCCCCAGTGCCAGTGCTCTTTCCCTATAACAAGGTGAAATGTTCTAATTATCACACAATTGGCACACACTTTGGCACCCCTTTAATTCCCTAGTAAGTGGTACCCCTGATACCTAGGGCATGGGTACCAAAGAGGGTCCGAAGAGCTGCAGCTTGTATTATGCCACCCTAATGGACCCCCATACAAATTGCATGCTGCCTGCCATTGCAGACTGCATGTCATGGTGCAAACTATTAGTAAAAACACGACACAGCACACTCACTCTGTGCCATGCCAAACTCACTGCATGTAATATATGTAAGCCACCCCTACAGCAGGCCTTGTAGACCTAAGGCAGGGTGCATTATATTGCATGCAAGGGTATAGCTGCATGAGTAGATATGCCCCTGTGCTGTTCAATTACTAGATGGTACAAGTGAACATGGAAGCCATCTTAAGTACATGTTCTGGGCAGCGGTCATTACGAGTTCCCCAGCTGCATGTTGGCTTTACTGAAACCTATGATGTTTGGTATCAAACACCTTGTCTTAATAAATCTGTACTGATGCTAATGCCAGATTTATTATGACATGCACCCAGAGGGCACCTTAGAGGTGCCCCTTGAAAAATCTACCACTATCTAGTGTGCTGGCTGACTGGTCTCGTCCAGCCTGCTACCACAGACATGTTTCGGACCCCCTTCAGGTGAGACCCCACGCTCTCTGAGGCCAGAAACATTGCTTGCTCTGGAGGAAGGTGTTCACATCTCCTACAGCAGGATGGCTAGTGATTTGGCATATCAAGTCCAAGGGCTTTAAAGCCCCTTCCACCTTTGATATGCAACCCTGGCTTACCCCAGACCTGGGAGATGCCACCCGTGCCATGAGGCCCATTTGGCACCGGGACAAGTGGGAAATTAGCTATGCAGTAGGTGTGTAGCACCACCAGGCTTTTCACACCCCTAAGGTGGGCTGCCTGATGTGCTCCACGAAAGAAGGATTCCACCATCTTGTTTTTGGTGGAATTAGAAACTCTGGGGCAGGGTTATGCCCACATATAGGGTTATGCTCATATATAGGGGGTGTAGTGACCCCAAGGGTACGCAGCCCATTGGCACTCCCCTTAACGCCACTAAATTCAGTATTTAGGTGGCCCCCTGTCACCAGGAACTCAGATTCTCTTGACCCAAGAAGAAGAAGGACAAACAAGAGCCGAAGAATGCAAGAACTGAAGACTAGCTGTGGTCTTGGTGCCAAACCCTGCCTACCTGCTCCTGTCTCGACAGTTGCACAGACCCGACTGGTCCTGCAGCTGTGCATCCTCCAAAGGCCTTGGAAGGCTGCCAGCACTTCGCCAACCTGTCAGCATCTCCCTTGAAATGGAGGAGCCACTTCCCTGCAGGCACCGACCGCAACATCCAGTTCACCGTTCTGCTGACCACCAGGTCCACCGACGCAGCAGCCGCCCAGGAGGAGGTCACCATGCTCCAGGAGGTCAGATCATCTCTCCACCAAGTTTGGAGATGCCAGGACCCCCAGGAGCTACCCTGCACCAATACCGGGGTTACCGGACCCCTTACAGCATCCAAGGCTTCTTTAGTGTCCAACCCAGACACCAACACGCCAAGACTGGCCAACTGATGAGGGACGTCAGCATCATCGAGGCCAGCACCGAGAGTTGCCCTGCTGTCCTGTTTTGTCCCCATCTCCTGGTCGACCCCAAAAGTGAGAGCCTCCAACGCAAGCGGCCTGCCTGACAAAACACTTCTGCCCCACAGTCCAGGTTCGAGCATACCGACGGTGCCTCTTGCCCCAAAGACCCTCAAGAACTGAGCCCCCCTGTGGGTTTCGACAGACTTGTTCCCAAATCCCCACTTGCAGCATTTTTCTGGTACCAGGTTTCTCCATAGACTTCAGCAATAGCGTTCAAGGCTACCCTTGCGACCAGCACCTCTGCACCCAGACGCACCAGGGCAGGTTGTCCAAAACTGCTGGTGATTCTAGGGACCTAGGGCCCTATTTATTTTAAGTTCAGAACTACCCTGTAAGTTGTTTGCAAGTGACCCCATGCAGTGTATGTTTCTCCCATAGGAAAACATTACCGTGTTTGAGGCTCATACCACAAATCTGACAGCTGTATTTTCTAAGTGTTTTGAAAATGCTAATTTGAAAAGTACTTACCTAATCTCGTAGATCTTGGTGTCTAAATAAATATAAAAATAGATGTTATTTTTCCAAATTGGTTTTGGATTTCCTTATTGAGTGTGTCTCATTTATTGATTCTGTGTGTGCAACAAATGCCTAAGACTCCACTCTGATAAGCCTAAGACTGCTAAACCACACTACCACAAATAGAGCACCTTGGGATTGCTAAAGCAAGCCTCTGTCCACTAGTAAGGGATAACTCGACTCTCTGTACAGTGCACCTCATTTTGCTAAACTATGTAGAGAGCCAGCTTCCTACATTTGGTGGTGTAGCGATGGGATACAAGACTTTGCATTTGCTGTACCAATCTGTTAATAAGTGATTCCACTAAGGAATCCACAATTGACTTTAGTAAAAAATATTTTTTAAATTTTTGACTTTTTTCGATTTTTTTCCTACATTTTTAATCTGAACTTTAGGGCTTTGTGACAAATCCCCCAGTCAAACCTGTATTAGAAATTTTAAAAGTATACTAGTTGTTATGTCTTAGCATTCTGTTTACAATATTTTGTCGATTTTCTAAAAAGGTCCCAACTACACTAAACATGTCAGCCTCAGAGAAAAGAGTTGAGGAGCTCAACCTGACTCCTTACCTGCAACTTACCTTGTAGCAGTTAAATAACCTCTGTAAGGCTTGCAAAATTGCAACTGGACCTAAACCAACCAAGGCACAACTCCAGCGGTTGCTTGCTGAGTTTGATAGAGCCCAGGCAAGAGAAGAAAACACTCACAATATTGAAGATGACCCAGTCAATGAAGATGAGACTGACAACCGTACTCATGGGGATAGCTCCCCTTCCAATATCCCAGAGGAAGAGGATAACAATAGGAACCTCTTCCCTAAAATTGTACCTCGAGATAGGCCAGACCCCTCCAGGTCCATAGAAGAACTAGAGGATCCAGACTAGGAGCTGGAGAGACTAGCCAAAAGAGTAACCCTTGAGGCCAAATTCCTGGCCATAGACAGAGAAAAGGCTAAGATGGGTCTAGCACCCATGAATGGTAGCAGCAATAAGGTAAACAGAGATAGGGGGAACACTTCTGATCTCAAAATCCCCAGATGGATTGTCCCCAAATATGTTGAGGGTGATGTTATCACCGAATGGTTTCCAGCCTTTGAGAGGGCTTGCAAAATGAGAAAGCTCAACCAAAAGTATTGGGGCTCTCTACTCTGGGAGCTTTTCTCAGGCAAGTACTGGGATAGACTCTTGAGAGTTAACGAGGAAGATGCTTAGTCCTTTGACCTCATGAAGGAAACCCTGATTAAGGGCTTTGGACTCACCTCTGAAGAGTACAAGATTAAGTTCAGGGAGACTCACAAAACTTTGAGCCAGTCCTTGGTTGATTTTGTTGACTTCTCAATCAAAACACTAGGTGGATGCTTGAAAGGCAGTAAGGTGCAAGGCTGTGAAGGGCTTTACAGTCTGTTGATGAAGGAGCACTTGTTAAGTAATTGTACATCAGAAAAATTGCATCAGTACTTGGTGGATCTAGGGTTGGTTTCTCCGCAAGAGCTGGGGAAGAAGTCTGACCATTAGGTCAAAACTAGGGTGTCTTGAAAGACCCATGCTGGGGGTGACCAAAAGAAAGGAGTTGCTAATCCCCCACAAAGGAAAGATGTGGGACCGTATAAAGAAAAAGGTAAAGAGTCTTCTAAAGGCCCCAAAAAGACTGTTCAGAAGGGAGGGCCCAGAGATACTTCACAATCAAAGGGTGGGTACTAAGGTAAGAACTGGGGTCCCAAAAAGGTTTGGTGTTTTAATTGTAAGTCCAATGGACACTGAACTGAGGACTCTTCCTGTCCCAAAAAGACCCCCACTAGTGCACCCCGGTTACTATTGGGGTGATGGAGCTCCAGATGGGATCCTTGGTGTGCCCTGACCAGGTCAGAGAGCACACTGAAGCTACTTTAGTCTCGGAGGGTGGCGTGGATGTAGCTACCCTGGCTGTCTGGCCCAGTAATCTGGAGAAATACATACAAAAGCCACATTATTATGGGGCTGAAGTAGAAGCACTGAAAGATACAGGTGCAAGTGTCACCATGGTGACTGAAAAACTGATATCCACAGAAGAGTACTTGACTGGACAAACTTATTTCTTCATCAAAGCTGATAACCATACCAAGGTCCATCCCATGGCAATGGTGACCTTAGAATGTGGAGGGTTTACTGGCCAAAATAAAGTGGTTGTGTCCTCTGCAATTTCAGTCCAATGTCTGCTAGGAAATGATCTGGAGACCTCAGCATGGGCTGTGGTGGAGTTATGGTCCCATGCAGCCATGCTGGGAATACCTGAATGGGTGGGTGTGAAAACGTGAGCACAGTGCAAAACCAAGGGTGAAAAAGAGGAGTTGGAGCCTGAAAGAATAGCCCAACTCTCGAAGAGAAAAGGCAAGAAGTCTGGGAAACCAGCTTCTGAGGAGCCACAAGCGCAGGTCCCCTCTCCTCAGGGAGAAGACTTGTCAGCTTTGAGAGAACTTAGCTCCAAAAGCTAGGGCCTTACCAGGCAGAGCTCCTAGGCCCAGAGGGACCCTCTAGGGAAGAACGTTACCAGGCACAGAGGACCTGTCCCACTCTTGAGAGCCTGAGACAGCAAGCTGCTGACCAGGAAAAGGGATATGTCAGTGGCTCCCACAGAACTTATTGGGAGGAGGGACTTCTGTATACTGAGGCCAGAGACTCCAAACCTTCAGCCACAAGGAGAGTGGTAGTGCCTCAGCAATACAATTCTTACTCTCATTGGCACATAACATCCCCCAAGCTGGGCATCTTGGCCAGACAAAGTCTTGGAGTAGGTTAGTAATCCATTTCTACTGGCCAGGTATGTCCCAGAAAGTGAAAGAGTTTTGCAACTCCTTTGTTACCTGTCAAGCCAGTGGGAAGACAGGTAGCAAACCAAAGTCCCCCGTAATTCCACTACCAGTGGTTGGGGTACATTGTGAGAGGGTAGGTATTGACATTGTTGGTCCCCTTGACCCCCAAACAGCCTCAGGGAACAGATTCATAGTGGTGGTAGTGGATCATGCTACTAGGTAACCTGAAGCAATTCCCCTTAGGACTGTCACTGCTCCTGCTTTTGCCAAAGCTCTCATAAGTATTTTTACTAGAGTGGGCTTCCCTAAGGAGGTGGTGTCAGACAGAGGTAGTTTCTGGCTACCTAAAAGCCATGTGGGCTGAGTGTGGGGTGATGTATCAGTTTACCACCCCATATCACCCACAAACCAAGGGTCTGGTTGAGAGATTCAACAAGACCATGAATTGTATGATCATGGGACTCCCTGAAAAACTCAGAAGGAGATGGGATGTCCTTTTGCTGTGCCTGTATTTAGCTTACAGAGAAGTGCCACAGAAGGGAGTGGGCTTTAGTCCCTCTGAACGTCTGTTTGGCCATCCTGTGAGAGGTCCACTAAGTGTGGTAATAGAGGGCTGGGAGAAGCCTCTTAAAGAGCCCAAACTGTACATAGACTATGTGCTTAACCTTCGTTCCAGGATGGCTGGGTACGTGGAAAAAGCCAACAAAAACCTTGAGGCAAGCCAGGCCCTCGAGATGCAATGGTTTGACCAAAAGGCTGCACTGGTGGAGTTCCAAACAGGCCAGAAGGTATAGGTATTGGGGCCTGTGGCACCTAAGGCCCTCCAGGACAAGTGGAGTGGGCCTTACCCTATCCTTGAAAGAAAAGGGGAGGTCACCTATCTGGTGGGCCTTGGCACATCCAGGACCCCCAAGAGGGTCATCCATGTGAACCGCCTTAAACTCTATCAAGACAGGGCTGATGTGACCATATTGATGGTCACTGATGAGGATCAGGAAGATGAGTGAACCTCTCCCTGATCTCCTCTCCAACAACCCTCAAGGTGGGTCTGTTGAGGGAGTTGTCTTTTCAGACACCCCCACTGCCCCACAGCAGACTGACTGCAGGCAAGTCCTAAGGCAGTATGATGGGCTCTTTTCTATGACCCCTGGTCAGTCAACCAGGTGTACACATGATGTGGACACTGAGGACAGCCTATCTGTCAGAAACAAAATTTACAGGCAGTCTGACTAAGTCAAAGAAAGCATCAGAGCTGAAGTCAGCAACATGCTGGAACTAGGGGTGATTGAACCCTCTGACAGTCCCTGGACCAGCCCAGTATTCTTTAGTCTCCAAACCTTATTCCAAGGTAGGTAAACCAGAGCTGAGGTTTTGAGAGGACTACAGAGGCCTCAGTGCTGTCACTAAGACAGATGCACACCCCATTCCAAGAGCAGATGAGCTCATTGGCAGGTAGGGGCAGCCAAGTTTCCCAGTACTTTTGATTTGACCTCAGGGTATTGGCAGATTGGGCTGACCCCACGAGCAAAAGAAAAGTCAGCATTCTCCACCCCAGATGGGCATTACCAGTTTACTGTTATGCCCTTTGGTTTAAAGAATGCCCCTGTCACCTTCTAAAGGCTGGTGAACAAAGTCCTGGCTGGACTGGAGTCTTTTAGTGCACCATATCTTGATGATATTGCTGTCTATAGTTCCACCTGGTACGATCACCTGATCTACCTTGGAAAGGTCCTTGATGCTCTGCAACATGCAGGACTCACTATCAAGGCAAGCATGTGCCAGATTGGGTGGGCAGGGCTCTGTTGTATACTTGGGCCACGTTGTAGGTAGAGCCTAAGTTCAACCTTTACAGTCCAAGATCCAGACTATTCTGTACTGGGAAACTCCAACAACCCAGAATATATGTAAGTCACCCCTACAGCAGGCCTTGTAGCCCTAACGCATGGTGCATCATATTACATGTGAGGGCATATCTGCATGAGCAGATAAACCCCTGTCCTGTCTGGTTCAATTACTAGATGGTACAAGTGAACAAGGAAGCCATCTTAAGTACTTGTACTGGGCAGTGGTCATTACAAGTTCCTCAGCTGCATGATGGCTTTACTGAAACCTATGGTGTTTAGTATCAAACACTTTGTCTTAATAAATCTGTACTGGCATACCAGATTCATTATGACATGCAGGCAGAGGGCGCCTTATAGGTGCCCCCTGAAAATCCTACTACTATCTAGTGTGCTGACTGACTGGTCTCCTCCATCCTACCACCACAGACATGTTTCTGACCCCCTGCAGGTGAGAGCCCACACTCTCTGAGGCCAGAAGCAATGCTTGCTCCAGAGGAAGATGTTCACACCTCCTCTAGCAGGATGGGTAGTGATTTAGCATATCAAGGTCAGGGGCTTCAAAGCCCCTGCCGCCTTTGATATGTGACCCTGGCTTCCCCCAGACTTTGGAGATCCCAGCCCCTGCCCTGAGGCCCATTTGGCACCAGGACAGGCGGGAAATTAGCTATGTAGTAGGCATGTTGCACCCCCATGCTAGTCACACTCCTAAGGTTGACTACCTGATGTGCTCCACGAAGGAAGGTTTCCACCATCTTGTTTTTGGTAAAATTTGGAACTCTGGGAGAGGTTATGCCCCCAGTAAGTGGTCATATAGAGGGTGTAGTGACCTCAAGGGTAAGTAGCCCATTGGCCACTACCCTTCACTCCACTTAACATCCCTAAATTCAGTATTCACTAGTAACTCAGATTCTCCTGACCCAAGAAGAAGGACAAAGAAGAGGCGAAGAACGCAAGAACTGAAGACTAGCTGTGGACTGGGCGCTAAACCCTGCCTGTTCATTCTTGACAGTTGCAAAGACGAGACTCGTCCTGCAGCTGTGCATCCTCCAAAAGCCTCAGAGGCCTGTCAGCACATTGCCAACCCGTCAGCATCTCCCTTGAAGTAGAAGAGCCACTTTCCTGCAGCCTGCAGGCACCGACCGCAACATCCAGTTCACCGTTCTGCTGACCACCAGGTCCACCAGCGCAGCAGCCGCCTAGGAGGAGGTCACCATGCTCCAGGAGGTCAGATCATCTCCCCACCAAATTTGGAGACGCCAGGACCCCCAGGAGCCGCCCTGCACCAATACCCGGGGTACCAGACCCCTTGCAGCAACAAAGGCTTGTCTATTGTCCAGCCTGGACACCAATACCACCAAGACCGACCTACCAACAAGGGATGTCAGCATCACCGAGACCAGCACCGTGAGTGGCCCTGCAGTCCTGTTTTGTCCCCCTCTCCAGGTCGAACCCAAAAGTGAGAGCCTCCAACGCAAGCGACCTGCCGGACAAAACACCTCTGAACTCCAGCCCTACAGCCCAAGTTCGAGCCTACCAACAGTGCTCCTTTGCCTCAGAGACCCTCAAGACCTGAGCTCTCCTGTGGGTTCTGACAGACTTGTCCCCAAATCCCCACTTGCAGCATTTTTCTGCTTATAAGTTTCTCCATAGACTTTAGTGGTAGTGTTTGAGGCTACTGATCCACAAAAAATACTCCCCTTATACCCTAACCGTGTAGATCGGTTATTGAATACAAACAGATACTGATTAACCAATGGTGGAATATCCCTAAATGAAGCTAATGATTTTACACCACTCTAAAGTGGCAAAGGAGGCAACTCCTTTTGTTTTATATTCCCTCACACACCCTAGTGGTGTCATGCTTCATCATCGGGACACCCCGACGCCTATAAGTCGGGGTGGGCTCGACTCATATTGCAGGGAGCTCTTAAAGAAATGTTTGGCCAGGGGGTTAAAGATTAAAAATCCACTGGCAGATCCCGGTTTCCCTTTATTCTTGGATCTGTCAGGGATATTAAAATAGAGAAGAATAGGGTCTTTGGGATATTGTGGTCCTAGGACCCTAAAGCCAACATGTTTCAGTCCAGATAAAGCCCAAAATGTGGTGCAGGACTTTCTTCAGGGCGATAACGTTGTCCCCCTGGAAAGATAGTACATAGGAATTTCCCTATACTAGTTATGAGAAAAGGGCAGAAAGCTGCTCCTCTATTTGTCACAATCTTAAGTATTGTTAGATCACTCCATCTGTAAGGAGACAAAGATAACGACAAAACAAACAACACACCATTGTTATAGGCATGTATACAGTATCTGAAATCACATATAGTGAAGAGTGGTGTCATCCTCTGTGCCAATTATGCCAGAGGGTGATGAGACACAGCAACAAGCACGCTGATACCATATGCGTAACGTATGCTCATTCGTAGGTCTATATCACACTCTAAAATATGTGCATAATTGTGTTGTGGTGGCTAATTGTCGCATACTAACAGTATCCAAAACAATTTGTGTACATTGAATATTTGTGAAAAAACGAAACACTCACTCTCACCGCTATAAAAGTTGTCATAAAACTAAATACAGGACACATAAAATTCCGTGTCTTACCCCATATAGGGAGAGGCTAGACTCCACGTGGAAACTCACTTTGATATGGGGTAGCCCTGTAGTCAGACACTGGTGCCATAAAAATAGGTCGAACAATTCACGGTAGTATTTTTCAAATGGTATGGTTATAGGTGGGAGATAAAATAAAATAAACAAGATCATGCGTCAGTAACTGCGGTAAACGAAGCCTCCGTGTTGGAGATGCATGCATTCATACCACTTTCTGGCGTTTTTCCCGTTCATTTACTCACGTCATCAAGGGTCCTGCCCCGTGGTGTAAAAGCCTTAGAGATTCCTTGATACACACGGACCTGCAGAGATCAAAAATAACTCACCAATTGACACTCTGGAATCAATCTCCAGTCACTGGACAATCAATCAATCACAGAATTTGTAGAGCGCACTACTTACCCGCGAGGGTCTCAAGGCGCTGGGGAGAGAAAAGTGGGGGGGGTGCTGCTACTGGTCGAACAGCCAGGTCTTGAGTAGCCTCCTGAAGGTCAGCAGGTCTTGGGTCTGTCGTAGGCTTAGTGGAAGGGTGTTCCAGGTCTTGGCGACGAGGTGTGAGAAGGATCTGCCGCCGGTGGTTGTTCTTCGAATGCGAGGGACGGTGGCGAGGGAGAGGTCGGCGGAGCAGAGCTGGCGGTTGGGGACGTAGAAGAAGAGTCGTCTGTTGAGGTAGGCTGGGCCAGTCTTGTGGAGTGCCTTGTGTGCGTGGATGAGGAGTTTGAAGGAGATTCTCCTGTCGACGGGGAGCCAGTGCAGGTTCCTCAGGTGGGGGTGATGTGGCTGTGGCGTGGTACGTCGAGGATCAGGCGTGCGGAGGCGTTTTGTATGCGTTGCAGTCGCTTGATGAGCTTGGCCGGGGCTCCCGCGTAGAGGGCTTTCCCATAGTCAAGTCTGCTACTGACGAGGGCCTGGGTGACTGTTCTTCTTGTATCTGTCGGGATCCACCTGTAGATCTTGCGAAGCATGCGGAGGGTGTTGAAGCAGGAGGAGGAGACTGCGTTGACTTGCTTGGCCATGGAGAGCGTTGAGTCGAGGATGACTCCCAGGTTGCGTGCGCGGTCGGTGGGTGTCGGGGCTGCTCCCAGCGTCGTTGGCCACCAGGAGTCGTCCCAGGCTGAGGGGTTGGAGCCGAGGATGAGGACCTCTGTCTTGTCCGTGTTCAGCTTTAGTCGGCTGATCTTCATCCAATCGGCGACGGCCTTCATTCCTTCATGGAGATTGGATTTGGCGGCGAGGGGGTCCTTGGTGAGGGAGAGGATCAGTTGAGTGTCGTCGGCGTAGGAGATAATGTTGAGGTCGTGCTGTCTGGCGATGCGTGCGAGCGGGGCCATGTAGATGTTGAACAGTGTTGGGCTGAGGGAAGATCCCTGGGGTACGCCGCAGATGATCTTGGAGGCTTCGGATCGGAAAGGTGGGAGGCGGACTCTCTGGGTTCTGCCGTCGAGGAAGGAGGTGGTCCATTCCAGGGCCTTGTCTCGGATCCCTGGGTCGTGGAGGCGTGCGCGTAGGGTGCGGTGGCAGACAGTGTCGAAGGCGGCGGAGAGGTCCAGCAGGATGAGGGCTGTGGTCTCACCGTTGTCCAGCAGGGTCCTGATGTCGTCGGTGGCGGCGATGAGGGCAGTCTCAGTGCTGTGGTTGCTGCGGAACCCTGATTGGGATGGGTCCAGGATGCTGTTTTCTTCGAGGTATCGGGTTAGCTGTTTGTTGACGATCTTCTCGATGACCTTGGCTGGGAACGGAAGCAGGGAGATGGGCCGGAAGTTCTTGAGGTCTCTCGGGTCCGCCTTGGGTTTTTTGAGTAGGGCGTTGATCTCTGCGTGTTTCCAGCTCTCTGGGAAGGTCGCGGTCTCGAAGGAGAGATTGATAACGTTGCACAGGTGGGGTGCGATGGAGCTGCTGGCTTTGTTGAAGATGTGGTGCGGGATAGGGTCTGACGGGGAGCCGGAGTGTATTGTGCTCATGGTCTTGATGGTGTCATCGATGTTCACGCTGGCCCAGGCTGGCAAGGGGTCATGGTCGATGGTGTGCGGCGGGTCTGGTGTATCTATCTTAGTAGGGGCTGTCTGGGTGTTGAAGCTGTCGTGGATGTCGGCGATCTTGCGGTGGAAGAAGGTGGCGAGGGAATCGCACAGGGCTTGCGACGGCGGGATGTCGTTGGTGTTGGAGCTGGGGTTGGAGAGTTCCTTCACGATGTTGAAGAGCTCCTTGCTGTTGTGTGCGTTGTTGTCGAGGCGGTCTTTGAAGGAGATTCTCTTGGCGGACCTGATGAGGTGGTGGTGGTTACGGATGGCGGCTTTGTGGGCTGCGTGGCTGTCCGGTGTCTTATCACTGTGCCATTTCTTCTCTAGTTTCCGGCAGGTACGCTTGGAAGCTAGGAGTTCCGGGGTGAACCAGCTGGCTCTTTTGGTGGTGTCGCTGTAGGTGATTTTTTTCAGCGGGGCGAGGGAGTTGGCACAGTCGTCTATCAATCGTCTGAGGTTGCAGGCAGCGTCGTCGGTGTTGGATGGGTCGGAGGGAGGGCTGAGAGCGAGGTTTGCCCGTAGTTGGTCTTCGGTGACTTTGCTCCAGCAGCGGCGTGGGATCTGTTGGGTGCGGTGGTGTGTGGTGGGTTTCTGGAAGGTGAAGTGGATGCAGCGGTGGTCGGTCCAGAGGAGTTCCGTGGTGTGGCTGAAGGAGACGTGGGAGCTTGAGGAGAAGACGGGGTCGAGCGTGTGGCCGGCGGAATGAGTCGGTGTTGTGACGAGCTGTCTCAGTCCGAGGTTGTCGATCAGGGTAGTGGAGTTGCTGTCGTTGTTGTTCTCCAGGTGAAAGTTCAGGTCTCCGAGGAGGATGTAGTCGGTAGAGGTCAGGGCGTGTGGGTCATGTGTTGTATGCGAGTTCACGGAACATACAAAGGAAATCGATCTGGGCATGCATCACGCATGGGAACAGCGAACCCATACTAATTGTAACAGTGAAAAGGTGATATACATGATTAAATGTCCATGCCAACTCATGTATATCGGTATGACAGGGAGAAAAATAAAGGTGCGCATAAGCGAACATAGAAGCACCATCAGAAGGTCAATTACAGCGACAAGATTAACATCCCACTATGTGGAGATGAAACACACTGACAAGGATTTGTGGTGGACAGTAATTGAAAAAGTCAAAGGAGAAGGCGATTTAACCAGAAGACTTCTGGAGAGGGAGCAACGTTGGGTGCACCGATTAAAAACATATATCCACGGATTGAATGATTCCATTCCCTGGCACCAATTTAGCAAGATTAGATGAATTATAATCCTTGGTGGAAGTTGACACTTATTTAACCTTAACAGGGGTTATAATCCCCTATGTGTGACACCATCACTGACACACCCTACTGAGAATTTGGGGTTTAAAAAAAATATGGGATGAACTTGATTTTCCAGTATGTTATATTTATTGACAATATATATTTTTTGCTGAAATATTGTGAAACTACATTTACATTAATATTAACAATTCAGCGTGTAAGTCAACACAGGCGCTAATTTCACTTTTATTGTTGTTTGACAATATTGCATTGCAGACACGCGACAACACTATCACATAATTGTTTAAACACCAGTATAACGAGAGAACTACAGTTCCCACAAGTCGGGGGATATGTGTGATGTATGTCGCACGCGCTATTCAAGAAGCCCATAATTCACTGGGTAGGGCGTGACGTTTCTTTCATGCGCCCTGGAAGAAGCGATGGTTTTGGAACTCTTTGCCCCCAACAGTGTGAATATTAACATCATACTGGCCATATATAAAAAAATTGCAAAAACATCGGATTTCCATACGTAGCGAGTATCTGTTTTAGTACTTCCCCTCTGAGTATTCTGAAAACTACATTTCCCAGAGTTCAAGGGGTGGTCAGGATAGACCCTAGACGTGACCCCGGAAGTAGGCGCGCCTTCCATAGCGTTCCTTTAAGACACAGTTAGTGTAGACTCCCGGTTGTTACAAGCCGCTGGGACTCACACCGAACAGGTTACACCACGGGGCAGGACCCTTGATGACGTGAGTAAATGAACGGGAAAAACGCCAGAAACGGGTATGAATGCATGCATCTCCAACACAGAGGCTTCGTTTACCGCAGTTACTGACGCATGATCTTGTTTATTTTATTTTATCTCCCACCTATAACCATACCATTTGAAAAATACTACCGTGAATTGTTCAACCTATTTTTATGGCACCAGTGTCTGACTACAGGGCTACCCCATATCAAAGTGAGGTTCCACGTGGAGTCTAGCCTCTCCCTATATGGGGTAAGACACGGAATTTTATGTGTCCTGTATTTAGTTTTATGACAACTTTTATAGCGGTATGAGTGAGAGTGAGCGTTTCGTTTTTTTCACAAATATTCAATGTACACAAATTGTTTTGGATACTGTTAGTATGCGACAATTAGCCGCCACAACACAATTATGCACATATTTTAGAGTGTGATATAGACCTACGAATGAGCATACGTTACGCATATGGTATCAGCGTGCTTGTTGCTGTGTCTCATCACCCTCGGGCATAATTGGCACAGAGGGTGATACCACTCTTCACTATATGTGATTTCAGATACTGTATACATGCCTATAACAATGGTGTGTTGTTTGTTTTGTCGTTATATTTGTCTCCTTACAGATGGAGTGATCTAACAATACTTAAGATTGTGACAAATAGAGGAGCAGCTTTCTGCCCTTTTCTCATAACTAGTATAGGGAAATTCCTATGTACTATCTTTCCAGGGGGACAACGTTATCGCCCTGAAGAAAGTCCTGCACCACATTTTGGGCTTTATCTGGACTGAAACATGTTGGCTTTAGGGTCCTAGGACCACAATATCCCAAAGACCCTATTCTTCTCTATTTTAATATCCCTGACAGATCCAAGAATAAAGGGAAACCGGGATCTGCCAGTGGATTTTTAATCTTTAACCCCCTGGCCAAACATTTCTTTAAGAGCTCCCTGCAATATGAGTCGAGCCCACCCCGACTTATAGGCGTCGGGGTGTCCCGATGATGAAGCATGACACCACTAGGGTGTGTGAGGGAATATAAAACAAAAGGAGTTGCCTCCTTTGCCACTTTAGAGTGGTGTAAAATCATTAGCTTCATTTAGGGATATTCCACCATTGGTTAATCAGTATCTGTTTGTATTCAATAACCGATCTACACGGTTAGGGTATAAGGGGAGTATTTTTTTTGTGGATCAGTGTTATAAGACGGGAGGGCGTATTCCTCTTTCAGAGTATCTCTCGGCCCTTTAAGTAGTGCGTGGATCTTCCTCCGGTACATTAGTGTATTACATTTAGTGTTTGAGGCTACCCTTGTGTCCAGCACCTCTGCACCTAGACGAACCAGGGCAGGTAACCCAAAACTGATGGTGGTTCTAAGGACCATGGCCCCTACTTACCTTAAGTCCAGAACCACTACCCTGTAAGTCGCTTGCAAGTGACCCTATACAGTGTATGTTTCTCCCATAGGATAACATTCCCTCGTTCGAGGCTCATGTCTCAAATCTGACAGCTGTATTTTCTAAGTGTTTTGAAAATGGCTACCTCGAAAAGTACTTACGTAATCTCGTAGATCTTGATGTCTAAATAAATATAAAAATATGTTATTTTCCTAAATTAGTGTCGGATTTCCATATTGAGTGTGTGTCTGATTTATTGACTCTGTGTGCAACAAATGCGTAAGACTCCCCTCTGATAAGCCTAAGGCTGCTTGACCACACTACCACAAATAGAGCACAAGGGATACCTGGTCTCTCTGCACAGTGCACCTCATTTTGTTACACAATATAGAGAGCCAGCTTCCTATAGAAATAGAATGTCAATGCCTCCCTCAGAGGAAGAGCCATTACTTACGGCCGTCCTTAGAAAAGCCACAGAGGTGCAGGAAAAAGAGCCAAATATCCTAACAGATTCTGCAACCGATTCTTCAGCTTCTGAGCCTCTGATGCTGTTAGAGCAGGTATTAATGGAGCTCATTTTAATGGTGTGGGGCAAGCCTACTTCAGCTAAGGTGCACACCCTCATTGGACAGCAGCTAGTGACTTCATGGTTTTGACTGCCCGTCCTACACTGTAGTCTGGTGGTGCAGGCGTCCTACTGTTCCAAGCAAAACACTGGCTTGTTGTAGCCCTACAGCAACTCCAGACTGTGATTCTGAAAGGATCAAGGCCATGGGAAAAATGTTTTTTCTCACCAGGGATCCTTGTTCTCTGGTTTTCTAGCGAGACTTGTGTCCTAGCAGGATACTCCCATTCTTTATGGGAGCTGGCTTAGATGTTCCATTAAAAGTTCACTTCACTGAACTAGTTTATGGTGAACAGGGTGTGGTCAAACTAATCAGGCCCAGTTTGGACATGGTTGACCCTGTGGCACGATCAATGGAATCTGTCACCATCTGCTTTCATGCTTAGTTACAATGCACCTGATTTTAAGGGGACATCCAGGACAAATGGACATGTCTTTTGATGGCTCTCTTGTTTCGAGAGAAGGCTGAGACAGCCGTGGAAAGGTTCAGGCAGCAGCAGGTTACAGCCGTTCCTTGGGGCTGGTGTCCTTCGCCCATAAATTCCACAGGGAATACAGCAAGTTTAGTGGGTACTCCTGGAGAAAAGCATTTTGGCAACCTCAATCCAGCCAAACCGATTTCTGCACCAGTGCAGTAGATACTGTGGTTCTAGGGGGCGCAGTGGTTCCAGGGGCTTCCAAAGTCAGCAACACCCCTCTTCAGCCCACTTGCAAAACCGCTTTAAGTTGCTCCTGAAGGAGCACTTGTGGCCTGTGGAAGTGAGGGTGCCTCGCCATCTGTCACATTGGACCTCTGAATCCTTCAAAAAGTTAAACATGACCCAGCCGTTCCGTTACAGGAGTTTTCCACTTCAATCACTCCCCCATCTTCTGGTACATTTCCCAATCATGGCCTGATTCTGCAGCAAGAGTTCTTAGCCCTGTTGAGGAAGGGAGCGGTAGAGCTCATTCAAGAGCATGAGATTGGGAAGAGATGTTATACCTGTTACTTTCTTGCCCCCAAGAAGGACAGGTCGCCTTGTACCATTCTCGACCTTCAGGTCTTGAAAGCCTTTCCCTGCAAGGAGAAATTCAAGGTGCTTTCCTTGCAAAAGTTCTGCTTGCTCTGGAGTTAGGAGACTGGATGGTCTACCTCGACTTGCAGGGCGCATATTTTGTCGTACCGATCATGCATTGCACAGGTGGTACCTGTGTTTTGTTGTGAGCTCCACCCACTAGCAATTCAAAGTCCTCCTATTTGGGTTGGCATCTGTACCTCAGGTCTTCACCAAGGTGGTAGCAGTGGTTGGAGCGCATCTTCGTACGATGGGGTGGGGGTCTCTGTATTTCCATACCTTGATGATAGGCTGCTGAAGGTGGGTTTGCCGCAGCTGATGTCAGACCACCTGAGTGCCACATCATTGCTTCACTTCGATTTACGACTCTCAGTTAGATTTCTGAAGTCACACATAGAGGCCTCTCAGCACCTCTTTTTCATAGAAGCAGATATGGAACCAACATCCTTTCAGAGCCTTCCCTCCTCCCAGAGGATTCGAGATAGCCCAGTGTATTGGGAGGGAGCTCTTTTTCCGGCTCTGACTGTCCAGTGCCTTCTGGGTCTCCTGGCCTCCTGCATTTTGCTGGTCTGCCATGCACATTGACATATGAGGGCCTTTCAGCAGTTTCCCTTCTTGTATTGGGCTCAGCATAGGGCATTCTGACAGACTTGATCTGGATTTCTCCAAAGGCTGCAGAAGATCTTTGGTGGTGGTCAGTGATGAAGCATTAGACTTGCTTGGGCCATTCCGTCCCTCTCCAGCTGTAGCCACGGTGGATGCCTCCACCCTCGGATGGAGTTTACACTAGGGGGCCATGAAGACTGAAGGACATTGGTCCCCAAAGGAGCATATGTACCACATCAGTCTGCTCGAGCTGAAGGCTTTCTGTTTCTTCTGTCCACTGGCGGTTAATGCAGGCCCTTATGGAATTAATGGATTTGATTGCCTTCAGAGTCTCCTGTGCTTCTTTGGGTTTTTGTAGTTACTTTCTAACACATCACTTTTTAGAGATTTTTGTTATAATTTAAAATATTTGTTTTAGTTTTAAGAAAGACACAGATTTTAATCATTGTCTGTGCACATTGATTCTGTTATCGAAATGTCTGAAATATCCCTTCCCAAAAAAGGAACAATTCTTGGGCAGGTCCATACAGTTTATAAAAAGTCTCCAGTTTTAGCACAGCTCCAGAGGCATTCCAGTCCCAGGCAGCGTCTAAACCGTCAGAGTATCTGTGACGTTGGATATATCCTGTGTAGGTATTTAAATCATACCATTTGATATCTGTTTGAAATATCTTAACACTGGGCCATAAATGCGAATGTGCATTTGTCATCGTCTATCTCACCAATATCTTTTTCACAAGTGTCTCTCTTGGAAAGTGAGAGAGCAGCTTGTAATTGCTAGAGCGAGCCCCTGCGCTCTTATAAGGGATACCTGGACTCTTCGCAGAGTATCTCTCTTTTTGGCATACTATGTAAAGAGTTAGCTTCCTACAGTGCTGCACACATGTTGTACCTTCTTAGCCTATATATATAACCTGTGACCAAATAGTGTTTGTTGGGTGCTTTTACATGAACTGTGTCTCTGACTACTTATGGTGTTGTGTTTGACATACTCCCTTATAGTTTGTCTTCAGTGAGGCATGCTACTTGTACTGTCACAGTTTCCTTGTGATGATCTGTGTGCCCATGCAGTTATGTGGGTGAACATCAGTTTTTGCCCTGACAGCACCTTTGTGGTAATGTGTGAAGTGTGCCCTATAAACCTCCTTGCAGTGTTGATTGAAACTTAGAGGGGCTCACTGGTTGTATGCACTGCAGTGCTCACGGTCAGTAATCCTGGCCAGGCCCTGCGGCCAACCGCCCACTTCGCAAGGCTAAAGACCGTGCGTGGTGTGGGGTTGGTTCGCATGTGGGGGGTTAGCCGCAGGGCCTGGCTGCAGGCCAAGCAGCGGCGGTTGGATTAACAGATGGTAATTAAATATTACTTTATGTTAAAAAAGCCCTAGAAATTCACTGAAAAAACAAAGGTTACAGGAACTTTATAGTTAGGAAATACCATTAAACAACTGCAGAAATTCACAGAAAAAAACAAAGGTAGCAGGGCCATTACAGTTAGGAAATAGAATTTAAAAAACCTTAGCAATTCACAAAAAAACCAAACGTTACAGGGACGTTATAGTTAGGTTAACGTTTTACCCACACAAAACCATAGAAATTCAGCAGTTATAGTTATACTCATTTAAAGTAGCTATAACTCTTGCCCTAAATTAACTATAACTTGCGCCCTCGCCATGCACTGCTAATAACCCCACGTTACATCAGTCATGACATCTTCTATAACATCATTGATAATATCACTGCAAGATCTGCAGTGAATTTATTGATGCGAAAACTGTGCAGGGTGGGGGAGCGAGTAATAGTTACCTTAGGGCACGAGTTATAGTTTCTTGAGATAAGTATAACTATAACTGCTGAATTTGTATGGTTTTGTGTGTGTAAAATCTGAACCTAACTATAACGTCCCTGTAACCTTTGGTTTTTTCTGTGAGATATATATATATCTATCTCTATCTCTCTCTATATATATATATATATATATATATATATATATATATATCAAACCAACAAGTTGCCTGTCAAGAGAGGACCACACACAGGTAAGTATTTCATCTGCCATCATTTATTGTGCGAAGGCAGTCACAGGCACAGACATCGTTGCACAAAATAAGTCCCTCCTGACGCGTTTCGTGCTTTGGCAGCACTTCTTCAAAGGATGACGGACTGGCGAGGAATGAAACCGGCAATTTTTTCAACACAGCTTTTTGAATAGTTGTTCTCCCGCCTCAGTGGGCGTAGCCACCCCTGTGGCTGATGGTAATTGTAGTGTTAGAGTCCTACTACAGTGAGTCGCCAGGTTTCAACCTCAGTATTTTTATTTTTTTATTTTTTTATTTAATACTGAGGTTGAAACCTGGCGACTCACTGTAGTTGGACTCTAACACTACAATTACCATCAGCCACAGGGGTGGCTACGCCCACTGAGGCGGGAGAACAACTATTCAAAAAGCTGTGTTGAAAAAATTGCCGGTTTCATTCCTCGCCAGTCCGTCATCCTTTGAAGAAGTGCTGCCAAAGCACGAAACGCGTCAGAGGGACTTATTTTGTGCAACGATGTCTGTGGCTGTGACTGCCTTCGCACAATAAATGATGGCAGATGAAATACTTACCTGTGTGGTCCTCTCTTGACAGGCAACTTGTTGGTTTGATATATATATATATATATATATATATATATATATATATAGAGAGAGATAGAGATAGATATATATATATCTCACAGAAAAAACCAAAATATAGGGTTTCCATGTTTCCCCGAAGTGGCCTCTTACCCTTTCTTCACGGAGGAGGTGTTTTCGTTTGGATCTACTATGAGTGCTTGTCAGTGGTACTCAAGAGGCCCCGTTCTTCCAAGTGGCGGAGTAATGCTGGCACCAGCAGCAGTAGCCTGCTTTCTTTTTCTTCCAAGATGTTGGATTAACTCCTGCCCGCCTCGACTGCAGACAAAGCCAGGGACTGCTGCCAGGCGCAGCTTGTGATTTCACAAGGAGTCGAATTCACTGTATCTTCGACTTGCGGCTCGACGATAGTCTGCACCAGGGGCTGGAACGTTTAGGGGACTCGAGGAAGCCTGAAAACATCATTTTAAACCAGGACTTTCCATTTTAATACTGCGTCTTTTCCCTGAATATTTTTGCCTTCCCCATGCAGCACTCAGTCAGCAATAGTGCTTTCTGGGTATTGTAGTCTATGTTGGACTGCAGTGAGAGAGCATCCATGTGACCTGGGGTCGGAATACTCCCTCCAATGGGGGTCATGCAGGACACTTAAAGACGTGGGAGGAGTCATATACCTGGTAGCAGCAGCAGCAGCATCTGAGGAAGGCTATCATGCCGAAATGCATCATGCTTGTGCTGTTTTAAATATAGGGTTTCCATGTTTCCCGAAGTGGCCTCTTACCCTTTCTTCACGGAGGAGGTGTTTTCGTTTGGATCTACTATGAGTGCTTGTCAGTGGTACTCAAGAGGCCCCGTTCTTCCAAGTGGCGGAGTAATGCTGGCACCAGCAGCAGTAGCCTGCTTTCTTTTTCTTCCAAGATGTTGGATTAACTCCTGCCCGCCTCGACTGCAGACAAAGCCAGGGACTGCTGCCAGGCGCAGCTTGTGATTTCACAAGGAGTCGAATTCACTGTATCTTCGACTTGCGGCTCGACGATAGTCTGCACCAGGGGCTGGAACGTTTAGGGGACTCGAGGAAGCCTGAAAACATCATTTTAAACCAGGACTTTCCATTTTAATACTGCGTCTTTTCCCTGAATATTTTTGCCTTCCCCATGCAGCACTCAGTCAGCAATAGTGCTTTCTGGGTATTGTAGTCTATGTTGGACTGCAGTGAGAGAGCATCCATGTGACCTGGGGTCGGAATACTCCCTCCAATGGGGGTCATGCAGGACACTTAAAGACGTGGGAGGAGTCATATACCTGGTAGCAGCAGCAGCAGCATCTGAGGAAGGCTATCATGCCGAAATGCATCATGCTTGTGCTGTTTTAAATATAGGGTTTCCATGTTTCCCCGAAGTGGCCTCTTACCCTTTCTTCACGGAGGAGGTGTTTTCGTTTGGATCTACTATGAGTGCTTGTCAGTGGTACTCAAGAGGCCCCGTTCTTCCAAGTGGCGGAGTAATGCTGGCACCAGCAGCAGTAGCCTGCTTTCTTTTTTCTTCCAAGATGTTGGATTAACTCCTGCCCGCCTCGACTGCAGACAAAGCCAGGGACTGCTGCCAGGCGCAGCTTGTGATTTCACAAGGAGTCGAATTCACTGTATCTTCGACTTGCGGCTCGACGATAGTCTGCACCAGGGGCTGGAACGTTTAGGGGACTCGAGGAAGCCTGAAAACATCATTTTAAACCAGGACTTTCCATTTTAATACCGCGTCTTTTCCCTGAATATTTTTGCCTTCCCCATGCAGCACTCAGTCAGCAATAGTGCTTTCTGGGTATTGTAGTCTATGTTGGACTGCAGTGAGAGAGCATCCATGTGACCTGGGGTCGGAATACTCCCTCCAATGGGGGTCATGCAGGACACTTAAAGACGTGGGAGGAGTCATATACCTGGTAGCAGCAGCAGCAGCATCTGAGGAAGGCTATCATGCCGAAATGCATCATGCTTGTGCTGTTTTAAATATAGGGTTTCCATGTTTCCCCGAAGTGGCCTCTTACCCTTTCTTCACGGAGGAGGTGTTTTCGTTTATATATATATATATATATATATATATATATAACAGGAAACGTCTTTTCCACGCTTGGTCGATCTGCAAAGACGAAGCGATCCCAATTTGCAGTGCAAAGTAGTTTATTCTTGTTCAAACCCCTGCACCACCGCCATTACGAGTTTCAGCCCTCGTGGGGCCTTGATCATATTTATACAGACACACACACACTGTGTATAGTATGTATAAATATATTCACTGGAAAAAAAGGTTAAAGTTTGTTTTGAAATAACACAAAAATAATATTTAAAAAATAAAAAAAGACTAAAATTCGGCATTTATAGTTTACTGGGCTAACTATAACTGGCACCCCCATCACGCACTGCTTATGATCTCACATTTTACATCACTCATATGATAGATTCGACTGACATTTTGTTCCTGACTATGACTCGAGAGTTTCAGGCTTTAAAAAAAAGCTAAACTCTATAATGAGTGTCTGGAATTGGTTTGATGGCAGGAGGTAGGCGCAGGGCTTGGCCGAAGGCTAGGCCCAGCACGAAACACCGATATCCCGCGCATGGCTGCGCACACTGGGTTCGGCTGATGGCCGGTTAGGCACAGATCCTGGCTGAAGACCAGGCATGCTCCCAACCCTTAATATCATCAATGATGTAATTTGAGATATCATCTTTGATATCATAAAACATGTCATGAAGTCACAAGCAGTGCATGGCGAGGTCGCAAGTTATAGGTACTTTAGGGTACGAGTTATAGTTACTTGAGATCATTATAACTGGTGAATTTCAGTGGTTTTGCTACTTTCAAATGGTATGGTATGTTTTACGTGACATTTTCACCTAACTATGACATACTTTTAACTTTTGTTTTTTCTCAGTGAATATATATATATTTTTTTTTACTAGACTAAGTCCGAGTTTTTGTCATAGCAGCTGCAGTGAGTGACTTGTATAATGCCAAAGCACGTGATTTTTTACTTTCATTTTTTGTAGGAAGAAGAAGTTTGAAGATGAGGAAGCAGAGGTGAAGAGGAAGGCTACTGATGCTGCTTATCAGGGTAACATAATGCAACCTTTATTTATTCATGTAATTTTTCTCAACTGTTTTTTTGGCTTATTCACGTTTTGTACACCTGGTGTTTTGCTGATCAGTGAATGTGTTTAATGTTTGTATTTTTATGTTGATCTATGTTTTTGCATATCCAGCGATTCGGCTTGTCTTTGCAGACCGTTTTCTTATGTTTACTTTTTTTATTGAGCAAGCTCTTACAAAATATTTCATTATTGTTCTCATTGCACAAGCTATTCATTGTAGTTGAATGCTCTCTGTTATTAAATTATTAGACAAATACACTTGGACACGACACGTTAGAAGAGTTACTTCACCAGATGTTATTAACCTAAGGAAGCCCAAGACAAAGGATTGGGTTGAAATACCTTGACCTATTTTATGTGGTAGAAAGAAATACTGTTTACAGTGTGTGACTTGTAGCACAAATAGGAATGTACACACTACTTTAATAAATATAAAGTGCACGCACAGATTCTGCAGACACACACAAACACACTATGCAGAGAGAAACTAGCTCTGCACTCTGGATCATCCAAGGATAGTTCGTAAAGCTCAACAGGTTGCACATGAATGTTCATAAAGAAATAATGCATATTCAACCTGCAAATACAGTGACACACCCTGCACTCTCTCTAGTGTCCGGTTACCTCCAGCAGGCATGTTGCCCAGCACATCCCAGCCCCGCTTGTAGAGGCTACTGCCTGGGACGGGGGAATAACCCAAGGTAGTTGAGAAGAGGATTGACTGCCATTCGGACTGTCAGGCTGACAAAAGACTAGCCAACTGGAAGCCGGATTGTGTGTGCCTGTGAAGGAGAACCAAGGGGTATGTGTCTGGGCAGGGGATGCAAGTATCTGCAGTGTGTGTTTCTGAAGTGTGTATATCTCACCAAGTTTGGGAATAGTTTATGGTCTTTTACAGCAGATATTTGAGACCTGACTGTTTCTCTTTAGCTGTCTTGCCGGCAGCGATCCCCGTTTTCCCTAGATCTTTAGCTACATCTCTGTTGAACAAACGCACCCCTTGCACACACACTTGCCCAGTGCAAAGACACACATGACCTTTGCACAGACACCTCCCCCCTGCTGCAAGCACACATCCACATACCTACTCCTGCACAAGCATTGGAGTTAGCATACAGACAGACACACTCCCTGCAGGCAGACAAACAGATGAGGACACACTCATCCAAACTGGGGGGAGACACCCTCAGTAGACACACACTTTCCGCAAGAAATGCTTAATTCCAGCAGGCCTACCCTCCAGCAGATTCACCATCCCAATGGTTTAGGCTGCTACCTGATAACAGGCAGTTGCACAGAGTGGAATAAGTACCGGTGTGATAATTGGGCTGAGGGTGTACTGGCATCCTGAAATGAGAACATGGCTGATGATCTGAGAGTAAACTGACCATTTACTTAATCTACCTAAGCTAGGGCCTGAAAGTTGAATTAAAGGTGTTTGGACACCCGGGTTTAGGGACTGGAATGGCAGGTATTCACAATCCTCCCTATTGTCTCCCTGTTGTCTCTAAAGCTGTTGAAAATGTTTTTCAAATGCTATTTAGTTCCCCACACTTTCTGTGCTGCAGCTTCTGCCTGATAGCCACTTTATGAGCAAATGAATGCCCCTCACAGCACTAATGCAGAAATCATCATAATGATCAGGCTGCTCGAGGCTTCCCAGTGGGCATCTGTTACTGATGCAAAATGCTCAATTCATCAGCATCAGAGACCTTGGAGAAGCAAACAACTAAGGAAGTAGCCCAGCAGCAGCAAAGAATAGTGAGAGAGGCCCGATGGATACACAGTTAATGCCAAAGTGGCACAATCGCATGAGAGGCAGGAATAAAGAGGACCAAGGTGTGCAATGAAATCGGGATTCGTGAGAGGCCATAGAAATCACCTGTTATGGTGGGTGTGCTCCAAAGTTCTGAAATGTTTTCTCTTCCCTCATGTTGCAGCTTCACTATTTCCCTGGAATCTAGTGTGTGCCTGTGCTGGCCTCGTGGAAAAAAAATGGTTTCTTTATTCACACTCCCCCAGCCAGTAGCAGCACAAGGCCAATCCGTGACGCCCTGTTGGCTGTCCCTGCCAGCAGTTAGAAAAGATTTAAATGGGAGCGGGCTCAGGATTCCGCCCCCACTTCCAGATACAACCCACAGTCTAGAATTCTGGCCTTTTGAAACTCTCCCCTGGTTACTGTAGTTTAAAGCTTAGTTGTCCATCAGACATTAAGTGCCCCATTCGCAAAGCTAAACTTACATGAGTAGATTTACTCATGTGTAAATTTACTCTTGCATTTTGGAGTAAGTCTACACTTTTTCGCTATTCGTAATTTCCGATGGATAGATTTACATCTAGGTGCAGACTTGCATGTCTCCACCCCATAAAATCAGGGAGTGGAGACTTCTAAAACAGAATTTGAGTGTAAAGTTACTACTGGTAACTTTTCACACATAGGTGGAGATCTGCGCTACCGGGGCAGCTATCTCCCTATTGGAAAGTATAGAGAAATGTAATAAAGATGATTTAATTATTAAAAAAATATTTTAATGTGAAATAAAAATGTAAATTAACTGAAAATAGTTATTAACATAACTAATAAAACAAAATGTGACAACACATTAACTCATGAAATAAATATTTATAGAATCTTAATTAAATAATTGAAATATATTGATTTCATTTATAAATATTTTTAGTCATAATTAAAAAATACTCGCATTTCAATATTTAATGCATATTTAGTAAGTTTAAATACGTTGTGTGTTGTATTAATTTAAAATAATTTACATTTTTAAGTTTAATTTATTATCTAAAAATAAACAAATTATATATTTTTAAAATTAAAAAAATATAATTTTTAATTTAACCTAACTTTTTAACACTAAAATATATGTAGTTTAAAAATCAAAATAATGTAATGTATTTAGTATTATATCCTATGGGAAAGTCCCTGCCTCTATTATGTTCTATGGGAGTGAGTTCTAGTACCTGTGAGTGGCCATATATAATTTTAAATTTACTCCACGGCTGGTTTGGAGCACCTTTACTGCCGTTTTGTGACCTTTTCAGCTGTAGTAACTTTAGAAGTGTAGTTTATACATAGCTATTACCTTGCTCCAGAGGTCTTCACACTGGGAGGCGCGCCCTCGTGGAGATCCGTGGCGGAGTTCTCAAGGGGGCGCAAATGCTTCAGTAAATACTTGTAAATGAAGATGTCCTGGAAGCGCAACCTTGTTTATTTTTCACGTTACCATGCCGTCTTATTTTCATGAAGCTGTGCATAACAAAAGTTTGGCAACTGTGATTCTGAGTGCTGTGGTGGCGGGGTCAAAGATTTGGCTAAAACAAAAAAAATATCTTTAAGTATTTTGTTGTTTTTCACCTTCACGGCAACTGCATATTAAAGAATGCACAAATCTGAAATAAAAGATAAATGCAAATTAAACTAATTGGTGGGAATGCACTCTTTTACATTAATGCGAACACTGCAGATTTCTGTTTGTGTGACCAGAGAGTAACAGAATTAAATCATGGTTGGCGCAGTACACAATAGTGACTTGTGTATTTATAGGGCAATGAGGTCCCAGCATGTAACAGAAAGCACTGTGAATATGTAAGTCATTATTTAAAAGTTGTATTACTCACAGTATAAGATAAGCTGCCACACAATGATTTAGTCTATATGATAAAACAAGTGCTTTCAAAGAATACATATAATTAGCTAACTAGATTGTACCTAGTGTAGACATTTTTAAAAGCCCATTAAAATGACACTTTCCAAAACTCAGCATCCTTGCATTACCTGTCAAAAATACAAAATCTTTGCCATCGTGGTGCTTCAAGTGACTCCATAAATTAAAGCACTTTAGACTCACCCCCTTTCACTCTCACACAGATGTACCTCCAGAGCCCCATTAACAATTCAACTTAATTTTATTTTTAGCAAAAAGGATGGGAACTGCTTTTGGGAAAAACACATGGGCACCTTGGATCCCATACACCTGGCCAACGTTTTTTTGGGTATATTTTTTTACTATTGTTTTTATTGAAATTTTATAATTAGTACAAAAACAAAGCAAAAAGTACCCTTCAAAGTTCCCAAATTTACATAGAGGGTTTTTGTTTGATATTTAATAAGTGTGTTAACGCTCCTGATCAGTTGAAAAAAGAAACAAGGAAAAAACATGCGTTCATGGCATTTCCTATGGTATTGTAGGCAAGCAGGTCTGAATTGGTGAGTATGTTTCTCGGCCAGCTTGGATTGATAAGTAGGTGCTGAAGGGGCTCCAAATGTCTATGGGACGGGCTCTCGCTGGCGTTAGCACCCAATACTCCACTAGCCTTTCTTGCCAGTAGGTCCCATCTTTTAGCCACCCTTCTAATTTGGAGCTACTGTGTCTTCCCCTGTGTATCGCTACCTTTCTCTTTGCAATAAGTAGCAGCAGGCGGCGTGTGCTGGCTGGGACGTCCCTAACATATCCCAGTAGTGCTGCTAGTGGCAACCTGGGCATGGAGCCCCTATCACCAAGTCTATGCAGTTAAGAACTGCGCTCCAATACTCAGCTATTTTGGCACATCCCTGTGCAAGTTGCAGGAAATCAGTGCCTGCGGCTCCCCAGTGCATGCAACGTGCCTTAGGCGCCAGGCTCATCCTTTGGAGGCCTGTATGTATGTGGTATGCGATGCAGGAATTTTATGTGTATGAGCCTCAGTCTATAATTGGGTGACAGCATGCTAGTTTGGGAGCAGCAGTACCTCCATTCCTCTTCCATCACTTCCTTCCCTAGGTCTGCCTGCCACCTCACTAGTGCCTTAGGTTTAAGCACTGGACTCTTTTCTTGCATAGTGGAATATAAGCGGGTGGTCAGTCTCTTAGGGGAAAGTACACAATCTACAGCTTACAGTGTGGTGGGCAGGTGGAGAAAGGAGCTGTGTGCGGCTCTGCAGGCTCTGCGCAATTTGTAATATAGGAGCATGTCTAGCAGTGTGAAGCAGGCGGGGACCTGCAGGTCTTCTAGGGATTGAAATTCACCTTTTGGGTAGAGGTCTCCCATTGTCTCCAGGCCTAACATATGCAGCTGGCGCTTAGCGAACTCATTTCAAGCTATAGGCAGGGCAGGGTTATTGGCGATTGGAAAGCCAGCAGAATAGAGGCAGTCTATTTGGGACCTGTGGTGGAGGCAATGCCAGCCCTACACAGTGCATCGGATCGTGTTGATTCCTTCTGTGCAGGGGGAATGCAGTTGCGTTGTCCGCCTCTATTGCAGTGTGGGGCAGGTATTGGATGGGGTGTATCCAGTGGCATGCGTAGTTGCCTGTGCGCATAAATAGTACAATTCAATATCGGGGGCACACAGGTCCCCCTCTCGTGAGCAAAGTCACTACCTCCCAAGGTCAGTCGTGGCTGCCGGCCCGCCCACACCAGTTGAATCAAAAAAGACTGAACATGAGCAAAGAACTCCCCAGTGAGCGGGCTGGGGATGTTCACAAACAAGTAAAGGATTTTGGGCAGCACCCCCATTTTAGCAATGGCGATGCTCTTGGCGAGTGACAGTGGCAGTCTAGCACACACGGGAGCGCGCTCCTCCAGCCACTCCTACGCCCACTCATGAGGATATTCATTGGGGAAGCGTTCTGTGCACTCTGTGAGTGGGAAGATTGCCGACTTCAACCAGTTAACAGCAATTCCAGTCAATGCTGCAAGGAATAGAAAGTATGAGGTGAGGTTTATGGCTTGGTCCCTTATGTATATGGTTATGTGGTTGTATGCATGAAGACCACCAGCCTACGTGCCGTGTCGTTGAGACCATGCTCAGTATGGTTCTGCTGCAGGCGGGCAGCAAGTGGCTCCATGGCAGTGGCGTAGAGGATCGGGGAGAGTGGACATCTCTGCCTGGTGCCTTTATTTATAGCGATGGGGTCAGAGACCTCTCGACTAATATAGAGTCTGATGGTTGGGAGTGTGTACTGGAGCTTGATCCATTGGCGTAAACAGGGGCTGAAGCCAATATGCCGTAAGTGCGTAAAAAGATAAGGCAACTTCAATGAGTCAAAAGCTTTATTTGCATCAAGGACCGCTACTATCGCTGAAAGCGATGGGTTTAGTGTGTGGAGTAAGGCGAAGAGGGTGCAGAGGTTGTAGCTTGTTGAGCGGCCAGAGATGAAGCCAGATTGGTCTGCCCTCACACTTTAAGAGAGGAGGGTCAGGAGACGCACGGCAAGCATTTTGGCCAAAATTTTGTTGTCCATGTTTATCATTGAGAGGGGCCATTTTGAGTCATATTTATTGGGTGTTTTTTTCAGGTTTTAGGAGCATAACTATAACGGCTTCCCTTACTGACAGGGGTAGGTGAATAGGTGGCTAACGGTCTCTTCATACATTGGCAGCAGGTGGGGTGCCAGCTCCTCTGCGTACTCCTTGTAGAATTGGGCAGTCAAGCCGTCCAGGCCATGGGCCTTTCTTCCTGTCATGCTTCGGACGCCCTGAATAATATCATCCGTGGTAAAGGGGGTGTCTAAGTAAAGTCTGTGGCTATTGTCAAGCCAGACTAGTTGTATGGAGTCAAAGTAGTCCATGAGTCTGTCAGGTGGCACATCACCCTGGCAGGTGCATAGTGTGGCATAGTCTGGGCAATGCCCTCTGAGGAGTATTGAGGTTCCCCAGTGTGATCTAGTAGTTGGTGGTGTACAAGCTACTCCATCGCTTTTTGAGCAGGGCTGCAAGGGTCTTGCCTGTTCTATCACACTCCGCAAAGAGGCGTGTGGTTAGCTCCTTGTGCAGAAAGTGCACTTCGCTTTCCTGCGCTATCTTCATAATTAGGGCTCCCGGTTTTATGGTATTTATATTTGTGCCATTTCCGTCTGTATTTATCCATATTTATTTTTTGCTAATTTTACCTGTATTTATCCATATTTATTTTAGGTTTTGTGAAAAAATTAAGCTGAAATAGTATATTTCTGCATTTATTTAACCAGTTAATGTACACTCATGCCTGAATGCCTGACGGGTTTCAATGATATGTACACTTATAAGAAAATATGTACATTTTTGTATCAAGGTTGTGCAAATCTACTGCTGTTGAAGGCTCTCTTCTAAAATCCCTATATTTTTGTAATCCCCTTGCCTGCCAGTCCGCACAACTAATGGCCTGGCAGTCATGATTGACAGCATTTAGATTCACTCAAAAACAACCCAATGTTCGAGGCATGTGAGCTGTTGATCACATGCTTATGCATAGATCGCCATCTAGTGTTGGGCTCGGATTTTTGCACTTTGTTTTTCTTCGAAGAAATCTTCCTAGTCACAAGGTAGGTGACTCCTCCTTTCGGTGATAGTGCGCATGGTCATCGACTTCATCTTCATCTTCTGTGTCTCTCACCGGAACACAGTGAACGGGACTGCGACGCGTGCCGAGCTTTCCGCTCCAAAAAGACTCTTTGCGACCGCCGGGCCCGACGACGCGACATGCAGAGCCAACACACAGGCTCCATTCCGGACCTCTTTGGACCTGAATCGGATGAAGAGGCTGACAACCCTATCGGAGCCGAGGAGGAGCAAGAACAGATCTCCCTCTCCGACGATGACTCCGAACAGGATGAAGACATCCCGCAGGGACAACGTACTGTAAGTACAGGCCCTACCTCGCCCCAACTCAACCAAAAAAGAAGGCTCCGGACCAACCCGTGCCCTCGGGCCCCGGTCGGCACCGAGACCACGCTTCCGACACCCCGCCTCCCGGCTTGGCACCGAAGCCTACCAAAAAGCCTTCCGCCTCCGAAAAGCCCCATTCCAAATCGGGCACCGAGCCAAAACCTTCGGGATCGAAGACCAAGTCCGGCTCCGATCATCACCACTCGGCACCGTAAACCACCTCAGATCCGAGGACATCAGCCCCAAAACTATCGGCACCGAAACAGACTGATGCACTAAAGTCACCTAAGAAGCATAGTTTCGGTGATCCGCTCGAAAAACCAGACCCAAAACAGAAAATTTTGGTCATACATCCAAAAACCGGCCACATTACTACCAAAGTGACTTTAAAAAGAGGGGCTACTACCGAAGAGGAATACCACATTCCATTAAAGAAGAGAAATGTTGGGACACTTTCTCTTCCTCTTCCTTCACCACCTTTACCTCAGTCTTTGCCTGTGCCAACTTCACCTGAGTACTCCCCACCATATATACCTGACGATCAGGGTGATGGGGACGGGGATGATACTAATGATGATAATCAGCCTGGACCTACAGATGTGTGGGATGATTATAACATTGACTCGCCCACAGACAATGACCCTGACCTATATTCTACCAGGCCCTCTCCACCAGACGACAGTGTAGGATATATTGAATTGCTAGGCAGGGCTGCCAATTACCATGGGGTCCAGCTGCATAAATAATCCCTTGAAGAGGATTTCCTCTTTGAAACATTAAACAGCACACAAAAATCCACACATATGTTGCTTATGCTTAAAGGAATGACCAGACATGTAGACGACATATTTAAGGACCCTGTGAGGGCACGTATCCTTACCCCTAGGGTGGATAAAAAATACAAACCTGCACCATCTGATCCAGTCTACATAAGAGGACAATTACCCTTAGACTCATTAGTTGTTTCTAATGCACGCAAAAGGGCAAACTCCCAGACAACTGGAGACGCACTACCCCCAGATAAAGAGTCAAAGCTCCTTGATGCTTCAGGGAAAAGAATAGCCTCCCAGGCAGCTAATTTCTGGCGCATATCTAACACACAAGCGCTGCTAGCCAGATATCAATCAATCAATCAATCATGTCACTTATAAAGCGCACTACATACCCGCGAGGGTCTCAAGGCGCTGGGGGAAGAGGGGGGGTGCTGCTACTGATCGAAGAGCCAGGTCTTGAGGAGTCTTCTGAAGGCCAGTAGGTCTTGGGTCTGCCGAAGGTTGGTGGGGAGGGTGTTCCAGGTCTTGGCGGCGAGGTGGGAGAAGGATCTGCCGCCGGCGGTCGTTTTCCGGATGCGGGGGACTGTGGCGAGGGCGAGGTGGTGGAGCGGAGCTGGCGGGTGGGGGTGTAGAAGCTGAGTCGTCTGTTGAGGTAGGCTGGTCCGGAGTTGTGGAGTGCTTTGTGTGCGTGGGTGAGGAGCTTGAAGGTTATCCTCTTGTTGACAGGGAGCCAGTGCAGGTCTCTCAGGTGGGGTGTGATGTGGCTGCGTCGGGGGATGTCGAGGATAAGACGTGCAGAGGCGTTCTGGATGCGTTGCAGCCGTCTCAGGAGCTTAGCCGTCGTTCCTGCGTAGAGGGCGTTTCCGTAGTCCAGCCTGCTGGTGACGAGGGCCTGGGTGACTGTTTTTCTTGTTTCGGTGGGGATCCACTTGAAGATCCTGCGGAGCATTCGGAGGGTGTTGAAGCAGGATGAGGAAACGGCGTTGACCTGCTTAGTCATGGAGAGGGTGGGGTCGAGGATGACCCCTAGGTTGCGTGCGTGGTCGGTATGACCGTGCGCATTGGGATGAAATGGAACAACTTATCCAATTTTTACCCCAAGAACATAAATCTAAAGCGCAAGACCTGGTACGTGAGGGACAACTAATTTCTAACAATCAAATTAGATGCTCCCTAGATGCGGCTGATACATCTGCCAGAGCGGTGAACACTAGTGTTCTTTTAAGAAGGCATGCCTGGCTACGCATATCGGGGTTCAAACCGGAGGTTCAGACCTCAATATTGAACACACCATTCGATAAAGAACACCTGTTTGGGCCGGTGGTTGATTCTTCACTCGAGAAGATGAAGAAAGATACCGAAGTGGCTAAATCAATGGGAGCCCTTCAGTATCCACAAGGCAGTGGTTCCTTACGGCGCTCTTTTTATCGAGCAGGGTCCAAAACCACTTCCTCGGACACTCCATCTACCTATAAGGGCAGTAACCAACCCTCAGGTTCCAAAACTTACTTCAGAGGTGGTTATAGAGGAAACAACGGCAAGGGCAGAGGTAGAGGTTCCAACACACGTACCTCCCCCTCCAATACAAAACAGTGACTTGCCCATAGTTCCCCCCGACCACTTAACACCTGTGGGGGGAAGACTCACAATTTCTACCAAAGTGGCAGTCAATAACAACAGACAAGTGGGTCCTCCAAATTATCCGTTCTGCTAACTGCATGGAGTTCATCAACACTCCCCCAAACATTCCCACAAAGTTGCACAAACTTTCACCAGATCACATATACCTTTTCAAACAAGAGGTACAATCCCTGCTTCTAAAACAAGCTATAGAGCCCGTACCACCATAACATCAGGGGTCGGGCGTCTACTCCTTTTACTTCCTGATTCCCAAAAAGGATGGTTCTCTCAGACCAATACTAGATCTCAGAGAACTAAATCTTTACATACAGTCAGACCATTTCCACATGGTAACACTTCAACAAGTTCTACCCCTTTTGCAAAAGGGCGACTTTCTTTCTACTCTAGACTTAAAAGACGCCTACTTTCATATTCCAATCCATCCGGCTCACCACAAATTTCTCAGGTTCGTGGTAGCAGGTCAACACTACTAATTCAAAGTACTCCCATTCGGAGTCACCACTGCCCCCAGAGTCTTCACAAAATGTCTGGCGGTAGTAGCTGCGCATCTAAGAAGACAGAGCATACATGTCTTCCCCTATCTGGATGACTGGCTCATCAAAGCCAGAACGTACCAACAATGCAGCAAACATACTTCCGTAACCATGCAGTTACTTCACCCGCTAGGGTTTACAGTCAATGTGTTAAAATCACATCTTCAGCCAAACAAAATTCAGAACTACCTAGGAGCCACTCTGGATACTCAAAGGGCTCTAGCATTTCCCAACGCAGCCAGAATTCGAAACATTCAGGCGCTAATTCTCAAATTTCAAGCCACTCAATCACTTCCAGTTCGAGTGTTTATGCAACTGTTGGGAATGATGGCATCTTGATCGTTCCCCATGCCAGGCTGCACATACGTCCACTTCAAGAATGCTTATTCAGTCAGTGGAACCAGTCACACGGTCTATTAACCGATCTAGTGTTGGTAAGTGTGAGAAAGTGCCCACTTTTTGCTGAATTGCAGATGTACTTTGACTGAGTGTGCCCTGGGCTCCTGCTAATCAGGTACCCAAGGCCTATGTTCTTTCCCTAAAACTGCATTGAAGCCTAAACCCAATTGGCATCTCTGGCCACAGGTCAGCCCCTGGTAAATGGTACCACAGGTACCCAGGGCACTGTGACCAGAGAAGGCCCCTAAGGGCCGCAGCACTTATTGTGCCACCCTTAGAGGTCCTGTACCACTAAACTCACACACTGCCTTTGCAGGCTGCGTGTTTTGGTGCAGAACAAAGTGAAAAGTCGACATGGCACACATCCCTGTGTGCCATGCCTACAACTCACTGCCCTGGCATAGATCAGTCACCCCTCTAGCTGGGTGCACTATACCAGTGGTGAGGGTACAGGTGCATGAGCCCTGTACCCCTACAGTGTCTAAGTCCATTCTTAGACATTGTAAGTGCAGTGCTGCCATTAAGAGTATATGGTGCTGGGAGTTTGTCATTACGAACTCCACAGCACCATAATGGCTACACTGAAAACTGAGATGTTTGGTATCAAACTTCTCAGCACATTAAACCCAAACTGATGCCAGTGTGGGATTTAATGAAAAATGCACACAGAGGGCATCTTAGAGATGCCCCCTGAAAACTAACCCACCTCTAGTGTCCAGGCTGAGTGGCTGCTTTCAGCTGCCACCACCAGACATGTTTCTGGACCCCTGGGTCGATAGCCTGCTGCTCTCTGGGGCCTGAAACAATGCACATCCTGGGACGAGGTGGCAAGCCTCCTCCCCCAGGATGGGCAGGGTTCATGAAGGGGAAGCTTCAAAGGCTTGCCGCCTTTGTGAGCTTCTCCAGGCCACTTGCTGCTTTCAGCAACTGGTCCCCACTGGTTCTGACCCCCACTTTGGGCGGGAGAGCCGGCGGGAAAAACAAGTGAGGAAGAGAGGTGTGCCCACCTCTGCTAACTCCACCCCTCAGGTGGGGGAGGCGAGGTGAAGCACAACTCTCAGTCCACGCCATCTTGAAGATGGGAGGACTCAGCCAACCAGGGACAGGAACATGCCCCCCTCCCACTGGAGGGTGGCATAATAGGGGGTGCACCCACCCCAGGGAAGGGACCCATTGGTCCCTGCCTTTTACCTACCTGTAACGCCCCTAAATCTAGTATTTAGGGGCACCTCTGAACCTTGCTTCCTCAGATCCAGACAAGAAACAAGAAGAAAAGAAGAAGGACCGAACAGCCGTTCAGCAGCTAACAAGAGGAAGACGCCCACTGACTTGGCCCCAGCCCTACCAGCCTGTCTCCCCCTCGAACTTGCTCCTGCGAAATCCCGGTGTGTCCTGCAGCCAGCAACCTCAAAAACCCCGGAGGAGCTGCCTGCCTTCACTTCCAAAGCCTGCTTTTCCCGTGAACACCGGATTTGTTCAACTGCAACCTCTGGCAGCAGCCGGGGACCACAGATCCGCCCCACTCTGCACCCGCCGTCCACGGCCCGAGCTCGAGTGGGCAAACACCATGAGGAGGTCCCCCCTACGATCCTGAACCGAGATCCGGCAACCCCTGACCTGCCTCAAGCCTCCAGCCGATGCCTGCAGCCTAACCGCGACCAAGAGCTGGTAAGAAGATCCGACCCCAAAAGGCACCCCTGCACCCGACGCCCCATGGCCTCGTGTGCCCAAACCGACGGTGCCTAACCAACCCCTAACTTCCCAACTTACCTCTCGAAGTGGTGGTCGCACCCAGAAGTCCTTCGTCTCCCTGCCTGCAGTGCTTTTGCAAACCGGAGGTTCTCTATTGTAAACAACAGGGCATCCGACCTCAAAACAGCACCCTGCACCCGGCCGCCCTTGTGCCGCTGAGGGTGCACCTTTGGTGCTAATTTGTTTCCCCATTTGCCCTGAGCTAAAGTCCAGGAGCTTTGCTCCCACAGTCCAGTGGCCTGCTTGCCAGCAGCACCAACTGGAGGCCCCCTATCCCCCTTTGGATAACATTGGGCCTCAACACTCTGCACCCGGCCGCCCTAGTGCCGCTAAGGGTGTAACAAGAGTGCATCACTGTCCCTGGGGGACCCCTGAGTCTACCCCCAGAACCTCAACTCTCGCTACCGAATACTTACTTAAAAACCGATAACCATATTTTCCTCGATAGGATAACATTGACACTTTTTCCTGAGAAAGTTTCTAAGTGTGGAGTTTTGAAACCTAAAGAAATTCTTTAAAATTGTACGATTTGACAAAAACGCTTTTACTCACCTATTTACAGGAAATGTCCCTGTGCTGCATCTAGGCATACAGCACTGAGTAAGAAAAGTAATCCAAAAGTAACTTACCTGCTATTTTACTGAAAATCTCATTCAAGTCTATGTACTGTATTTACAAGTGATTGCATTTCTCTGAAACAATACTGTAAGTCAAACCATAGTACATTTACAATTGCAATTGAACTGTTTTACAATCAGCATTTACTACTGTAAAGTATTTATTGCTTACCTGTGCCAGGCTTGCTTGGTTCTAGAAATAAAATACCTAAAAGAATATTTTTATACAAAAAAAATTGGTCTGAAGTTCAGTCTTTGAGTGTGTGAATTCATTTGTTGACTGAGTGTGTACAACAAATGCTTAACACTGTCCTCTGATACTGCCTTACTGCTCGACCACACTACCACAAATAGAGAGTAAGGTTCTATCTAACTTTGCCTCTGCCTACCTTCGGGGTTCCACTGGACTCTGTGCACACTATACCTCACTTTGGTATAGTATATACAGAGCCAGCTTCCTACAGTAAGGGGCCGTACTCATTGCTGTCTGCAGTGGTGGAACACCCAAAATCTGTCTAAAGGACGGCCGTTCATAGACCCAGTTCCACAGACAGTTTTAACAGCGGACGCGTCTCTAACTGGTTGGGGAGCTCATCTTCAACAACTCACAGTGCAAGGCCTGTGGAGCCACCAACAAAAGTTGCTGCACATCAATCATTGACAGCTGATGGCGATCGTTCTAGCTCTCAAGGCCTTTCAAGATCACCCCTCTGGCAAAGCTGTCTTGGTTCGAACCGACAACATGACAGCTATGTATTACATACAGAAACAAGGGGGGACACACTCTCTCCAACTGTCTCACTTAGCCCAAGACATCTGGAGGTGGGCTATTCACCACAATATCTATCTCCTAGCGGAACACCTCCCAGGAGTCAACAACCAGATTGCGGACCTCCTCAGCAGACAGAGGTATCAAATACACGTATGGGAACTTCACCCTCAAGTTCTCCACCCATACTTCCAAGCTTGGGGAGTCCCTCACATAGATCCGTTTGCAACACCCCAAAACGCAAAATGCCCAAGCTTCGCCTCCAGGTATCCACACCCGTTGTCCAAAGGCAATTCTCTATGGATGAACTGGTCAGAGATATTTGCTTACGCTTTTCCGCCTCTCCCACTCATTCCATCAGTGGTTCGGAAACTCAGACAAACATCCCTCACACCAATACTGGTAGCTCCAACATGGGCACGTCAACCCTGGTTCACAACTCTGTTGGAACTCTCTCTGGTACTGCATCAAAAATTACATTTAACTCCCAGTCTCCTCACACAGAGCCATGGAGAAATCAAACACCTAGATCCCAAACAATTGAACCTCGCGATCTGGCTCCTGAAGTCATAGAGTTTGGTTATCTGAACCTTCCACCAGACTGTATGAACATTATTAAGGAGGCTGGAAAGCCTACCACAAGAGCCTGCTACACAGCCAAATGGAAGCGATTTGTTATCTATTGCAATAACAATAACATCAACCCTCTTGATGCTTCCATACAAAACATTTTCTGCTACCTGTTACATTTGCAGCAGTCATCATTGGCCTATACATCCATCAGACTGCATCTCGCTGCAATTGCAGCCTATCTTCAGAATAGGCAACATTTATCGCTCTTTAGAGTGCCTGTAATCAAAGCATTTATGGAAGGACTGAAATGAGTTATACCACCAAGACTTCCACCTGCCCCAGTGTGGAATCTTAATATAGTCCTCACAAGGTTAATGATCCCGCCATTTGAACCTATGCACAGATGTGAACTACAGTTTCTCACTTGGAAAACAGCTTTCCTCATTGCAATCACTTCATTGAGGAGAGTGGGTGAACTTCAGGCACTAACCATAGAAGAACCTTTTTTCCAGCCACACAAAGATAAAGAGGTTCTTCGTACCAATCCTAAAATCCTACCTAAGGTAGTATCTGCATTTCACATAAATCAGTCGGTTGAATTACCTGTTTTCTTCTCTCAACCTGACTCCGTTGCAGAACGAGCTCTACACACCTTAGATGTTAGAAGAGCACTGTTGTATTACACCGAAAGAACGAAATCTTTTGGTAAGACCAAACAACTCTTTGTCGCTTTTGCACCACCTCACAAGGGCAATCCTATATCCAAATCAGGTATTGCTAGGTGGATCGTTAAATGTATTCAGATTTGTTATGCAAAAGCCAAAAGGACTCTAACGGTACCCCCTAGAGCTCATTCCACTCGTAAGCTAGGGGCTACTATGGCTTTCTTAGGAAACATCCCTATTACTGACATCTGCAAAGCTGCAACATGGTCCACACCACACACATTCACCAAACACTATTGTGTAGATGTGTTAGCCAGACAACAAGCTAATGTGGGCCAAGCAGTACTTAAAACGCTATTTCAGACAACTCCATCAGTTACAAGATAGCCACCGCTTAGGGGAGACGGCTGTATAGTCTATGCATAAGCATGTGATCTACAGCTAACATGCCTCGAACGGAAAATGCTACTTACCCAGGTTGCATCTGTTCCTGGCATGTAGAGCTGTAAAATCTCATGCGCCCACCCACCTCCCCGGGTACCTGTAGCTGCTGTAGTTCTCTTGTTACTATTCATACATACACATGGACATCGCTATTCTTTACTACTGCTCCATTCTCTCACCCTCTGCGGGAAAACAATCTGAAGATGGAGTCGATGACCATGCGCACTATCACCGAAAGGAGGAGTCACCTACCTCGTGACTAGGAAGACTTCTTCGAAGAAAAACAAAGTGCAAACATCCGAGCCCAACACTAGATGGCGATCTATGCATAAGCATGAGATTCTACAGCTCTACATGCCAAGAACAGATGCATACTGGGTAAGTAGCATTTTCCTTCCGTTTTTATCCACATTTAAAAATAAATACAGTCAGGACAATAAATGGTTTTCTGTCTGTATTAATCTGTAAAAATCAGTAAAAACGGAAAACAGGGAGCCTTATTCATAATCCAAATGTTTGTTTCGGAACTGCATGAGGAATTGCGTGTCTGCCGTGTTGAAGTAGCATAGCTTGAGTTGACAGAGCTCACGCTCCAGTGTGTGGAAGCGTGTGCACAGGTCGTGGAGAATGCCGGACTGTTTAGATATGCTTATTCCACAAATGTACACCTTAAAGACCTCCCATAGCACTCCAGGAGAGTCAACCATGTCGCCTTTGTGTGTTAAGTATTCAGTGATAGCGCTACAAATCTTGCTGTTAAAGAGGGTGTCGCTGAGTGTGTTCTGGGGGAGTCGCTAGGTGAAGACGCATTCAGTAGAGCCCCCCCATGACAGAATCAGGACCGCCAGCACGTGGTCCAAGAGGGTCAGGCTAACTGCTCCACGCCTATAGTGCACCTACAGACATGTCTGGTGGTGAGCTAATAATCTATTTGTGTCCAAGGTGTCAACTAAATCATGGTCAGTCAGGAGGGATTGTATCTGCGCTGCAGCACTGGAATGCGGTTGGCAGTTGGAGTGGAATCTGTCAGTCTGAAGGTCTAGGGTGACATTAAAGTCACCCCCCATATCACTGTTGAGTGGCCCAGGGCAACTATCTTGTCCCATATTTCTGCAAATAATGTCCATGGGAGTCAACATTTGGACCGTAAATACAGGTAGTTGTAACGCGCTGACCTAAAATCACATATTTGCCCTCTCTGTCCTTCAGTGACTCCATCGTCCAACACTGAAGCCCTCTCCTGAAAATCACAGCCACCCCCTGCACAAAGGCTGAGTATGTGGAGATGTGTGCCTCCAAGAGCCACCCGGAACGCAGCTGCTTCTTGATGTGCTCTGTAAGGTGGATCTCCTGCAGTAGTGCAATGCCCACATTGTGCCGTTGGAGATAGGCAGACGTTTGTCTCACTTTTCTTGAATTGTTCAACCCTCAGATGTTCCAGGTCTGTGTAGGAAACTGGGCTTTGTTGCAGTTGTCCCCCCACGTTATGTCGCCTTTTTAGCTACTGGATGCTGATTTTCGACTCTGACAGTGCACTGAGGCCTGCTAACCAGACCTCAGTCCCAGTGCTCCTTCCCTAAATCAAGGTGAAGTCTAATTGTTCTCCAATTGGCTAAGGACTTTAGCACCCCTGTAAGTCCCTAGCAAGTGGTACCCCAGGTACCTATGGCATGGGTGTTAAAGAGAGTCCCTAAGGGCTGCAGCATATCTTATGCTACCCTAAGAGGCCCACATACAAATTCCACACAGACTGCCATTGCAGGCTGCGTGACATGGTGCAAACCATGAGTGCAAATGTGACATGACGCACTCGTGTGTCACGCCCAAATGACTGCATCTGTATGTATGTGTGGGGCACTTGTATAGTGCAATGTTACTCAGAGGAGTGTCCTGGCGCTCTGCACCTCTGGTAAATCAGCATATCAAGGTTGGAAGCTTCAAAAGCCTCTGTCGCCTTTGATATGCAACCCAAGGCTTATCCAGACAGGGGAAATGCCACCCCCTGCCCTGGGCCCAGCTGGCACGAGGACAAGCGGGGAAATTAGCAATGCAAGAGGCGTGTTGCACTACCAGGCTGGACACACCTCTAGGGTGACCAGCTTGAAGTGAACACGAAGTTAGGAATTCCACCATCTTGTGTGTGGTGGAATTAGAAATTCTGGGACAGGGTGATTCCCACTCCCCAAAGGAAGTGGTCATCTAGGGGGTGTAGTGACCCCAGGGGTAAGTAACCCATTGGCTACTACTCCTCAATCCCCTTAACACCCCTGAATTGAGTATTTTGGGGACTTCCTGATACCAGGACCTCAGATTTCGACAGACTCAAAGGAAGGAATGGACAAAGAAGACGGCTTACCCGAGAACCGAGTAGTACAACTGACTGTGTACCAACCCTGTCAGCCTGCCTGCTGCACCCGACCCTGCAACTGACTTGTCCTGCTTCTGTGCAGAGTTCAAGAAACCCAGAGGGCTGCCAGTGCTTTGCGTATTTCTAAAGAAACTCCCTCGGAGTAAAAGAGTTACTCCCCTGCTGCCGCAGGCACCAAAGAAGCAAGACCTGGTTAAACGACCTGCCGCTCCCTGGGACCACCGACGCAGCAGTCGCCCAGGAAGAGGTAGCAGTGCTCATATAGGTCAGATCAGTCCTCCCTCCAAGTTTGGGGCTGCCAGTATCAGTACCTAGGGCACTGGAGCCCCTGCAGCAGCCAAGTCTTGTGTGCAGTCCAGACCCCAACCCCAAGGAAAACCGACCTGCATATCGAGGGACTTTGGGGACAGTTAGATCTACACCGTGAGTGGCCCAGCTGTCCTATTTGTCCCTCTTTAGCAGAAACCAAGACAAAGCGAGAGCCTCTGACCGCTGCCACCTAACGCCTCAAAGCACCTCTGCACCCGCGCCTCAAAGCACCTCTGCACCTGCGCCCCAAAGCACCTCTGCACCTGCGCCCCAGAGCCCGAGTTAGAGGGAGGTGAAGGGGCTAACGGGGTCCAGAGACCCTCTTAGGCTAAGTCCACCCTTGGGTTTGCCAAGGCTGCACTTCTAGTCGACGCCTGTAGCCTCTTTCTGCAGGCTGCCTCCAACTGCAAGAGACTCCAGCACCGAACCTGAAGTCAAAAGACACCACAGCACCTCAGCCCCACAGCCTGAGGAGAAGTGGACCAACGGTGTCCCCACGTCCCCGAGCATCTCAAGGGTCAGTCCCTCCTGTGGGTTCCCCCGGACTGGTCCCCCAGTCCCAGGTTACAGCCTCTTTCTGACCAGACCGTTCTCTATTGAAGTGATGAGATAGCCGATGCCATAACACATCTCTGCACCAGACGCCCCTGAGCCTCCCGAGGTGACCTGTTGGCCTTGGACTTTGCCACACGCCTTAAGTCCTGGCAACATGTCCTGCCAGTCGCTGTTAAGTGCCTGAAAGCAGTACATGTTTTTCCCTCATAGGATAACATTACTGCTCCCACAAATTTCACTGTCAACTTTTGAAAATTGTAAAAATTCATAGCTTGCAAAAGTACTTCCCTGACTCCAATGATCTTGGTATCTAAATTCATATAAAAGAACATTTTCTTTTGGTAAATTGGTGTCGGATTTCTTTGAGTGTGTGTCTCATTTACTGCCTTTGTGTGTGCAATACATGCTTTGCACTACCCTCTGAAATGCCTAACTGCTCGCCCACACTACCACAAAAGAGGGCATTTGGGGTGTAATTTTTGCCTCTGTAAATCCTTTTGGGTTTGCCCAGACTCTTTACACAGTGTACCTCTTTTTGGTCCACTATATAGAGAGCCAGCTTCCTACAGTCAGCAGTGTAACTCCTGTCATACCCACAGGAGATCCGTAAAAGCACAGACGGCCAGTCCAGGAGGGCTTGCCACACTGTGGGGTCCCCACCGTCAGTCCAGGATGCACTGGGTATGAACATGTGACATGTAAGGTGCCATGGAGAGAAGTACGGGAATTTCAAGCAGGTACGTACCCCAACATTGCAACCCACTTCAACAACCCCAACCAGTTGAAGAGAATACCCTCCGCCTAGAACAAGAAAACAAATAAGAAACCTGGCGGGAATCATCCCTTGTGCAGTTCTGAGAGCCAGGCAGTCTCCCTTTCCTGCATTGAGGACAGGTGGCCTGGAATGGGCATCTCGAGGGCTGCGAGTCAGGATTCTAATCATTATCACTGAGATGGCTGTCCAGATCCTTATCAGCTTGCAGGTCTGTCTTGAGCTTGCTGGAATGCTTGCAGCAAAATTTAATGGCAGCTTGGGATCTGTGAAGAAGTGAGCTTTGCAGTTAAGAGTGACTCAAAGCTTGGTCGGGTACAGAAGGGCCTAGGAGATGCCTGACTCCATCAGCAGCCTCTTTGCGGGGAGTAATTATCTATGGACATTCTGCACAGCAAGGGTAAAGTCCAGGTAGATCGATATTCTGTTGCCATGGCATTGGATCTCTCTCCATTCGCGTGCAAGAGCAGGTTAGCATCCCAGACTCTGTAGTTTAGTAGTCGGGCTATGATGGCTATGATGGGTTGCGCCTGGCCCCTGGCAGTGGGCGTGGGCCCAAGTATCGGTATGGTCAGTCCACCGAAAACATGGTGCTCAAGTGGACTCCAAATGGGGCTCAGAGGAGGGATTCCATGAAGTCCTTTACTATGGCCATGGCAGTGGATTCTGGAAGGCCCAGGATTCTAATGTTATAGTGTCTGGAGCACGCCTCCAAATCCTCATTTTTTGCTTTAATAACCGTAAAAACTTTTCCATATGTAGACGTTGCACATCACTGCATATTCCGAATCAGACATGTTGTTCCAGCTGGGCCAGGCACTCGTTGTGCTTGTCAAAGCGGTCGCCCATGCGGTCAAGTCGGTTTGTCAGCGTGTCAGTCTTGGAGTCTATGCTTTTGAGGCTGTTACGCACCTGTACAAGCAGATCTTTGAATTCCAAGGGCACTAGGTGTGTTGCTTAGACTCCTATTGGGAGCAGGCTCTCACGATGTGTCATCTTCCACGGTTCTCTGGGTTCGCCTCTTATCGAAGACCAACTTGGCCTGGTGCTTGTCCAGTTTCCCCATCGTCAGGCCAGCGAGGAGGACAGAGTCCACGGGAATTGTGTAGGTGGGGAAATAGGGGTGCTGTGGTGTTGGGTCACCCTGTGGCGTGTAGCAGTCTATGCACTTTCTTCTACTGAGGAGCCGCAGCCCCGCAGAGCACAGTCAGGCCGCCCAAGACGTGTAATCAGGGAGTGATCGATGACGACTACAGACAGCGGGCCCAGTGTGCTGTGCAGCAGTTGTGAGGGCCCTGCCTTGCACTGGGTCCCCCGGGGGCACGAGCAGGCTTAAACAGAATAGGCAACAAGGGGCGCCCTCACCGCCCCTCCTCCCCCCAGATCAACGGTGCTGTCAGGATCAGGCAGCGGTGTTCATTTGGGTCATGCTCTCCTGTTGTTAGCTCAGTCTTGATGGTGGTCCGCCTAACCCTGGACTACCCAGGGGACACGAGCAGGCCACGAATAAATCGGGCAGCAGCGGACCCTGCCCCTAGGCCCCCCTAATGGCGTGAGGAGGGCAGCCGGTCCCGTACAGCCAAACGCAGGCAGGGGCCCGACCACTCCCCTACACGGACAGTGATCTCTCTCTCTCTCTCCTACCCACATTCCAGTGCTGCGGGGGAGCAGCAATCAGAGGCCCTCTCCTGCATGGAGGAGCGGCAGCGCTCAACAGCATTGCCACAGCCGCATTGGCCCTTACTTCTTTGGAGGATCTTGCTGCGTCAATCTGCTCCAGGTCCACACCCGGCTGCTCAGTTGTCAGCACCGCGGGCCAGGGGCCACAATGGCCATCACAGAAGGGAGCATCCTTAGTGGACTGCTGTGGCTGGCATCAGCAGGCCTTATTCTCGGTCCACATTGCGGGACCCCAGCCTCAGTCGTTCATCCGCTCCGCCAGCTTCTATCAGGTCGTCCATCACAACAGCCTCTGCGCCGATGTCCACTAAGGCAGATCCGGTGCTGGAGCGCATCGATGGCAGCCGCCTGTTTGGAGAAATGTTGGATTATTCTCCGGGCTGGCAGAACCTCACTCATTGGCAGCCATCTTGTTGCCCTGCTCTCGGTCGCCCGACACCCTGCCAACTTCGACCTCTGTTTACATACAGATGTCCTTTCAGGTGAGTTAAGAGGTGTCAGGGAAGAGGAAGCCAGAAGGGTCAAATTCCCACCCCTGATCGTTCAGACCCCTGGGACCTCAGAGTAATGGCCCAAGAGAAAGCAGAAAGAGCGAAATCCATGTACAACCTCAAAGAGATAGCCCAGAGAGGGGGTCTAATTTTGTATTGTTTGCATATGGAAAAAGATAGCTTCCCCACATCCTTAGAGAGATCCCCTGAAGAATATGTTGAGAAATGCAAGCTCATTTTATTTTTAAAGTGTCACCACTACCATTAGTGCAGCAGGTACACTGGCTCAAGGGCAATGGTGTGGGATCCACTTCACTCCAATTATGGATCTGTTTATAGCACAAATGGGCTTGGGGAGCCATTTTCCTTGTTAGCATTAGGGCCCAGATCACCCTTGCTGCGCAGGGAACAGGTCCCAAGCAACAAAAGGGCGAGATGTGGTATTTTTTCCCTTTTAAGACATAAAGGGGCAGACAGTGTTCTTTAGGCCTCAGGCCTAGGAGTGATGACCCAGTTGAGTGGGCAGAGGAGTAGGTTTCATTGGTGCTGCAAGGGCAGTGGAGCTGGGCTTCTGGGGTGTGAGGGCCCAGCTAAACCCCTATTATGGCTTTTGTACTGTCATTCCTTGCTTGTATTAGGGCTCAGTGCATCCTTGCTGTGCCAGTGTTACTTTGAACATCAGACCAATTGCCCAAAAGAGGGGGAAATTGAAGCAGAGGAGACACCTTAGCTTAGGCCTCAGAGAGGTGGCAGAAAGCAGGATGGGCGGGGTTAACAAGGGGCAAAGGTTATGTATTTGCTCTTTTATAAGTCTCACATTTAGTGTGTAATATTGAGCTACTGATAATTTGCGCCTGAAATTATCTCGCAAGCCTGTCCCCATGCGCTCAGCCCTGCCCCTCCCACTCCCCTACCCCTATTCAGAGAGTTTTGGAGCTGGCCGACGTCAAAACATTTTGTGTATGAGGGCTCAGAGCAAAAGAAAGTGAAGACCTATATCTTACTCTTTTGTGTGTGGGTGTTTGTATTAGCATGTTCCTTCCTAAACTGCTCCTTACTCCTTCTTAGACCCCTCATTACTCCTCCCCAAACTGTTATCATATTGCTATAAGTATTCTTCATTTTCCAGCCACCCCTTGTGTAGGTAAGTGCCCCTTTTTGACATGGTCACCCCCACTTTTTGCCTGGTAAATGATGAATGTTATTTCGACTGAATGTGCACTGGGTTCCTGCTAACCAGGTCCCCAGTGCCAGAGATCTTTCCCAAAACTGTACAATTGTTCCCCAAATCGGCAAAACCTTTAGCACCCTCTGTAAGTGCCTAGTAAATGGTACCCTGGTACCTAGGGCCTGACGTACAAAAGATGGTCCCTAAGGGCTGCAGCACAAATTGTGACACCCTAAGGGAACCCTCACCAAGTACATGCAAGGCTGCCATTGCAGGCTGCATGTCTTGGTGCAGATAACAATGAAAACACGACATGCCACACATCCCTGGGTGCCATGTCCTCTAACACTGCATGTGGTACTTGTAAGTCACCCCTACAGCAGGCCTTACAGCCCTTTGGCTGCATTACATGTTACATGTGAGGACATATCTGCAATATGCCCCTGTGCCGGCCAGTTCCATTACTGACAGTACAAGTGAACAAGGAAGCCATCTTAAGGTATGTACTGGGCACTGGTCAAAACGAGTTTCCCAGCTATATAATGGCATCCCTGAAACCTATGGTATTTGGTATCAAACACCTCGTATTAATAAACCCACAGTGATTGCAGTGCTGGATTTATTAATACTTGCACCCAGAAGGTAACTTAAAAGTACCCCTTGAAAACCTACCAACCTCTAGTGTGTTGGCTGACTGGTCCTGTCCAGCCTGCCACCACAGATGTGTTTCTGACCCCCTGGATGTGAGAGCCCACACTCTCTGAAGTCGTAAACAAAACCCGCTCTGGCAGGAGGTGTTGTCACCTCCTCCAAGCAGGATGACTAGTAATCTGCATATCAAGGCAGGAGACCTGAAAGGCCTCCACCGCCTGTGATATGCAACCCTGGCCTCCCCCAGACGGGAAATGCCACCCCCTGCTCAGGGCGCATTTGGCACCAGGACAGGTGGAAAATTAGCTAGTCAGGAGGCGTGTTCACCCTCAGGCTAGTACCACCCCTAAGGTGGCTACCTGAAGTGAACACGACTAGGAAAATTGCACCATCTTAGTTTTTGGTCCTTTGGGTCAGTGTTATATAGTAGTCATAGAGAGGATGTAGTCACCCTAAAGGTAGGTAGCCCATTGGCTACTACCTGTCACTCCCTCTAACGCTCCTAAATACAGTATTTAGGTGGCACCCCTGATGCCAGGACGTAAGATTCGACGGACCAAAAGAAGAAGTGGAGTTAGAAGTTTGCTGACCTGAGAATAGAGGAGCATGACTGACTTGTGGCCAACCCTGCCAGCCTGCCTGCTGCACCCGAACCTCATGGAGAAACAGACTCGTCCTGCTGCTGTGCAGACTCCAAGGAACCCGGAGGGCTGCCAGTGCTTCGTAAATCGCCAGAGAACTCCCTTGAAGTAGAGGAGCTACTCCCCTGCAGCCACAGGCACCAAAGAAGCAAGGGCCGTTTCACCATCCTGCCACCTACTGGGACTACCGACGTTGCAGCGGCCCAGGAAGAGGTCAACTGTGCTCCCACAGGTCCAATGGTGTCCCTATGTGCCCGAACATCTTAAGGGTCGAGCCCCCAACCCCCATGGGTTCCCCCGGACTGGCCCCCCCAGTCCCATCCTCTTTCTGACCGGACCGTTCCCCATCGAAGTGAATGGGACACCTGACGCCATAACACACCTCCGCACCCGGACGTCCCAGAGCCTCCCGAGGTGATCTGTTGGTGTGGCTTTGGAGCTTGCCCCATACTTACCTTAAATCATGGAGACAGGTCCCATAAGTTGCTGTTAAGTGCCTGAATGCAATACATGTTTTCCCCCCATTGGATAACATTACCGCTCCAGAAATAACACTGTCAACTTTTGAAACGTATACAAAATCTTAACTCAAAAAGTACTTACCTGATTCTGATGATCTTGGTTTCTAATTCATATAAAAAAGCGTTATTTTTATAAATTGGTGTCAGATTTCTTTATTGTGTGTCTCACTTACTGCCATTGTGTGTGCTATAAATGCTTAGCACTACCCTATAATAGGCCTAACTGTTCGTCCACACTACCACACAAGAGAGCATTTGGTTATCATTTGTGCCTCTGTCAGCTAACTGGGGTTTGCCTGGACTCTTTACACAGTGTACCTCATTTTGGTCAACTATATAAGGAGCCAGCTTCCTACACCTGGTAAATATTACCCCTGGTACCCAGGGCATGGGTACTAAAGAGGGTCCCCAAGGACTGCGGCATGTATTGTGCCACCCACAGGGACTCACACTCAAACTGCACGCAGACTGCCAAAAATGGTGCCAATCATTCCGAAATTACATTGCCCAAGCGCGCTGCATGTACTATATGTACGTCACCCCTACAGCAGGCCTTTAGAGCCATAAGGTAGCGTTCAATATATTACATGTGAGGGCACATGTGCCTGAGCACATTTGCCCCTGTGATGCCTAGTTCCATTTCTAGGCATTGCAAGTGTTCAGGAAGCCATTGTAAGAACATGTACTGGGCCCTGGTCATTATGAGTTACTCAGCCACATGATAGCTTCACTGAAAATAATGATGTTTGGTATCAAACACCTCGTCTTAATAAATCTGCACTGATGCCAGTATCAGATTTATTAGGACATGCACCCAGAGGGCAGCTTAGAGCTGCCCCCTCTAACCCTACTAGTCGCTTGGGGCTAAACTACAAGTCTGGCGGTCTGAGGACCGCCAGACCCATGGTGGTGCACCGGCAGTCCGACCACCCCATTACGAGTTGGGCGGTCGAACTGCCCTGGGACCGCTGACGCCCCTATGGAACCGCCGTTCCCTGGAGGTGGCGCGGCAGTCAGAGGCCGCAGTATGCTTGGCGGGACCGAGCATATTTCAAGTTTCCTCTCTGCTGGCGGTGACATGAATTTTTCTACTCCATGTCAACCCTGGCAGAGAGGAAACAAAGGGGCCCTCTGTGCCTCCTCCGCTTGTGCATGCACACAAGGAGGCATAACATGTGCCCTTCTGTGTGCACGCACAAGAGTTCCTGCATGGCATGGACTTTTCAGTCCATGCCATGCAGGAACCTTTTGAGTTGTTCCCATTGCGGAGCCTTTTTCAGGGAAGCACCTGCAAAGAAACTGCCACCACACCCTGCCTTGCTGCTTTCTCCTTGAAGATTGCAAAGACCCGACGTGTCATATGGCTGTGCATCCTCCCCAACACTTGGAGGACTTCCCAGCACTTTGACAACCATTTGGCATCTCCCTTGGGGTAGAGGAGGCACCCCCCTGCATCTGCAGGCACCGACCGCATCTGCCCAGTTCACAGTGTTGTTTGCCATCGTGCCCACAGGTGAAGCGACACTTCAGGAGCAGGTTTTTGTGGCTGTAGGAGATCAGCCCCGTCTCTGTCGAGTTTTGAGACGCTAGACCCTCCAGGAGCCCCCCCCCCTCCCCAGCCTCTGCACAGATACCCTGAGTTCTGGGGCACTTGCACCAGCCAAGGCTTGTTCTTCGTTCAGCCCGGATACCACCACCTTGGAAGCCTTCCTGTACGATGAGGGACTTAAGGACCTTTGAGACCCACGACCAGAGTGGCCCTGCTGTCTCCCCCTACAGGTGTACCGACAACCATGAGAGTCTCAAACGCAAGTGGCCAGCCAGCCAAGCACCTCTGCACCGAGTCCCACATCCCATATTCACGACTTCTGGCTGCGTCCCTTTGGCCTAGGGGTCCCTATGACCTGAGCCCCTTTTGCGGTCAGCCGGACATGCATCCAAGTCCCCCATTGCAGCCTCTTTGTTTCAGGTCCCCTTGACCTTACTGGTGTAGCGCTCGAGGCTACCATCCTGACCACCATCTCTGCACCCGGACATACCAGGGCAGGTAAAGTGAAACTGCTGTTGGTACTTTGGGCCTTGGCCCCCTAGCACCTAAAGTTCCACCTCTGAACTCTGACTGCAAGTACCGTTTTGCTACATGAGTTTTCCTCCCATAAGTTAACATTGTATTGTTCGAGGCTCATGCCTCAAAATTGTTATTTGAACTATTTTGCTATTTGCTTCTAAAATCAATATCTCTTAATGTACTAAAGTTATTCTAAAGATCTTGGTGTCTACATTTATATAAAAATCTCCTTTATTGTTTTTTTTGGTCTCTGATTTCTCCTTAAGTGTGTGAACCATTTATTGACTGTGTGTGTGCAACAAATGCTTAACACTCCCCGCGGATTAGCCTAAGCTGATCAACCATACTACTACAAATAGAGCACTTGGGATTATTAAAGAAAGCCCTGTAAAACAAATAAGTATCGTCTGGACTTGTGCATGGTGTGCCATTACATTGGCATCACTACATAAAAAGCCAGCTTCCTAGCAGTTAAGGCTTATCAGAGGATAGTGCTAAGCATTTGTTGTACTCACAGAGGCAATAAATGAGACACACAGTCAAGAATAAATCAGAGACCAATTTAGAGAAAAATAAATCTTATTTGTATATACATTTTGATACCAAGAACTTTGTTATCAAGTAAGTACTTTTTTAAATATTGATTTTCAGGGGTAAGTTAGCAGTTCAGTTAAATGCATCTTTACGCAGCAATGTTTTCCTGTGGGAAAAGAAGGCATATGTTGCATACAGTTATTTACAGTCGGTTTCTGGAGGTCTCCTTCGGGACTTAGGGTTGTGTGGGTCGAAGGTCCAAAGTACCACCAGCAGTTACTCATTACCTGCCCTGGTGCGTCCGGGTGCAGAGGTGCTGGTCGTGTCAGGTGACTTTGCGCGCTACGCCGGTGGAAAGAAGGGGGGCCACCTAGAAACAGGCTGCAGCGGGGGACTTGGGGACAAGTCCGGGAGCTCCCAACGGGGGGCTCGGGTCACAAGGGTCCTGGGAGCAAGTTGGCACAGCCGGTTTGGGCTGGGGTGCTCAGGTGCAGAGTGGATAAGGCAGCTGGGCTCTGTGCATTCTAGGTCCGTGCGGTTGTCGGTGTCCTCTGGTGAGGGTGCAGAAATCGAGACAGCCGGGCCACTCTGGAAGTGGGTCTCTGCGGTGCTGATGTCCCTCGACGGCTGCTTGGTCTCGGTGCTGCTAGAGTCCTGACTGGCCTTAAACAGGCCTTGGCTGCTGCAAGGGGTTCCGGTATCCCAGGTATTGGTGCCATGTGGCTCTGGTCGGTCCTGGTGTCCTCTCACTCGGTGGGGAGACAGATCTGACCTTCAGGATCACAGGTACTTCTTCCTGGGGGGGCTGCTGCATCGGGTTGGCCAGGGAGCTGCAACACGGTAAACCAGACTGCTTCTTCGGTGCCTGCAGACTGCAGGGGCGTAGCTTCTCTACTCCAGGGGAGATTGCTGGCAGTTTGCGAAGGGCTGGCAGCCTACTGGGGTTCTTGGTAGTTGCTCAGCTGCAGGACCAGTCACTCTGTCACGATTGTCGAGACTGGTGCAGGCCGGCGGAGTTTGGCGGCAAAGTCCGCAGCAGTCTTCAGTTTTCGTTGTCTCGCGGCTCTTCTTTGTCCTCTTCTTCTGGATCCGTTAAATCAGAGTTCCTGGCATCAGGGGACCCTCCTAAATACTCAATTTAGGGGCGTTAAGGGGAGTGACAGGTAGTAGCCAATGGGCTACTTACCTTTAGGGTGACTACACCACCTATGTGACCACTTTCTATCGGAAGTGGGCATAACCCTCACCCAGTGAGCTTAATTCCACCAAAAACTAAGATGGTGGAATTCTAGTTTTCGTGTTCACATCAGGTAGCCCACCTTAGAGGTGGAAATAGCCTGATGGGAAACATGTCTCCTGACTAGCTAATTTTCCCACCTGTCCTGGTGCCAAATGGGCCCGGGGCAGGGAGTGGCATTTCCCTTGTCTGGCGGTAGGTTTTCAGGGGGCCCCTCTAAGGTGCCCTCTGGGTGCATGTATTAATAAATCCATCACTGGAATCAGTGTCAGCTTTTTAATACAAGATATTTGGTACTAAACATCTCTAGTTTCGGTGAAGCCATCATGTAGCTGGGGAACTCGTAATTACCAGTGTCCAGCACATGTATTTAAAATGGCTTCCCTGGTCACTTGTAATATCTAAGAATCGATTTAGACATCACAGGGGCATATCTGCTCATGCAGATATGTCCACATATGCAGTATAGAACAAACCCTGCCTTAGGGCTGTAAGGCCTGCTGTAGGGGTGACTTACCTATACTGCATGCAGTGTCTGCAGGCATGGAACACAGGAGGTGTGCCATGTCGTGTCTTCACTTTTCTCTGCACCATGTCACGCAGCCTGCAATGGCAGTTTGCATGAGTGTGCTGAGGGGTCCCTTAGAATGGCATAATACATGCTGCATCCCTTAGGGACCCCTCTTTCACCTTCTTGCCCTTGGTGCCAGGGGTACCTTTTACTAGGGACCTGCCAGGGGTGCTAAAGGTATTGCCAATTGGGGGAACAATTGTACAGATTTTGGGAAAGAGATTTGGCACTGGGGACCTTGATAGAAGGAACCTGGTGCACTTCTGACAAAATTGCATCAAATACCAGACAAAAGTTGGGGTGACCATGTTAAAAATGGGCACTTTCCTACAAGCATTATCAAAACACCTCCGGCATGTTGCCTGTCAATGTCACACCACCCTAATTTAGTTGAATTTATGGTTGTTATATTTTAGTTGATTCCAGGTTGGCTCATATTTGTATTGGATTATGATTTACTCATAATTTGGTTTGATTGTGGATGGGTCATATTTTGCTTGTACTTAGTGTGGTCCTTATTTTTCCTCTGTTTTGTTTTGGACCGTTTGCAATTTGGATAGATTTTGATTTGTCGGCGTGGTAAACACTGGTTGGTGTAGGGTATGTTATTGCCACACTGATGGAGCAATGCTTTTTGGCACTGTCCAGGTTTGTAAGGAAGCCTGCCTTGATGCTCATGGCATCTTTTAACCTTTTGCTCTTTTCTCTTTCAGCTCGCCAGGCTATTAAGAACATGCCAAGGAGAGTGACTGTGACTATGGGACGCTCCCCTTTAGAATCCACATCACCTGGAGGAGAATACAACCTTGGGGAGATGTCTCAGTCGGCTGTGGAGGAGGGCAGTTCAGGGGTGGGTACAAAGAATTCAAAAGCTGAGCCACCAGTAGTGAGAAAGTGTACCATAGCTACTACCTGTCTTTCTCTTCTGGCAGGTCTGGAAATGATTTCTAGGGCACCAGTCTTACAAGACCTTTTAGGCTGCATTCTGTTCATGTTGCTTGACTGAAATCTCCACCCCTCCCGCCTTGCTCTCATGGATTAGGATCCTCTCTTTCTTAGCAGTGTCCTTGATTTGCACTTTCTCCTTGTCCCTTTGGTTTGGAATCTGCCCGCATATTCTGTGCAGAATGCCGCCTCACCTCCATTAGTTTGGGTGTGACCTCTGCAACCATTCCCTTGGGTTGAGACAGTGCCGCAGGTCTACTGGGCCTGATTGGATCCCAATCTCTAATTTTTATTTTTGACACCAGCCCTGGGCTTTTACTCCACTCCATGTTCTCTTAGTCTAATATACTGCCTCTGACCTCTTCGGTTGGGCTGGGGCATGTCTTGAACTATTATGCTGCCACCAGTCTCTTAGGTTAGGCTGGGATGCATATGCATATTTATGGTTTCATCATTTATGGGTAGGGAGAATGTGTGTGTGTGTATACTTATACATACACATTTGTGCATCTGGTATATTTACGATATGATGTGCCTATACATGAATATATGGACTGTTTCTGATTGTCTATTTGTTTTTTCTTCTAGGTAAGTGTCGGTTCCCTGCAAAGCCCCCCACTCGCCTCCTTTATTGGGGCTTCTGATGGCCCTCTTGCTTCAGCCCCCTTGGAGGACCCCCTCACCCCACTTGCTGATGACTCCCCCCAGAAAAAGCTGATGGCACAGAAGGTGACTCCACCCTCTTCCCCGTTGCTGTCGGAGCTGCTGAAGAAAGGCAGTTTGTTGCCCTCGAGCCCCCGGCTGGTATGGATTACACTCCCTGTATCACAAACAGCCTGTTGGGGAGCGTGCCCGGCTTCTCAGTATATGTACTAACGGCTTCTCTCTGTCTCAAAGACACATAACCCATGCCAGAGGCTCTTTCTAACATCTCAGTATCTTGTGCTTTTCCTAGGGCATCCCTCTGTGTTCTTGCCTGAACCAAATCTTCTGTCATTGCCGTGTATCTCTGCCTACTTGCAGCATTTCCCTGATGTCCCTTGCTGCTCGCTGTTTGTCTCACTTGTTATGTAATGAAGGACTTTGTACCATGCTAGCCCAGCACCAGATGCCTTTCCAGTGTTGGACCCTTTCTGTGATATGCCAGTATCTATCTTTCTTTCTAAGTGCTGTCTTCTATTGTCACTTTATCCGTTTGTCTAAGCATGTTTCTGTGATGGTTTTGTCCCTGTCTGACTTTTTGTCTGTGTCCCTGTGTTTTCTTACGATGTCTCTGTCTGTGAGTATCTGCCTCGGTGTCTACCTCTTATGCCCATATGTATTTGTGTGTCACTCTCAGTGTCTACTAATGATGTCCCTATGTCTCTCTGTCTCAGTGCTTTCCTCTGATGTTCCCTATATATTTTTTGTCTGCTTCTGGTATTGATGTGTGTTTCGCTTGGCCTTATTTGTTATCTGACATCTGTGTATTTCTTCAGCTGTTTTACTGTCTCTCATCCATGTATCTCTGTTCCTTATCTCCACTTGTGTGCCTTAGCCAGTCAGCTTCGGTGTTGTTCACCAGTTTCCTGTTCTGCATACTTGTTAACAATAGTGTTTAAAATGTTGTAATTTGAAGAATTATTACATTCTGCCTTAATGAATGGCAACTGATTCCCATCCATTTAGCCTCCACCACTCTTCCCTTTTCAAGAAGCTCCAAACATTTTCTTGATTTTTCTGCCTCTTGATCTGTTAGAGTATTTCTCTCATTTCGTTATATATCCAGCAGTTCCTTCCAAAACGTTCAGAATCTTCTTTTTCTCTTCTGTTTTTGTTGCATGTGTTTGCCCACTGTGGTTGTGAGGGTTTAATTCTCCAATTCTGATGTCATTTGAGGCAGAGGCGCACCATTCTGAAACGCTGTGTTAGCTACTAAAGAGCGCTGCAATGTCCCTCAAGGCCATGTAACTATGGCTGGTCCACCAGAGCAGCACTTGGACATTCTGCAGGCTGATCGGGCTTCACCATAAGACGATGCCTGTGTTAGTCCCCGGGACAGCATAGTCCATTATCTTTAGCATTGTGGTCATCATCACTATGTTCGTATTTATCTTGTGCTTCATCTCCCTTTTCCACTCACTGTGCTTCTCATACATACTCCATAGCAAAATATTAAATGACAAATTATCAGAAGAAAGGAGCTGATTAGATTTCAAGAGCTGAGGTGCTGAGCAAGATAGTGTATCTGATTTGCCCGAGGGGCTGGCTAGATCTGAGGAGCTTATAGGATGCTCATGAGCGGCTAAAATTAGATGATGTACTGTGAAGCTCATGGCGGATTAAAATTAGATGATGTGCTGCGAATCAGGAAAGACATTCCATTTTAAGGAATTGCTGACTCAAGGAGGAACCTCCAGGTGAAAAAATCCATTCTACCCTGAAGAGGACACGAAATGCCATACCTGCCCAGTATCATTCCTGCTGTTTAAGGAACAGGAAAGCTTTCCTCAAGATGAAGAAATGATGTAGGAAGTGTTCCCTACGGAGACTGCCTACTCTGATAATCGTAGAGTAGATTGCAGGTAGCAGGATCCTAATTCCAATGTGAAGCAACCCAGTGGATAAAGAATCATGGTCATATTGGTACCCAGAAATAATAAGTTGACAGACCTTACCTGGCCCAAAAGAAGTCCTGAGAAGGAACAGTGCGTTTCTTCCCTGACTGAAGAAACACTAAACCATCCTGAGGAAGAGCAGGAGGGAATTCCAGAAAACAAGAGGTCAAAGTTTGGCATTATAATCCATTGCTAAGTAGCCATACATGAAAGACCAATATAACGATATGAAGATTTTGCACTTGCTAAAGCACAGACTTATTCGGAAATGGAAGTACTGTCAAGCCCATGGGTGGATACGAGTTCAAAACAACATTAAGAGAGTATATCACATCTTTGAAGCACCCTCCATCGTTCTATAACCTGCGAGGCCCCAGTAAATGGAAGATGAAGTTGAGCACATTAAAAAAGATTGAGATGGGCAAAGTAGTTCATTTAACGAAAAGAAACACCAAAACCTGGCAAACCCGATAGAAGGTTAAACATTGCATAAAGAGAGAGGATTGAGAGATGACTGTTGCAAAGAGAAGATCAAAAAAGGCAAATAGGAGAAGAAACCACATGATCCCATCAACTTTATCCCTACCTGTTGTCTAGTTAATCAGTGCTCTTCCAACTCCAGGTGAGAGTGATTTCTGAAGTAGAAAATGGAACTTGCAAGAAGAATTCAATTTAGAGTTGTTTTGATCATTTGTTTTCCGTAAGCCAATGCACCATCTGGCCAGACGCTACTCACAGATTTCCTTAACCTCTTCTAGCCGCCTTTAAGTTTCAAGTCATTGGTCTTGTTGCAGCTCACTCTATCCTACTCCATGTTTGTTTGTTATCCAGTTCCAGATTCCTAGGTGTCAAATGTTCAGATAGTCTTACTGTTTCCTACTAGGGCTGTCATCCTATGTTGCTTTCAACTGCATTGATATTTCTCTTCCTGGAATTATTGTTCCGCAGGTATTGGTAATTCCATAGTTCTGGAATATCGAGGTATTCAGTGTTGTACCATGATAAATGGGGAATTGCAGTTGGAATTGGTTTTCTGCAGTCTATTCCTGTAGTAATTTCTCATGTTAAGCTGTTTTGTGCCCACACATTTCTTCTGCTTTTCGCAGGTAGGGATCCAGGGGAGGAGTAATAGCAGGTGTGCGGTTTCACTGTGTTACACATAAATTCATATTTCACTCTTAGCACCTGCTTGCTGCATTATGATTACCATGTTAGTTAGAATGCATTCCTATTTGTCTAAGAAATTATATGTTCGAGGCATGTGAGCTGTAGGTCAAATGCTTTGCATACTCCTGCCATCTAGTGTTGGGTCCAGATGTTTGCAAGTTGTTTTTCTTCGAAGAAGTCTTTCCAGTCACGAGGTAGGTGACTCCTCCTTTCGGTGATAGTGCTCATGGGCACCGACTCCATTGTTAGATTGTTTTTTTCCGCCATCGGGTTCGGACGTGTATTGCTGTGCTCCGGTTCGAAGCCGTTCTTCGGGTTCCCCTCGGTACACAATCCACTCTACCCGCGTCAGTATTGTTTCGAACGCGTATCCCACTTCGTATCGTATCCGTCAAGGAAAACCTCTATCTCGATCAAAGATCTTCGGGAAGGCCGTCCGGCCTAACTGCGTCGGTCCACTTCGCAGTCGATAGAACGGACTCCATTCAAATTCTGCCCTTGGTGCCACGCCAAGTATCTGCGCACCGACTCGCACGAAGTGTGCAACTTGTGCTTGTCTCCGGAGCACAACGAACAGGACTGCGAAGCGTGCAGATCGTTCCGATCGAAGAAAACGCTCCGTGATCGTCGGGCTCGACGTCGCGAGATGCAGAGTTAAAACGTCGAATACACGCCGGACATCTTCGGCGAAGGATCCGAGCATGAATTCGACGCACAAGGGGCCGAGGAAGAACAAGAGGAACTTGTCTCCATTCCAGAATCGGACTCTGAGTTGTAAGAAGACTTGCCACAAGGTCAACATTCCATGAGTACCGAATGCCCCTTAACCCAAACTCCAACTCAGCCGAAACAAAAGGCTTCGGTCCCACCCTCGCCTTCGGGCCACGGTCGGCACTGACAAGATGTTTCCGACGTCCCGCCCTCCGGCTCCGTACCAAAACACGTCTCTAAGCCTTCCGGCCCGGGATCGAGTCGACCGAAATCTGGTACCGAGCCGAAACCTTCAGGCTCGAAGTCGAAAACTGCTTCGGAGCCGAAATCGTTGACGCTGAAAGCAAAGCCTCCTTCGGCACCGAAACCTTCAGCGCCGAAAAGTGATTCTACCCCGGCACTGAAATCCTTGGCGCCGAAACCTAAAACTGTTCCTCCGAAGCTTCAGGATCCGATTTTCGACGCCCCAACACCCAAATCGAACCCAAAACAAAAGGAACTTTATATAAATCCCAGATACAGGACGTGTTCTTACTAAGTCACCTCAGAAACGCAAACCTGAGTCAGAGGACACACCTTTCTTTATTCCTTTCAAGAAGAAGAATATGTGTACTAACCCTTCCCCCCTTCCTCTTTTACCACGTTCCCCTACACCAACTTCTCCACCTTTGCATCATTTAATGATTACACCAACTAACTCTCCACCACCACCACCACATGATGATGATGTTGATGATGATGATGATGATGATGATGATGATGATGATGGAGATGGGGCGGACAATATTTTTCCGATAGACCCCTGGAAGGATTATCACACAGATTCACCTACAGATAATGACCCAGATCTTTATCCTGCAAAGCCTTCCCCTCCTGACGACAATGTAGGATATCTAGAATTACTTGCTAGAGCTGTAGAATATCATGGTGTACAGTTACCCAAGGAATCTTTAGAGGAAGATGTCCTATTTGAAACGCTCAGTACCACACAAAGGGCTAGTCACACTCCACCTATGCTTAAAGGCATGATGAGACATGCCGATGACATCTTTAAAGATCCAGTGCGGGCTCGCATTCTCACCCCCAAGATTGATAAAAAATATAAGTCTGCTCCCTCAGATCCAGTCTTTCTTAAAGGACAGTTACCACTAGACTCTTGGGTGGTCTCCAATACCCGCAAACGGGCCAATTCACAGACTACAGGTGATGCTCCCCGTCCAGGCAAGGAGTCAAAACTATTAGACGCCTCTGGTAAACGAGTAGCCGCCGCCCAAGCAGCAAATCATTGGCGCATTGCCAACACACAGGCCCTGCTAGCCAGATATGATAGGGCACACTGGGACGAAATGGAGCAGTTGCTACAACACCTCCCAGATGAGCACAAAGCAAAAGCCCAGGATTTAATCCAGGAAGGGAAGCTCATATCCAATTCATCAATAAAATGCGCTTTAGATGCTGCAGACACCGCAGTTAGAGAGATCAACACTAGTGTGTTACTAAGAAGACATGCATGGTTGAGGATTTCTGGTTTCAAACCAGAAGTACAATAGTCTAGTCTATTTTAAATACTCCTTTTGACAAGGAACATCTCTTCGGGCCCGAAGTCGAAAGGTCATTAGAAAAAATGAAAAAGACTCAGAGGTAGCCAAGTCTATGGGAGTTCTGCAGTCTCCCTCTAATCGGGGCTCCTTTCATCGCTCCTTCTACCGTGGAAGGTCCAAAACCATGTCCTCAGACAATACTGCCACCTCTTACAAAGGCAACAGTCAATCTTCCTCTACAAGGGATTTCTTTAGAGGAGGATATAAAGGTAACAACAACAAAGGTTGAGGCAAGGGTTCCGCATCACGTAATTCCCCCTCTCCCAACAAGCAGTGACGTGCCTATACTTCTCCCCGATCATTTAACACCTGTCGGGGGATGTCTTCTACAATTCCTCCCCATTTGGCAATCTATCACCACAGACAAATGGGTGTTAGGAATTATCCAACATGGTTATTGCCTGGAGATTACCAACAATCCTCCAAACATACCACAACGTTCTTACAAAATGTCACCAGAATATTTACATCTACTTCAGCAAGAAGTCCAGTCTCTCCTCTCCAAAGGAGCCATAGAACCTGTGCCGTTACAACATCAAGGGACAGGCATGTACTCCCTGTACTTTCTCATCCCCAAAAAGGACGGCTCCTTGAGACCTATTCTAGATCTCAGAGAACTAAACCTCTACATACTGTCAGAGCATTTCTACATGGTAATACTTCAACAAGTGCTCCTGCTTCTACAGTAGGTCGATGTTATGTCTATTCTAGACGTAAAAGGCGCATATTTCCACATTCCAATTCATCCCGCTCATCGCAAATACCTCAGATTCATGAAAGCGGGTCATCATTACTGATTCAAAGTACTACCGTTTGGAGTCACCACTGCTCCCAGGGTATTTACCAAATGTCTGGCAGTAGTTGCAGCACATCTGAGAAGACAACAATTCCATGTCTTCCCATACCTGGACGACTGGCTCATCAAAGCCAGTACTTACCAAAAGTGTCTCCAACACACTCAAACCACTATTCACTTACTTCACCAACTAGGGTTTACAGTGAATGCGTTGAAGTCTCATCTACAGCCTTCCAACACACAACTTATCTGGGAGCCACGATAGACGCTCACGAAGCTCTAGCCTCTCCCAATACAGCCAGGATTCACAGTATTCAGTCTCTTCTCACTCAATTTCAGCTCAACCAATCATTGCCAGCAAAAGTCTTCATGCATCTGCTCGGCATGATGGCGTCTTGCATTATATTTGTTCCCCATGCAAGACTTCACATGCGTCCCTTTCAAGAATGCTTAGCAAGTCAGTGGAACCAGTCGCAGGGTCAGTTAACCGATCTAGTGTTGGTGGATGGCCGCACCCATCGCTCTCTGCAGTGGTGAAACCCACAAAATGTATCCAAAGGGCGGCCCTTTCTCAACCCTGCTCCACAGACAGTGCTAACAGCAGACGCATTGCTCACTGGTTGGGGCGCTCACCTACAAAGTCACACAATCCAAGGATTATGGACTCTGCAGTACAAGAGCCTCCATATAAATCACCTAGAGCTACTAGCAGTGTTTCTAGCGCTCAAAGCCTTTCAAACTCACCTAATAGGCAAAACTGTCTTAGTCCGCACAGACAACATGACAGCTATGTACTACATACAAAAACAGGGGGGGGGGGGGCACACTCCAACTGTCGCGCCTAGCACAAGCCATTTGGAGATGGGCCATACATCACAACATTTATGTCCTAGCAGAACACCTTTCAGGAGTAAACAATCAAATTGCAGACCTTCTCAGCAGACAGAGACAGCAAATCCACGAGTGGGATTTTCATCCCCAAATTATTCTTCCCTACTTTCAGGAATGGGGATTTCCTCACATAGACCTGTTCGCCACAGCTTAAAACGCAAAATGCCCAAGCTTCGCCTCCAGGTTCCCACACCCACTCTCCAAAGGCAATGCCCTATGGATGAACTGGTCAGGGATATTTGCCTACGCTTTTCCGCTTCTCCCACTCATTCCGCTGGTAGTTGGGAAGCTCAGGCAATCATCCCTCAAACTCATTCTCATAGCTCCCACATGGGCACGTCAACCTTAGTACACCACCCTGTTAGAGCTCTCAGTAGTTCCACACCAAAAGCTGCACCTCAACTCCACTTTCCTCACTCAGAGCCATGGAGAAATCAGACATCCAAATCCCAAAGAGCTCAACCTGGCGATTTGGCTCCTGAAGTCATAGAGTTTGGTTATTTACAATTACCACCAGACTGTATGAATATCCTAAAGGAAGCTAGGAGACCTACTACTAGGGCATGTTAGGCAGCAAAGTGGAAACGTTTTGTTATATACTGTAACAATAACAATGTCAATCCCCTTGATGCTTCAGTACAAAACATCATCTGTTATCTCTTACACTTACAGCAATCTGAATTAGCTTATACATCCATTCGATTGCATTTAGCAGCAGTAGCTGTATACTTACAAAACAGACAACACTTATCTCTATTCAGAGTACCAATAATTAAAGCCTTTATGGAAGGACTAAAAGAGTAATACCACCAAGAGCTCCACCTGCACCAGTACGGAACTTGAACATAGTCCTTACACGGCTAATGGGACCACATTTTGAGCCAATGCACAAGTGTCAATTACAATTTCTCTCATGGAAGGTTGCTTTTCTTATTGCAGTCACTTCCTTAAGGAGAGTTGGTGAACTCCAGGCACTAACTATACAAGAGCCTTTCTTTCAACTTCGCAAAGACAAGGTGGTTCTTCAAACCAATCACAAATTTCTTCCAAAAGTGTTTCTGCTTTTCACATCAATCAATCAGTTGAGTTACCTGTGTTCTTTCCTCAACCTGATTCTGTAGCAGAACGAGCTCTACACACACTTGATGTTAGAAGAGTTCTACTATATTATGTAGAAAGAACAAAAGATTTTCGTAAGACAAGCAGCTCTTTGTTGCTTTTTCTCCACCACACAAAGGCAATCCCATTTCTAAATCAGGTATTGCAAAATGGATTGTTAAATATATCCAAACATGTTATACAAAAGCAAAAAGAACATTGCCAATACCCCCTAGAGCGCATTCCACCCGCAAAATAGGGGCTACTATGGCATTCTTAGGGAATATTTCCTTAGCTGACATCTGTAAGGCAGCAACATGGTCTACACCGCACACATTCACCAAACACTATTGTGTAGATGTGTTAGCGAGGCAACAAGCTAATGTAGGCCAGGCAGTACTTAAAACACTTTTTCAAACAACTGCAACAGCTACAGGTTAGCCACCGCTTTGGGAGAATACTGCTGTATTGGTTACTCTGTCACAAAAATGATTGATATCCCGTCCGCCGTATTACAAGTGCTATTTATTGAATATAATGCACTTGTCATGTGGTGGACGGGATATCCGTCACGGTTGTGACGGAGTAACTTGTCCACCAAACTCTAAATCATGCCCTTTGTGCCTTTGTACTCTTCTGTTTGTGATGTTTATTCCCCGGGCTGTTATGCGCCAATAACCACAGCTAATGTGCAGCACACTTTTCAGGTAGCTTTAGTTATCATCCGTCCTAGCTCTAGACTGCAAAAACTTAAATGGTACTTGCATGTTCTAGCCAAATGCCTTATCAAAACCTTCCATTATGTTCTAACCTATTGAAAGTATTTCAGTCTGATTTCAAGAGTTATCATTTGGTATAAGTGACTCCCTTTCTAGCACAGTTGAACACAATCTCATACTCTTCACTATCTTCCCACCAGCTATAAAATCTCTTGATATGACTATTGTTGTCTGTCCTGTGTCTTCGTCTGCTACAGAATATCTGTATCTTTCTTCTCTAGAAGCGTCAGTCCTCTGATTCACTGTGGCTGGTCTCCTCTTTTACCATTTTATTTCTGTCCACTTGTGAGGTCTCTCAATTGCACATTTCTTTCTCCATTTACGTACAAATCCTTACTTTTCCTGGTCTTTTGCCCCACTGTTTTTCTTTCTCGCCTTCTCATTGTCCCAATGTCCCCTTTTCTCATACTGAATTTGTCTCTTTTTTGCCTGTATTCCTTGTCTTTCCTGGTTTCCTTTTCTTCAAAGGTGGCCCTTCCTGTTTGTGGAATTACTCACTTGTATGGATTTGCCTCTTTTTCTGTTGATTTCGTTCTTGTCCTTAGTTCTTCTCCCTATTTCTGTATTCATCTTTTGGAGCAGTGTTCTTTTCTCTGTTGAAGGATTTCTATCCCCTCTCGATTTCTCACCGTTCTCTAGATACTTTTCCTTTCCTGATATACCTTCCTCTTGTCCAGGTTTCTGTTTCGCACTTGAGGAATTTCCCTCTTGCCCAGTTTTCTTTTCTCTCATATCCTAGGAACTCCTTCCTATGGGCCCTTTTCCGGTCTCAGCATCCCTTCCTTTTCTGAAGTATCACTCACTTGTCCCAAAACCAGTCATCTGGATATTTTCCTCACTTGTCCTGGTATCTTCCCCTCTCAGGCGATTCCTCTTGTCTATGTATCACTTTATCGCTTGAATGGGTATCTCTTCATTTCATTGGATTCCTCTTTTGACTTGATGTCCAGTATTTTCTCTGATTTCTCTCTTCACCTGCATTCATTTTCTATAGAGGCATTTCTCTCTTGTCCTGGAATCCTGTCCTTTCTTTGAATCACTTTAATGTCACTGTACCATTTCCAATCCTTTTGGATTTCTGTCTTTTCCAGATTTTCTCTGCCGTCCTCAGACTTTTAACCATGTTTTCCTTGCAGGCCAGTGAGAGCGAGATGGCAATGGCAAGTGGTCACATGAGTGGGTCAGGTGCCTTGATGGAGGTTGGAGGAACCCTTCCATTACTTCACGGAGCAGATCTACAATTAGTGCAGGGCTCATCACCTGCTGCCTCTGGTAATTTCCCTCATTTATTATGCAGTCTCAGCAGAGGAGGATGTCTAAGCTGACCATTTTGTAGTTAGTTCAGTGAAGTTTGCATGTACCACAGAACTTTAAAGGCTTGTGAAAAGAGACATGAGGGTTGTATATAGAGGATGTGAACTTTGTGTAGACAGAGTAGGCTGTAGAGTCGGTTAAATCTTGTATAGAAAGCTATGCTCCAGAGGTTGTGTGAAGGGCCGAGATCCTGCCTTTTGGCAAGAAGGATGTACTCTGAGGGTTGAGCGGAGACAGAAGGCATTGAGTATTGTACAGATGGTAGAGATCAAGCATTGTGGTGATAGCAAGGTTCACAGAGGGTTGTGAAAAGGACGGGGTGGACTAATGGCTTGCAGAGTATACATTTCAAGGGGTTGTGCAAGGAACCAACGCACTCCAGATTTTGCAGAGGGGTAAGCTCTGCAGGTTGTGCTGAGGATTGCACCTGTGGTTATACAGAGATGTAGGAAAAGAGGATTGTGAAGAGGGCACCATTCCATGTGTAGTGCTGAAGATGGGTGTGTACTGAAAAATGAAAGTGATATTACCGCTGCACTTCATTTGTGCAGCTGGAAGTGCAAAAAAGCTTAAAGAATGTGAGATGGGATGGCTGCTGCTGCTTCTTCTGAGCTTTCTTCCTCCTCTCTTGTCCTCTGTCTGTCAGGTGCTCCCACCCTCTCCCGACTGTTAGAAGCTGCCCCAGCGCAGTTCTCCCTGCCTCTAGCTTCCTTCTCTGCTGTCAGCAGTGAGTCACCGGGTAAAGCTCCGCTCTCCCTGGTAGATTCTGTGTCCTCAGCCCCCATGGTCATGATGTCCAGAATGCCGACACCAGGCTTGGTTCCACCAATGGCAGCTCCAGGAAATGCAGTGGCCACAGCAGCAGCTGCAGCAGTCTCAGGTGCGTCTTCAGCCCAACCCTCCCCCTTCTAGCTGGGTCTTCCCTGGCCTTGCCCTGCTTTGCTGGCTAGCACTGAGCTTGGGTGTGTGAGCGGGATGGTGGCAGGTGTTTATGTTTGTCCTGTTTTCTAAGTGTTCTGTTTTTGCAGTAGGCTTGCAGGAGGCCTGCCTTCCTTTAGACTCAATGGAGGATACCGACTCACTGGCAGTTTCTGTGGACAGCACTGACATCTCTATGATCATGGACTCCATTAATAAAGACTGCTTGGGCACAGGCCCCGATTCTGAGGATCCCAAAGACCGCAGCAGCAGTCTGGCGGACCCCAAGGATGATCTTGATCTTTCTGACCGGATGGACTCATACACCTGCGAAGAGCTGGACTTTGAGACTGTGGGTGACATCATTGCCATCATAGAGGAAAAGGTAGGGGATTGGACAGTGTTTTTTCTGAGATTTGAAAGCATAAGGTCATAATGGGGAAATAGTTGGATGGTAAAATGTGGTGTCCAACAAATGAGCAAAGTGCACATCTCCCTGAGTGATTGACGGAAAGGTGTGAATTAGAATTCAAAATATAGTTGGGGCTAGAAGCACCCAACATGGTGATAAGGTGTGCCCGGTCCTACTCAGCACACAGCATAGCCAAATGCAAAGATTAACTCCATTTCAATAACCTGCTCCTGGCGAAATTGCTTTCTTCCCTTTTCTTGGGTTTGTTCTACCGCTCCTCCCCCCTGATACCCTGCAGAGCATTTCGATTTCACTGTGCTTCCATTGCTGACGAAGGGGGAACTATTTTTCTTTTTACATGTTTCTAGGGCATTTCTGCTCCAGAAGTCAATAGAAGTCATCCTTGAATCCCCTGCCTCCACTGCCACAATATCTCACTTCTCCACCTCTCTCGCCCTTCGCATCTCTAAAGCCCTTTGTGTCTGCTGCTGTTACTTTGCCAGTGCTGTAAAATTGGTTGGCAAGCATTACCAAAGCCAATAGTGGCAAGTGGCCATCTTAGAATGTTATTTTCTATACTTCCAAGATGGCGGATGCATTGCATCTAGGTGCCCCCATGATGCTTGCCCGTTGATTTTGGCTTTACCAATGCTTGCACAGCAATTCTACAAGGATTGAGAAAGTGAATACTGGCAACAAACATGCCTTGGCAAAGTAAGACCGATTGGCTTTGCCTATACTTATTTTTGTTGCTTCCCCATATGAATTTATATTTTAGTTTACTGCTGATAACTAGAGACAACCCGTTCCATTCACTGCTATCCACAGGGTACATATAGCTTCATATTCAATGTTGAATGAAAGAAGGTTTTAAAGAAATAAAATGAACATAAGGATTGTTCTGCCTCGTAGGATCTTCACTATTACTTTTAAATCTTAGTATAATTACCCTCTGCATGCAGGGACTCGTAATACCTCTGTCTATCTGTCTACCTATACTCACTGAAAAAAAATCAGAGTTAAAGATGAGTTATCATTGTAAGAAAGTGCCCTCTTTTTGCATGGTTGCCCTCACTTTTTGCTAAATTGCTGATGTACTTTGACTGAGTGTGCCCTGGGCTCCTGCCAAACAGGTACCCAGGGCCTCTGTTCTTTCCCTGAAACTGCATTAAAAACAAAACCCAATTGGCAGTCTCTGGCCACAGGTCAGCCCCTTGTAAATGGTACCACAGGTACCAAGGGCACTGTTGCCAGGGAAGGCCTCTAAGGGCTGCAGCACTTATTGTGCCACCCTTAGAGGCCCTGTACCTTTACACACACACACTGCCTTTGCAGGCTGCGTGTTTTGGTGCAGAACAAAGTGAAGAGTCGACATGGCACACATCCCTGTGTTCCATGCCTACAACCCACTGCCCTGGCATAGATCAGCCACCCCTCTAGCTGGGTGCACTATACCAGTGGTCAGGGTACAGGTGCATGAGCCCTGTACCCCCACAGTGTCTAAGCCAATTCTTAGACATTGTAAGTGCAGTAATGCCATTAAGAGTATATGGTGCTGGGAGTTTTGCAGCGTGAATCCTTTTCTGTATTCACATGCTGTGCATTATTCTGCCATCTAGTGGTTGGGTCCGGAATTGTCTTCTTTTTTTTTCCCTCTTGTTTTGGTCGCTGTCGACCACCATTTGGTGCCAGGTACGTCCCCTGTGTGACGTCAGACGGTATCCTGGAGGTCGACGTGCGAGGTAGCCATCGTCAGATTCTTTTTTCCGCCGTTGGGTCTGGAAGCAAGACGGGAAGCTCCGAAGAAAATTTCGATTTTTCCCAAAAAAGTTCAAAAAATAAGATCGCCGAGAAATATTATCGATCATCGACGTCGTAACCGGAGACAGGAGCAGAGCTTCGGTGTTAACACCACAGAGGACCACTTCGGTCCACAAATGTCGAGGTAGGGGTCATGGAGAATACCCCTTTCAAGTTCTGCACCAAGTGCCACCACAAGTACGCTCAACGCGACCCACATGACGTCTGCAACCTCTGCCTGCCCGAAGATCATCAGGACAAGGACTGTGAGGCCTGCGCAACCTGTCAAAGACACTGAGAACACGCCGAAAGCAAAGACAGGCCCACTACGCCACAATGTCGCAGACAACAAAGAAAACTTCTCTCAGAGACCTGGGTTTCTCTAGCGACGAGGAAGAACATGGAGCACCAGCGGAGTCGACGCACGAGGGTTCGGACGTCGAGATCCAAGAAGGGGACTCCGAAAAAATCCACGCCGAGAAGAAGGCGAGTGATCCAAAAAAGAAGACGGAAAAGGTAAGACACCATAAAAATCAGTCGGAACAGAAGGCGCCCAAGGTAGCCCTGACGCCGAGCAAAAAGGCGATTGAGGGTCAGCCGCGATTAAAAGAACCCCATGGAACCCATCAAAGGTTACCGAGGAGGGAAAATCACCGAAAACGCCCAAAACAAGGGTCGAGCACGAACCCGCGAAAAAGGGCACAACACCGTCAAAGACTAACGTCGACGCGGGGAAAAAGAGAATATCGCCGGTCTCCGATGCTGAGAGAGCCCTCGAAGTCGAAAGGAAAAGGAGAAGACTCGAGGAAGAAATGGCGACGCTCCTACAGAAGGAAAAGGAGTTCGACGCCTCGCTGAAAGATTTTCGCATCCCCAAGGCACCGGTTGCCGAACAGGAGAACGTCGACGCCTAAGAGGCAGAAGACGCCGAGGGAGAAGAAGAAGGTATCTTGGACTCCCCTCCAACCCCTGAACCTCGAGACGAAGAACCCGAGGAATACGGAGACGTACCTGAAGAAGAGGAAAACTCTGAAAATTTCGAAGATACGTGGAACGATCTCGACACCGAAAGCCCGGAAGAAGAGATCTGCAGTTACCCTTCGAAAGCTTCGCCTCCAGATGACATAGCTTTCTACAATGACCTCGTTAAAAGTGCAGCAAATCAATTTGGAGTAGCCCTACAGGAAGAAAAACGGGACACATGTTTCTTACTAGAAACCCTGGCACCAGCTACAAAAGAAACTCAGTACCTTCCTATGCTGCCCAGTATTCTGGACTAAGGTAAAGAAGCCTTCAAAGAACCAGCTTCAAACAAGGGGATAACCCCCAGAGTGGAAAAGAAGTATAAAGCCTCCTCAAAAGACCCAAAATATATTCAGGGAAATACAGTACCTGACTCAATTATTGTCACCACAGCCAGAAGGAGAGCTAATGCAGTCTCCAACACCAGACCGCCACCAGAGAAGGAGAGTAAGAGATGGATATGGTGGGTAGAAGGATGGAAATGGAGGCAGCAACACAGTGGCGTATTGCAAATTCAAATGCCCTACTAAATAGATATGGCCACCAAAAGTGGGATGAGATAGAGGAAATTCTTAACAAACTCCCTGAGGAGGACAAGAAAAGGGCAAGATCTATTGTCCAGGAAGGAAAGAATGTGGCGAACACCTGCCTTAAGTCGGCATTAGATGCAGCAGATACTGCTAGTAGTCAGATATGCACAGGATCCATCCTGAGAAGACATGCCTGGCTCAGAATATCTGGGTTCAAAACAGGAAGTTCAAACCTCCATCATTAATAGACCATTCAATGGAGAAGCACTGTTTGGAAAGGAGGTAGATGAATCCCTTCAACAGATAAAAAAGGAAAACGAGACAGCAAGGGCAATAGGGGCCCTACAGCAGAGAGGTTCCTTTAAAAGGGGGGGGATTTAATAACAGAAAGCCCTCAGGTATAGGCACCTTTGGACAAGGACAACAAATGTCACAGCAATCTCAAGGGCAGAACCCAAGTCAACAAATGGGTCAGCAGTCAAGCTATCAAGGGTGGCAGCAACAACAAAAGCAGCCCTTTCGGTCAAGAGGCAATAGCAGAGGAAGAGGCCAACCCTCTAGAGGAAGAGGAAATGGATCCAACTGACTCGCACACATGCAAGGATCCACACAAAACACCAGTGGGAGGAAGAATATCTTTATTCCTCAAACAATGGGAAAATATCACAACAGAGAATTGGATTTTAAATTTGGTAAAAATACAGGTATTGCATAGAGCTGACAAGAAAACCACCTGCAAACCCACCCAAAACAAGAAAATTCCTGAAATCAGAGCGCACACTGATAGAGGCAGAAATCAAAGAACTATACCAAAAACAAGCAATAGAATTGGTACCGAAACAAGAATGGTTCAAAGGAAACTACTCCCCGTATTTCCTAATACCCAAACAAGACTTAACTTGAAGGCCAATCATGGACTTAAGGTTCATAAACAAATTCATATGGACACAACGCTTCAAAATGTGTACTCTTCAGGAAATAATACCACAAATCCAAAAAGGAGACTATATGGCAACAATAGATCTCAAAGATGCCTACTTGCATATCCCTATGAACAGGAGACACAGAAAGTACTTGAGATTCCTGCACAACGGAACACATTACCAATTCATGGTCCTACCTTTCGGAATAAAATCAGCTCCACGGGTATTCACAAAATGCCTAGCTGCAGTAGCAGCACACCTCAGAAGAGAGGGAATCCACTTCTACCCTTCTCTGGACGACTGGCTCATAAGAGCACATTCAAAACAAACATGTTCAAGCAGCGATCCAAACGCTACAAAGACTGGGGTTTTCAATAAACCACAAAAAATGATCAACAAAACTAGAAAAGGAAAAGAAATTCCTGGGAGCAATATTGAACTCAATAAAGGCAAAAGCGTACCCCACAAAAAGCAGGATACAAGCTATCCATCAGGAGACAACACTCTACCAGAAGGGTCAATCTCTGACAGTGAGGAAGGTCATGAAACTAATGGGCATGATGGCATCATGCATCCCACTTATTCCCCATGCACGCTTACCCATGCGCCCATTCCAAGAATGGCTAACGAACAGCTGGTGCCAAGCCACAGGAGATTGGGAAGCTATAGTGGTTGTAACACAAAAGGTGCAAGCAGTGACACAATGGTGGGCATCCAACACCATAACACAGGGGAGACCTTTCAAGAACCCAACTCCATCTGTGACTATCACCACAGACGCATCCCTCAATGGTTGGGGAGCACACTGCAATCAGCTGAAAGTACGGGGGCAATAGAACAAACAGGATTCCATAAAACACATCAACTTTTTTTTAGAGATGAAAACAGTCTTCCTAGCATTGAAATCATTCCAAAGGCACATTCAGGGGAAGACCATCCTGATACAAACAGGCAATACAACAACAATGTTCTATCTGAACAAACAAGGAGGTACAAAGTCCTTTCCCCTCAGCAAACTAGCGCAGGAGATCTGGCAGTGGGCAGTAGTCCACAACATCAATCTACAAACTGTACACCTACCAGGAGTAGACAACATTACAGCGGATCAGCTGAGCAGACAGAACAACTGCTCACACGAATGGGAGTTGAAACAACAAACAGTACAATACCTTTTCAAGATCTGGGGGACACCAGTGATAGATCTGTTTGCAACAATGCAGAACAAGAAATGGCAGTACTTTGCCTCGAGGTTTCCACACCACCAGTCAGAGGGAAATGCACTTTCACTCAACTGGTCACGGACATTTGCTTACGTCTTTCCACCAATACCCCTGATGCAAAAAGTGTTACAAAAAGCAAAAAAAAACAGGAACAAACATGATCCTCATTGCCCCTCAATGGACAAGACAAACATGGTACTCAAACCTCCTAGAACTATCCAAAGGGCAGAGGTTCAAGATCAAAGCAGATAAAGACCTGCTGACAATGCAACAGGGACAAATCTTTCACCCGGAACCAGCAACGCTGCGTCTGGCAGCTTGGCGCCTGAATACATAGAATTTGGACACCTCAACCTGCCTTTACGAATAATAAAAATTCTAAAAGAGGCAAGAAAGCAGTCCACAAGAAAATGCTACACAGCAAAATGGAAGCGATATACCACCTGGTGCACCGCTAACAATTGGTACGGTTCAATAGATTCTCAAGAGACAGTAATTACATACCTGACTTACCTCCTAGATAGTAACATCAACTACTCAAGCATAAAGGTACACCTGGCGGGCATAGTAGCATACACAAGAGGAAAAAGTGTAAAAGTTTTTTCACAAGGCCAGTGATTAAAAGGTTTCTAGAAGGGGCAAAAAGAATTGCTCCACAGAGAGCAGCTCCAGTACCTACATGGAGTCTAAATACAGTACTATCACAACTTATGACAAAACCCTTCGAGCCCATGCATACAGCGGATCTCAAACACATTACTCTAAAGACAGTCTTTCTCATCGCTATCACATCGCTACGAAGAGTAAGTGAGCTGCAAGCTCTAACAATACAGGAACCTTATTTACAAATACACAAGGATAAAGTAATCCTAAAGACAGACCCACACTTCTTACCAAAGGTGGTTTCTAAATATCATTTAGATCAAAATATCATCCTACCAGTTTTCTTCAAAAACCCAAAAAGTAAAGGAGAAAGAAGCCTCCATACCCTGGATGTAAGGAGAGTGTTACTGTATTATTTACAAAAAACAGAACAAATCAGGAAAACAAAACAATTGTTTGTCACCTACTCACATAACACAGGATCACCAGTCACAAAGGTGACCATTGCCAGATGGATAGTACAAACTATCCAATCATGTTATGCCAATGCCAAAAAAGAACTAACAATTCAGCCAACAGCTCACTCCACAAGAAAGAAAGGAGCAACCTTGGCTTTCATGGCAAATGTACCCATTGATTCTATTTGTGCAGCAGCAACATGGGCATCGCCACACACGTTTACAAAGCATTACTGTGTGGACATTCAAATGAGTAAGGAAGCTCAAATTGGACAAAGGGTGCTTCAACACCTGTTTGCAAAGTCTTCCTTTCACCACAGCCTCCCAAACATGGGAGAAACCGCTACATAATCTAATGCACAGCATGTGAATCCAGAAAAGGATTCACGCTGCAAAACGAAATGGTTACTTACCAGTAGGAGTAGTTCTGCAGCTTGAAAAATTTTCTGGATTCACATGCGACCCACACGGCCTCCCCTACAAGGAAAACAAACAGATGGGCAAGCAAATGATTACATCAGTTATTTAATTACCATCTCAAGGACTACAAAAATAGAAATAAGAACAGAAAAAAGAATCCAAAGATGGCTACCACGCACGTCGACCTCCAGGATACCGTCTGACGTCACACAGGGGACGTACCTGGCACCAAATGGTGGTCGACAGCGACCAAAACAAGAGGAAAAAAAAGACAATTCCAGACCCAACCACTAGATGGCGGAATAATGCACAGCATGTGAATCCAGAAAATTCTTCGAGCTGCAAAACTACTCCTACTGGTAAGTAACCATTTCGTTTGTCATTACGAACTCCACAGTACCATAATGGCTTTACTGAAAACTGGGAAGTTTGGTATCAAACTTCTCAGCACATTAAACCCACACTGATGCCAGTGTGGGATTTAATGAAAAATGCACACAGATGGCATCTTAGAGATGCCCCCTGAAAAACGACCTAACATTAGTGTCCAGGCTGAGTGGCTGCTCACCAGCTGCCACCAAAAGACATGTTTCTGGACCCCTGGGTCGAGAGCCTGCTGCTCTCGGTGGTCTGAAACAATGCACATCAAGGGACGAGGTGCCAAGCCGCCTCCCCTAGGATGGGCAGGGTCTACGAAGGGGAAGCTTCAAAGGCTTGCCGCCTTTGTTAGCTTCCCCAGGTCGTTTGCTGCTTCCAGCAACTGGTCCCCACCAGTTCTGACCCCCACTTTGGGCGGGAGAATCAGCGGGAAAACTAAGTGAGGACGGGAGGTGTGCCCACCTTTGCCAACCCCACACTTCAGGTGGGGGAGGCGAGGTGAAGCACAACTCTCAGACCCCGCCATCTTGCAGATGGGGGGACCCAGCCAACCAGAGTGAGGCATATGCCTTCCTCCCACTGGTGGGTGGCATAATAGGGGGTGCACCCACCTCAAGGAAGGGACCCATTGGTCCTAACCTTTACTTACCTGTAACGCCCTTAAATCTAATATCAAGGGGCACCCCTGAACCTTGCATCCTCAGACAAGAAACGACCAAGAAGAAAAGAAGAAGAAGGACCGAACAGCCGTGCTGAAGCTAAGAAGAGGAGGTCGTCAACTGACTTGGCCCCAGCCCTACCACCCTGTCCCCACCTCAAACCTGCATAAGCGAAACTCCGGTGTGTCCTGCAGCCAGCAACCTCAAGAACCCCGAGGACCTGCCCTGCCTTCCACAGAAAAGACTTTGTCTCCCGTGAACACCGGATTTGTTCACCCACAGACTCTGGCTCCGGCCAAATCTGCGAGTCTGCACCACTCTGCACCCGTCGCCCATGGCCCGAGTTCGAGTGGCCCAACACCACAAGGAGATCTCCCTGGCAATCCTGACCCGAGATCTGGCGATCTCAAACCTGCCTCGAATCTCTCAGCCTCTTTCTGGAGGATCCCCCTGGACCGCGACCGGGGCTGGTAAGAGAAACCCGACACCTAAAGACACCCCTGCACCCGAAGTCCCACTGCCTTGGGTGGCCCAACCGACGGTGTCCCAGGATCCCCAAGCATCCCAACTTACCTCTCCAACCGGTGGTCACCTCCAGAAGATCTTCGTCCCCGGGCCTGCAGTCTTAGTTGAAACCGGAGAATCCCCATTGAAACCAACAGGGCACTAGATGCCAAAACAGCACCCTGCACCCAGCCGCCCTGCACCGCTGCGGGTGTACTTTGGGTGCTAACTCGGATCCCCCTTTGCCCTGAGCCTAACACCTGGAGCTTTGCTCCCACAACCCAGTGGCCTGCTCGTAAGCAGCCACCAACTCGAGGCCCCCTATCCCCCATTGGATAACATTGGGCCTCATCACTCTGTACCCGGCCACCCTAGTGCCGCTGAGGGTGTTTTGAGAGTGCATACTTGACCCTGGGAGAACCCTTGTTCGAACCCAAGAAACTCGACCCCAAAGACCGAGTACTTACCTGGTAACCGATAACTTAATTTCTCTCCATAGGAATACATTGACTGTTTTTCTCTGAAAAATGTTCTAAGTGTGGAGTTGATTTGTATGGAAACCTGAAAAACTACAACTGTGCAAAACTGATTTTACTTACCTTTTCTCTAGGAAATGTCCAAGTGTGATATCTAGGCATATCACACTGAGTAGAAAAACTAACTTAAAAAGTAATCTAAAAAGTAACTGAAAAGTAATCTGTACAGTAATTTCAAATCCTTGACTTACCTGTATTTCAAACAACTGCATTTGAACCTGCATTCAATTGTAAACACTGCATAATATTTTGCAAAGCATTTATTTCACTTACCTGCACTAGGCTTGGCTTGGTTCTAGAAAAACAATAACTTAATAATATTTTTATACAAATAAAATTGGTCTGAGTTCAGTCTTTGAGTGTGGGACATCATTTGCTGATTGAGTGTGTACAACAAATGCTTAACACTACCCTCTGATAAAGCCTTACTGCTCACCCACACTACCACAAATAGAGAGTAAGGTGCTATCTACTTTTACCTCTGCTTACCTTTGGGGTTCCACTGGACTCTATGCACACTATACCTCATTTTGGTGTAGTATATACAGAGCCAGCTTCCTACAATCATTCAGCAAACAAAAAACAGAAAAAGTCATGAAATTCGCAAGTTATGCACACCATTACTCAGACTCACCATGAATGCTTTGTGTAGATAGTCTTGGATGTTTTTTGCATGCCGTTGGCTAAGGGGGTCTACTGAGCAGAGCTGCAGCATGAATTATGGTGTGCATTGTGCGCTGCATGGCATAACTGGGGATTAGCAAGAGTAATCTCAACCAAGTGTCTTCTATATTTAATGTCTAGTCATCAAGCGGTGCAAAAGTTATAAACAAATCAAAAAAAGGCTGTTAAACTGACCAGATACACAAAAGTGTTAATTCTGTGAAGCCCACCTGGCTTTCAAATGCTAACAGCTCAAAAGCTAATGAACAGAAAGCACACTTTTGTGCCATATTTGGTTTAAATCTGGTTAGAGGTTTTGACTGTAGATGTGAACAAAATTTTAATTGGGAATTAAAATGGTAAAACATTTTTTTTCCTTCCCCGTCCCACCCATATCCCTATCTACTTTATTAACCCTGCATGTAACTGCATGAAATCTGGCATGCCAGACCTTGCCTGACTATGCTAAGCGAATGCCAAATTTGGTGAAAACATTGATTTTTTAATGGAAAGGTCAGCAGAACCAGACTGCACAATTCATACATCAATAGGAAAGAGTCCAACATGTTGTGAAGCACAATCCACATTACTACTACAGGCAAGATTTTCAGAATTTTTGAGTACTGTAATACCAAAAACCCTTTCTCAAGAGTACATTGCAGCACTATAACAAAAGCAACTGCCTACCTGTTTAATTAGTAAGAAAAGGTGCAGCCTGATTGGCTTACATTGTATTTAAAAAAGGCAATCTGTCCCTTTAAGGCACCAGGAGCTTCCCCTAGCCATGAAGCCTTGTACTGGAAGATGTTTCAGAGTTTGTTTCCCTTTTCTACAGTTTATTCCCTTTCCGAATGCTTTCTCTTTTTGTTAAATTAATTATTTTCTAGACGAAAGAATGCTGCATCAGTACCACACCAAGTATATGCATTGTGCCTGTCCTCCTTTCATTCTGTAAAAGATTGTGACTTTTTGTAAAACGATGTCAAAGAGGGACCCTGAAGAAGAGCGAGAGAATAAAACTCCATGGCAAGTTGAAAGATCTGAGGGTGAAGGAAAAGAAAAGACCTGAAAAGCCCTCCAGTGAACACTCTGTTTCCACTGGAACGGCACGTGCAACTTCAAAGGGCACCCACAGAGGAAGATCCAGGGAGAGAAAGTCTGGAACAGTTGAGAGATGAAAAAAAAAGAAATTTTCATCATCGTTCTCACTGATTAACACCACATCTTTGCCATTGAATGACTCAGCTACGACATACTCACTGTTGAAAATCGTCTCAATGTCAATGACAAGGCACCTTCACTGCTTTATCAAGTTTTTGACATCGAAACCCTAGACAGCGTCATCATCAAAGTGTTCCAGATGTACGATGGCATTGATTCATACTGTCCAGTACAGCAGTACAGGTCACCACTGCATTCATCGCCAACTCTTCCATCATCATGCCAACTCTCATCATTGCTCAGATTGAGATTTTCAATGATGACCTTTTCTCCTGCACTCCCTAAGAGACTGACACTATCACCTGCTGCAGCACCGCCACAGCCCTTCGGGCCTCCATTATTGTCATCCTTGCTGAGGACCCATTTCAGACCCCCACTGAGGCCCCTTTACTTTCCTCCAAGTCCAAGTATGGTTTCATAACTGGCCTCAATGTCACCTATTTGAGAGATGCCACTGTCATACGAAGTGCTCCAAGTGACCATGTTGTGTCTCAAGCTCTTCATTCTCCTTTGAGAGATACGAGCTGTTCACACACTCCTAGGAGATGCAGGCGACAGAGTGTCTTTTTCACCTTCTTGGTTGATGGGGATTCAAGGTCTTCAAATACACCAACATCATCTGCAGGCTCCCTAAGAGGGTCTCTTTGTGGACGATATACCACCTTCTTTGATGTTCTGGTAATAGAAGCCTCAAAATTGAATACCCCATGGAAGCACCACAAATAAGTGTCTGTAATATGGAGGCTCTTCATGCGAGGGCCTCACCAAGGCTTCTCCTTCTGTTGGCGCTAGCCTTACTGGAATTGGCAGAGGAGAATTACCTCACATTTGACCCTGTCAAAGCAGCAACCCCAAGGCTGGTAAATAAATATAAGCGTTCTCAACAAATTCGGATTTTCTCAAAACAGACCTCGAGGCAGACTCTAATCTATTTCCGTTAGAAGGAAGCTTGCCTTTGCTGCTGACACTTGCACACCACCCTGCAGGGAGAGCAAGAGGGTGGGAGTGGCTGGTCGGAAAATGTGCGGAACATTGGCTGCAGCACTAAAGATAGCCAGTGCCACTTCCCTCCTTGTGCGCTATGGCTGAGAAATTTCACGCCGTTTCAGTCGAGAGCCGGTAACAGATTTAACCGTCCACTCTGCTGAAGAAATCGGAGTATAATTGCTACTTGTAAGGAGGTTACTAATCAACCTGCATTGTATGTGTGCCATTCACGGCCCACTTATCCACACACCTAACAGAACTTGGAGCCCATCTTGTTACCCACTACAACTGCGACTAATCTGCTCGTTTTTAAGAGCCTCCGGGCCCATCTTCTCCCATTTTGCGGCCAGATTTATCGTGCTGCAGTTTAATCGGTGCTCCCCCCTCACCTCCCTTTGGTCCTGATGAAGACCCCAGGATAAGGCTGAATTAACCTTTATGTATATAGGTGTCGAAACGTCGACGGTCTTTTTGCTACTTGTCAAACATAGGCGACAGAGATTTGTTATCTGCGCCTATATTCTGTTATGTTCTGTTCTATATTAATCTGCCATCATTAGGCAGGACAGGTTCAATTATAACGGATGTATATATTGCACATTGCCTTTCCTTTTCTATTACCCTCACTAACACACATTCCTTCCTGAGCACTCTATTCCTCTACAAAGCAGAAAGGTATGCGGTTCCTAGTGAACACGGTAAGTTGATGTGTGGTTAGTGTGTAATGGAGTACACACTAGAAGCAGGCGGAAATTTCCTCCTTTCGGAAAAGGAACCCTCACACACCCCCCATCAGTGGGGTGTCTTGCTTCATCATCGGGTCTGCTCCTTATCGGGTTGGCGCTGCAATACCCGATCAGCGCCCTTCACGGGACCTTTTGGCGGAGATCTTTTTTTCCTTTTTGCCGTAAGGTGCAGTGCGTGTGAGGGCCCTAGTGAGTGTAGATGTAATAAGTAAAGAAGTGAGATTAAAACAGGAGGTAGAGGTCCACCCAGAACTATTTTAATGGTAGTGGCCACTCTCCTGACTAAAAAAAAGTGAAGGTTGCGCAACCCTGTTATAAGGTCACGGGGATGTGCGCATTCGGGGTCAACATGTTTCTTGCCGTTAGTTCAATTTGAGGGCAATTCTTCAGGACCAATACAGGATCTATCCACACTTTTTGGTAGTGGTGCACACTCTACTAAGTAAGTGACCACCTATACAGCACCCTAAAAAGTGGTACCTGAATTTCTAGGACATCAACCTGTGAAGAAAATATGTATAAGTATGAAGGTATATCGGAACATTGCATCAACCTACTATACTTTTCTCGTGTTCTAATAATACAATAATGTGATAAAAACAGCATGCATCACTCAAGGTGGTAGTGACCATGCACATGGCGATATGGAGTAGCATAAAGTGACGCAATAATAAGGAGCTGTATGTGAGGAATATCTATGCTCCTTGCGTCCAGAGAACTCACCCAGTAGGGTCGGAATAATGTATCGTCGGTGGCCGGCGAGTTCCAACACTGAGTAGTGCAGTGTCCTTAAGGATGTGGGAAATAAAAGAAATTAATGTCATACTCTGCGGAGTCAGCGAAAGTCAAGGGCGATAAGGTACATAAAAGGCTGAACTAACCCAAAGTTAAGGGTCGATGCTGTAGTAGCGCATATGCCATGCTATCCCGAGGCTGTGATGACCGGTGTAGTACCCCCAGTCAAGCGCCCCCTGGCGTAACCGAACCGGCGACGCTGAGGGGTCCACCGTGAGGCCTTCACCCGCCACCTGTGTCAGGGGATAGCCTCCGCGTTTACAGTAGCATCGTGTCTAAGTAATAAACACAATGCTAGTCACAATGAGCTCACCTCAGGCCTGTAGGTCAGCCCCCAAGGTCCTCAATGCAACTAAACACCTTCTCTCGATATCGGGTCGGGTTTAGGCACCGGGATGTGGGTTAGGCTAAACAATACAAAAGTATAAGGCGTGCTAACTATCGGCTCAGAACCAGTTCTTACGTAGTCCCTAGTGTGGGTAGTCCCGCCAAAAATGTCCCACATGATGAAGTTCCCCAGGCGCTGGTACTTACTTGGGCATCCACGCGGATCGCGGGAAGACCTAGCCCTGCTCTGCCGGTCCCGGTAGGAGAATGGGAAATGCGAGCACTGTCCCGTATATCCTCCAGGTGGCCGATGCAGGGGGCAGGCACCTCCGCCTATACGTGAGCCACGCTAGAACGCTCACCCAGTTGTTACTCGGCGCCATCTTGGGAATGGCGTTAGAAGTGCGTGGCTGGCTGGGTGTAATATCAAAGTGGCTAAGGGTATTTCGCCAACCAATGCTGACGTAGCGGCCGGGATCTCGCTACTCGTGTATGTTACTCGGCGCCATCTTGGGAATGGCGTTAGAAGTGCGTGGCTGGCTGGGTGTAATACCAAAGTGGTTAGGGGTATTTCGCCAATCAATGGTGACGTAGCGGCCGGGATCGCGCTACTCGTGTATGTAGTAATACAAGTAGAACGATCTGGGTGAAGTCGTCATGATGTCAACTATGTAGTGTATGACTAAGAGGTAGAATCGCTGGTAGTCTAATATACGGATGGGTAGTATTAAGGAATCCAAAGGGGATCCCAAGTTGGATCTTAACACAGGAGGGTTGTGTATTTGTGGATGGCATTCTTATTCATAACCTCCTGTGGTGACAAACATACCAAAGATGTATAGGGCCCAAGTAGTGGTTGGATTCTCATCTCGTCAGAGATGCCCAAGGTATATCCTCGTTGAGACCCTCTGTATCTGAGGCTAATCGCAGCACCCATCTTTGTTCGATTCTGAAGAGGGCGCCCTTGGTTATGCCAGGGTGAGTTTCTAGGACAACCCATCTGATGGAATCTGGTGGATGGTGCAAGAGGTCAAAATGTGTTGTCATTTTGGTGTTGGTCTTATGGCATCTAAAATTGCTGCGATGTTCCGTGATCCGAGTCTTTATGGGTCTCATGGTCATCCCTATATAAAGGAGATGGCATGGGCACATTAACATGTAGATACAGTTAATCGTGTTGCAATTAGTGTGCTTATTAAGCTGCCACCTGAACCCATTAGGAAACGTGATCTCTTTTGTCATTTTAGTGAATGGGCACACTGCGCATGAGCCACAAGGGTAGTGTCCCGTCACCGGTGGCATATCCCATAGGGATCTTTGAACAGTAGTAGCAGGTGCCTTAGGTCTCGTATGTATCAACATGTCTTTAAGGTTGCTTGTCCGTTTGAAAGCAAACCTTGGGGTTGGAAGCAGCAGATCACCTGTGTTCAGGATACCCCAATGCTTTTTAATGATGTTCTTTATTCGGTTGGAACCTGGTGTAAATGTGGTCACACAGGTGAGAGAGTCAGTTAATTCTTTCGGTCTGGTTTCTAGTAAGCTTTCTCTGTTGTTGTTCCTTGCTCTTTTTTGAGAGAGAGATATACTGCGTTGGGGATACTCTCTTGTGCGTAGATGTTTCGCCAAGACCTGGGTCTCCTTTTGGAAGTCTGCCACTGAGCTACAGTTCCTCCGAATACGGAGGAACTGACCAAAAGGGAGATTTTGTTTGAGGGCTCTCGGGTGGTGACTGCTAAAGTGTAACAGGCTATTCTTGTCTGTAGGTTTGCGATAAAGAGTAGTGATGATGTGGTCACCATCTAGTTTTATCAACAGATCCAGGAACGGTATCTCACAATCAGAGATAGTGCTTGTAAACTTGAGGTATGGGTTGAGGGTATTGATCCATTTGCAGAAGTCTTCACACCTTGTCCGATCTCCTTTCCACAGGATCAAGATATCATCAATGAATCTCTTCCATAGGAGCACATTCGCTTGAAAGGGGTTGTTGGAATCAAAAATCTCCCCTTCCTCGAACGCTGCCATGTACCTACATGCCAGGCTCGGTGCGAATGTGCTCCCCATGGAAGTTCCCTGTGTTTGATGGTACAATTGTTTGTTGTATTCAAAGAAGTTTTCCGTGAGGGCTAAAGTCGCACACTCAAGGATGAAGGTCACTGGGGTGGAAGAGGCCCACTCCAAACTACTCAAAGCGTCCTCAATCACATTCAGGGTAGCCCTCTGCGGAATGTTACTATAGAGGGCCTCAACATCCAGTTACTAGTAAGTTGACTTCCTCTGGATGTTGGACCCCCTCGAGTAGACGCAATACGTCCGATGTGTCTTTTACAAAAGAGGGAGTGGTTTTGACCAGGGGTTGCAGAAAAAAGTTACAGAACTTTGACAATGGTTCGAGGATTGAACCAATCCCTGAGACTATAGGTCTCCCAGGGACTGGGGAGACCCCTTTATGCACCTTAGGCAGGGTATAGAAATACGGGATCTTTGGGTTTGTAGTGACCAGGAAAGTAACCTCCTTCTTGGAGACCCACCCCTCTGTTTCGGCTGTAAAGACCATGGTGGAAATAGTGGTCGCAAGCCGGGATGTAGGGTCCTCTCTAATCGGGGTATAGTATCTCCGGTCACTCAACTGACGGAGACATTCTGTGTCATAATCGACAGTAGACATAATGACAGTGGCACCGCCTTTGTCAGCCTGTTTAATGGTTATGGATAGGTCATCCGCCAGGGTCCTGACGGCTGCCAGTTCGTCAGATGATAGGTTGTGAAAGGGTGCCGATGTGGTGCTGCTCTCAAGATCCTTGAGTACAGCTTGCTCAAAGGTTAGGACTTCGTGGGGTACCATCCCACTGTTAGGTGTAAACGTGGAGGGGTTACGCAGTCCCGAGTCCTCCTCACTAGGCATGGGTTTGTCTTTAAAAAATGCCTTGAGGCGTATCTTCCTGAAGAAGCCATGTATTTCACAGGCGTCACGGAATTTGTCATATTTGGGAGTCGGGACGAAACCTAACCCTTTTTGCAGTACAGCTTCTTCTGTAATAGTCAAAGGTCTCGGGGACAGATTGATTATTAGTTTCTCTTCCCCCTTATCTGGCTCCTCGTCTCCACAGAGTGAGTCGGTTGTTCCTGCCACTGTACTCTTTTTTGCTGCTGACCTCTTCTGCGCCCTTTTCCTCTGCCCCAACCTCTGTCTAAAAAAGGAGGTGCATTGCCTTGTTGGTAGAAGGGTGGGGGTGGGGGGCCATGATGGTACATGGGGTATTGCCAGAACTGCGGTCCTTGATACTGCGGTGGCCCAAAAGGAGGATATACTTGATGTGTATTCTGTCGTTGGTTTTTGTTGCTCCAGCTCCCATTGCTGGACTCGCTATTGGAGGAAGAACCTCTCCTTGATGGGTTCGAGCTCTCATCAGATGAATAGTTTGACCCGGGCGCAGTATAGTCTGCTTTCAAATATGGGTAAACTTTTTCTTTATCGAATTTGTTAATGTCTTTCTGAAGCTTAGATATTTTCTGCTTCATCAGATACTCCCTATTCTCAGCAATTTCAGCATTGATTTCTGCAAGTTTGGTTTTATACACCGTGGTTTGAACAGTCACCTTAATGGCCCCTTCCGCAGTCTGTATTCTTATTAGTAATACATCCGCAATCCTTTTGGCAGTATTGATAATGAGGATGAGCCAGTCCCTAGTGCATTTCCACGCAACTAGGGACCACTCCTTTAAAAACTACATCCTCCAAGAATAGGCGCGGGAAATTACTGACCATAAGGCCACTAGGGGCTATATTTGCCCGTAAATACTCGGTCATCATGGCCCCATGTAGAGTTATTTTAAGCCACTCGCGTTTGAGGGCGGAAAGAGAAGTCCAATATTCCGACTGGCTACCAGATGCTGAGTTCCTATCACCTCCTAACAAAGAGGGAGTTCTGAGAATCTCAGCTGCTACCTCATCGCCAAAACTCAGACCCTGATACTCTTCCATCTTGTGGTATGGAGGTATTCAGTGAGTAAAGAAAGTGACACAGAGAAAGTGAATAACTTCCTGTGTCTAATATGGGCCAGGGGAACCACTGGTTTCTCCCTGGTAACCCGAGACAAAGTCCCGCGGGGGTCACCCGTGCTTGAACTTTATTAACAAATAGAGGGGGGACTACGGGCTATATTTATCCAGGTCCAGCATACATGCCCTAAAGTACTACAAAGCAGAAAGGTATGCGGTTCCTAGTGAACACGGTAAGTTGATGTGTGGTTAGTGTGTAATGGAGTACACACTAGAAGCAGGAGGAAATTTCCTCCTTTCGGAAAAGGAACCCTCACACACCCCCCATCAGTGGGGTGTCTTGCTTCATCATCGGGTCTGCTCCTTATCGGGTTGGCGCTGCAATACCCGATCGGCGCCCTTAACGGGGCCTTTTGGCGGAGATCTTTTTTTCCTTTTTGCCGTAAGGTGCAGTGCGTGTGAGAGCCCTAGTGAGTGTAGATTCCTCTCTCTGAGCACCATTTTTATGGAATGTACAAGACATAAATGTCTTGCTGTTTGCTATAATCATGTGATATAAATATAATCATGTGATACAAATAAAATTACATTCATATGAGTTTATCATGGTGATGTTTGAATGATTCAACTTTATTGTTTGTAAAATTGAATTCCACTGTGACCATACTCTTTTGTACTATATTCTACCCGGGTCCAGTGGTATTTCGGGTTACCCCATTGTTATATAACTCTGAGAAATTTGGGACAGCCTCAAATCCTTTACGGTAGATCTGCCAGGGCACCGGAGGGAGGATTATGAAAAGATGATGAAAGAAGGCTCACTAGTGGAGGTCAAGTTATTAGTGTGTCCCTAGGCTTAGCAGAATTGGCATCCTCAGTGTACCATCATGGAGCCACCTGGCAACATTCATCTTTGTTGCATCTCACCACACTGAAACCCTTATTCACCACTAAACATCTTAACCTCCCAGACTCTTTGTTTGGATAGCATACTGAGGAGGAAAGGCTGGGAATGAAAAATTAGACTGAAACACTAAAGGCCGTGGGTGTGGAAGAGAAGAAAAAAATCTTCAGTTCCCAGTACAGTCATGGAGACCGCTGTTGCTACCGTAGGAGGGTTCAGTCCCTTCGCTGGCCCTATCAGCAACAGTGGCCACTGTAGGAAACTGGGCTTTTGTTGTAGTAGTCCACACTTTTTGCCCCCTTTTTAGCTACTAGATGCTGAATTTCGACTCTGATAGTGCACTGAGGCCTGCTAACCAGGCCGCAATGCCCGTGCTCCTTCCCTAAAACAAGGTGAAGTCTAAATGTTCTACAATTTGCTAAGGACTTTAGCACCCCTGTAAATCCCTAATAAATGGTACCACAGGTACCTAGGGCATGGGTGTTAAAGAGGGTCCCTAAGGACCGCAGCATATCTCATGGCACCCTAAGGGACCCACATACAAATTCCACACAGACTGCCATTGCATGCTGCGTGACATGGTGCAAACCATGAGTGAAAACATGACATGCCCCCCCCCTTTGTGTGTCATACCAAAGTCACTGCATCTAATATATGTAAGTCACCCCTACAGCAGGCCTTTGAGCCCTAAGGCAGGGTGCATTATAATTTATGTGAGCGGATATGCCCCTGTGATGTCTAGTTCTATTACTAGATTTGCATGTGAACACTAAAGCCATCTTAAGGTATGTACTGGGCACTGGTCAAAATGAGTTACCAAGCTGAATAATGGCTTCCGTGAAACCTGTAGTGTTTGATATAAAACACCTCGTATTAATAAACCTCCACTGATTCCAGTGATGGATTCATTTATACATGCACCCAGAGGGTACCTTGGAGGTACCCCTGAACCCAACTAATCCTCTAGTGGGCTGGCTGACTGGTCCAGTCCAGTCTCCCACCACAGATGTTTCTGACCCCCCTAGGAGGTGAGAGCCCAACTGTCAGGACAGAAACTGCCTGCCCTGGCAGGAGGTGTTTACACCTCCTCCAAGCAGGATGACTGGTGATCTGCATATCAAGGCAGGAGTCTTCAAAGGCCTCTGCCACCTTTGATATGTGTCCCAAGGCTTCCTCAGACAGGGGAAATACCACCCCATGCCCTGGGCCCACCTGACACCAGGACAGGCTGGAAATTTAGCTATGCAGGAGGCATGTTGCACTGCCATGCTGGACACACCTCTAGGGTGAACAGCCGGAAGTGAACACAATGTTAGAAATTCCACCTATTTGTGTGTAGTGGAATTAGGAATTCTGGGAGAGGGTGATGGCCACTCCCCTAAGGAAGTGGTATTCTAGGGGGTGTAGTGACCCCAAGTGTATGTAGCCCATTAGCTACTACCCCTCACTCCCCTTAACAGCCTTAAACTGAGTATTTAGGGGACCCCCTAATACCTGGACTTCATATTTCAATGGACACAAAAGAAGGAGTTCACAAAGAAGACTGCTGACCCGAGAACCTAGGAGCATGATGTGGTGATGTGAGTCTGGAATGCTGCTCTGTCATGGAACCCCGGAACCTTCGGGATTCCAGGACGGGCAGTTATCTCTGGGCCCCTGTTAGGATAGACACACTGTTATGCTGTTGTCACTAATAAACCCTTCAACCTACTGAAGACGCGTAAGTGTTTGCTTCACATGACTGACTTGATGCTGACCCTGCCAACCTGCCTGCTGCACCCGACCCTTGTGGAGCAACCGACTTGTTCCAACACTGTGCAGACGCCAAGAAACCAGGAGGGCTGCCAGTGCTTTGCCAATTGCCAAAGAAACTCTCTTTGAGTAGAGGGGCTATTCCCCTGCAGCCACAGGCACCAAAGAAGAAAGGTCTGGTTAACCGTCTTGCCGCCCACCGGGACTACTGATGTTGCAGCCACCCAGGAAGAGGCCACCGTGCTCTTACAGGTCAGATCTGTTCTTCCCTCCAAGTGTGGGGACACTAGGACCGACCAAAGCAGCACAGCACCAATACCTGGGGTACCGGATCCCTTGCAACAACCAAGGCTTGTTGTGTCCAGACCAAACACTAATCTAGAGGAAAATCGACCTGCACGTCGAGGGATTTCAGGGACGGTGAGACCCCCTACGAGAGTCAACCGCTATCCTGTTTGCCCCCTTCTTCAGAAACCAAAGACAAAGAGTGAGTTCACGACTGCCGCCACCAAACAACTCAAAGCTCCTCTGTACCTGTGCCCCACAGCCCGAATCCGGAGGACGTGTCAGTGCCCACAGGGCCCTGAGACCCACATGAGCCTTGCCTATCCTGGCGTCTGGCCAGACTGGACTTCCAGTTGCCGCCAGCAGCCTCTTTCTGCAAGCCCCCTCCAACCGTGAGTGACTCCAACACCGAACCCGATGCCATAAGACACCACTGCACCCAAATCCCACAGCCCAAGGAGACCAACTGTGTCCCTACGTGCCCGAGCATCTCAAAGGTCGAGCCACCCTGTGGGTTCCTCTGGACTGGCCCGCCAGTCCCAATTTGCAGCCTTTTTCCGACTTGACTGTTCTCCCATTGAACTGAATAGGGCACCCGACGCTGTAACACACCTCTGCATCTGGATGCCCCAGAGCCTCCAGAGGTGACCTGTTGGTGTGGCCTTGGACCTTGCCCCATATCACCTTAAATCCAGAAGAACAGTCCTGTAAGCCGCTGTTAGGTCCCCGAATGCAGTACATGCTTTTCCTTCATAGAATAACATTACCGCTCCCAAAAATTGCACTGTCAACTTTTGAAAACTGCAAAAATTCATAAGTACCTACCTGATACCGATGACCTTGGTATCTAAATTCATATAAAAGTATGCGTTATTTTTATAAATTGGTGTCATATTTCTTTATTGAGTGTGTGTCTCATTTACTGCCTTTGTGTGTGCAATAAATGCTTAGCACCACCCTAGGATATGCCTAACTGCTTGCCCACACTACCACAAAAGAGAGCATTTGGGGTGTCATTTGTGCTTCTGTAAACCAGTTGGGGTTTGCTTGGACTTTTTACACAATATACCTTATTTTGGTCCACAATATAAAGAGCCAGCTTCCTACAGCCACCACAGCAGCAGGGCCAGAGATATCCCTATCAGCAGAGAGACTCTTCAATTAATACTGCCTATTCACAGCCACCTAACGCACTGGGAGGTCTGCCCTCTGACAATGGCAAATAACACTTTAATGCCCTCCTCTCCTTTTGCCACTTAAGCAGGGGACACCTTCTCTTTGCTCCTGAAAGAGTATGAAAAGATCACAAAGTACAAGGGACGATATCCATTTGAGCGCTTCTGCACTCTGTGCATTTCACTTCATTGCCTGTTCCACCAAAGCTAAAATCGAGGTTCCAGTTAGTCGACCTGGGGGGAAAAAACGCCAGATGACTAAATAAACATGCTGTCAAACCAGTCCCTGCCCCACACAAAGGAAAAGAGATCTATTCAAGATATTTTCTGATCCAGAAGAAAGCTCAAAGGGGGAATTCGTACCAATATTGGATCTACTCGTGGACAACAAGTGGGTCAAAAGGGCAAACGTTTTGCATGTTCGTATGTTAGCCCTTCATCACATTTTTCCTGACCTCAGGCAAGGGTATTGGATGTGTGCTGTGGATCTTCAAGACACATACTTCAACATTCCAGAATCAAAATAAACTGCAAAAAGTACTTGAGATTCATTGTAGGAACTTCGCACTACTAATACGTGGTGCTTACTTTTAGTCTGAAATCACTCCTCAGACTTTTTTTAAATGCCTAGATGTAGAAGCAGCCCTCCTTTGATGTCAAGGATTATTCATCTGCCTGTACCTAGATTAATGACTAAGGCCTACTGCTCACAGAAAGTGGAACAGGACTTTAGAAGAACAAGCTCACTGTTACTCAGTCTAGGTACACAAATAAACATTCAGAAATTGGTAAGATCCCCGGTTCATACTCTATCTATTTTATCTGTAGGCAACGTTAGACACAGTGCATGGAAATGTGTTTCTTTTGGAGGTGAGAGTTTCATCAATCTGGTAGAAATGTTGGCTTCTCCTGAAGACTTCCACTCCGACAGTCCAAGTTTCCTTGCTACAAGGGTCCACGGCTTCCTGCATTTCCATTATCCTGTACATGTGTCTAGATATGAGACTTCTAGCAGTGTCTAGAGGATCAGTGATCTCGAAGAAGAACATCTGGGATGACAAAGTCTGCATGTCAACAGATATAAGACAATCTGTGCCATGGTTGTGCAACAGAACAAAGTTATTTGGATGCCCCAATGAGCGATATGGGTCATGTCAACAGAGAGATACGGTTTATAAGGCTGACACTTCCACACTGCTTATTTTCTTTGTGTATGCTTTTGTATAACTGGCCTAGCTTGTGGAAGATGGCGCTTTCACTGCCTCATAATTGTATGGTTCCTCGTCCTTTCCCTTTTCCCCTGACCTGCCTTCGCCCCCCCCCATTCTGCTGTTACGTACCCCCTGTCACTATATAGCACTACACAGAATGCTACTTTGTCACTGTTTTTGTATCGTTGCACAGTCTTGCTATACCTGTGCCCTCAGACTGCAAAAATCTTTAAAAAAAAAAAAAAAGTGTTACAAAAGAACAAAATTATTCCAAGGTGTTCCCTTTAAGCAGGCTCCTCGTAGTTAAATGATTGTAACCGAGAATGGTAAGCTCATTTCGGAGCTCAGTCTGTACAAGACAGTTGGTCAGCGAAGGAGAGCTCCATTCATGTCAGTTACTTGGAGCAGTCCACCTAGCTTTCTAGGCCTTCCTACCATCTCTGATGACGAGCAAGATTCTGATTCAAACAAACTACTCAATGACTGTGCAGTATGTGAACAAGCCAGAGTCCCAAGATCAACACCTTTATTGCAGAAGTTCTGGTCTTTGGCTTTGGTTAGGAGTATGTCAATAAAAGCAATATGCTTGCCAGGAATCTTAAACCAAAATGCTGATTTCTTAAGCTAATTGGTTGTAGAAATTCTGGATGACGGCTTTCTTCATCTAATCTTTGCAGATTGAGGCTATCCAATAATAGATCTCTTGGGAACATCTCAGAACAAAACAGAACAAAACAGTGCCAAGAACCCATCTCCAGACTATCAGAGACAGGCTCCTTGGACAATGCCCTATTGATTAATTGGTCAAGGACATCAATACACGCTCTTCCTCCGATTTCACAGTGGCGGTTTTCTCTGTTAATGTATCCTCTCTAGCAGAGCATTCCTTACACTCTCTTGACTTCAAAAGAGTTCTGCATTTTACTTAGATAAAACTGTGGGCCTTATTTAAATTTTGATGGACGGGTACTCTTTCACAAACCTGGAGCAAAGTCACAATAAATGATCCGTCTTCCACTGTGAGCACAAAGGAATATTCGTATTTCTCCACACCTCGTAATCTTAAAATTTATAAGGCTTCTGGTCTGTGGAGCCTAAGTTCCCTATTTCCTATCTGCGACCTAGTGGGGTATGATCTATTCCATGGAATTTAATCAGTTTGTGATCATTTCTCTCACATATTTCCTACTTTCTCACTTTGGGATATTGGTGATGTTAGAATCATGTGACTAGGTTACTCATTATGCGTTTTTATATGTTACTTTAGCCCTGAAGAAGTATAGGAGGCAGATTGGCCTCTACGAAACACATGCTGGCTTGTGATGTCAAGAAATGTGAACTGAAAAAAATAAAGTGTTATGTTTACACTTCATCAAAAGAAATACAAATATTCCAGTTTTGTGCTCTCAGAGGAAGACTGATCACTTATTGCAACTGGGATCCATAATTTCGAAAGGGTATTACTACTTTGCGTCATGCCTCTGCAACCCACAGAAGGTGTGCTCAGCATTTACCTTGTTTAACATGGCATACTACTTGTACCTCAAACTTAACTGGTTAGTAAACGGTGCATCATACAACTTTCAACATGCACAGCCATACTTGCCTCCAGGACTTATGCTCTTTCCATTCAGTGCACCCACACATGCACACACAGTGACTCTTTGCTGTTTATTACTATAGGCCCTTTACTAACCGTTAAGTAAGGGTTTATGGAGTATTGTGAATAGCAGTATCATGGATGATGTCATTTGAGAGGTCATCAGTGATGTCATCAATGATGTTATTTAACATGTCATGCGTGATGAAATATGTGAGGTCATAAGCAGTGCATGACGAGGCGCAAGTTATAGTTAGTTCACTAAATTATAGATGGTGAATTTCCGTGGTTTTTCATTTTTTAAACATTAGTTCTTATCTCATTTCAACACCTGAAAGTAACATCACTTTAGCACTTGTGTTTTTTCATCGAATTGCTATTTTTAAAAAAAATGTGAGTTAAGATCATATTTCCATACCTAACTATAACATTAATCTTTGTATTTTTAGATTTTTTGTTTTTTTTGTTCTCATATTCAGAGTTGAGCATGCAGCCAACCCATCAGGCAACCTGCAGCCCAGCTATGCTTCTAATCCTCTGTGGCACCCAACCCACACTGTGCATGGCCTTTAGCTGGGCGCTGCGTTGATTTGACCCTGTATGCAAACCTCTGCAGGCAGCCAACCTCCACTGATAAATAGGAAGGTACCCCCTATATTCTTTTAGGTCCTAGGGGAAGCAACAAGAAACTGAAAAACCTCTAAACCGACCTTTATCACTTATATGGCTGGTCAATAAGACTCATACATCAAACATATCCCCAAATAATTTTCTAAACCGGAATGAGTTCATAAAACTGAATGTATTATTTATAAAAAAATTTTTTTTAGTTTTTCTCTTTTTCAAAAATTCATTATTATAATTTAGCACAAAACATAAGAAAACAAACATGCAAAACAATCCAGTAATATCAATACTTCAATACATTTCATGAGCCTAGCTTCATAAATGGCTTGATATCTCAATTAGTCTGGCATGACTAAATGGAACAGACAATGCAATTTCATAAAGAACAAATATACAAAACAAATACAAAAGAAATAATTACAAAGATAAGAGTAACCCCACACTCATCCATCAAACCTACAATCATACCTATCAACTAGCTCATCCATACTATCATACATACAACACTGAGAGATAATAAAAGACAATTCAAAACATATATGGGATCCAGTGAGTCAGGAAAGAGACACTGGTAGTGTGACTACGTTGTGCTGGTACGTCCCAGCAGTTTCTTCTCTTGTTTGTGTCTCTGACTGGATTCCCGTTTGTAAAATATAGGTCAACGCACGTTTCGGTGGGACACCAATAAGACCACCTTCATCAGGACCAATTATGATTCGATTACTTTTCAAAAAATGTGTTGGGTGGGGTTAATCTGATTCGGTTTGTTTGTCTCCCAATTAATGGGCAGGCAGTAAGTCAGCCTCCAGTAACGACCCGGTCTGTATTTGTAGCTATGCAAATGCGAAACCGTTTCTATCCTAAAGGACAAGCAGTTCGCCTATTCACTCCCGTTCATAAATTTGGCAGCTGCAAATAGGCGCCATCGGCTGACCGTCCAGAGGGGTTACATAGTTGTCCTGAGCTGCATCTCGCGGAGGTGATCCTGATACGCGTCAACATCAGGTGAGGCCTCACCTGATGTTGACGCCGCACACAGTACACTGCGACCACCTCGACCCCGCCACAGACGAAGAACGGCGGTCTCGAGCAGAACGCAAAACGTGTACCAGGATCACCTGGGAATGAATAGGCGAACTGCTTGTCCTTTAGGATAGAAACGGTTTCACATTTGCATAGCTACAAATACAGACAGGGTCGTTATTGGAGGCTGACTTACTGCCTGCCCATTAATTGGGAGACAAACAAACCGAATCAGATTAACCCCACCCAGCACATTTTTTTTAAAAGTAATCGAATCATAATTGGTCCTGATGAAGGTGGTCTTATTGGTGTCCCACCGAAACGTGCGTTGACCTATATTTTACAAACGGGAATCCAGTCAGAGACACAAATAAGGGAAGAAACTGCTGGGACGTACCAGCACAACGTAGTCACACTACCAGTGTCTCTTTCCTGACTCACTGGATCCCATATATGTTTTGAATTGTCTTTTTATTATCTCTGTGTTGTATGTATGATAGTATGGATGAGCTAGTTGATAGGTATGATTGTAGGTTTGATGGATGAGTGTGGGGTTACTCTTATCTTTGTAATTGTTTCTTTTGTATTTGTTTTGTATATTTGTTCTTTATGAAATTGCATTGTCTGTTCCATTTAGTCATGCCAGACTAATTGAGATATCAAGCCATTTATGAAGCTAGGCTCATGAAATGTATTGAAGTATTGATATTACTGGATTGTTTTGCATGTTTGTTTTCTTATGTTTTGTGCTAAATTATAATAATGAATTTTTGAAAAAGAGAAAAACTAAAACATTTTTTTTATAAATAATGAATTCAGTTTTATGAACTCATTCCGGTTTAGAAAATATTTTGGGGATATGTTTGATGTATGAGTATTATTGACCAGCCATATAAGTGATAAAGGTCGGTTTAGAGGTTTTTCACAGTTTCTTGTAGCCAACCTCCACTGCGCACAGTGTATGGTTTGCTCATTGGCACTTGGCCGCAGATTCTGGTCTATGACCAGTCTCTATCATTTTCTTTTTTAAATGTTTTTTCAGTACTGGTACTGCGGTTCAGGGGTTGGCCACAGGCTATGTTCTCTGGCCAGACTCTGCAGCCAACTCTTTGCGGGTGTCCAACACCCACAGGTGCCCAACCTCTGGCCAATCTCTACGCCCAACTCTCACAGGCACCCAAACAATGCTGCGCATGGCTGTGCACAGCAAGGGGTTGGCTGCAGGGCCAGGTCCTACATCCAACACCCGGCGCCCATCGCCTTGTGAGTACACAAACCCGCTCTATGCACGTCCTTCAGCCTTGCGCACAAGGGTTTGGCTGCAGCCGACTGTGCCGGTCAGGCCCTTCTGTCAACTGCACAATGGTGCCCAACCCTTAGCCAGTGGCCAACCTCCTGCTGCATAAAGCCTTAATCTGTGCGCAGCGGTGGTTTATGCCTGCGCCCAGTCCCCACTGTGCACAGCCTATGGTTCGCACTATGGCGGTTGGCTGCAGGGTCTGGTCCCACTCTGTGAGGGTTGGCCGCAGAGCCTGGCCAGAGGTCCTACAATAAACTCCCTGACAGGTGATCAACACCTCACGGGCTCCGAACCAGTGCACGGTGGTCAGCAGTGGGTTGGCCCTCCGCCAATCCCACTGGCCACAGGGTCTACTCTAAGAGCCGACCCTTCTCAAAGTTTATTTTTTTAAATGTTTCACTGCATGGATGCAGATTTATATAGCCCTAGGTCAACATGCAGCCTAACAGGCCCTTCCATGAGTAAAGTAGGAATGCATAGTTGCTAGATTGCTGTCGAACCATACTCCTACATTGGAAACTCAGACAACGATGTAGTTCAGGGCTAGATATCGCCTTCAAAGTCTTTGAGAAATGCAAAGGGCTGTCTTTGCCTACAGAATGCATACTATACCTAACAATTATTGTAGGGTAACAGCTTTTTGCCTGTGCACCCCTACTTTCTGCCCCCACTTTTTGATGACTTGGGTGCTGGTTTTTGACTCTGAAGTGCACTGGTCCCTGCTGCCCCCTCAAAGTACATGCACAATTGGCTAATACCTGATTGGCATATTTAACTTACCTATAAGTCACTAGTATATGGTACAAGAAGTACACAGGGCTATTAATTACATTTCACTAGTGGAATGCAGCACTCAATTGAGCCACCACTACAGTGACAAGGTGAAAACGTGGCTCTAGATCTGCCACTGCAGCCTAGTTGGGCAGCTCATTCCAACTGCCAACTCAACATGTCAAAATAAACCCTCTTGCCAAGTCAAACCCTTCCTTTTTATTATTAATAGGTTACCTCTAGGGAAGGCCTTGGTAGCCCACAAGGCAGGGTGCTCAATGTTAAAAAGAATGGCATGTTCTTCCTCTTTTTGACATGCCCTGACAGTGAAAATTCCAAATTGCCTTTTTTTACCGTAGGAAGGCCGGTAGCCCCATTGGCTAAAATGGAGTTACACTAGCCGCAGCGCTCAGTGCTAGCTTCCATTTGGGTCCACCAAAGGTATTACTCCAAGGTATCAAATTAATTGTTACAGTAAACCCAACTCATTGCTGAGATCGGATTTAAAAGAACTTTTAATAGGAAGGTGACTTTAGAAAGTCACCACTTAGTCATAAAGGGCTACCAGAGATTTGGGCAACTATCTGCAGCAATTGCCACCTGAGACAATAAGCTGCCCCTTGCTATGAAGTGTGAAGCTCTTTGAGGCACAGGGAACAAAGACAATTGCTGATGGGAGAAGGTGTGACCTCCGCCAGCAGGATGTCTACCAGGCGGTGGCCACAGATGGCCCAGTTTCAAAGAGGCTACCTGCTCAGTGAAGCAAATGACAATCATACATTAACCTACTCGCTCCTTTGTGTCCGCAAACAGGCTGGCATCTCCTCCAGAGGGCGAAAGCCTTTTGCAGAACTGGTTTTCCAAGAGGAGTGGCTCATTATGCTGGGTACACTTTAGGGGTGTGCCCATAGCTCCACACAGGAAGAAGACCTGAGCCATCTTGGATTCAGGCAGAGAAGGGTACTTTGGGATTGTTACTGTTCAGACCCCCAGAAAGTGATGTAAAGTGGTAAGGTTTGCCCCCTGGGAATTGTCCCATTGACCAGTGAGTCCTCCTCTCCCAAAAACACCTAGATGGTATAAAAGTGGAACCTCTTACACCAGTCCTCCGATTGCATCTAGACTGGAAAGAAAACTGAGGAATGATTGCCCTGCTGCTCCCTGGACCCAGCAAAGAGAGGTTGCACCAAAGACTGGACTGCACCAGAGGGACTCGCAAAGAGGACTGTGCCTGCCAAGCACACTCGTGGAGAAGAGCTCCACTTATGCCAGAACAGAAGAAGTGACTCAAAGGACTAAGTGGCTAACCTCCTGTTAAGCAGCAAGACTACAAAAGCTAAGGAAGTCTGCAGCCATCAGAGTCCAGCTGGCCAGGAACGCCTGCCTGCTGCTGGACTCCGAAGTGCACCCTGGCAGACGGAATCCAGACCTTCACGAGCTCCCCCCTAGGTCTTGGAACTCGTGGCTCAAGTAAAAATGGGCTTTGGGCCCCCTACATGAAAGATTTACTTTCTAGCCATTAACTGCTGAGACCGCTGTAACCGGGAGACCAGTTGACTAGTTGAGACTGGACATACACTGCACTCAACTTGTGCATCGTGGGAGATCGAGTCCTAAGGCTGGAGATGACCCCTGATGTTCGTGGACCCAAGGCTGGCCAAGAAGACTCACTGCACTTCTTTAGTATCTTCAGCAGCTTCAGCATCCTCAGCATCCAGCCCCAGCATCAGGACCACTTTTTTGCTGAACCGCAGTAATGGATAAAAATACAGTGAGGACCCTGAGACTGCTGGACCTGACGGGTAACTGTCTCCATGGAACTAAATGGTCCCTGTGACTGGCTCCCAACCTGCTGTGGCCCGTCTGAGAGAGTTTTAGTAGCAGTTCTAGCATGTTGGCTCAAAACCGCTTAGCTACTTGCAACTATTTTTTGCATTGTAAAGAGTGACATACAATGACTTACTTTATCTTTGAAAAATCATGTCTCCGGTTTCCCTCAATAGATTTGTGTCAATTTGGTGTCTATTTAAAGAATAAAATATACCCTATTTTTAAAAATTGGTGTCAGATTTGTATTGGGTTGTGTTTCGTATTCATTGGCTCTTTTGGTACTTCTAAATGGCTTAAACTTGTTCCTTTGATTAAGCTTGACTGCTCTGTGCCACAGCAACAGAGGACTGAGCTAAAGGTTTTATTAAAGAATCTAACTGGACCTGATAGGGAGTGTGACATTACTACATGGTGAGGTCTCACAACCAACCCACATAATAATCCACTTTCCTACAATTGTCTTAAAATGTTCTTGAAAGAAACTTTCTTAATGTCTATTTTTCTTTAGATGGGATTCAGGTGAGCGCACACATTTTTATGTTTTCAAACGTACTTTGTATCAATGGTTTCTTATCCTAGTAAAAGTTTCTTTTATTTGAGCAACATTAATGCGGCCCTCGGTCAAACCCCTAAACCCACTTTTGGCCCTTTAGGACATTTTTTTAGTACCCCTGTTTTAGCAGTACCGCAATTCTGTAGTACCGCAGGGGATGTTGTGATTAGTATCCTGGTATCAGGCGCTGGTACGGCAGTACCTGTGACCTGAAATATATTTATTTTACATTTTTACTTAGTTGGGAGCTCCCTTTGGGACCCAACCTGCCCCACGTGGTCCTGAGGGTCCCTTTGAGACCCCTCCACATGGCCCTGGGTGTGAGTGTGTACCACCCTGTCCCCTTATGTGGCCATTGATATTTTTTTCAGGTATCGGGAACTGAGTCCTCAAGGCTTGCAATGGCTGGCCACAACATCTTTTGCTGTTGTAGCCAGCCAATCAGGATCTGCCTGTCCACTCGGAATGGGCCAATCAGAGCATATCTGGACACAAATTGTCCAGCTATCTCTAACTTGTTACTATGGTTAAACTATTCATGCTCACCCTGAGCGCGTTTTAAATGCTAATTTCTTGAAAAAGGCTCAACAGATGTACACCAAATAACAACAAGCATTTGCAATGCATCGGTCTCGCCTTTGGGACCTTATATGTATTTAGCTATGCAGCACATTAGCCTGGGTGCTGAAACATCTATTGTTCTTTAACATGGAGGGAAAGTGAGCACCAAACTGCGTGACACAGCAGGTATGGGAACACATGGAGAGAAATATTGCCTTTTAGTGGGAAATGGTATAGTCCAAAGCTTTTTTTTTAATATAAAATCAGGGCCTTCAGTGGTCAAATTACTGTAAATACAAGATTTGAAAAAAATATTGTCTACGGGTGCTCGTGGAAGACAATTTCTATGGACTGGAATCTAGAAAACAGCACAGATAAGCCTATCACCAACCGAGCACTGGTAAGGGTTTCGGACCAAGGCTCTCTCTCATGGCAGGCCTGCCTGCTGCACCCAGAGCACTCACAACATAGATATGCCTACCAGCAACCGAACTCTGTCACAAACCACACACTTCTAGACCAAGGCTCTCTCTCATGGCGAGACAGGGCCTGCACCCAGAACACGGTCACAGGAAGGTCTACCAGCAAAACAGGGCCTGCACCCAGAACACAGACACATGAAGCTCTCATTGCAAGACTGGCCTGTCTGCCTTCAGAACACGGTCCCAACACAAGAAGGTCTACCAGCAACGGAGCCCTGTCACAAACCATACATAACTAGCCCAAGGATCTCTCGGGGAATGTGTCGGGATAGATCGTGAAATCCAAGACTGACTAGGGAACTCTAGGTACCCTATCATAAGGAAAGGGGTTCGAAAGTAACCAGAAAAAGACAGAGCCGAGGGCGGACTGCGACGCACACGACAGTGGGGTAAAGGAATGGTCGAGGTGCCAACACTGGTGTTGGTGGGGAAAGGTAGAGAATAAGCAAAGGACACAACAATCAACGAGTGGCACCACAGAGAGGACTCTCGAGAAGGGCGAAGCTGGCAGCCAAGGAAAGGACACCACAGCCCAGTAACCGGTTAACAAGAGCAGCTCAAGGGGCTCAGTGACAGGCCTTTCGGCAGCTCCTCCTCTCGGGCTGCAGAACACACTCCCGTCCGTTTTGCAGCGCGTGCCGCTCATACTTAAGACAGGAGCATTCCTCTTACCCGGAGTATTAATGGCCCGCCCAAGATCACCAACAAACGACCCCAAAACCACTCTGACCTGTGACCGAAGACCTCCGCAGCGACACGCGGTAAGTAAGATGGCGATACGGGAGGAGAAGCCTGGGAGAGACGGTGACGTAGAAAGCACGTGACTTGCTCTGCTCTATCCGCACCCCTTTGGTGCACAAGTAATGTAAATAGATATTGGACGGAGGTACTCTGAAATGCATTGAAATAGAAAATGGACTATTGAAAACCGAGGGGTATGGTCACGGAAAAAATAGCTAGGCGCGTCTCATGTCAGAAAATGGGTCATTAAAATAGAAAACGGACAAAGGGAGAAAAGAAAGCATGTTACATATAACATAGAAACAAGAGAGGAGCGGGGGCGAGCGCGGCAGCCTGGGCTTTGAGCTGACCAGACGCTCGTGCGTCATGGCCTTTTCCCCGCACGGCCGGCATGTTTCCAATTATCGCGCACGCGTCTGGGCACGATAATGGGAAACAGATGTTGGCCCTGCGCGCGTAACCGCAGGAAAAAGGCCATGACGCACGAGCGTCTGGTCAGCTTTCCAAACCCCCTTACTAAAAGTCTCGCAAGCAGCGCATGCGCTGCTCTAGGCTCGACCTAAAAAAGCATGCTTGCTGAATAAAGTTCAAACTTTCTGCCAAATTTGGTGTAATTCTGTTTTACCTTTTTTCTGTATCATAGAACAACATGTTCGAGGCATGTGAGCTGTAGATCACATGCTTTGCATAAGATCGCCATCTAGTGTTGGGTCCGGATGTTTGCACTTTGTTTTTCTGGAAGAAGTTTTCACTAGTCACGAGGTAGGGGACTCCTCCCTTAGGTGATAGTGCGCATGGTCATCGGCTCCATCTTCAGATGGTTTTTTTCCGCCATCGGGTTTGGATGTACCTCACTGAGCTCCGGTTCGACGTCGATCCTTCGATCTTTCTCGGCGCATATCACATTCACACTCGACGGTATTGTTTCCGTTCGTGTTCCCCTTTCACTGCGGATCGTTATCCCTAACGAAAATTTCGATCGGAGAGCTCGTGGTAGGCCGTCGGGCCTAGCCCCTGGTTCGACTCGCAGTCGATGGAACGAACTCCTTTCAAGTTCTGTCCTCGGTGCCACGCCAAATACCCGTGCACCGACTCACACGAGGTGTGCAATTTGTGTTTGTCACCCGACCACAGAGAAGACAACTGCGACGCGTGCCGAGCTTTCCGCTCCAAAAAGACTCTTCGCGATCGTTGGGCCCGACGACGCGACATGCAAAGACAACAAGCAGGTTCCATTCCGGACCTCTTCGGACCTCAATCAGAAGAGGAGGAAGGCGACGAGCCCATCGGAGCCGATGAGGAACAGGAAGACATCTTCATTTCCGAAGATAGCTCCGATGAGGATGAAGACATCCCGCAGGGACAACGTACCGTGAGTACAGCCCCTACCTCGCCCCACCTTCCACTTCCATCCAAGAAAAAGGCTCCGCACCAACCTGTGCCCTCTGGCCCCGGTGGGCGCCGAGAACAAACTTCCGAAGCCCCGCCTTCGGACTCGGCACCGAAGCATATTAAAAAGCCTTCCGGCTCCGAAAAGCCCCATGCCAAATCGGGCACCGAGCCAAAGACTTCGGAGCCGAAGAAAAAGTCTGGCACCGATCATCCTACGTCGGCACCGAAACAAACTTCGGATACGAAAACCCCGGCCAAGTAACCATCGGCCTCGAAACATTCGGAGGCAAAACACACAAAGACGCCGAAGTCACCAAAAAAACATGTTTTTGGTGATCCAATCGACAAACCGGATCGGAAACAAAAAATCCTGGTTATACACCCAAAGACTGGACATATCACCACTAAAGTGACTTTAAAAAGAGGTGCTACTACAGAAGAGGAATACCACATACCATTGAAGAAGAGAACTGTTGGGACAAATCCTTCCCCTCCTCCTCTTTCTCTTCCTTCACCTTCTCTACCCCAGACTATACCTGTGCCAACTTCACCTGAGCACTCACCACTACAAACACCTGACAATCAGGGTGATGGGGATGGGGATAATAATGATGACGATCATCCTGGAGACGTGTGGGATGACTATAATAGTGATTCTCCCACTGATAACGACCCGGACATATATCCTACCAAACCCTCTCCACCAGATGACAGTGTAGGATTTGTCAAATTGTTAAGTAGGGCTGCTACTTACCATGGAGTCCCACTACACAAAGAATCCCTTGAAGAGGACTTTCTTTTCGCGACTCTACAAAACACACAAAAGTCTACACACATGTTGCCCATGTTGAAAGGCATGACCAGACATGTAGACAACATTTTTAAGGATCCTGTTAGAGCACGTATCCTTACCCCAAGGCTAGATAAAAAATACAAGCCTGCCCCATCAGATCCAGTTTACATAAAATGTCAACTACTATTAGATTCACTAGTAGTTTCTAATGCACGGAAAAGGGCAAACTCCCAGACTACTGGAGACGCACCAGATAAAGAGTCTAAACTCCTTGATGCTTCAGGGTAAAGGATAGCCTCCCAGGCTGCTAACTTCTGGCGTATTTCCAATACACAAGCATTGTTAGCACGCTATGACCGCGCACACTGAGATGAAATGGAGCAACTCATCCAGTTTCTCCCTCAAGAACACAAATCAAAAGCGCGAGACCTGGTTCGTGAGTGGCAGTTAATTTCTAACAACCAAATTAGATGCTCCCTACATGCTGCTGATACATCTGCCAGAGCGTTAAACACTAGTGTTCTTTTAAGAAGGCACGCCTGGCTGCGCATATCAGGGTTTAAACCGGAAGTTCAAACTTCCATACTAAACACACCCTTTGACAAGGAACACCTTTTTGGGCCGGTGGTAGATACTTCATTGGATAAAATGAAGAAGGATACTGAAGTGGCTAAATCCATGGGAGCACTTCAGTCTCCACAAGGGCGTGGTTCCTTTCGTCGCTCCTTTTATTGAGCAGGATCTAAGACTACTCCCTCAGACACTGCGTCCACCTATAAGAGCAATAACCAGCCCTCAGGTTCCAAGGGTTTCTATCGAGGCAATTACAGAGGAAACAACGGCAGAGGTAGAGGTTCCAACACACGTACCTCGCCATCCAATACAAAACAGTGACTTGCCCATAGTTCCCCCGACCACTTAACACCTGTAGTGGGAAGACTGTCACAATTTCTACCAAAGTGGCAGTCAATAACAACAGACAAATGGGTTCTCCAAATTATCCATTCTGGTTACTGCCTGGAGTTCATCAACACTCCTCCAAACATTCCCCCAAAGTCGCACAGACTTCCACCGGATCACATAGACCTTCCCAAACACGAAGTACAATCCCTGCTACTAAAACAAGCCATAGAGCCTGTACCACCTCAACACCAAGGGTCGGGCGTGTACTCCTTTTACTTTCTAATTCCAAAAAAGGACAGCTCTCTCAGACCCATACTGGATCTCAGAGAACTCAACCTTTACATACAGTCAGACCACTTCCACATGGTAACACTGCAACAGATACTGTCTCTTTTGCAAAAAGGCGATTTTCTTTCTACTCTAGATTTAAAGGACGCCTACTTTCATATTCCAATCCATCCGGCTCACCGCAAATTTCTCAGGTTTGTGGTGGCAGGTCAACACTACCAATTCAAAGTGCTCCCATTCGGAGTCACCACGGCTCCCAGAGTCTTCACAAAATGTCTGGCGGTTGTAGCTGTGCATCTCAGAAGACAAAGCATACATGTCTTTCCCTTTCTGGACGACTGGCTCATCAAAGCCAGCACATACCAGCAATGTCGCAAGCACACTTCGCTAACCATTCAACTGCTTCAACAGCTAGGGTTCTCAGTCAATGTATTAAAATCACATCTTCAGCCAAACAAAGTTCAGGATTACCTAGGAGCCACTATAGATACTCACAAGGCTCTAGCGTATCCCAATGCAGCAAGAATTCGAAACATTCAGACACTCATTCTCAAATTTAAACCCACTCACTCACTTCCGGCTCGAGTGTTTATGCAACTGCTGGGAATGATGGCATCTTGCATCATGATTGTTTCCCACGCCAGGCTACATATGCGTCCACTTCAAGAGTGTTTAGCCAGTCAGTGGAACCAGTCTCAAGGTCTATTAACCGATCTAGTGTTGGTAGGCAGCCATACTCATCGCTCTCTGCAGTGGTGGAACACACAAAACCTATCAAAAGGGCAGCCGTTCATAGACCCGATTCCACAAACAGTGTTAACAGCGGACGCATCCCTTACTGGCTGGGGAGCTCATCTTCAACAACACACAGTGCAAGGACTGTGGAGTCGCCAGCAAAAGATGCTCCACATCAATCACTTAGAGCTCATGGCAATCTTTCTAGCTCTCAAAGCCTTTCCAGATCACCTGTCTGGCAAAGCTGTGTTAGTCCGAACCAACAACATGACAGCTATGTATTACATACAAAAACAGGGGGGCGGACACTCTCTCCAACTGTCCCACTTAGCCCAGGACATCTGGAAGTGGGCTATTCACCACAACATTTATCTCCTAGTGGAACACCTCCCAGGAGTCAACAATCAGATTGCGCACCTCCTCAGCAGGCAGAGGTATCAAATACACGAGTGGGAACTTCACCCTCAAGTTCTACACCCATACTTCCAAACTTGGGGAGTCCCTCACATAGACCTGTTCGCAACACCTGAAAACGCAAAATGCCAAGCTTCGCCTTCAGGTATCCACACCCTTTGTCCAAAGGCAATGCTCTATGGATGAACTGGTCTGGGATATTTGCCTACGCTTTTCCGCCTCTCCCACTCATTCCATCAGTGGTTCGGAAACTCAGGCAAACATCACTTACGCTAATACTAGTAGCTCCAACATGGGCACGTCAACCCTGGTTCACAACCCTATTGGAACTCTCTCTGGTACCACACCAAAAATTACAGTTGACTCCCAGTCTCCTCACACAGAGCCATGGAGAAATCAAACACCCAGATCCCAAACAGCTGAACCTTGCGATCTGGCTCCTGAAGTCATAGAGTTTGGTTATCTCAACCTTCCTCCAGACTGTATGAACATTATTAGAGAGGCCAGAAAGCCTACCACAAGGGCCTGCTACGCAGCCAAATGGAAGCATTTTGTCATCTATTGCAATAACAATCACATCAACCCCCTTGATGCTTCCATACAGATCATACTGTGCTACCTATTGCATTTGCAGCAGTCAGCATTTGCCTATACAACCATCAGACTGCATCTTGCGCCATAGCAGCTTACCTTCAAAATAGGCAACATTTATCGCTATTTCGAGTGCCTGTCATCAAAGCATTCATGGAAGGGCTAAAGAGGGTAATACCACCAAGACTCCCACCTGCCCCAGTATGGAATCTTAATATAGTCCTCACAAGGCTAATGGGTCCTCCATTTGAACCTATGCACAAATGTGAACTACAGTTCCTTACTTGGAAAACAGCTTTCCTCATTGCAATCACTTCATTAAGGAGAGTGGGTGAACTTCAGGCACTAACCATAGAAGAACCCTTTTTCCAGTTACATAAAGATAAAGTGGTTCTTCGTACCAACCCTAAATTCCTACCTAAGGTTGTATCTGCATTTCACATCAATCAGTCGGTTGAATTACCTGTATACTTCCCTCAACTTGACTCTGTTGCAGAACGAGCTTTACATACCTTAGATGTCAGAAGAGCTCTTTTGTATTACACTGAAAGAACAAAATCATTTCGTAAAACCAAACAACTCTTTGTAGCTTTTGCACCACCTCATAAAGGCAATCCTATCTCCAAATCAGGAATTGCTAGGTGGATTGTCAAGTGTATTCAGATTTGTTATCAAAAGGACTCTCACAATACCCCCTAGAGCACATTCCACTCGCAAATTAGGGGCTACTATGGCTTTCTTAGGGAATATCACTATTACTGATATCTGCAAAGCTGCAACATGGTCTACACCACACACATTCACCAAACACTATTGTGTAGATGTGTTAGCAAAACAACAAGCTAATGTGGGCCAAGCAGTACTTAAAACGTTATTTCAGACAACTCCAACAGTTACAGGATAGCCACCGCTTCGGGGAGGCTGCTGTATAGTCTATGCAAAGCATGTGATCTACAGCTCACATGCCTCGAACGGAAAATGCTACTTACCCAGTATGCATCTATTCTTGGCATGTAGAGCTGTAGAATCTCATGCGCCCACCCACCTCCCCGGGTACCTGTAACTGCTATAGTTCTCTATTTTACTACAAATACTTCACATGGACATCTCTATTCTTTACTACTACTCCATTCTCTTACCCTCTGCGGAAAACAATCTGAAGATGGAGCCGATGACCATGCGCACTATCACCTAAGCGAGGAGTCCCCTACCTCGTGACTAGGGAAAACTTCTTCCAGAAAAACAAAGTTCAAACATCCGGACCCAATACTAGATGGCTATCTTATGCAAAGCATGAGATTCTACAGCTCTACATGCCAAGAACAGATGCATACTGGGTAAGTAGCATTTCCCTTCCTATGGGAATTAACATTGGAAATCACACTTTTGGACCCCCCTCCCTTCCTTTTTCTTGGCCTCCACTTGATGGATCAGCACAAAACTTTCTTTGAAGGAGCCAAAGTGAATTAACTGTTTTTGGGGAAGTTTTGTGCAGATTCATCATACAGAGCCAAAGTTATAAAAGAAACAAAAAATGCTTTTTTGTTTGCGGTCCTTGCACACAACAAGGAATAGTTTTTACATCTTTGACTTCAATCAAGATTCCTACGATGCAGAGCTAGGATTACAACTAAGTAACCGTTTCTTTTTAAGAATTCAGACTGTGATAATAAGAAACATGTTTTTCAATATGGAATTTAGACTAGTGCCATGCCTTTGTTTTTCCTTGTCTGTTATGCTGCACTTTTTGCTTTGGACATTAGCTACAAAATATTTTTACTAAAAAACTAGTAAAATTAAAAGAAATATATTATGTGAGACTACCGTATCATTCTATCTAGACTTTCCATTTCTCTCCTCTCCATTATAATGAAGTGTCAGACCATTGAAGTGCATGCCATTTCATGTAAAACGGTATTGTGACAACGAGGTGAAAAACCATGCTGCACTCTGTGTTATTTCAGTTCAAACTCTCACCAGAAGAGCAAATAAAGCTCCTTGATACTAGGATCAGCAAAACACAATTTCCTAGCCCCATTGTGACATTTGAGCGGGATATAGACCCCGTGTTTTTTCTGAATTTCTGTCTAAATAAAATCACAGTGTATTCACCCCAATTGCTTATTAGGTGTAGGTCAGAGTGGAACTTCAGGAGGAGTATGCTTGAACTGGATAGTGTAAAGTTATGGAGCTGAGTTGTGCTGCCCAGGGTATAGAACTGTGATTCTTCAGTGACATCACTTTGGAATTTGGGGGAAAGTCAATTGAGAAGCCAAGACGAGAAGGTCTGATGTAGATGCTGATGCTGGATATGTTAATGGCATTAAAGGACTTTTGAAAGATGAATGGGCCTGCAATCCATATTTACACAGAGATAGTGTGGATCACTATTTTGCGAACCTCCACAGGCCCCTACATTGGAGAAGTATTGCTACATTTCACATTTCAATATCTGTGTATATTTTAAGTTTTCTACAATGTTTATTAATTCGCATTATAACATTTTGTTGTTGAACGTCTCTGGGACTCAGCTCAGAGGCTTCCACATATGACCTAACATTGCCTATCTTTGTCTATCCTATCTCTGTTAATGTCTGTCCCTCATCTAATTTTTCGCAGGCTGATGAGCACCCGGAGGTACTAGATGTGGCTGCAGTGGAGGCCGCACTCTCATTCTGTGTAGATAATGATGATCCTCAGTCCTTGACTGGACCCTGGGATCAAACGCTGCAGGACCCTCCAGAGAAGCCCCCAGCACTTAGCCATGTCCCGGTCACCATCAAACAAGAGCGGCCAGAAGAGCCAGAAGAGGAGGATATTGAAAAGGTACCAAATGCTGAAGAGGTGCCATCTGAAATCAAAACTGAGCCAGGTGATCAGGAGGAGGAACAAGAGGAAGAAGAGGAGGCTGAAGAGGATGAGGAGGAAGAAGAAGATGAGGAAGAGGAGGAAGAGGAGGAAGTAGGAGAAGTAAGCACATCACCTGTGTCTGAATACCGGAGCCAAGAAGAAGAGTTTGGAGCCACAGAGGAGCGATCCGAAGTTGAGACAGAATCTGGGAAAGGGGATGAAGGATCTTGTCAAGTGAAGCTTGAGGTACAGCAATTTGGAATGCTGAAGCTTTTCTAATGGGTCAGCAATAGGATTATGGAGAAGGAAGAAAGGGGTGGGTTCACTTATGGAATTAGAGAGCGATAAAGAGGTCCGTGATTGAATTGGAGAACTCAGAAGATTGTAAAGGTTCCAGTTCTGAGACAAAGAGGGGAAAGCTTTTTAAAGAATTTGTAATGCAATCAAGGGCAATAAGCGCAGTCAAGGTACCAGCAAAGTGATCAAGTTCTTGAAGCATCGTAAAAGGTTCATCAATAGTAATGGGGATTGGGGCATGTAAAGGGGTTAGTGACGGGTTATGAAGGGCTGGAGCACGGAAAAGGTCACCACCGAGGTTGGAAACCGGAGCTTTGTACAGGGGTTAGTAATAGGATCAGAGTACTACCCATTGCATAGGTGAGCACTGGGATCACAGAACTGAAGCATTGTTAATGTATTAGCATTTGAGAATGTTTTAATTGCTTTGCCATCTTTATCTTTTGGTGGTGCAAGGGAAATGTAAGATATTTGAGGTTGTAGTCCGCACGCTTGTTTTGGACAAAAAGAGTACCCTGAGGAAGTGCATTCATATTTAAATTGCTTCTCTGTTACCTTTCACTTCTTTCTTCCAGTCTTCCCCTGATCATGCCTCTCAGGAGCCTGTATTTCAACCAGTGAGAGAAGAGATGCCTGCTGAGTCAGAGACAGCTCCAAAGATGGAATTATTGGGTATGATGTGGGGCGAATGGCCATTTAGAAGGGTTTGGGACATTTTGAGAGTTTCAGAAAGTAGCTTCTTTGGGTTTTGTCTCCATAGATCCTCTGAAGGAGGAGCCTGAGCCGACTGCCTTGTTAGACTCCTTGAAGCAGGAACCAGAGCCGCCGTCTGAGAGCCAGATCAAGGTATTTGCATGCATGACTTGTCTTAAATTCTGGGGGTCATTCCAATGTGTTAAGTGCATTTTCATGAACACTTATACCAGTTGTCTCTCTCGTTTGCTTCCTTCCCTCTTTACTTCTTTCAGTCTGTTCTTTCCTTCTTTGGAGTCAGTTTCACACATATTCATTTTTTTTTTTCATTTTCTCTTCCCCTCCTACCTAGTCACTCCCTCTCTTCCCTTTTGCTCTCTATCTTTTAACATTTCTCTCCCTCTCTTCCCTTCTCTTTCTCTTGGTCCCACCACCACATCTCTTTCCTAGTGTTCCTTCCTGTGTCTTCTCTCTCTTCCTTTTCTTCCAGTCTTGCTCTCTTACCTTCCTTTTTAGGTCTCGCCTAGACAGAGCTTGTGCTGTCTTTTCGAGACATGCTGTATCCAGGATATGGGCATTAAGCAACACCCATCTTTCTATTTGGCTCCTTTTACTGTCCTTTGTAAATGGCTGCTTTTCATTGGTTAATATGGTTACTAGTCCCTCCTTTCTTTTCTTTTGTAACCTCCCATGAGGACAGCCCCTCTTACATGTGGCGTTACTCATCTTGATATTTGTTACTGTCTGAGCACTCTTTTTTTCATTTAGGCTTATTCAGGCTCAGGAACTCACTCGCACCCACACTTGCTCTCTCCTCTTTATTCTCGTTATTCTCCTCATAATGAACAGCTGTTCTTTATATTTGCTAACATTCGCTTGTCCCGCTTTCTCTTTAAATATGGTGTCAGCACCGTTTATTTCTTTCTCAATTTTAAAACAGAAAGTCTTTACTTGTAAAAGCGCAATATGCTGTGCTTTCACTTAAACAATGGCGGCCGTGCGCCTTTTTTTATGCGCGGCTCGCCGTATTCACTTTTGAAAACATCAAGTCTTTATTAAAGGTGCCGCTTTCAGTTTAAGCTTGCCTTTATTTGTTCAGAATCTGCGCCGCTTGCAGAGCTGAACACCGCCCTTTTAACACATGCGCCTTTACTTCTGAATGGCGCCGCGCAACTCCTGCCTTGTTGTTGGTTGCTTCCCGTTCCCAAGTTTGCTAGCACGCTGCAGCAGGGCTCCGTATCTCTCCACTTTGGATGCTTGCAGAGGGGCATGTGGCAAGGGACTGGTCAGGAATCCACAGTTGTTTTGGAAGAGCAGGGTTGATATTTCGCTCCCACCACCCCTCCGAGGTCACAGATCTTTTTATTTTGTTGAATTAAAATTGAATTAAGCTTTGTTTCCAATACCGTCACTTAATCTCCCTGTGCTGTATTCCACCACACCCTTGCCCCTCCCACAACACTGCTTGTCCGCCTCACCACCCCTCCGAGGGGTGAGGCTTTTAAATGTTCCCTTCTACTACATTGTCTACTGCATGTTCTGATTATCACTGAAAATGTTCAGGCTTCCCTTGCATGTCTCCTCCCCTCTCCCTCTTCTCACCCTCCCTTTCTTTTAGTTAGGACATTCCTGCTCTGAGGCCTTCACACCACACTCCCCCTGCGTGCTGTGTCTTTATTGGGACAGCAGGAATGTGGTACTTGCTAAGCACGGAGGTCTCAAGGGGGCTGCACTTTTAAAGCCACATTCCCAAACGGCAACAGGACTTGTACCTTCCCCCAGCCCTCAAGTACCGAATGCTCATTTCTACCAAAGCATAAACAAATACATGATTCACTTACTATCCGGCAGCCCTGAGACATTACTTAAGGGCACTTGAAAGGTGCTAAAAATAAACATCTTCATAAGTAACAAACATTTCCATTACAGTGCCAATAGCTCTAACTCTAAAAAAAATGCGAGACCTATTGCATTGCAAATGCTTGTTCTTTCGTCCTTTCCTTCCTTCTCCCTCGTCCCTAATTGTTTTTCCTTTCTCTCTTTGTCTTGCTCCGTCTCCCTTCCTCCTTTCTCTCCCTTGCTTCCCTTCTGTCATCTTCTCTAGCCTTCTCTGTTCCTTCTTTCTTGTTCTTCCGTCACTTCCCTTATCTCTCTCTTTACTTTTTGTGCTATGTCTTCCGTTCTCTGCCTCTGGTTCTCCTCCGCTTTCCTTCTCTCTTCCTCTCATTCATTCTCTCTTTCTTCCTTTTCTCCCATGATTGTAGCATATGCTGCTTTAGATCACATCTTCTACATACTCCTGCAAACTAGTGTTGGGCGTGAATGTTTGCAAGTTGTTGAGACCACAAGTAAGGCGTTAAAGATTAAAAAGACCCTCTGGTAGAGGAGAGACCGTCGCTGAGCACTGTCAAAGATGTAGTTATATCAAAAATCTGATATACCGTGTAAAGAGTCCAGGGGTTCCTTTATGAGTAGACAGGGGCTTGCTATGTAATCCCAAAGTGCTCTTTTAGGGGGTAGTGTGGTTGAGCAGCCTTAGGCTTAACACAGAGGAGTGCAAGACATTTGCAAATACAGACAATGATCAATAAATGACACACACGACTCAAAAAGGAGATCCACACCAATTTATAAAACTAGCAAGTATTTTTATATATGTTTATGCATCAAAGAAAAATCGTTCAGGTAAGTGAGTTTTTAAATATAAATTCTTTTCACTTTAAAAAATGGACACAGTGCAATTTTAGAGTTCTGCAATGTTATCCTATGGAAGGAAGAACAAGTTCTGCAAACAGGTATAGTACAGTGACTCACAAGACCAATCTCCAGGAGTTTAGGTGAGTGGTGGGCAAGGTCCAAGGCAGCACCAGCAGTAACCCACCAGCGGCACAAGGGCGGTGCAGGGTGCAAAACAGTGTCAGGAGCCCAATGTATTTCAGTGGAGATCGGTCACTACGAAAAGATGCTGCAGGTTCTGGCCAGGAGGCCAGTCGGACTGAACCGCGAGTGGGCTCCTGCCTTGCAATGCTCTGGAAAGGGGGTAATCCTTTGGTCATCTTCTCCAAGGTGCAGGGGTGCCCTTAGGCGTTGTTTTTTTTTTTACCGGAGCAGTCGCGGTTGAGGGGGCCTGCGTGGAGAGGCTGCAGGTGACGTCGAGGAGTCTAGAAGGGTTGAAACTAAGATGGACTCGAGTTCTGGAAGGCTGAGTGACCTTGTTGACACCGGTGGTTTATTTCAACTCGGGCCGGAGGCGACGAGTGCAGTAGTGACTTCGGGTGTCGAGTTTTGGTGGTTCCAGAGGCCTCTCAGAGTCTTCTCTTTTGGAGTTTCTTCAGAACAGGTCCGCTGTTCACGGGACCCCTTGAGTCTTTTTTGAAGGCAGGCAGTCCTCCCAGGGTTCTGGAGTCAACAGCTGCAGGATAACATGACTTTGGCGCAGTTTTCGACGAGGGGTGCAGACAGGCTGGCGGGGCTGGTACCAGGTTAGCTGCTTCTTCTCTCCTCTGTGCTTTTGCAGCTCTTCTGTGTTCTCTCTCTTCTTAGGTAAACAGGATCTGCTTCTCTGGTGCCACAGAATCCCCTAAATACTGAATTAGTGGGTGTTAGGGGAGTGTAGGGTAATAGCCAATGGGCTACTGACCCTTGGGGTCACTGTGCTCCCTATATGACCACTTCCTGTGGGAAGTGGGCATAACCTTGTCCCAGAATTCCTAAGTATGCCATCACAAAGATGGCTACTTCTGTCCACCTCGCAGTAGCCCACCTTAAAAGTGGTACTAGCATGGAAGTGGTGCGCCTACCTGACTAGCTAATTTTCCCGCCTGTGCAGGTGCCAAGGGACTCTGGACAGAGGGAGTGGTTTCCTCTTCTGTGAGAAGAGCTAGATTTGCACTCCAAAGGCAGCAGCTTCTTTAAAGCTTGCCGGCCCAAGGAGCCTAATCAGCAGGCCATCCTGTGGGAAGGGGTGTTACACCCTGTTCTCGGACAGGCTTTTGTTCCGGGTCTCCTGCGATCAAAGACTCTCACCCTAGGAGGTCAAAACAGCGTCTCGGGTGGCAGGTTGGCCGAAACCAGTCAGCAAGTACACCAGAGGCTGGTAGGTTTTCATGGATCACTTCTAAACTGCCCTCTGGGTGCCTGTATTGGTAAATCTGACACTGGCATGAGTGTGGGTTTACCAATACGAGATGTTTGATACCAAGCATCCCTAACTTCAGTGAAGCTATTATGTAGCTGGGAAACTCATATTCACCAGTGTCCAGCACATGTTTTAAAATGGCTTCCCTGGTTACTTGTACTGGCAGTAATAGGACTGACCAGCACAAGGACAGACCTGCTCATGCAGGTATTCCCTCACATGAAATATTCAGCACCAAGTCTTTGGGCTGTCAGGCCTGCTGTAGGGGTGACTTACAAATATTACATGCAGTTTTAGGGGACATGGCACGCAGGGATTTGTGACATGCCATGTTTTCAATTTTGTTTGCACCAAGACACGCAGCCTGTAATGGCAGTTGTGCATGTGCTTGGTGAGGGGTCCCTTAGGGTGGCACAATTCGTGCTGTTGTCTTTAGGGACCCTCTTTAGTACCTCAGGCTCTAGGTACTGGGGGTACCATGTACTAGTGACTTACAGAGGGTGCTAAAGATTTTGCCAGTTGAGGGGAACAATTGTACAGTTCTTAAGGAACGAACACTGGTACTGGGGACCTGGTTAGCGGGAACCGAGTACACTTCAGTCAAAGTTGCATCAAATACCAGGCTACAAGTGGAGGGGGGGGGGGCGGTACTGCAACAAAACTCAGTTTCCTACAACCGCTGTAAGTCCCTAGTGGATGGCACACGAGGTACCTAGGGCAGGGGTACTGAAGAGGGGTCCCTAAGGGCTGCAGTATGTATTGTGCCACCCTAAGGGACTCCTCACCTAACTCATGCAGACTGCCATTACAGGTTGCGTGTCTGGGTGCAGACAAAAGTGAAAATACGATATGGCACACATCCCTGTGTGCCATGTCTTCATACACTGCATGCAGTATAGATAAGTCACTCATATTTCAGGCCTTACAGCCCTAAGGCAGGGTGCACTATACTACATTTGTGGATTTACCTGCATGAGCAGATATGCCCCGGTGCTCGCAAGTTAAATTACTGCCAGTACAAGTGACCAGGGAAGCCATTTTAAATACATGTGCTGGACACTGGTGAAAAACGAGTTTCCCAGCTACATGATGGCTTCGCTGAAACCAAATATGTTTGGTATCAAACAGCTTGTATTAATAAACCCACACTGATTCCAATGATGGATTTAATAATAGATGCACCCAGAGGGCACCTGAAGGTGCCCCTGAAAACTGACCAACTACTAGTGTGCTTGCTGACTGGTCCTGACCAGCCTGCCACCACAGACGACTTTCTGATCCCCAAGGATGAGAGCCCAGGATCTCAGGAGGTCAGGAACAAAGTCTCCTCCGATAGAGGGTGTTTTACACCCCTCCAGCAGGATGACCTGTAAATTGGCATTTCAAGGAAGGGAGCTTCAAATAGCGTGCCGCCTTTGGTACGCAAATCTTGTTTCCCTCAGAGGTGATGCCACCCCCCAACCAAGTCCCATTTGGCACCTGGACAGGCTGGAAAATTAGTAGTCTGATAGGTGTGTTCACCCTCAGGCTAGTTCTACCCCTAATGTGGGCTACCTGATATGGACACAAAATTTAAGTTTGCCATCTTGGTGATGACAGAATTAGGAATTCTGGGACAGAGTTATGCCCACTTCCCACAGGAAGCGGTCATATAGGGGGTGTAGTGATCCCAGGGGTAAGTAGCCATTGGCTACTACCCTACACTCCCCTAAGGCCTCTAAATCTAGTATTTAGTGGAGCCCCTGGCACAGGTAATCAGATCCTGCCGACCTGAAAGTAGAAGAAGGACACTGAAGAGCCTCAAAAGCAAGAACAGAGGGCTAGTGACTGACTTGGCGCCAACCCTGGCGGCCTGCCTGCTGTCCGCGACAATTGCGCCAAAGATGACTCGTCCTGCCTCTGCCTGCACCTCCAAAAGCCTGTGAGGACTACCAGCCTTCACCCAGGAACTCCTGTGGAGTAGCGGAGCTGCTCCCTTGCATCCTGCAGGCACCCCACAAGAACCTGCAAGGACTCCGGACCGTCAAAACCTGACACGGAAAGTACCACTGCACATGTGTCCCCTCTTTGTGCAGGACCACTCTACTGCGAGTGTCTGTGGTAGTGAAAACCTGACACCTGATATCACCTCTGCACCCGGCCGCCCTGGCCTAAGGAGAAGAGGAGCAAAGGTGCCCCCATGTTCCCGAGCATCGTGAGACCTGAGCCCCCTTGTTGGTTCAGCCGGACTGGTCCCTCAGTCCCAGCTTGCAGCCTCTTTTTGACCGGACTGACCCCCATTGACTTACACTGGGCACCTGACGCTGTTTAGCACCTCTGCACTCGCCCACCCCAGTGTTGCCCGAGGTGACCTATTGGTGCTGCCTTGAACCTTGCCTCATACTCACCTTACATCCAGAAGATTGGTCCTGTAAGTCGCGGTAAAGTACTTGTCTGTAATATGTGTCTTTTCTCCATCTGATAACATTACAGCTCCAAAAATTACACTGTCGACTTTTAAAAACAGTAAAAATTCATAACCCGAAACATACTTACCTGATCACGATGATCTTGGCACCTAAATTTATATAAAGATGTTATTTTTATAAATTGGTGTGGATCTCCTTATTGAGCCATGTGTATCATTTATTAACTGTGTGCATGCAGCATATGTCTAATACTCCTCTCTGATAAGCCTAGGGCTGCTTGACCACACTATCCCCTAAGAGAGCACTTTGGGATTTGTAGAGCAAGCCCCTGTCCACTTATAAGGGATACCTGGACTCTCTGCGCAGTATACCCTTTTTTGGTATACTGTATAAAGAGCCAGCTTCCTACAGGCAGCACCAACTATCCTGTTCCCACTCCGTAAGTTGGATGACTTGAGAGCCGATTCCTCAGCTGGTTGCGCACAACCTGAGTTTCCGGGGCCTTTAGCTTCACCGCATCATATCGAAGTGTTCAACTCAGCTATGCTCTGCTTTTTCGGATCTCTCCCGACTCACTCTGTCACGCCTTTGGGCCCCATGGAGCCGTGGAGGCCCTCCACCTGGATTACCGTTGGCAGGTTTGCTCTCTGTGCCAACTGGACCCTCTCTGCCACTTCTGGCCTTGGCTCCAGTCCTGACACTGCCCCGGCACCTTTGACCATGCCCGGCCCAGGTACGTCGATGCTGACATAGCTGACCGAAGAGGTGGGCTCGATTGTCCTCTCCGCCGGTCCGACCTCAACTGACGTGTCAGTCGAATCTGACTGAGGTTTCTGCACTGGCTTTAACACAAGGCAGGCAACAACCCAAGTTTCCGGGGCCTTTAGCCATGCCGCACCAGATCGAAGTGTTCCACGCAACTATGCTCTGGCTCTTCGGATCCCTACCGACTCACTCTGGCATGCCTTTGGGCCCCATGGAGCCGAGGGATCCTCCACCTGGATTACTGGTGGCAGGTTTGCCCTCTGTGCCAACTGGACCCTCTGTACCACTTCTGGCCTTGGCTCCAGCCCTGTCGCTGCCCTGGAATCTTTGACTATGCCCGCCCAGGTACGTGGATGCTGACTTAGCTGCCTGAAGAGGTGGCCCGATTGTCCTCTCCGTCGCCAGTCCGACCTCGCCCGATGTCGCAATCGAATCTGACTGAGGTTCTGCACTGGCTTTAGCACAAGACAGGCAACATTCCTTACACTTCCTTTTTTTATTGGACTCAGATAATGATTATGACCAGGGTAGTGAGTTTACTCAGCCCTATGCTGATGACAGTTGGTGTGAAGACTTGCAGGAAGCTAGTGGACTAGCTACTTCTTCTGAGATGCCCTTTTCTCCCCCCCTGGTCCAGCCAAGGAAGAGTCTGCCTCCTACTCCACGGTTATGTATAGGGCGGCTGAAGTTGTTGCCCTCCACCTCCTCATCATGGAGGTGAAAACAAACATCCTGACGGACGTCCTGCAGCCTGGCCAGACTGCTACTGAGCCTCTTCTCCCTTTTACTGAGGCCTTGACAGATTCCCTCCTTGGAGCTCGGCTAAACTTTGTACCGGCCCTCCAGTTAACAGGCAGATTACCAGGCGTCATCGTTCTGGTCCATGCGACCTGGCCTTTTTGTCACATTACCCCTCTCCAGAGAGTCTTGTGGTGCAAGCTTCTACTGGCTGGACCAATCATAATAATTTCTCTACCACTCTTCCCTATAGGGAATCAAAGTGAGAGGAGACTTTTGGAAAACTCTTATTCTCCCCAGCCAGTTTGGCTCTGTGGTCAATGAACACCTCCTGTTTGCTGGGCTGCTATACTCATGCCTTTTGGGACACAATGGCGCAAGTCCTCCTAAGTGTACCAGAAGACCTAGCTCTGTTCTTTCACAGGCGATTCACGATGGTCGTGATGCGGCTATGTTCAAAATTCGTTGTGGCTTGGACACCACCTACTCCGTTGGGCAAGCTGTAGGCACAAGTGTTGCCATTTGTTGTCATGCGTGACTACGATCAACTGGATTCTCGGGTGACAACCAGTACTCCCTGATAGATATGCAGTTCGAAGGGACTCGCTTGTTTGGTAGACAAGGCTGATTCTGCCCTTGAACGTTTCAAGGAGAATAGGGCTACTGCCCACTCTCTGGGCCTTTCTACCCTGCCTCGATAGCAACAATTTCGAGGTTCTTTTCACGATTTTAACGCAGCATTCCTTATTGTTAGCCTGACCCTCCCAGCAGGGAACCAAGCAGTTTCACGGAAGATGCTGCAGTGCCCACCGCCCCTGCGGTCAATGTCAGTGTGCCACTCAGTCCTGCCCCCCCCGCAGCCAAATTTGCCAAACCTCTTTAGTGTACCCTTACAGGGTCACAGCCACCTAGGGGAGGCAGAATTCACCGATTCTATCCTGGTTGGTAGGTGGGTCCTGCAGATAGTCCGCAGAGGTTATTCTTTTCCCTTCCTTTCTTCCCTGTCGCACCTCCCATCGTCACCCCAGCGACTGACGGAGGACATTCTCTTCATTTTGTGGCAGGAAATGCAACCCCTTCTGGCCAAAGGTGTTGTCAAGAGGATGTCATCTCCAGAAGTAGGGCGTGGTTGTTATTCTTACTACTTTCTGGTGCCCAAGAAGAACGGAGGTTTACGGCCTATTCTAACCTGTGCTCCCTCAATGCCTTCCTCAGGAAGGACAAGTTCAAAATGCTCACCCTGGCCAGGTCTTGTTTGCCTTCAACCCAGGAGACTGGTTGGTGGTGTTGGACCTATAGGATGCCTATTTTCATATTTCCGTCCTGCTAGTTCATCAGTGCTACCTACGGTTCGTGGTAGGAGAGGAGCATTTTCAGTTCGCTGAGCTCCCCTTTGGTCTCACCAGTACCTCTTGGGTGTTCAAGAAAGTTATGGCAGTGGTGGCAGCACACCTTCGAGGGTCAGGGCTGCCAGTCTTCTCCTACCTTGACGACTGGCTGTTGAAGGGGGACGCGTCGCGAGCAGTCTTCAACCACCTCCAAACTATGGCGCATCTCCTGCCATCTTTGTGATTCTATACTCTCCATCTGAGCCTTTCTGGACATGGGTTGGTTTTGTGCTCCAGGACATTCAGGCTATGATGCTGATCTTTCAGCCTCGTTCCTGGATTTCAGTGAGGTCGACTCTGAGGCTATTGGGGACTAATGGCCTACTGCATCCTGCTGGTCAAGCATGCCAGGTGGCATATTCGGGCTCTGCAGTGGGATCTTAAGTCCCAGTGGGCCCAACATCTAGGGGACCACTCCAACCACGTTCAGATTTCAGAGACTGCAAAAGACCTGCAGTGGTGACTACTTGACCACGATTGGCTCAGCGGCAGACACCTCTCCCTTCCCCATCCAGAGCTCACAGTGACGACCGATGCGTTGCTTCTGGGCTGGGGCAGTCACTTGGGAGAGGTGGAGATCACAGGCCTCTACTCTCCGGTGGAGCCCATTTTCCATATCAGTCTTCTGGAGCTGAGAGCAATCCGCTTGCCGCTGAAACCCTTTCTGCCATCCATTAAGGGCAGACTGGTACAGCTGCTCACGGGCAACACCACCGCCATGTGGTACTGCAACAAACAGGGCGGGGTGGGGTCATGGACCTTGTGCCAGGAGGCCCTGCGCATCTGGAACTGGCTGGACCAACAAGTTAGCTTCCTGGTGGCGATCCACCTGGCCGGCTCACTAAACGCGAGGGCGGACAAACTCAGCCGTCGGCGCCTAGCAGATCGCGAGTAGCAGTTGCATCCGGAGGTGGCAAAAGATCTCTTCCGCGAATGGGGAGAACCTTGGCTCGATCTATTTGCCACCTCCTACAACGTGCAGTGTGTGCACTTCTGCGCGCTGGAGTTCCCAAGGCGACTCTTGCTTGGAGACTTGTTCCACCTCGAGTTGGACTCAGGACTCCTGTATGTTTTTCCGCCAATACCACTCCTGTTGGAAATTGTCAAGAAGATCTGGACAACCGGGGCCAAGTCATCCTCGTAGCTCCGGATTGGGCACAGAGAGTTTGGTATCCAGAACTCTTGAGCATATGTCCTCCAATCAGGCTGCCTCTTCAGGAGGACCTGTTGTCACAGCATCAGGGCACGGTTCTGCACCTGGGCCTTCGCAACCTTCACCTACATGCTTGGAGATTGAGCGGCAACTGTGGAACACCTTTGTCCTCCCTCTGGAGGTTGTTGAGGTCGTCTTGGAAGCCAGGCGTTCCTTGACGAAAATTGTATATGTCTGCCTTTGTAACGAATTTGTGGTTTGGTGCAGCATTCGCCTGTTTGACCCAGTCCGGGCCAAATTGTCAAGGCTTTGTTCTGGACATAGGTAAGTTTTATCTTTCTGCCCTCTTGGCATTCTTTTGGTTGCCTGATCAGCCCTCTTTATTTAAATCACCGGTTGTAATGCAATTTTTTTAAAGGTTGTAGCACATTTTCTCCTTTTCCGTTTGTGATGCCTCATTGGGACCTCAATCTTGTCCTTACGTATTTAATGTGTTCCTTGTTTGAGCCGCTCCTCAGCTGTCCTTTTCGGCTTCTCACTATAAAACTGTGTTCCTGATTGCCATCACCTCAGCATAAGCGTGTATGTGAACTTCAGGCTCTTTGTGTTCATACATCACCTTCTTTCCTGATAAGTTGGTTCTGCTAACTAGAGCCTTCTTTCTATCGAAAGGTGTGATACCGTTCCATGTTGGTCAAAACATCCCCCCGACGGTGTTCTGTTGACTGCCTCAGGCCTCTAAGGAGGAGGAGAGACTCCATCGCCTGGACCCCAAAAGTGTGTTCAATTTCTATATCGAATGTACAAAAGAACACCGCGTGGACAATCGTCTCTTTGTGTGGTTCGCTGGAGCAAAAAAAAATGCAAGGCTGTGCAGAAGCATGCCATCTCCCTCGGGATCGTGCTCTGCATTAAAATCTGCTATGCATGGGCAAAGAAACAGCCTCCAGAAGGCTTGCAAGCCCACTCCACCAGGGCCAAAGCTGCTACCACTGCGTTAACAAGAGGAGTCCCTGTCCTAGACATCTGCCAGGCAGCTACGTGGGCTTCCCTCCATATGTCCACGAAGCACTATTGTCTGGACAGCCAAGTCTGATGAGAAGGACACTTACCTATTTGATTCTGCAGGACTTTCTGCCCACAGCCCACCTCCCATAGATACTGCTTTAGTATCTATTCAAAAGGTGAGGATTCTGTGGCTATCAGAAGAACAAGTTACTTACCTTCAGTAATGCTTTTTATGGTAGAGGCTCTAGCTGCAGATTCCTCATCAACCTTTTCATCCTCCCATTTTGTGATTTTACTCTACCCATTAATAAGATCCCGAGTCTAGGAATCTGCGCACTGATCTATCAGTTCGCTTTTGTGGCTCCGCATCTGGGGACCTGGATAGTCTCGAATGCAACTGACGTCAGCATGCGAGAGTGGCGCTTATATAGGCCCCGCACGTCACTTCTCGAGTGGAACATCATCAGTTCAAAGCCGCATGGTGCCACCATCCGGCGTGCAGCGGTATTATGAAAAAGTTTCCTGATCCAGTCTTAGGCCTAGGGAACAGAGCTATATAGAGATTCTACCAAAAAGAGCATTACTGAAGGTAAGTAACTTGTTCATTTGGCTGATGAAGAGCAGCAACCGACAGCAATACCTATCACACACTTAGTAGGCAATTTTGCTGTTACATAAGTTAGTGTTCTCAGTCCTTGGGAAAAAGTTGTATTTTAACCCACAGTAAATACAACTGCATTAAACTCCATTCGCTCTCCTCAACTGTCAGCCCTAGCTCAGCCTGTTTGGCATTGGGCCATCTGCAGTCACATTTGACCTACTAAGCAGGATGCATCAACAAGTATTCAAGTATGAGATGAATCCCCAAGCACTGCAGCAGTGTTCTCCGAAATGGGGAGCGCCAACAGTCTACTTTTTCGCCACCGCTGAAAATGCAAAATGCCCAAGGTTCGCCTTCAGTTACTCACACACTCAGTCCCACGGGCAATGCATTATGGATGAGCTGTTCAGGGATATTTGCTTACACTTTTCCTTCACTGCCTCTTATCCCATACTTAGTGAGGAAGATGAAGCAAACGCCCAGGTCTATTATTCTAGTCGACCCAATATGGGCTAGGCAGCCTTGGTATTCACTGCTTCTGAAAATTACAGTCTATCCGCTTAGTTACCCATCATACCAGACACGTTCTGACTTAGTACCAGGGTCAATTTGGACATTCAAATCTCATGGAAAAGAACAAATAAATCTGGCACCTGAATGATGTCTTGAAGTTTAGCTATTGAAAACTACCTGCAGAGCGTATGTAGATCCTGCATAAAGCATACAAGCTGACCACTCGGGCGTGCTATGCTGGAAATGTAAAAGATTTGCCCATTACTGTATAAGCAAACAGGCACAACCCTTTACTACATCGATGTAGGATAGTATTTGTTCTGTGCTACAATTTCAAAGCTGGATTAGCATACACTTTCATCCGATTACATCTACCTGCTTTGGCAGCACATATGCAAGATATAGAACAAACTTCTTTGCTCCATATACCTGTCATTCTTGGCATACCTGTCATACCTAGCTTCGTGGAGGGCCTAAAAACCATTTTCCTTAATAGAACTCCACTGGCCCATACTTGCCTCCTGCATGTTCTATTCATAACACTCAAGGGACTTCTTTTTGAGCCTCTACGCTCTTGTGATATTCAATTCCTTCCACTTAAATTAGCCTTCCTCGTTGCAATTATATCATTGAGGAGACTTAGTGAAATGCAATTGCTAACAGTAGAGAAACCCTTTATTCAGGTTAATACGATTAGAATTGTTAGCAGATTAAATCCTGGTTTTCTGCTGAAGGTGGTTTCCCTTTTCATGTGAGACAGACCATTAAATTGTCTGTTTCCTTTATTTGTTTATTTTTTGGGAGTTTTATATAGCGCAAACTAGACCCGAAGGTATCAGAGTGCTTTACATGAGCACCAGTTGCGTTACAGACAGACACATTCATTTTGTTTGTTAGGCACGGGGAGATTAAGTGATTTGCCCAGCATCACAGGATGTTGAGCGTCCCTGCCAAGACTCGAACCCGGCTCCCCAGCTTCGAGGTCGACCGTGCTAGCCGTTAGGCCACATCCTCTCCTTTACACAACGCTAAACAGTGGCAGAAAGAGCATTACTCACTTTAGATGTCATGAGATCCCTAATGTACTACATTGACAGGACAAAATCCATCCCCAATACAAAGCAACCTTTTATTCCTTTTGCAAAACCTCATCTAGGAAACCTCATTTTCAATGCTCGTATTGGGAGATGGATAATTAAGTGCATACAAACATACTGTGCTAAGCAGTGCTCAGCACAAACCCCACTAGAAAAAAGGGAGCAACAGTGGCCTTCTTAGGACACATACCAATAACTGAAGTCTGCAAAACTGCTACATGGTCAACACACACACATGTTCACTGAGCACTATGAGGGCATTCAAACACTTAACGAGGATTTAGTTGGCCAAACAGTATTGAAAACTTTATTCTGAACAACTACATTATATGTTCACTAGCCATCACTTTATGGGAGTATACTGCTTTAAGTAGATGCAGAGCATGTGATCTTCAGCAGCAACTGCTACATACGGAAAATGGTACCATATAGTTTGTACCTTTTAGTGCTATAGATTCACATGCACCCTCCCGACACCCACGAAACAAGCTGCGATCTAATATGTTTAGTATTACTTAGTCACAATGCAACATACGCATTCTTCGTCATCAGCTATGTTAGACTCTATTTTCATTACTCACTTGCTGGGGGAAAACAGTCTAGGGCGTAGTCTGTTCTGGTGCATTGTGGGCTAAGGGAAGATGCATGCAATATCTCTAATGAAGACTTAATCAAAGAAAACCAACTTGCAGTTGTGCAAGCCCAACACTAGATGCCAGAAGTATGCAGAGCGAGTGAATCCACTGCACTACAAGCTTCAGATGGTTACACATGTAAGGAACATTTTCCTTCTCGTCTCTTCCTCCTCTTCTGTGTTGTTACCTCTTATCCCTCCTGTTTGTAATTCCAGTTCCTCTGGGAAAGCCTGTCACAACAGAAATCTCTTTTCAGTGACACCACCTATCCAACCCTTTTCTTTACCACCTTAGCCCACTTCTCGAGCTCCTTCAACGTTCCAAGCAACAGTAAACATACTGTCTTTCCTGGGATACAAAAAGACATAAACCATGTACAGGTCCCTTTACTCCCAACTAGGATGCTTCACACACCTAGGAGACTCGATGTCTTTAGACTCCGCCCCACGCATAACCACACAGAGTTTACATTGCGCTCTGGCAGAAAGAATAGCCCAGGGAAAGTGTGCTCTAAGAGATTAAAAAATGAACTGCTGAAATAACATGGTAAATTTCATCTGAGGTCTTCTAAAACCCATGGGGCATATTATACCAAACTCAAAACAAATCTTACCCGGCACGGCTGTTCTTTGCTGGAGGGAGTGCGGGCTGCTGGGAGACTTTCATCACATATGGTGTGATTTTACAATAATCCGCCCATTCTGGTCTGAAATTTTAGCACAGATTGAAGACATACTGGGTTAACTAGATCCCTTCCATGCCGGGGCTTGCCCTGTGGGGATTGCGGGATCCATCGTTTACAACCCAAACCTCAAGCGATCGCTCAATATTATGGTTATTACTAGGGGCGGCCAAGATGACGTTGGCAGCCTCGTGGAAAAAATTAACTCCTCCCTCGATTGTGGCAGGACTTGATCATGGAAAGAGTGACTGACATACTCTTGGATAACTTTAAGATATATACATTGGGTCCCTTAGTTGCTTTCCTGTCCATTGGCCTTCCGCTCACAGCCTGCCCCACTCGAACATGGGCACTTCATCTTTTCCAAATATAATGCCATAAGAGAACTCACCTACTTGTGGTCCCCAGGGAGGGCCCCTCGGGCCTGGTTCACCTGCAACCATTTCTTAATATGCAACTTCGATAATCGCACTCATGGTTTATGGTTTATAGTTTGTGTTATCGTTTTTTTGGAGGGGGGATCATTGTTGGGCAATAATTATGACTCTGATACAGACTACTTTTTGGCAGTGTTCTCTCTGTAACATTTGTTAACAATAGCGGATGTCATTATACATTGGAAACAGTTTCTCTCACTAGCGTTCAAGTGTACAATGCTGACGATCCCGTTGTTGCTTCGTGACACTGTATAATGCTGTGCCCGGTTAAAACTCAATAAAGAAAATTTGTCAAAAACATAGGACCTGATTTAGATCTTGGCAGACGGGTTACTCCTTCACAACGGTAATGGATATCCTGTCCGCCGAAATATAAATTCCTCTATATCCTATGGGATTTGTATTTCTGTGGACGGGGTATCCATCACCGTTGTAACTGAGTAACCTGTCCGCCAAGATCTAAATCAGGCCCATAGCTTGAAAAACCAAATACAGTACCAGGCTGTATAAGAGCTCTCTGTTGGCAACAAACACTCTGAATTGGCAGCACAACAAACCCTTCTGCTCCAAACAGCCTGTTTGGCCCTCATATAGGATAGGTGCAGCCTTTGAAGCACTTTGTGTGAGAAAGTGCCCTCTTTCTGCATGGTTGCTCTCACTTTTTGCTGAATCGCTGATGTGCTTTGGCTGAGTGTGCCCTGGGCTCCTGCTAATCAGGTACCCAGTGCCTATGTTCTTTCCCTAAAACTGCATTGAAGCCTAAACCCAATTGGCATCTCTGGCCACAAATCAGCCCCTGGTAAATGGTACCACAGGTACCCAGGGCACTGTGACCAGAGAAGGCATCTAAGGGCTGCAGCACTTATTGTGCCACCCTTAGAGGTCCTGTACCATTACACTCACACACTGCCTTTGCAGGCTGCGTGTTTTGGTGCAGAACAAAGTAAAGAGTCGACATGGCACACATCTCTGTGTGCCATGCCTACAACCCACTGCCCTGGCATAGGTCAGTCACCCCTATAGCTGAGTGCACTATACCAGTGGTGAGGGTACAGGTGCATGAGCCCTGTACCCCTACAGTGTCTAAGTCCATTCTTAGACATTGTAAGTGCAGTGCTGCCATTAAGAGTATATGGTGCTGGGAGTTTGTCATTACGAACTCCACAGCACCATAATGGCTACACTGAAAACTGAGAAGTTTGGTATCAAACTTCTCAGCACATTAAACCCACACTGATGCCAGTGTGGGATTTAATGAAAAATGCACACAGAGGGCATCTTAGATATGCCCCTTGAAAACTAACCTACCACTAGTGTCCAGGCTGAGTGGCTGCTTTCAGCTGCCACCACCAGACATGTTTCTGGACCCCTGGGTTGGGAGCCTGCTGCTCTCGGGGGCCTGAAACAATGCACATCCTGGGACGAGGTGCCAAGCCTCCTCCCCCAGGATGGGCAGGGTCCAAGAAGGGGAAGCTTCAAAGGCTTGCCGCCTTTGTGAGCTTCCCCAGGCCACTTGCTGCTCTCAGCAACTGGTCCCCACTGGTTCTGACCCCCACTTTGGGCGGGAGAACCGGCGGGAAAAACAAATGAGGAAGAGAGGTGTGCCCACCTCTGCCAACTCCAGAGGCGAGGTGAAGCACAACTCTCAGTCCACGCCATCTTGAAGATGGGGGGACTCAGCCAACCAGGGACAGGCTCATGCCCCCCTCCCACTGGAGGGTGGCAGAATAGGGGTGTACCCACCCCAGGGAAGGGACCCATTGGTCCCTGCCTTTTACCTACCTGTAACGCCCCTAAATCTAGTATTTAGGGGCACCCCTGAACTCTTGCTTCCTCAGACAAGAAGAAACTACAAGGAGAAGAAGGACCGAACAGCCGTGCAGCAGCTAACAAGAGGAAGACGCCCACTGACTTGGCCCCAGCCCTACCGGCCTGTCTCCACCTCGAACCTGCTCCTGCGAAATCCCGGTGTGTCCTGCAGCCAGCAACCTTGAAAACCCCGGAGGACCTGCCTGCCTTCAACTACAAAGACTTTGTCTCCCGTGAACACCGGATTTGTTCATCTGCAACCTCTGGTTCCGGCCGGACTCCGCGGATCCGCCCCACTCTGCACCCGCCGTCCACGGCCCGAGCTCGAGTGGGCAAACACCACGAGGAGGTCACCCCGGCGATCCTGACCCGAGATCTGGCGACCCCTGACCTGCCTCAAGCCTCCAGCCGACGCCTGCAGCCTAAATCCAGAAGGTCCCCCCAACCGCGACCAGGAGCTGGTCAGAAGATCCAACCCCAAAAGGCACCCCTGCACCCGATGCCCCACGGCCTTGGTGGCCAAACCGACGGTGCCTAACCAACCCCTAACTTCCCAACTTACCTCTCGAAGTGGTGGTCGCATCCAGAAGACCTTCGTCCCCAAGCCTGCAGTGCCTTTGCAAACTGGAGGTTTCCCATTGAAAACAACAGGGCGCCTGACGTCAAAACAGCACCCTGCACCCGGCCACCCTAGTGCCGCTGAGGGTGCACCTTTGGTGCTACTTTGTTTCCCCATTTGCCCTGAGCTAAAGTCCAGGAGCTTTGCTCCCACACCCAAGTGGCCTGCTCATCAGCAGCCACCAACCGGAGGCCCCCTATCCCCCATTGGATAACATTGGGCCTCAGCACTCTGCTCCCGGCCGCTATAGTGCCGCTGAGGGTGTAACTAGAGTGCATCCTTGACCCTGGGGGACCCCTGAGTCTACCCCCAGAACCTCAACTCCCACTACCAAATACTTACCTCAAAACCGATAACACTATTTTCCTCCATAGGATAACATTGACTGTTTTTCTTGGAAAAGTTTCTAAGTGTGGAGTTTGAAAACCTAAAGAAATTCTTTAAAATTGTACTGTTTAACAAAAACCATTTTACTTACCTGTTTACAGGAAATGTCCCATAGTAGTATCCAAGTATACTACTCTGAGTAAGAAAAGTAATCTCAAAAGTAACTTACCTGTAATCTTACAGAAAAGCCCATTCAAGTCTATGTACTGTATTTACAAAGTATTGCATTTTTCTGCAACCATCCTGTAAGTCAACACAAAGTGCATATACTATTTCAATTCAAACTGTTTACAAACTGCATTACTACTGTAAAGTATTTATTGCTTACCTGTGCCAGGCTTGCTTGGTTCTAGAAAATAAAATAACTAAAAGAATATTTTTATACAAAAACAATTGGTGTGAAGTTCAGTCTTTGAGTGTGTGAATTCATTTGCTGACTGAGTGGGTACAACAAATGCTTAACACTGTCCTCTGATACTGCCTTATTGCTCGACCACACTACCACAAATAGAGACTGAGGTGCTATCTAACTTTACCCCTGCCTACCTTTTGGGTTCCACTGGACTCTGTGCACACTATACCTCACTTTGGTATAGTATATACAGAGCTAGCTTCCTACACTTAGTCAAAAGTGTTTATCCAATGTAGAGCAGCCAATCCCGTTGCCAAATAGACGCAGGAACAGGGAGGAAGAATTAAGGGACTATATGTGAGATCTACAAGCTCGAAACTCCAGAACCAGGTCCTGTACCTGTAACTTGGGTGTCAGGTGAGAGAAAACATTGTAGAAAAGACAGCCCTATCACACTTAATACTGAGTGACTCTAAAGCTGGTCCCGAAAGAGCAATTTCTTTCACCTAAAGCAGTGTCCATATCAGTCTGTTGTAGTAGCATCCTTTCTACTGGAAAGAACCGCTTCCACCTCTTACAGTGACCCAAAGACTTCACAGCATTTGCAAGCGCAGGTACTCTGAGAACCAGAAAGCCCAAGAGGAAAATTATTGTTGCAATGCCAGTAGGTTCATTTTTAAAGTGCTGCACGCTGAACCCATTAAGGTACACCTCTCATCCTGCACTCAACACGGGCACACCTCTCACCCTTCACTCACGCAGACACATACCTCAGCCAGTATTCTCACGACTCTCAAAAGACACTGCTGTCACTGTACGCTTACAAAAGTATAATTTCTAAAAATGGCAGAAGAGGAGGATTGCTACACGCAGCTCTGGCTGGCTAATCATCTCTCCATGCTCCACTCGCACTTAAGAGTGATGGTGGGTGGCGTGTGGAGGTGTACGCGGCTGAAAGTGCACACTGATATTGTTTTGCACATATGAGAGACAGCAAACGTGATGTTACAATGGATCAGTAGCACCTGCAAGACTTCCTCTAGATAGATGATAGTGTGACACTAGTAGTGCTGCACTGTTTACACAGATCCATGATCACCCTCTGGCAGTAATCATTGACAAGGAAGATGAAGAGGGTGCAGTGGCACAGCCATGATCATTTGGGTGCTAACTGGGCTACTGAATGCAGCTGAGATTCACAGGCTGGGATTTATTTTTAGAAGCTGGTGACGATAACTGGATCCAGGAGAGCTGATATTAGGCCGAGCAGCTACAGCACCCATGCGTACAGGGACTAGGAATTCAGCAGAATTCCAGGACCAGTAAGCCCAAACCCGATTATTTACACAAGGAGAGCAGGTGCAGCTGGCACAGATAAGACTAGGGGAAGAGGATAGGGTTAACAGCCCTCCACCCCATGTACAATGTTATAGCAGAATAAAGGGGAGGCATCCTTTGCTGCAAGGCAACAGACCCTGATGTACCCATGGTTGTAGACCCTGCTCAGTTACCACTAACTGTGTTTGAAAGAGACAGGCAGGTGGAGCGGATCTGTCTGACTGAATCCACCTGGGCTAGTCACGGCTGGAGGAAAGGATGTGGCCACAAGCCCTTAAACCTGACTCAGGAAAGGTATTTGTCCGAGAGCATGCAGGAGGCCCCATGGCCCGAGCAATAGAGATGTCTGTAGGTGATACCTGAAGACCTGACTTTGATTCTACAGTGATCATCAGAACTGCTATGTCCTAATGATTAGCGCCACACAGAAGACTCATGCTGGCCTACTGCTTTTCTAGACTTCGCAACACTTTCCTTGTTGTTGTATATGTCCTTATGGCAGTTGCGGGGCTGCCGGCTCCAGTATTTAATCAGACCCACAGCCTACTTCGTTCCGGCCAGCATGTTGTATCATGATCACACCACTACAGCACTGAAGGCTTGCTGCTATCAGGGTATCATCCTGGGTCCCAAGGATAGTTGGTGCCAATTTTCTTTGAACTCATTGCCTCCCCCTTCTTTTGCTAGGACTCCTGGTCCTGCTATCTACCTTCCCCAAACACACACAGCCTCCAATCAAAGAAACTTCTATGGGTGTGGAAAGTTGTTGGGGCAAGGTAACACTGTATTCTAAAAGAAACCTGGGGGTGATAACTACAGCCCTTCTCCCTCTATCCCCCCAGTGAACTCCATAACTGGTTTAGACACCAGAACTTAAATGTTGGTTCAGGGTTCCTTGTCTTTGTGTCTTTTAGCAGCAGCCATCTTAGTTGAGGGAAAACCCCTCTCAACCAACGTCAACGATTCCTGCACTAACAGATAGTACTCTAATCTCTGCGCTAAGCAGTGGTATTCCCGTATTATCAAGGGTTTACCCTTGCGCACGGCCACATCGTTATGTAACACAACAGCCATGTTTAGTGAGGCGACAAACAATCTTATTCTGCGGATCCACACAACTTCTGCTGAATCAGATCCTGTAAGAAGGACATGGACATGTCTGTGGAGCCAAATACTCGCTCTCAATAGTGCTTTATAAAGCTCTTTTTCTGTTGATTACATAAGGTCAACTGACAGAAACATTGCCAAGGCAGATCTAAAAATGTTGTTCGAGGCAAGTGAGCTGTAGATCACATGCTGTGCATAGCCCGCCATCTAGTGTTGGGTCCGGATGTTTGCACTTTGTTTTTCTTTGAAGAAGTATTTTCCAGTCACGAGGTAGGTGACTCCTCCTTTCGGGGATAGTGCGCATGGGCATCGACTCCATTGTTAGATTGTTTTTTACGCCATCGGGTTCGGACGTGAATTACTGCGTTCCGGTTCGACACTGTTCCTTCGGTTTCCCTCGGTGCGCAAGACACTCACCCTCGACGTTATTGTTTCCGATCGCGTCTCCCTTTCTATCGCGTATCGTATTTACTTATTAAAACTATCTTTCGATTGGAAAGCTCGTGGAAGGCCGTCGGGCCTACCTGCGTCGGGCCGACCCACAGTCGATGGAACGAACTCCCTTCAAATTCTGTCCTCGGTGTCACGCGAAATACCCGCACACCGACTCACACGAAGTGTGTAACCTGTGTTTGTCTCCCGAACACAGAGAACAAGACTGCGACGTGTGCCAGGCTTTCCGCTCCAAGAAAACACTTCGCGACCGTCGGGCTTGACGTCGCGACATGCAGAGCCAGCACACAAGCTCCATTCCGGACATCTTCGGGCAACAATCGGACGAAGAGGCCGGGGAGGCCATGGGAACCGAGGAGGAGCAGGAGCTGATCCCCATCTCAGAGCTCGACTCCGACCAAGAAGGAGACATCCCACATGGACAATGTACTGTGAGTACAGATCCCCCCTCGTCCCAAGATCCAACTCCACATAAAAAGAAGGCTCCGGTCCAACCCGCACCCTCGGGCCCCGGTCGGCACCGAGACCACGCTTCCGACGCCCCTCCTTTTGGCTCGGCACCGAAGCCTACTAAAAAGCCTTCCGGCTCCGAAAAGACTCACCCCAAATCGAGCTCCGAGCCCAGACCTTCGGGGTTGAAACACAAGTCCGGCTCCGACCCACACCATTCGGCACCGAAACACACTTCGGATCCGAAGACACCAACGCCTAAGACTACGGCACCAAAACAGTCAGATGTGCCGAAATCACCAAAAAAGCACAGTTTTGACGCCCCAATCGACAAACCGGATCGGAAACAGAAAGTGTTGTATATTCACCCACAGACTGGACACATCACCACTAAAGTGACTTTAAAAAGAAGGACTGATACAGAAGAGGAATATCACATTCCTTTGAAGAAGAGAACTGTTGGAACTAACCCTTCCCCGCCTCCTGTTCCTATTCCTCTTCCTTCACCTCCCTCCCCTCATTTTCAAACAATTTCACCTGAGCATTCACCACCACATACACCTGACAACTAGGATGATGGGGATGGCAATGGGGATGGGGATGATGATCAGTCAATACAAGACCCATGCGACGACTACAACACCAATTCGCCCACAGGCAATGATCCCGACTTGTACCCTAACAAGCCCTCTCCACCGGATGACAGTGTAGGCTACATTGAATTACTGGGTAGAGCTGCCAACTACCATGGGGTGCAGCTACATAAAGAATCCCTAGAAGAGGATTTCCTCTTTGAAACCCTTAGTAGCACGCAAAAGTCATCACACACACTACCCATGCTCAAAGGGATGATCAGGCATGTAGATGACATCTTCAACGACCCTGTCAGGGCTCGTATTCTTACCCCCAGGGTAGATAAGAAATACAATCTAACACCATCGGACCCAGTATATATAAGGGGACAAGTACCATTAGACTCCATGGTTGTGTCCAATGCAAGGAAAAGAGCCAACTCCCAAACTACAGGAGATGCTCCACCCCCGGATAAAGAATACAAACGTATTGATGCTTCGGGGAAAAGGGCGGCCTCTCAGGCAGCAAACTTCTGGCATATCTCTAACACTCACGATACGACCGTGCGCACTGGGACGAGATGGAGCAATTAATCCAAATTTTGCCCCAGGAACATAGATCTAAAGCACAAGACCTGGTGCATGAAGGACAACTTATTTCTAACAACGCAATCAGATGCTCCCTAGATGCTGCAGACACTGCTGCTAGAGCTGTAAACACCAGCGTCCTTTTAAGGAGACACGCCTGGCTCCGCATATCTGGCTTCAAACCCGAAGTTCAAGCCTCTATATTAAATATACCCTTTAATAAGGAACACCTATTTAGCCCAGTGGTAGATTCTTCACTAGAAAAAATGAAGAAAGACACTGAAGTGACCAAATCCATGGGAGCCCTTCAATCAACACAAAGCAGTGGTTCCTTTTGGCGCTCTCTCTACCGCAGAAGCTCCAAAAATACCTCCTCGGAGACCACCTCCTCCTACAAGGGCAATAACCAACCTTCTCCATCTATGGGTTACTTCAGAGGGGGGTTACAGAGGTAACAACGGCAAAGGCAGAGGTAGGGGTTCAAACACACGCACCTCCCCCTCCAATACAAAACAGTGACTTGCCTACACTTCCCCCGACCACTTAACACCTGTCAGGGGAAGACTTTCAGATTTTCTACCAATCTGGCAGTCAATAACAACAGACAATTGGGTTCTACAAATTATCCCTTCTGGTTACTGCCTGGAGTTCATCAACACTCCTCCAAACATTCCACCAAAGTCACACAAACTTTCACCAGATCACCTACACCTCCTCAAACAAGAGGTGCAGTCTCTCTAAAAGGGGCAATAGAGCCCGTACCACCACAACATCACGGGTCGGGCGTGTACTCTTTTTACTTTCTAATACCCAAAAAAGATGGTTCTCTCAGACCAATATTAGATATCAGAGAACTCAATCTTTACATTCAGTCAGATCATTTCCACATGGTAACACTTCAACAAGTACTACCTCTTCTGCAGAAAGGCGACGTTCTGTCTACTCTAGATTTAAAAAACGCCTATTTTCATATTACAATCCACCCCGCTCATCGCAAATTCCTCAGGTTTGTGGTAGCGGGTCAACACTTCCAGTTCAAGGTACTTCTGTTCGAAGTCAACACTGCCCCCAGAGTCTTCACAAAGTGTCTGGCGGAAGTAGCTGCTCACCTGAGAAGACAGAGCATCCATGTCTTCCCACACTTTGACGACTGGCTCATCAAAGCCAGTACGTACCAGCAATGTCTTCAGCACACTTTCAGAACAATTCAGTTACTACATCAACTAGGGTTCACAATCAATGTGATAAAATCACATCTTCAACCAGCCAATACTCAGGACTACCTAGGAGCCACGCTAGATACTCAAAAAGATCTGGCGTTTCCCAGCACAGCCAGGATTCGCAATATTCAGGCTTTAGTTCTCCAGTTTCAACCCAATCATTGGCTTCCAGCTCGGGTTTATATGCAACTGCTGGGAATGATGGCATCTTGCATCATATTCGTCCCCCATGCCGGGCTGCACATGCGTCCACTTCAAGAATGCTTAGCCAGTCAGTGGAACCAGTCACAGTGTCTATTAACCGATCTAGTTTTGGTAAGTGGCCGTACTCATCGCTCTCTGCAGTGGAGGAACACACAAAATTTGTCAAAAGGACGGCCTTTCATAGACCCGGTTCCACAAATAGTACTGACAGCGGACGCGTCCCTCACTGGCTGGGGAGCTCATCTCCAACAACACACAGTGCAAGGCCTGTGGAGCCAACAGCAAAAGTTGCCTCACATCAGTCATTTAGAGTTGCTTGCAATCTTTCTAGCTCTCAAGGCGTTTCAGACTCACTTGGAGGGCAAGGCTGTCTTGGTTCGTACAGACAACATGACAGCTATGTATTACATACCAAAACAGGAGGGGGACACACTCACTCCAACTGTCCCACTTAGCCCAAGACATCTGGAAGTAGGCCATTCACCACAAACTTTATCTCCTAGCGGAATACCTCCCAGGAGTGAACAACCAAATTGCAGATCTCCTCAGCAGGCAGAGGCAGCTACTACACGAATGGGAACTTCACCCTCAGGTTCTCCTCCCATACTTTCAAAGTTGAGGAGTCCCTCACATAGACCTGTTCGCCACACACCAAAACGCAAAATGCCGAAGCTTCGCCTCCAGGTACCCACACCGGCAAACGAGGGGCAATGCACTATGGATGAACTGGTCAGGGATATTTGCCTACGCTTTTCCGCCTCTCCCACTCATTCCATTAGTGGTTCCGAAGCTCAGGCAAACATCTCTCACACTATTCCTGGTAGCTCCCACATGGGCACGTCAACCTTGGTTCACAACCCTGTTGGAGCTGGAGCTGTCTCTGGTTCTGCATCAAAAGCTGCATTTAACCTCCAGTCTCCTCACACAGAGCCATGGAGAAATCAGACACCCAGATCCCAAACAGCTGAACCTCGCGATCTGGCTCCTGAAGTCTTAGAGTTTGGTTACTTGAACCTTCCACCAGAATGTATGACTATCATTAGGGAGGCTAGAAGGCCTACTACAAGAGCTTGTTATGCAGCTAAGTGGAAGCGATTTGTTATTTATCGTGGTAACAATCATATCAACCCTCTTGATGCTTCCATACAAAACATCATCTGCTATCTGTTACACTTGCAACAGTCAGCGTTGGCTTACACCTCCATTAGACTACACCTGGCAGCAATAGCTGCATATCTACAAAATAGACAACATTTGTTGTTGTTTAGAGTACCTGTAACCAAAGCTTTCATGGAAGGACTAAAAAGAGTCATACCACAAAGACTCCCACCTGCTCCAGTGTGGAATCTTAACATAGTCCTCACTAGATTAATGGGCCCACCTTTTGAGCCCATGCACAAATGCGATCCACAGTTCCTCTCTTGGAAAACCGCTTTCCTTATTGCAATCACTTCATTAAGGAGAGTGACTGAACTACAGGCATTAACCATACAAGATCCCTTTTTCCAACTACACAGAGACAAAGTGGTTCTTCGTACCAACCCCAAATGTTTACCTAAGGTAGTATCTGCATTTCACATAATTCAGTCGGTAGAATTACCTATATTCTTCCCTCAACCTGATTCAGTTGCAGAACGAGCTCTACACACCTTAGATGTCAGAAGAGCACTTTTGTACTACATTGAAAGAACAAAATCTTTTCATAAAACAAAACAACTTTTTGTTGCTTTTGCACCACCACACAAGGGGGCAATCCTATCTCCAAATCAGGTGTTGCAAGGTGGATTGTTAAGTGCATTCAAACTTGCTATGCGAAAGCAAAGAGAACTCTAACTGTACCCCCTAGGGCAGTGGTTCCCAAACTTTTGACTCCTGAGGACCCCCACTGAATCACTACTGGAAGCCGGGGACCCCCAAGCAATTTGTACAATTTAAATTTATTTTTAAAAACGCCTTTTGAAGCAGAGGCAATTTCAGGAGGGAGACAGCCTGAATTGGGTCTATTGGCATGGACATGTATGCATACAGCAGTGTATTATTTAGTGGTACAAGGCTCCTGCTTTCAGCCATAGCAGCACCTCTACATTCTCACTCCAGAACCTCGGAGTGGTGACCCTTCCTTACAGAAACAGGTTGAATGATTGTGAATTATTAGCATGTTTACCTATTCACTGTTTAAGAAGGTCTAAAATATTATACAATTATGATGCATTTTATAATAAAGACATGCCCCAAGGAGCAACGAATATTGTGAAAATTCTAACAAGATAGTGCACAAAGCGATGAGTCCAGTGTACAGAGCAAATTCAAGGTCTATATTAGGAGTTCATCATGGAAGTGCAAGAGATGGCAGGATGGTATCTGCACAGGAGGCATATTGTTTCAGCGAGATCATGGAACAATGCTATGCCAATTACCATAAACCCCTGTTAGACATAATCTTTAGTCACAGACAGCAGAACAACATTTTACCACCAAGGGGTGAGCAGTGCAGTTAAGGCATATTTCAGAGAGGCCTCGCGTGGCACCTGACATGACCCTCTCCTGTTAGGATACCCACTGCCCCCGTCCCTTGCCAACAACAAACCGCAAAGGCTACACAGAATAAGAGCTTGATATGTCTGAGTATGAAAGCTTGACAGCACACATAATTCACCCAAGGGCTTGTGGAAACTGAGCAATCAGACACAGCGCGAAAATTCTACTGCTGATCCTGGCTGCATCTATTTTTACCCGCCTGCCAAGTAACTGGTAACCTATACACATGTGCCTTTCAACTGATTCACTTCTGTTGGCGGAAGCTTGCACTGCATGTGTGCGCGCGGAGGAAGCTTGCTCTACTGCTGCCTGTGATTTATTATATAAAAAGAACAATTGATGGACAGAATGCAGAACAATGTCATACATTCACCCCGGTACAGAGATCTGGGCCTAAATCAATGTGATTTATTATCTGTTCTGTGTGTGAGTGAAAGGAGTGTTTGGGGAGCTTGTGGTGCCCACAATCCTAACTGCTGTTTGCTTTGTCAGTGCTTCTCAAACATGACATAAATGAGGGAAGAGGCAGAGCTTTCTCGCATGAGGTTGGCGTTTGTAAATCTCTGAAAACTTTTCACTGGGATCCACAGGAATAACATTTATTTTTTAACGATTGTCTATAGACATATGCTGCTAATGCGCACCAAATATGTATTTCAATTCACTCACTAAACGTACTTGGTGTGAGATCTGAACAATTCACATGAAGCTGGCTTTCTCTGCCCTATTATTGGTAATGTCACTTGTAAATGTATATATGCTGCCAGACAGGATAGATTTAGACTAGAAGCATACATGCCAACATTTTTAGAAGAAGAAAATGGAAGATTTCACAGAAATAATCGGGAGAGTGTATCACCCCCGTTGACTTCTATTCAAGCAGAGGCAATTTCAGGAGGGAGACAGTCAAAAGAAAGCCATTTTTGGCTTCGAAAATCTCGGGAGTCTCCCGTCTGATTCGGGTCTATTGTATGTAGCAGCACACTGTGGACGATTATCCTGGAGCCCGGGAGTTCCGCAGCTGACTTCAGGATTGTGGCACGCGATCAGAATATTGTCTTGTGATTACACCGGTTTGATTGGACGGCCAATGTTGGTATGATCCTGGGGGCACATGGGCGCTGTTTAGTTTTTCCTAGGGACGTGGTGAAATGCAGAAGCTGTTTTTTTTCTGCTTTACGATGCAATATATCCGTTGTGGGAGTGATTTACTTCCCGTGCATTGCCGCTGAAATCGTTTGCCTTTACCGTGCCCCTCCTAATGCCTTTGCCCCGCCCCTTTCGAGAACCCCTGGCATGCATTACTATGGCGGGGCACTTGGGTGCCATCGCGGAGTTTAATACTGGGATCGTTATGCACAGCGCATAATTACAGGCCTCCGCCTCACGCAGCATTCCATGTTATTGCGTTGTGCCAAACGATGCAATTTCCAAATGACATCCACTCTAGATATTAGCAGGCCTAGTAGTGATTCGGCTTTTGTGGTGTTATAAAACTCTTGCATTGTGGGAAGTTTACTTGTTCCTGTCACTCTAGCTGTCTAGCAATGTTTCGGAAGGTTCTGGCCCAAATGTTAGCCTCTTGGAGGTGATGTATGCGCTATTTTTATAGTGCAAAATCAGAGAGCAGGCGCCTCAATCTTTTTAAATGGTTCCCTGCCATTTTGTATCTGTTTAAAGATGATTAGTCGACTGAGCCAGGTCGGTTGGCTTGCAGACTAATGCATCCCAGGCAATCCGGAGGTCAGAGGTTCGAATCCCAGCTCGTCACTGTTTCTGAACGGATGTAGGATTATCGAGGGGCTTTATGTAACAGGTAATGTCGCCTCTCGACAGCACTTTGTGGTAAGTGCCGGCTCATATAAGCAACTATGTTACATGAGGCTGACATAAAAAGGAAAGACGTTTTTAAAGCATACGCGCGCTTTTACTGTAAATGCCTAGGTACACTTGTAAAACACTCACATGCAGTTCCAGAGGGAGAATAGCCCTCCTGCCGGTTCGAGGTGCTCGAATGCTCTTCAGCCTCGATACAAGAGGCACAGCTGTACTCTGCTTTCAGGGCAACAGGGCACACATGGTAGCAAAATGCCCCGGCGCTGGCCGCAAACACAAGGGCAAACGCACGCACTGTGGGTGCGCAACGTCGGAGGACGGGCAGAAGCAAATAATAAAATAAGGCCAATCACCCTTCAGCTTCCTCCTAAAGCAGAATGGTGATTGGCCAGATTATATTGTTGTGGTCTCGCCGCCCCTGCGCCAACATTCACAGCTCTTGTGTGCTGTGAGGACGCATGGGCGTTTCGTCTTTCACTACGACGGCAGGCTCTTGAGTCCTGCGGACCCCCTGGGAATGTCTCACGGACCCCTAGGGGTCCGCGGACCACAGTTTGGGAAACGCTGCCCTAGGGCACATTCCACTTGTAAGCTAGGGGCCACTATGGCTTTCTTAGGAAACATTCCAATAGTTGACATTTGCAAAGCTGCAACATGGTCTACACCGCACACATTCACTAAGCACTATTGTGTAGATGTGTTAGCGAGACAACAAGCCAATGTGGGTCAAGCAGTACTTAAAACACTATTTCAGACAACTCCAACTGCTACAGGTTAGCCACCGCTTTGGGAGGATGCTGCTATATAGTCTATGCACAGCATGTGATCTACAGCTCACATGCCTCGAACGGATAATGTTACTTACCCAGTAAGCATCTGTTCTTGGCATGTAGAGCTGTAGATTCACATGCGCTCACCCACCTCCCCGGATAACTGTGGCTGCTGTAGTTCTCTATTAATTTACATACATACGCATGGACATCTCTATTCTTTACTATTACTCCATTCTCACCCTCTGCGGGAAAACAATCTAACAATGGAGTCGATGCCCATGCGCACTATCACCGAAAGGAGGAGTCACCTACCTCGTGACTGGAAAAGACTTCTTCGAAGAAAAACAAAGTGCAAACATCCGGACCCAACACTAGATGGCGGGCTATGCACAGCATGTGATCTACAACTCTACATGCCAAGAACAGATGCTTACTGGGTAATCTTCCTGGTGGCAGCAGATAACCCAAAAATTTTAGTCCAGTATATAACTGGTGAGCAGACTTTTCAACAGCGTATATGCCTTGCTTGCTTCGCCCGACTTACAACACATTTTACCCTCCTTGCTGTATTGTTTGCCACCACATGCACCATCTGAGATGTTGGTTACGTGCAGTCTGTTTAAAATATAATCAACAAGCAGAGGATATTGAGGGAACCCCTATTAAAAATACTTGAAAAGGAAGGTGGGTTGCAGAAATTCAGCATAGCTTCATTGCTGGGTCAGAACTCAAACCCAAACATTAGCTAGCACTGCTAGTCATATTTCTTGAGGGAACCAAACTTTGCCACGAAAAGCTGTCCTGAAAAAGTCAACATGGTATGTGAGGGAGTGAAGTAGTGGAGCCTTTCCCATTTAAAAATCAAAGCTTTTGGTTGCAGACAATACCTCAGGGAACTCCCAGATATATCTGTAGGTCTTACCCTGTGCCTCCTCATTAGCCCCGATGACTAACAACAAAAACACAACCATGTCCAGGTATTTGTCAAACCAATACATTAACTGTTTCATTCCGCTCCTGGAATAGCCTTTCTGGAGTGAAAGACTGCAGAGATGATTTATTTAAACTGTGTGGAAGCAAGATGCATCAGCTAACACCTCTTCACTCACAAAGATCAGTCTCACCACCAATGTAACTTGGCCCTGGTGCATCACAGTATAAAATAGGAATGAGCAAGATGGATAGTGAAAAGTAACAGGCAAATGACCAATGCTGTAGGCAACTAATGGGTGTTGGCAAGCAATAGAGCATGGTTTCTTGCAGCATTTCGGTTTGTAAGAGTCTGTTGTGTTCTTCCCCAAGGATGCATCTCCAGTTCCTCATGATTCCCAAGGGGAAGAAGAGGAGGAAGAGGATGACGAGGAAGAGGAGGAGGAAGTGACGAGTGAAGTTGGCAGCCCTGAGGAGCCTCCAGAAGAAGAAGCAGGGGAGGGGTACCTGTCTGAGACAGACAATGAACCACCAATAAGTGAGAGCGACGATGGCTACAGCATCCACAATGCACCTTTGCAGGGCCACACGCTGGCTGATTCCATCCCCAGCAGCCCTGCCTCCTCGTTACTGTGAGTTTTGGCTAATACAAATCTTGATATACTGTCTCACAATGTATCTGTACTGTATTTATTGTTTTCACCAATATTTCAACTGTGCATCCCCACTACCTTTTTAGTGTGATATGCATACTGCTATATTCTCTCAAAGTTCACCTACACAGACTCAATAAAAAGGCTTCCTCTGTGTATGTGTGAAGCATCACCTCCTCGTTAATGTGAGGAAGGTCTCCCTTCGTGCATTCCCACTTCTCATTGCTGTAATATTATTTCATGCTTTCTACGTTCTATTCTACCACCGTTCAACTAGGCAGCCTTCATAGTAGTCTCCTTTAGTGCATCTGTGTAACCGCTCCTTCATATTCCTTTTGTGGATGGTCTCTAACTCTCTACACCATGTAGTGATTGAGTCCAAAAGTGTACATATATTTATTTTTTCAAATCGACCATGGTTGAGGGCCATTTTACTCACTATGATCTCGACTACAAGCCCACAATGCACAAAAAGTTGCTCTCAGTTTTAGATTTAGGTTTTTTTTTTCTACCGGTGAGTTCAAACGTATTCTTTGGGAGCTCCAGAAAGAAAGAGGAAGTAGTGCCTGCAGTTAAGAGACCAGATCGAAGCAAGTCAAGTGATCTTTACCAGCAAGGAATCAAGGAGAAATGTTTTTACTGTGGTCTTCTACCAGGTTGAAGAATGAATACCAGGGAAGATATTCTCTTTGAGTCTCTTGTGTCCATGTTATACAATACGTCTTTATTGTGTAAATTCTGTCCAAATATACCACTGGCAGATTGCTATAAATGAACACTCAGTGTATATGTACTCTCTATCACAGGACCTTAAGTCAGAGGACTATCCATGTTCACTGTTTAAACCAAAAACTCTAAAACATTGGGATGAAATTATTTTCGCATACTAGACACAATGGATATGTTAAGAGAGGCTTCTCTAGACAACACAAAAAGGGACCCACATGGAGCATAGGGAGTTTTCTTGAAAAGATGATGTAAAGACATCACAGGAGGCTTGCGGGGAATCGTGATCATACTCGCAGGTCAGTAGATATACTCATAAAGTGTTGAGCATCTTGAATCTGTACCTGCCAAAAACAATACTTAAAACTGAAATGCCCCAAAAAACTGTGATTGTGGCGCCAAAAGACATACTCTCTAAATCATCCAACCAGTGCTTGATATTGATTAGTTTGATCAAAGACAAGACACCAGTTCTCAATGCCTAAACACAAGTCAGTCGAGGGAGGTGGCAAATACTCCATTATTCTGTGTCCAAATCAAAGAAAGAATCTGGTAAGACAAAAGCAGAGTCCTTCAACAACCAGATAGAGGATACACAAGAATTGTCCTGGCATCCTGTTCTCTCCAATTCAAGTGTGTCCCAAGTGTTATATGTGGCTCAACAGACCTATTAAGCAGGATTCTCAAAACTGTTATAGTATTACAGAGTTAAATTCTCCCTTACCATAAGTCATAGTCTCTCACAATGAGAACTCTAATGAACTTTTTCAGAGAGTGCATTGATTCCAAAAGCAAAACTTTACATAAAACCAATTCAGAAGTGATTAAACTTTCATTGGTTACAGGGGCTCTTGGAGGATCTAGTGATTTTTACAAACAAGGTGCGGAGAGGGTAATAGTGGTGGTCAAACAGCAATATGTTGAGGGGAGACATTTTAAGAACCCAGTCCCAACAGCCACCGTCATGACAGATGTGCCACACCTGGAATGGGGTGTGCATTTAGAATGTCTGCAAGGTTGGAGAGAGTGCTTATATCAAGACGCTGTGTAGCATATCAACTGTTGAAGAGTTGAAAACTTTTTCTGTCAGCAAAGGCTTTTTCGAATCAAATTCTCAAAAAAGTGGTACAAATTCTAACAGACAATACAACTTCAGTGTTTTCCTTGTACAGGGGAGTCATTATCATATACTCTTTGTGATAGGATTCTCTTCCTACAAGACTACAGATTTTAAGCTGTGTTGAATCTGCAGGAAAAAGATGTTCGTCACAGACCTACTGTCTGTCTTTGGCATCTTGGATCCAAGCATGATTCGAAGTCGAACGAAAAATGTTCTCTGATTCATCCAATAGCCATCAGGTAGAACGAGGCAAAGCTATACGCTGTCTAGTTCAAGAATTGAGGTCAGTCGCTCTCCAAGACGCTGGCTCGTTCTGGCTCAGGTCTCTGTACTCAGGTAACTCAAAAACATAGTCAAAATCTCATCCAGACTGCAGTTCTCCTACTTTGTCCCACTCCTGGGAGATATTGCGAAGTCGGCACTCAAAAAGCCTGACTGCACCAGTCACCTGGCTCTGACCCCATTCCACAGCTGGAGCCGATGTGCCCTGAATTTTCCTGGGACATCCTAGACTTTACAGCTGGCAGTGGCCTTCATGGAGTCAATGCTGCACCTTTTTTCAGATGTTTCCGGGTCCTCCTGAAGTGCCTTTAGGGCCCATTGCTCTGCCAGGATCTACAATTAGACTTCGCTGGTGGGCCTTCTGTTGCGCCGACTGACCCTGTTAGATCTCTGCCCGCCACTCCCTCATTCTTTGGGCAGTGTCTCCACTGCTTGGCCGAAGGTCATGCTTGTTCTGGCCGAGCCTGTGCCAGTTCTAAATCCAACCCGACACTGATCTCAGATCCAGAGCTGAGTTCATCTAGATCTCAACCTGTGTCTTGTTACGAGGTTAATAAGGCACAGCCAGTAGTGTTGAGGGATTCTTTGACAGTGCCTTGGTACCACTATCTTCACCTTGAGACCTTATTCAACTCTGGCTTTTTACAGATCCTTCAAAATGTTTCACGTGATGAGGATGATGATGAGGAAGAGGCAGACTATTTGGTGCCCCCTCACTATACTGCTGATGGACTACTTATACCTAGAAAATGCTAAGATTGCTTCAAAAGGTTACACATGACAAGGATGATGAGGAGGTGGCTTCCATGTATTGCCCTCTCACTATGCTTATGATGGACTGTATTCAGACCTTCAAAATGCTAATGGTGGCTGATACCTCACCATACACTAAATTAGATTCTCCACTGGTGGCCCCCCCCCACGAGGCATGTGCCTCATTTGCTGTAGTAGTACATATACCAGCAAAAGTGTTGTAACTACAGTTGCCAAGTCTGTTCTGCCTACAGAATATTTGCAACGTAGCCCTTCAACTTCAGAACCTTTGCTTCTTTTCGATGACGCCTAATACTTTGACTGCTGCGTTGTCCAAACCTTACTCGACATCACCAGTAAGTCGTCCTTTCACCAGGTGCCATAGGCCTACTCCTGGTGATGCAGCCTTCTTGACTCAGTACCCAACTTCATAAAGTCTTCTCGTGCAGGCTTCTGCCAGCACTAATGCATTCCCGACAGCCCTTTGTGTAGAAAATGAAAGTACATTAATGGGCTTGGCAAGAGGGTGTTCTCCGGAAGTTTGGCATTGCAATCTCTGAATACTGTTTGCTTTTTGGCCAAGTAATCTTGCCCTCTGGGATATGGTGAATGACATCTTGCCTGACCTTCCTAAGGAGTTTTGAAACATCTTTGCACAAACAGTCTATGGCAGTCAGGACATGGCCAAATACATTTTGCAGGCCAGACTGAACACCAAAGACTGTGTAGGCCGTGCTATGGGCATCTGGTGTGGCGATGCATAGCGACACCTGGATATGTGCCACATGTTTCTTAGGGAATGTGCAGGCATCCCTCATAGATATGCCCTCTGATGGCTCCAGGATGTTTGGAAACAAAGCAGATTCAGCTTTGGAGCGGTTTATAGATAGCTGTGCTTCAGCCCAGTCCATGACTTGCTGTAACTGGTCTCCCACTTTCATCAACAATACTGAATTTTAGGGGTTGTTCCAGGGCTACTCCTGGAGGCTGGCTTACCTCCAAAGACGGCCCTCTGAGCCCAGGCACCAGCCTGTCCAGCTCTTTCATGCCTCCAGGTTGTTGTATATCCTGCTGGTGCCTCATGCATGTTGGCACATGCGGGCTGTGCAATGGAACCCCTGCCTTCAGTGGGCTCAGCACTGGGGTGACTCGCGGACAACATCCATATGGGAGGCAGAAGCTTTATTAACAGTGCGTCCAAATCTTGGAACGAGCTTCCCTTTCAACTGAGGAACGCTACAGACCTCCTCTCCTTCAGGAAGGGGCTCAAAACCTGGCTTTTTAACCAATAAGCCTTCTGGTCAACTTTTTTTTTTTTTTTTTAGCAGGCAGTGCATAGCGCCAGGACACCCTTGGGTAACAGCGCGCTTTACAAATTTGATTAACATAACATATGTCAGACAAGAGTACCTGGGACCTTCAGTGGTGGATGCGAGGATTTCAACCTGACTGGAAGCCACCCATTTCCCCTAGCCCATCCAGAGCTAACAGTAGTGACGGATGCATGGGCTCTGATCTGGAGAGGCCGCCTGGACAAAATGGCGATCATTGGTCTTTGGTCTCTGCTGGAGCAGAGACACTACATCAGTTTTCTAGAGGTTCGTGCCATCTGGCTCGATCACAAGGCTTTTCTGCTTTACATCAACGGTGGCCCTGTGCAGGTTCTGACGGAAACACGGCTACCATGTGGTACTTCATCAAACAGGTCGGTGTGGGGGTCACAGGTGCTATTCCAGGAGCTGCTGAGATGGGACACTGGCTAGACCTTCAAGGGATTTCCTTGACTGTCACCCATCTGGCAGGGTCCATAAACACCAGCGCGGACAGGTCAGACGACTTCAGCAGATGCCATCTTGCCATCAATGAGTATGATTTTCACCCGTAGGTAGTTAAAGGTATATTCTTCCAGTGGGGTGTGCCTTCGTTAGATCTTTTCGCTGCCTCTGAGAATGCTTATTGTAGAGAGTTTTGCACTGAAGTTTCCATGAGAGACTGGTTCGCCTTCTGTGGTACTTCATCTTCTCTACACATTCCCTCCTCTGCAGCTGTTTGCCTGGGTCAGGAGAAACCAAGCTCAACTCATTCAGATAGCCTTGTACTGTGCCTTGAAAGTCTGGTGCTCCTGCCTACTGAGTTTGAGTGTGTGCTCCTGGTCCGTCTACCTCACTGGAAGAACTTGCCCTCCCAAAAACTGGAAAGCATCCTACACCCAAACCTACACTTCCACTTTGTGAGTTTGAATCTTTCTTCTCTAGGTTTTCTAGGCTGTAGGGATCTTCAGGTCACTAAAACGGGTGTAGGCATGTTTCGTGCGTATTCTCCATTCTTTTGAGCTTTGTGCAAGTCTTCCTGGGGTCCAGCAGCTTGTCCTTGAAGGTGCAATTCAGCTCCTTCCCTTTTAGGGCTAGTCAACTACTTCTCAAGTGTCCAGGCGTGTCATTCGATAGCACCTGAAGAGCTTCAACCCAGCATAGGTTTTGCTTCTGGCAACATGTTTGCTCTGTACTGACGCATAGATTTCCTTGAAAGTCCAAAATATATGCCACACAGTTGCTCCAAGGGCCAGCATTTATCCCAGTTTGGCAGGGAGGGCTACAAGGTTTTGTATGTAGCATGTGAAAAGATTGTACAAATATGACCTTCAATAAAAATAAAATGAAAACAAAAGACCATGGAAGAAAGACCAAACTGAGAAAAGACTGCATGTACATAACAGGAAAAGGAGGTAAAACTGTTTGTAGTCAATTCATAATAAAATGTTAAGAGTCAATGATGCTAATTAGAAAAATCAAATTGGAAGCATCATCTGCTTTAAGGCAAAGTATTTGTGGTCTGGGAGTATGCTTTCCCTACTGATGTTTACAAAACACAGGAAGAGGTTACCTTCCCTAGCACTGACCTCTTTCATTGCAGTCTTTCATAGATTCACATGTTTGAATTATCCCCCACTGGCTTAATGACGATCCTCTTTAAGTGCTGTTAAATAGCAGTGTACATAATATACTAATGTAACACATTGTATTGTGCAGTCTTTTCAACTCATTGCTCATCCAAAACTGTGGCGAAGAGACTTTGAACCCCACTCTCCTCTGAGGCATGCAATTGTTTCTCCTGTTTTGGGAGTAATTATTTCACTAGAGAAGAAATGCAGATTGAAATTAAACAGATTGTAAGTGGTTGTGGAGAGTGATGGCTTTATAACCGATGGCATGTGCTGTCTGTTGACCGAGTGCGCTCAGCTTGTGTGTGCTTTGTATTGATAGAGGACTGTTTATTACTGTGCGTGTGCGTTAATGGGGTTTATTGACAGGATTGTACGGTGGCTATGAATTGATATTATGTTCTGTATATTAATTGTGTGTAATTGTAGGAGCATGCTCCTTTTCGTCATGGTCACCCCCACCTTTTGCCACTGGTACTGATGTTTTTCGACTGATGTGCACTGGGTCCCTGCTAACATGGCCCCAGTGCTCTTTAACTAAAACAAGGTAAAATGGTCTAATTGGCACACACTTTGGCAGCCCTGTAAGTCCCTAGTAAGTGGTACCACTGGTACCTAGGGCAATGGTACCACAGAGGGTCCCTAAAGGCTGCAGCATGTATTATGTCAACCTAAGGAACACCCAAACAAATTGCATGCAGCCTGCCATTGCAGACTGCTTGTCATGATGCAAACCATGAGTGAAAACACGACATGGCACACTCACTGTGTGCCGTGCTGTTCCATGCCAAAGTCACTGCATGTAATATATGTAAGTCACCCCTACAGCAGGCCTTGTAGCCCTAAAGCAGAGTGCATTATATTACATGTGAGGGCATATCAGCATGAGCAGATATGCCCCTGTGCTGTCTAGTTCAATTACTAGATGGTACAAGTGATCAGGGAAGCCATCATAAATATATGTATTGGGCACTGGTCATTACAAGTTACCCATCTACATGATGGCTTTACTGAAGCCTATGGTGTTTGGTATCAAACACCTTGCCTTAATAAATCTGTACCGTTGCCAGTACAAGATTTATTATGACATGCACCCAGAGGGTACCTTAGAGGTGCACCCTGAGAAACCTGCCACTGTCTAGTTTGCTGCCTGACTTGTATCGTCTTGCCTGCCGCCACAGACAAGTTTCTGACCCCCTGCAGATGAGAGCCCAATCTCTATGAGGCCCGAAACAATGCCTGCTCCGGAGGAAGGTGTTCACACATCCTCCAGTAGGATGGCTAGTGATTTAGCATATCAAGGCCAGGGGTTTCAAGGACCCTGCCGCCTTTGATATGTGACACAGGCTTCCCCCAGACCTGGGAGGTGCACCCCCTTCCCTGAGGCCCATTTGGCACCAGGACAGGGGGGAATTAGTTATGCAGTAGGCGTGTTGCACCACCAGGCTAGTGACACCCCTTAAGAGGGGCTGCCTGATGCGCTCCACGAACGAAGGATTCCACACTTTTTGTTTTGGGTGGAATTAGGAACTCTGAGACAGGGTTATGCCCACTCCCCACAGGAAGTGATCATATAGGGGGCGTAGTGACCCCAAGGGTAAGTAGCCCTTTGGCTACTACCCTTCACCGCCCTAAATTCAGTCCTTAGGTGGCCCACTGACACTGGAACTCAAATTCGCCTGACTAAAGAAGAAGGGCAAAGAAGAGCTGATGAACACAAGAACTGTGGACTAGCTGTAGACTTGGCTCCAAACCCTGCCTGCCTTCTTCTGTCGCAGTAGTTGCAAAGACCTGTCTCGTCCTGCAGCTGTGCATCTTCTAAAAGCCTCGGAGGGTTGCCAGCACTTCGCCAACCAGACAGCATTTCCCTTGAAGTGGAGGAGCCACTTGCCTGCAGGCACTGACCGCATTTACCTGGTACACCGTTCTGATAACCCCGGGTCCACCGAGACAGCAGCATTCCAGAAGGAGGTCTCTGTGCTGCAGGAGGCCAGATCTGTCTCCCTACCAAGTTTGGAGACGCCAGGTCCCCCAGGAGCCTTCCTGCACCAATATGCGCGATACCGGAGCCCTTGTGGCAGCCAAGGCTTGTTTAGTGTCCAGCCTGGACACCAAGACCGACCTACCGACGTGGAACATCAGCAACATAGAGCCCATTGTCGAGAGTGGCCCTGCTTTCCTGTTTTGTCCCATCTCCAGGTCGACCTAAAAAGTGAGAGCCTCCAACGCAAGCGACCCACCGGACAAAACACCTTAGCACCCGAGCCCCACAGCATGCCAAGCCTACCAATGGTGCACCCGTGCTCTAGAGACCCTCAGGATCCGAGCGTCCCTTTGGGTTCTGCCGGACTGGTCCCCCAGTCCCCGCTTGCTGCATTTTTCTGTTACAGGTTTTCCCATTGACTTCAGCAATAGCGTTCGAGGCTACCCTAGTGACCAGCACCTCTGCAACCTTATACACCAGGGCAGGACCTTAGCCCCTACTTACCTTAAGTCCAGAAGAATAACCCTGTAACTCAATTGCAAGTACCCTTATGCAGTGCATGTTTCTCGTATAGGATAACATTACCGCATTCGAGGCTCATACCTCAAATCTGGCAGCTGTATTTTCTCTGTTTCTGAAAATCAGTAACTCGAAAAGTACTTGCCTGATCTAGAAGATCTTGGTATCTACATTAATTTAAAAATCTTTTTATTTTTTAAATTGGTGTCGGATTTCCTTATTGAGTGTGTGTCTCATTTATTTACTGTGTGTGCAACAAATGCTTAAGACACCCCTCTTGTAGGTAGCTGGCTCTTTATATGATATTAGATATCAAAATGAGAATGGATCACTTGACCTGAGTAACCAGGGTTTTATGAAATTCGTGCCGTGTACCGATAAAAAACCCTCATTCACGTACAAAAGTCGGAAAAGCGGTATATCTTGATTATCCGCCCTGCTCTTAAAAACGTGACAGCATCATCATAGGGTTAGTTTTTGTATGCTTCCTCCATCCGGAGGAAAACCACTAGTTATTGCAGTAGTGATCAAAGAAAGGTGAAAGTGTTTTTAGTGAAGTGAATCTCAAAATGTTAAAAACTCGTAGACCCCGATTTGTAAAATTTAATCAATCTGGGTTCGAGATATATTAAAATCTGTGTCATGCGTGGGAAGACTAGTTAGTGGTCTAACGCACTGTGAGTGTCCATAAAAAGGTCGACATGTTTCAGCCCCATTCTCATGCGGTCAAGTAGTACCTTGAGTCTTAAATTGTGCTGACACTTCCTCTGGTTGCCTGGATGTCAACCAGAGGAAGTGTCAGCACAAGTCGTACTACACTGCACAGCAGCAGGTAACAAGCTCCCTGGTTGCCCGTTGAAATCCACAATTTAAGACTCAAGGTACTACTTGACCGCATGAGAATCGGGTCAATACACCCTGATACATAGAGACCCATACAAAATAAGGTCTCCACCACTTTTCCTTTTTTTAGGTCCTGAAGAAAGCCCACTTGACCCACAAGGGCAATCACTGGGGCTGAAACCCAGATTGATTAAATTTTACAAATCGGGGTCTACGAGTTTTTAACATTTTGAGATTCACTTCACTAAAAACACTTTCACCTTTCTTTGATCACTACTGCAATAACCAGTGGTTTTCCTCCGGATGGAGGAAGCATACAAAAACTAACCCTATGATGATGCTGTCACGTTTTTAAGAGCAGGGCGGATAATCAAGATATACCGCTTTTCCAACTTTTGTACGTGAATGAGGGTTTTTATCGGTACACGGCACGAATTTCATAAAACCCTGGTTACTCAGGTCTGGTGATCCATTCCCATTTTGATATCTAATTTACGAATAAGGAAGCTGAATGGATCACAGTTCCTTCTTTCTCCCTCCCCCTTGATTTAACATATCTTTATATGATATATCAAAATGAGATATATTGTGTAAAGAGTCTAGGGGTTCCCTTATTAGTGGACAGGGGGTTTGCTATGGCAATCCCAAAGTGCTCTGTTAGGGGTTAGTTTGTTCGAGCAGCCTTAGGCTTAACACATAATGTTCAATAAATGAGACACACAACTCAAAAAGGAGATCCACATCAATTTATGAAAATAGCAATTATTATTATATATGTTTATGTATTAGAAGAAAATCATTCAGGTGGGTACGTTTTTAAACATGAATATTTTTCAGATCAAAAAGTCGACTCTTTGTGCAATTTCTGAGTTCTGCAATGTTGACCTATAGGAGGAAAATCATATGCGGTTTATCAGTTCTTGGCAGCAACTTACAGGACCCTGCTCCAGGATTGAAAGTGAATGGTGGGCAAGGTCCAAGGCAGCACCAGCAGAACACCAGCAGCGGCACTAGGGCGGCCGGGTGTAAAGGTGCAAACAGCATCGGGTGCCCAATATTATCCAAAGGAAAACAGCTGCAGTAGAAAGAGTCTGCAGAAGGGGACTGTGTGACCAGTCCGGTGAAACCAACAAGTGGCTTCGGTTCTTGCGATGTTGGGGGATGTGGGGACACCTTTGGTCCTCTTCTCCTCGGGACAGGGCGTCCGGGTGCAGAGGGTCTTTGGGGTGTCGGGTTTCTCTGTCCGGCAACACTTGTGGTTGAGGGGGCCTGACAACAGAGGCTGCAAGCGACGTTGGGGAGTTCATGAGGAGTCCCTCCACAGTGGACTCGGTACCTTGAGGACTTGGGGACCACGTTGACACCGCTGGCCCACTTTGACATGGGCTGGGGTGCACGGATGCAGTGGTGCTTGGCGGTGACGGGTTCTGGTGGGGCCTCTTGGTTTTTCTTTGGCTTTCTGTAGGATGCAAGGGACAGTTCCGCTGACCCTCGGGGGGTCTTAATTCCTGGTCTCCCAGATTTTGGGGACTCAGAAACTGCAAGACAAGTTGATTTTTGTTGCAATAGGTGAACTCACCAGGGTTGGCGCCAAGTCAGTTGCTGGGTCTTCTGTTCTTGCTGTGAGACTATTCTCGTCCATCTTCTTTCTTCAGGTCATCAGGATCTGCTCTTCTGGTGCCAGGGGCTCCCCTAAATACTCAAATCTGATAGAGATGTCTAGCCATAGATTCCTTACCTTAGAATTATATCCAGGCACCAGACTGGATCCGGAAACTTTTCTACAGCAGTACCTCTGCACGTCGGTAGAGGGCGTTGAGCGACTCCGTAACAACGTCGTCCACTGGAGTCCATATAAGCCCTCCCCGACGCGCTGACATCAGTTTCTTCCTTTCTGCTCTTCCACGCGGATCCGGAGAGCGGTACCTCTGGCCATTTTTGGCCTATCTCAACGTTGTCGACAAAACAGTGAGCTTTTTCTGGATATTTTCAGGATCCTGTGGACTACGATGTCGACCACACACCCTCATTTTAATTGCATGTGGTCTCTGAGCGTGCACCCTGACTCCGAACGGTGCGGCTCATGTCTGCATCTTCGGTCGTCGGCGTTGCAGGAGCGCTACATGACACTATCTGAAAGAAACACGTTAGTTATAGATTCCTTACCTTAGAATTACCCCCAGGCGTCAGACTGGATCCGGAAAGTTTTTTCGTCAGCAGTACCTCTGCGCGTCGGAAGGTGGCGTCGGTCGGCTCTGCGTCCATCGTCGGCGTCGTGGTGGCCGGGATGACGTCGCGGCAGCTACTTAGACGCCACCCTCGTGCGCTGATTTCAGTTCTTTCTTTTTCCGCGCCAGCCAGCGCAGATCTGGGAAGAGCGGTACCTCAGTCAATTTTTGACTAACTTTTTCTCGACTTTTGTCGACTTCTTTTTCGAGTCTTCGACTCCGAAGGTGCACGAGAGACGCCCGGTTTCAAGGCCTGCGGTTCCTGTCATCGCATGATGTCGGTGACGGATCCGCACCACGTGTGTCTTTTTTGCCTGGAGCGCGACCACGACCCCAAGTCGTGCTCCGACTGCCGGTCGATGGCGCCGAAGGCTTTGCGGGAGCGGTCCCGAAAGCTACATGAGCACCGGCAGTCGGCTCCGTGCAGTTCGAGGTCCCGGTCGAGAGGGAGGTCGAGGGACCAGTCGCGGAGCCACCACCATTCCGGTTCGAAATCTTCGAAGTCTTCGCACTCGGGGTCGGGTAAGTCGAAGCATAAGAGGAAGTCGAAGAAGCATCGTCGCTCTTCGACTTCTCGTCGGTCGGTCGATCCGACGAGGCACGCGGGTAGTACCCCCCCGCGGCTCCTCGCGCGGAGCCCGAAGAGTCGATTTCGCGTTTCCCTCCCTTTCCGGGACCCGGAGCGACTCCCACCCAGCTTCGTACGTTCTACGAGGCGATGCATGCCATCTTTAGGCGGACCGACCCCGCTGGCGTGCTTTCGGGCCCAGTGTACTCGGTTGGGGGGCCTAGGCCTTCTCTGCCGGCGGCTCCGGCCCCACAGGCCCCCCTTGGATCCAGGCCTGGATCTGGATCGGTCCGGTTGACCTCGTTACGCCTCCACCGGCACCGCTTCCGACGGCACCACTACCCTGCTCGACGTCGGTCGCCCCCCCCCGGTCCGGCGTCGACCCCGGCCTCCATCCCGACGTGGACACCGAGCCGGACCGGCATCGCCCGACGCCGGATCCGGCGCCGAGAGGGGGTTTTGTGCCCCTGTTCACTCCTGGGGCCCCTTTTCAACCTGAGTGGCACCCAGAGGATGAGGAGGAGGACTGGGAGGGGTCAGGTGACCCTCTGACTGACCAGTTGGACAGTGAACAGGACTGGAGAGAGGAACTGGGGGATGCCAGTGGTCTCGACACCTCCCCTGACCTTGGCATGTTGTCTCCTCCTACCGTGGCTACGGAGGAGGGAGCGTAGAAAAGCAGTGGTGTTGCGTACGGCGGCCGAGGCTCTCAACCTCGAGCTTCCTACGGTGGCGGTCAGGACTAACCTCCTGACAGAGGTGCTTCAACCGGCTGCGAGCTCTTCGGAGCCCTTGCTGCCGTTCAATGAGGCCCTCACCGCCGTCCTTTTGGGCACGTGGTTTAGGCCCAACACGGAGGCTCCCGTGGACAGAATGATTGCCCGACGCCACCGCCTGGCTCCGGGCGACCCCACTTTCCTCTCCCAACACCCCACCCCGGAGAGCTTGGTAGTCCAAGCCTCCACTTCCAAAAGCGCATTCCCTACCGCTCCCCCGGAAAGGGAATCCAAGAAACTGGACCACCTTGGGAAGAAAATGTTCGAGGCATGTGAGCTGCAGAGCTCACACTGTGCATTAGATCGCCATCTGGTGTTGGGCTCGGATGCTTGCACTTTGTTGTTGTCTTCGAAGAAGTCTTTGTAGTCATGTGATAGGTGACTCCTCCTTAGGACAATAGTGCGCATGGGCATCGACTCCATCCTCAGATTGTTTTTTTCCGCCATCGGGTTCGGATGCAATTTCGACACTCCGGTTCGAAACTTGTTTTTTTGCAGCGTTTTCCACTTTTCAACGCCTGATACCGACATCGACATCTCGACGTCCCTTCCTCGATCTCCTTTCCAGCCGTCGACGCGGGCCGTTGGGCCCATCGACGCCGTAAGGCCTACTGCCCATGGAAAGGACGCCATTCCGAAAATGCCCCCAATGTGGAGCAAAGTTTCCTCACAGTGACCACCACCAGGTCTGTAATCGGTGCCTCTCACCAGACCATAACGAGGCCACTTGTCCGGCCTGCGCCTCCTTCCGCTCCAAGAAGACAATCCGCGATCGTCGAGCCCGAAGGCACATCATGGCGCACAGGTCCGCTCCGGAACCCGTCAACATCTTCGACGAGGGTCCCGATGTTCCGGAAGAAGACTCCGAAGACCTCGCTATCATCTCCGAGGCAGAGGACTCCGACAGTTCCATCCCTTCAGGGCAGCGTGTGAGTACTACTGCCCCTGCCCCAACCCTCCCTGCAAAATCGAAGGCACCGGTCAGTACTTCGCCTACGGGCCCCAGTCGAGACCGTAAACGTGTTTCGGACGCCCCGCCTTCGGGCTCGGCACCGAACAAGAAAACAAAGCCTTCTAGTTCCTCGGCACCGACCAAACCACATGTGCCCGTTACACCGGCACCTTCGGCGCCGAAACACAAAGACCACCCGGCGCCGAAATCCAGTTCGGTCCCCAAATCCGCCTCCAAGCACGCGGATCCCTCGGCACCGAAACCGAAGCTACTCGACACACCCCTAAACTAAAGCCGGTCGAGCCTGTAGCTAAACCGAAGGACGCCTCGACGCCTTCTAAAGCAAAGGAACATTTAAAGAAGCCATCACCACGTTCGGAACCGAAAAAGTCGGCGCCGAAAACTAATATTCAAGGAGAGGAACTGTTTACACCGGATCCCATCGATCCTAATCAACACAAACTTTATATCAATCCTAAAACAGGACACATTTCCTCTGTGCCACGTCACAAGCCTGTCCCTCCGAAGAAGAAAGACTCTTCCACTTCCCCTATGCCTCCTTCTTCCCCTATACCTCTCTCTAACACCCCTCCTCTCCACATCCCTATCACACCTCCTCAACCTGCGGATTCTCCCCCACATGAGTATGAGGACAACATGGGGTACGGGGATGACCCTCATAATTTATATCTGGATCCAGATAATCCACCACAGGATGACTGGGGTTATAATGACCCCCAGACCCTACAGACCTCCCCAGCCCTCCACCTTATCCCACAAAACCATCTCCACCAGATGATCACATAGGTTTTGGGCAACTCATACATAGGGCGGCCGTTTTTCATGGGGTGCATATTCACACCGACCAACCAGAGGAAGATTTTCTTCTAGACACTTTTGAACGGTCTCAAAAAACTGTTCAAACTTTGCCCATGATCAAGGGTGTCATTAAACATGCACCTGAAATTTTTAACGACCCGGTCAGAGCCAGGATCCTTAATCCTAGAGTGGATAAAAAGTATAGACCTGCCCCCGATGACCCCACCTACATCAAAGGTCAGCTCCCCTTGACTCACTGGTCGTTTCTAATGCCAGAAAACGCGCCAATTCCCAAACTTCAGGGGATGCTCCGCCCCCTGATAAAGAATCCAAATTGTTAGATTCCTCTGGCAAACGCGTAGCTGCGCAAGCCACCAACATCTGGCGCATCGCTAACACCCAAGCTCTACTAGCTAGGTACGACAGGGCACACTACGATCAGCTAGAAACCCTCCTTCAACATCTACCTGATCAATACAAAACACAAGCCACTGACCTCATTCAAGAAGGCAAACTTATTTCCAATGCCTCCATTAAGTGCGCCTTAGACGCAGCCGACACCGCCGCTAGGTCAGTTAACACTAGCGTGCTTATCAGACGACACGCCTGGCTTCGCATTTCAGGTTTTAAGCCAGAGGTTCAGACTACCATACTAAACCAGCCATTTAACCAAAACCAACTATTTGGTCCTGCTGTCGACACAGCACTAGAAAAGATGAAGAAGGATACTGACACTGCCAAATCAATGGGAGCATTGCAGTCCCCGCAGCAACGTGGCTCCTTTCGCCGCTCCTTTTACAGAGGGGGCTCCAGGAATACCACCGCAGACAGTTCCTCTTCCTATCGAACAAACACCCAAACCTCTCCTAATAGAGGATACTTTAGGGGTGGTTACAGAGGCAACAACTCTAAGGGCAGAGGTCGAGGTAATAATAACAACACCCGTACCTCCACCACTCCCAAACAGTGACTTTCCTCCACTTCCCCCGACCACAACACCCCTGTCGGGGAAGGCTATCACAGTTCCTGCCTGTCTGGAACTCCATTACAACAGACAGGTGGGTGAGACAGATTATCCAACATGGCTACTGCCTGGAGCTAACAGCTACCCCCCCCACCATACCACCCAGACAGCGTCCAATGTCCACAGACCATCTTACACTTTTACAACAAGAGGTACTTTCCCTGCTTCAAAAGCACGCCATAGAGCCAGTGCCTCTGCTACAGCAGGGCACAGGGGTTTACTCCCTGTACTTCCTCATTCCCAAGAAGGACGGCACTCTCAGGCCTATTTTAGACCTCAGACCTCTCAATCAATACATACACTCAGATCATTTTCACATGATCACTCTCCAACAAGTGCTTCCTTTACTACAACAACAAGACTTCCTTGCCACATTAGACCTCAAGGACGCCTACTTCCACATTCCCATACATCCTGCTCACAGGAAGTATCTAAGGTTCGTTCTCAATGGACAGCACTACCAGTTCAAAGTACTCCCATTCGGAGTCACCACTGCTCCAAGAGTGTTTACCAAATGCCTTGCAGTAGTAGCAGCGCATCTACGAAGACAACAAATACATGTCTTCCCATACCTGGACGACTGGCTTATCAAAGCCAAATCATCCAACCAGTGTGTCCAACACACCCACCAAACGATACAAACATTACACAACTTGGGGTTCACAATAAACTATACCAAGTCCCACCTTCAGCCCTCCCATGTCCTTCAATATCTGGGAGCCACAATAAACACTTCCACTGCTCTAGCTTACCCCAGCCCAGCCAGGATAGCCAGTATAAAAACCCTTGTCCCCAGGTTTCAAATGCAACACTCTCTTCCAGCCAGAGTGTTTATGCAGCTCATCGGCATGATGGCATCCTGCATTTTTCTCGTCCCTCATGCAAAACTTCAAATGCGTCCTCTACAAGAGTGCCTAGCGCGCCAATGGAACCAGGCTCAGGGACATCTTACAGATCTGGTGTTGGTGGACAGCCGCACACATCGCTCTCTGCAGTGGTGGAACACCAACAATTTGTCCAAGGGGCGGCCGTTCCTAGAGCCGGTTCCACAAGTAGTACTAACCACGGACGCATCCCTTACAGGATGGGGAGCACACCTGTTACACCATACAACACAGGGCAAGTGGACCACTCAGCAGAAGCTGTTCCACATCAACCACCTAGAGTTACTAGCTATATTCCTAGCTCTCAAGTCCTTTCAACTCCACGTACAAAACAAAGCTGTCCTGATCCGAACAGACAACATCACAGCTATGTACTATATACAAAAACAGGGGGGACACACTCTCCACAACTGTCCCAACTAGCACAGGACATTTGGAGGTGGGCCATTCCACAAAACATATACCTTCTAGCAGAACACCTACCAGGGGTTCACAATCAGATTGCAGATCTGTTAAGTCGACAGACACAACAGATTCACGAGTGGGAACTACATCCACAAGTTCTTCTACCTTTCTTCCAGATGTGGGGCCAGCCAGACTTAGATCTGTTCGCCACACACCAAAACGCCAAATGCCCAACCTTCGCCGCCAGGTTTCCACACCCGCAGTCCAAGGGCAATGCGATATGGATGAACTGGTCCGGCAGATTTGTGTACGCTTTTCCACCGCTCCCACTCATCCCACTTGTAGTACGCAAGCTTCGACAACAGTCTCTCAAAATGATACTAGTAGCCCCTACATGGGCACGCCAACCGTGGTTCACCACACTACTGGAGCTATCAGTAGTCCCATACCAAAGACTACACCTCTCCCCAACAATGCTAACGCAGAGCCATGGAGAGATAATGCACCCAGATCCATCTCAGCTGAACCTTGCAATTTGGCTCCTGAAGTCCTAGAATTCGGTTACCTTAACCTACCCCCAGACTGCATGGACGTTATAAAAGAAGCTAGACGCCCAACTACCAGAGCCTGCTATGCAGCTAAATGGAAAAGATTCGCTATTTACTGCACTAATAATAACATCCAACCATTACAAGCCTCTACGCAAAACATCATTTGCTATTTGCTACATTTGCAAAGATGTAGTCTTGCATACTCATCCATACGTCTGCACCTCGCAGCCCTTGCTGCTTACTTGCAAAACAGACAACACTTATCACTATTCAAAGTTCCCGCCATTAAAGCCTTCATGGAAGGCCTTAAGCGGATCATACCTCCCAGATTACCACCTTCCCCAGTGTGGAATCTTAATATAGTACTTACCAGGCTCATGGGTCCACCTTTCGAACCCTTACATAAATGTGAACTTCAATTCCTTACATGGAAAGTTGCGTTTCTAATTGCAATCACTTCTCTCAGGAGAGTCAGTGAACTACAAGCTCTAACTATACAAGAGCCTTTCTTACAAATACATCATAAAAAGGTAGTTCTCAGAACAAACCCAAAATTCCTTCCCAAAGTCATTTCGCCTTTCCACCTTAACCAATCAGTAGAACTACCTGTGTTCTTCCAAAACCCAGATTCCGTGGCAGAAAGAGCTCTCCACACCCTAGATGTCAAAAGAGCCCTTATGTATTACATTGACAGAACCAAATCCTTTCGCAAAACCAAACAATTGTTTGTGGCTTTCTCTCCACCACACAAAGGTAATCCCATCTCAAAAGCCGGGGTTGCAAGGTGGATTGTTAAATGTATCCAAATCTGCTACCAAAAAGCCAAACGCACATTATCAGTTCCCCCTAGAGCGCACTCAACACGCAAACTAGGGGCATCCATGGCATTCTTAGGGAACATTCCCCTAGAAGACATATGTAAGGCAGCCACGTGGTCTACAACACACACCTTCACTAAACACTATTGTGTTGATGTGCAAGCCAAGCAACAAGCTTCCGTGGGCCAAGCTGTCCTTAAAACCCTTTTTCAAACTACTGCAACACATACAGGTGACCACCGCTAGGGGAGATACTGCTGTACAGTCTATGCACAGTGTGAGCTCTGCAGCTCACATGCCTCGAACGGAAAATGCTACTTACCAGTATGCATCTGTTCTTGGCATGTAGAGCTGCAGATCCTCACACGCCCACCCACCTCCCGGGACCTGTATGTGCTCCAGTCCTATCTTAATTAGATACACACACATGGACATCTCTTTTCTTTTCTACTAACTCCATCACTCCCCAATATGGCGAAAAACAATCTGAGGATGGAGTCGATGCCCATGCGCACTATTGTCCTAAGGAGGAGTCACCTATCACATGACTACAAAGACTTCTTCGAAGACAACAACAAAGTGCAAGCATCCGAGCCCAACACCAGATGGCGATCTAATGCACAGTGTGAGGATCTGCAGCTCTACATGCCAAGAACAGATGCATACTGGTAAGTAGCATTTTCCTTTCTCTTCCGCCAGCTTAGGACTGCAGTCGGTAAACACTGCATGTCTCTTGGGCCGTTATTCCCACTCGGTGTGGGAGACGGTGGTGCAGGTGCTGCCACAGTGTCCGGAGGAGGCCCGGGCAGTGCTCTCCCAGGCTGTGGCCGCCGGGAGGGATGCAGCAAAGTTTGCCATACGTTGTGGGCTGGACACCGCCGACTCTCTGGGCAGGACCATTTCAACGTCGGTAGCGCTTCGTCGCTACGCCTGGATGAGGTCGACTGGATTTTCAGGGGATGTCCAGAACACCTTGATGAACATGCCCTTTGATGGCCGTAGCCTTTTTGGCGACAAAGCAGACAACGCTCTAGAGCAGCGTTTCCCAAACTGTGGTCCGCGGACCCCTAGGGGTCCGTGAGACATTCCCAGGGGGTCCGCAGGACTCGAGAGCCTGCCGTCGTAGTGAAAGACGAAACGCCCATGCGTCCTCACAGCACACAAGAGCTGTGAATGTTGGCGCAGGGGCGGCGAGACCACAACAATATAATCTGGCCAATCACCATTCTGCTTTAGGAGGAAGCTGAAGGGTGATTGGCCTTATTTTATTATTTGCTTCTGCCCGTCCTCCGACGTTGCGCACCCACAGTGCGTGCGTTTGCCCTTGTGTTTGCGGCCAGCGCCGGGGCATTTTGCTACCATGTGTGCCCTGTTGCCCTGAAAGCAGAGTACCGCTGTGCCTCTTGTATCGAGGCTGAAGAGCATTCGAGCACCTCGAACCGGCAGGAGGGCTATTCTCCCTCTGGAACTGCATGTGAGTGTTTTACAAGTGTACCTAGGCATTTACAGTAAAAGCGTGCGTATGCTTTAAAAACGTCTTTCCTTTTATGTCAGCCTCATGTAACATAGTTGCTTATATGAGCCGGCACTTACCACAAAGTGCTGTCGAGAGGCGACATTACCTGTTACATAAAGCCCCTCGATAATCCTACATCCGTTCAGAAACAGTGACGAGCTGGGATTCGAACCTCTGACCTCCGGATTGCCTGGGATGCATTAGTCTGCAAGCCATCCGACCTGGCTCAGTCGACTAATCATCTTTAAACAGATACAAAATGGCAGGGAACCATTTAAAAAAGATTGAGGCGCCTGCTCTCTGATTTTGCACTATAGAAATAGCGCATACATCACCTCCAAGAGGCTAACATTTGGGCCAGAACCTTCCGAAACATTGCTAGACAGCTAGAGTGACAGGAACAAGTAAACTTCCCACAATGCAAGAGTTTTATAACACCACAAAAATCCGAATCACTACTAGGCCTGCTAATATCTAGAGTGGATGTCATTTGGAAATTGCATCGTTTGGCACAACGCAATAACATGGAATGCTGCGTGAGGCGGAGGCCTGTAATTATGCGCTGTGCATAACGATCCCAGTATTAAACTCCGCGATGGCACCCAAGTGCCCCGCCATAGTAATGCATGCCAGGGGTTCTCGAAAGGGGCGGGGCAAAGGCATTAGGAGGGGCACGGTAAAGGCAAACGATTTCAGCGGCAATGCACGGGAAGTAAATCACTCCCACAACGGATATATTGCATCGTAAAGCAGAAAAAAAACAGCTTCTGCATTTCACCACGTCCCTAGGAAAAACTAAACGGCGCCCATGTGCCCCCAGGATCATACCAACATTGGCCGTCCAATCAAACCGGTGTAATCACAAGACAATATTCTGATCGCGTGCCACAGTCCTGAAGTCAGCTGCGGAACTCCCGGGCTCCAGGATAATCGTCCACAGTGTGCTGCTACATACAATAGACCCGAATCAGACGGGAGACTCCCGAGATTTTCGAAGCCAAAAATGGCTTTTTTTTTACTGTCTCCCTCCTGAAATTGCCTCTGCTTGAATAGAAGTCAACGGGGGTGATACACTCTCCCGATTATTTCTGTGAAATCTTCCATTTTCTTCTTCTAAAAATGTTGGCATGTATGCTTCAAGTCTAAATCTATCCTGTCTGGCAGCATATATACATTTACAAGTGACATTACCAATAATAGGGCAGAGACAGCCAGCTTCATGTGAATTGTTCAGATCTCACACCAAGTACGTTTAGTGAGTGAATTGAAATACATATTTGGTGCGCATTAGCAGCATATGTCTATAGACAATCGTTAAAAAATAAATGTTATTCCTGTGGATCCCAGTGAAAAGTTTTCAGAGATTTACAAACGCCAACCTCATGCGAGGAAGCTCTGCCTCTTCCCTCATTTATGTCATGTTTGAGAAGCACTGACAAAGCAAACAGCAGTTAGGATTGTGGGCACCACAAGCTCCCCAAACACTGCTTTCACTCACACACAGAACAGATAATAAATCACATTGATTTAGGCCCAGATCTCTGTACCGGGGTGAATGTATGACATTGTTCTGCATTCTGTCCATCAATTGTTCTTTTATATAATAAATCACAGGCAGCAGTAGAGCAAGCTTCCTCCGCGGCGCACACATGCAGTGCAAGCTTCCGCCAACAGAAGTGAATCAGTTGAAAGGCACATGTGTATAGGTTACCGTTACTTGGCAGGCGGGTAAAAATAGATGCAGCCAGGATCAGCAGTAGAATTTTCGCGCTGTGTCTGATTGCTCAGTTTCCACAAGCCCTTGGGTGAATTATGTGTGCTGTCAAGCTTTCATACTCAGACATATCAAGCTCTTATTCTGTGTAGCCTTTGCGGTTTGTTGTTGGCAAGGGACGGGGGCAGTGGGTATCCTAACAGGAGAGGGTCATGTCAGGTGCCACGCGAGGCCTCTCTGAAATATGCCTTAACTGCACTGCTCACCCCTTGGTGGTAAAATGTTGTTCTGCTGTCTGTGACTAAAGATTATGTCTAACAGGGGTTTATGGTAATTGGCATAGCATTGTTCCATGAACTCGCTGAAACAATATGCCTCCTGTGCAGATACCATCCTGCCATCTCTTGCACTTCCATGATGAACTCCTAATATAGACCTTGAATTTGCTCTGTACACTGGACTCGTCGCTTTGTGCACTATCTTGTTAGAATTTTCACAATATTCGTTGCTCCTCGGGGCATGTCTTTATTATAAAATGCTTCATAATTGTATAATATTTTAGACCTTCTTAAACAGTGAATAGGTAAACATGCTAATAATTCACAATCATTCAACCTGTTTCTGTAAGGAAGGGTCACCACTCCGAGGCTCTGGAGTGAGAATGTAGAGGTGCTGCTATGGCTGAAAGCAGGAGCCTTGTACCACTAAATAATACACTGCTGTATGCATACATGTCCATGCCAATAGACCCAATTCAGGCTGTCTCCCTCCTGAAATTGCCTCTGCTTCAAAAGGCGTTTTAAAAAAGAAATTTAAATTGTACAAATTGCTTGGGGGTCCCCGGCTTCCAGTAGTGATTCAGTGGGGGTCCTCAGGAGTCAAAAGTTTGGGAACCACTGCTCTAGAGCGTTTCAAGGACTCACGGGCTACGGCCAAGTCCTTGGGCCTCTCCACCCGCCCTGCGCAGTCTGCTTTACACCCCTTTCGTGGCTACGGAAGGGGTGCCCCGCTACGTCCTGCCCAGAGCCACAGGCCGCAGCAAGTTACCCAACCTTTGCGCGGCCGGGGACGTGGGAACAACCGTCGTGGTTCCGGGGGCCAGCGGGCGGGCCAGTCCACCAACCCCCCCTCCGCAGCAGCCTCCAAACCCTCCTAGTCCGACCTTTCAGGCCCATCAAACGCCAGTGAGCGGCAGGATTCGCCATCATCTCCCCCACTGGCGCACCACCACGTCAGACAGGTGGGTTTTGCAAATAGTCCGAAGGGGCTACTCCCTCCCCTCCAGCCATGCCACCGCGATACCACCGCATGTCGGAGGATCATCTGGCCCTTCTCCACCAGTAAGTTACGGCTCTCTTGGCCAAGGGAGCCATCGAGCGCGTTCCTGTCCCAGAAGTAGGTCGTGGTTGTTACTCCCACTACTTTCTGGTCCCCAAGAAGGACAAGGGCCTGCTGTAAGGAAGTGGGTTTCTGTTGCAGTAACCCCCCCACTTTTTGCCAGACTACTGATGCCCTTTGACTTGATGTGCCCTGGGTCCCTGCCAATCAGGTTCCCAGGGCCTGTGTTCTTTCCCCAAAACTGTACCCAATTGGCATCTCTGGCCACAGGTCAGCCCCTGGTAAATGGTACCACAGGTACCCAGGGCACTGTGACCAGGGAAGACCTCTAAGGGCTGCAGCACTTATTGTGCCACCCTTAGAGGCCCTGTACCTTTACACAACACACTGCCTTTGCAGGCTGCGTGTTTTGGTGCAGAACAAAGTGAAGAGTCGACATGGCACACACCTCTGTGTGCCATGCCTACAACTCACTGCCCTGGCATAGGTCAGTCACCCCTCTAGCTGGGTGCACTATACCAGTGGTGAGGGTACAGGTGCATGAGCCCTGTACAAGTCCATTCTTAGACATTGTAAGTGCAGTGCTGCCATTAAGAGTATATGGTGCTGGGAGTTTGTCATTACGAACTCCACAGCACCATAATGGCTGCACTGAAAACTGAGAAGTTTGGTATCAAACTTCTCAGCACATTAAACCCACACTGGTGCCAGTGTGGGATTTAATGAAAAATGCACACAGAGGACATCTTTGAGATGCCCCCTGAAAAACGACCAGCCTCTGGTGGATTCCCTGACTGGTACACACCAGCCTGCCACCACGAGACATGTTTCTGGACCCCTAGGGTGGGAGCCTACGCTCCCTGAACCCAGAAACAAAGCCTTTCCTGGGCGGAGGTGTTCACACCTCCCCCAGGCCAGGAAGAGCCATCTGTGGCAGGGGAGCTTCAAAGGCCTGGCAGCCTTTGTAATGCGACCCCAGCCTCTCCTGCTATCAGGAGCAGGCCCCCTTCCTGTCTCCCTCCCTTTCGGCGGGCAGACAGGCGGGAAAAACTAGCCAGCCCAGGAGGTGTGCCCACCTCTGCCAACTCCACCCCTCAGGTGGGGGAGGCGAGGTGAAGCCCACTCTCCAGTGCTCGCCATCTTGCAGATGGCAGGCACTCCCCAATCAGGACTAGGGATTGTGCTCACTCCCCCACGTGGGGTGAGCACACCAAGGATGTAGTCACCCTAAGGTCAGTAGCCCATTGGCTACTGACCTCAAGACCCCTAAAACGCCCCTAAATACAGTATTTAGGGGCAGCCCTGAACCAAGAGATCAGATTCCCGCAACCTAAGAAGAAAAAGGACGAAAGAAGACGCCCAGCAGAGGAGACTGCAGAGAACAACTGACTTGGCCCCAGCCCTACCGGCCTGTCTGCAGTTTCTAGAGATCCTGTGCCAAAAATCGTCTTGTCCTGCAGCCAGCGACCTCCAGAACCCCGGGGAGGACTGACTGCCTTCAACAAAGACCGGATCTCCTGTGAACAGCAGCTCTGTTCAAAAGAAACACCAAAGACTCCGAGCCTGCTGAGGAAAAAGAAACCCGACGCCTTGAACCACCACTGCACCCGTCGCCTACAGCCCGAGTTCAAGTGGCCCACCGGTCCCAGCAAGGTCCCCCAGCGCTCCAGAGTCCGAGTCCACCGTGGGTTGACCCCTCCAGGACTCCCCGACGTCGTCTGCAGCCTCTGCACGGAGACCCCCCTCAACCGCGAGTGGCCCGGTAAGGTGAAATCCGACCTCAAAGACACCCCTGCATCCAGCCGCCCTGCGCCCTGGAGAAAAGAACCAAAGGTGCACCTACGTCCCCGAGCCCTCCAACTTACCTGCCCAGCTGTTGGTTCCTCCTGGAAGTCTTCCTGGACCGAGCCTGCAGCTGAAAACCAAAACCGAAAATCCCCATTGAAAACAACAGGGCACCCGACGCCAAACTAGCACCCTGCACCCAGCCGCCCTGCGCCGCTGCGGTGCACTTTTGTGCTAAACAGGATCCCCTTTTGCCCTGAGCCTAACACCAGGAGCTTGGCTCCCACAACCTTGTGGCGTGCTCGCCAGCAGCCACCAACCGGAGGCCCCTATCCCCCATAGGATAACATTGGGCCTCAACACTCTGCACCCGGCCGCCCTAGTGCCGCTGAGGGTGTTACAAAAGTGCTTCACTGACCCTGGGGGACCCCTGAGTCTAACCCCAGAACCTTAACTCCCACAGTCGATAACTTACCTATGAACCGATAACCTACTTTTCCTCCATAGGATAACATTGACACTTTTTCTTCCAAAAAACGACTGTGAAGTTTTGAAAACTAAAGATATTCTTTAAAAATCATACAGATAATCAAAACGTAATTACTTACCTGTTTGCAGGAAATGTCCCAGTGCTGAATCTAGGTATCCAGCACTGAGTTAGAAAAGTAATGTAAAAAGTAACTTACCTGCAATTTACAGAAAAGCCTATTCATTTCAATGCACTGTTTTTCTTCCAAAAACGACTAAGTGTGGAGTTTTGAAATCTAAGAATATTCTTTAAAAATCATATTATTAACCAAAACGTATTTACTTACCTGTTTGCAGGAAATGTCCCAGTGCTGAATCTAGGTATCCAGCACTGAGTTAGAAAAAGTAACTTGAAAAGTAAATTACCTGTGATTTACTGAAAAAGCCTATTCATTCCAATGTACTGCATTTGCTAAGTGTTGCAACCTACTGCATCCCCTGTAAATCAAATCAAGTACAATTTCTATTGCTTTTAAAACTGTTCAACATATAGCATCTTATCACTGTAAAGTATTTCATGCTTACCTGTGCCAAGCCTGCTTGGTTCTAAAATAAAACAACAGTATATTTTTTTTATACAAAACAATTGGCCTAGAGTTCAGTTCGTGAGTGTGTGAGTTCATTTGCTGACTGAGTGTGTACATCAAGTGCTTAACACTGTCCTCTGATACTGCCTTACTGCTCGACCAAGCTACCACAAGTAGAGGGTAAGGTTCTATCTAACTTTAACCTCTGCCTACCTTTGGAGTCACCTGGACCCTATACACACTATACCTCATTTTGGTGTAGTATATATAGAGCCAGTTTCTTACATTGGTGGATCAGCGGTGGGATATACAACTTGCATTTGTTGGACTACTTGGTTACCACCTGATCACACGACAGAACTCTTAAATTGCCTTTAGAATTCTGATTTTTTCAAATTGGCATTTTTACCAAACTACTAAAAGTCTTGTTAGGGCCTTGCTTAAGTCCCTTTAGAATTTTAGAAAATAAAAAGTCACTGTAGTCAAGGGTAGAGGGGTTAGAACTTTTTGTTAGAATGTCTCAAAAACAGAACCCAGCTATTAGTGAAGATAATAATGTAATAATGACATACAGGACATGGTTGAGGAGCTTGATCTCACCCCTTACCTTCACTTGTCTTTCAAGGAAGTAAGGTCCTTATGTAAACTTAAAAATATACCAATGGGCTCTCACCCAACCAAACAAAAGCTCCAGGAGCTGTTGGCTGAGTATTCAACGGCCCACCCCTCTGAAAATGGTGATGACCAGTCAGAGGGAGAAGGGGGTGAGGAGGATGGAGAAAGGTGCCCACCTCCTCCACCTCCTAGGGAAGAAGGGAACCCTGTTCCCTTACTTCCAAGAATCAACCTCTGGGGACCTAGAGGCCACACAGGTGGCTCGGGCTCTGGTGAGGACATTGAGGACAGCCTCAATGAGGAGGACAGCCTTTTAGCAAGGCTGGCCAAAAGACTGGATCTGGAGTCCAGACTCCTGGCTCTAGAGAAAGAAAGAAAGGAGATGGGTTTAGCACCCATCAATGGTGGCAGCAATCAAAATAATAGGGATAGAGAGCAATCTTATGATCCTAAAATCCCCAAAGGGATTGTCCCTAAATATGAGGAGGGTGATGATATCACCAAGTGGTTCACAGCTTTTGAGAGGGCTTGTGAAGCCAGAAGGGTGAAGAAGACTTTCTGGGGGGCACTCCTTTGGGAACTGTTCTCTGGTAACTGCAGAGACAGACTCCTGACCCTTTCTGGGGCAGATGCTGGGTCTTATGACCTCATGAAGAGAACTCTGATTGAGGGATTTGGACTCACAACTGAGGAGTACAGAATTAGATCCAGGGGGGCTCACAAAACCCAAAACCAGTCCTGGATTGATTTTGTAGACTACTCAGTAAAAACACTAGGTGGCTGGTTAACTGGAAACAATGTGCATGACTTTAATGGCATTTACAACCTGTTTATGAAGGAACACATATTAAGTAATTGCATTGATGAAAAGTTACATCAGTACCTGGTAGACCTAGGTCCACTTTCTCCCCAGGAATTGGGAAAGAAGGCAGACCACTGGGTCAAAACAAGGGTAACTAGGACGTCCACTGGGGGTGACCAAAAGAAAGGGGTTACAAAGCCTCCCCAGAGGAAAGACAGGGAACCCCTTAAAGATAAAAGTAAGGAGTCCCAGGTAGCCCCCCAAAAACCTGTCCAGGAGGGTGGGCCCAAAGACACTTCACAAACTAAAACAGGGTACCAAGGTAAGAATTGGGATCCTAACAGAGTCTGGTGTCACAACTGTCAAAAGGCAGGACACCACACCAAGGACCCTAGCTGTCCTAAAAACAAAGCCCCTAGTACAGCTCCAGGGGTGACTAGTGTAGCTCCAGGGGTTGCCAGTGTAGCTTTAGAGGGTGATTCCTCAGATGAGGAAGCCCTCATAGCCTTCAACTGGAAAATGTGGCCACAAGGTAAGCTGGAGATTCCAGAGGGGAGTAGACACTTCCACCACCTACTGGTGAATGGAATCCCAGCCCTTGCCCTGAGAGATACCTGTGTCAGTCACACTGTGGTGCATGACAGGTTGGTTCTCTCAAACCAGTATGTCCCAGGGGAAACAAAAAGAGTAAGGACTGTCCCAGGGGGTGTCACTGTTAGGCCTGTGGCTGTAGTGCCCCTAGAAGTAGCTGGGTCCCTTAGATGGAGAAAGGTGGTAGTCAGTAAAGACCTCCCCCTTGATTGTCTCATTGGGAATGACCACCCAGAGGTTGGTCTGAGCCAAAGAGAGGTACTGGTCCAATGCCAGACCTCACCCAAGAAACCTGGGGGGGCTCACCCTGCAGCTAGTGCAGCTAAGCCCCAAAAGAAAAAGAAGAAACAGTGTAGGAAAGGTGGGCAACTGTTAGCCACAGTTCCAGTGGGCCAGGGAGATTCCATCCCAGTAAGGGAGAACTCCAAAATTGGCACTGGTGAAGTCCCCCCTAGCCAACAAAAAGTTCTGACTAGTCAGGCAACTGTCCAGCCTGAGTTGGTGGCTCCTCAGCTGGCAGAACAGAGGGTGGGAGAAGGGTGTTCCCTACCAAGTGTAGTGACCCCCCCACCCTAAAACAGCAGACAGGCAACCAGAATCCGAAGAAGCCTGTAAGGTAGCCCCTTCACCTACCAGTGAGGAGCAGAAGGTGTGGTTCTGGGCATTGACAGCTGTCAGTAGCCTCTGCTGGGTGTTAGCCTTCATGGCAGCACTGTCCTTGGCATGGTGGCCTAGCCCCCTGCCAAATAGCAAGTTAGGCCCCCTGACCTTATTGGTCATGGGGGGGTTGCTCAAGCTGTGGGTAACCTCTGTGGGTAAGCTGGGCTTTGCCCTAGCTAAGTTAGAAATTGCAGAGGTAGACACCTCTGAACCCAAACTAAAAAGATGGGGTGAAGGCACTAAAGAGATAGGAAAGGAGCATTGGGAATTAGGTCCTGAAACTGTTGAGGCAGGCCAGCTCCCTAAAGGGGCTGACCTGGACAGAAGGATGTAAGGCAGAGTAGGCCCTGCAACTCCCAAACCACTTCCTCTGCTCTTCCTCGCCTGAAAGACTAGGAAGACTCTCCCAGCTTTGGCTGAGTCTCCTGGCCTTTGGGCTGGGGGTGGGCTTGTGTAAGGAAGTGGGTTTCTGTTGCAGTAACCCCCCCACTTTTTGCCAGACTACTGATGCCCTTTGACTTGATGTGCCCTGGGTCCCTGCCAATCAGGTTCCCAGGGCCTGTGTTCTTTCCCCAAAACTGTACCCAATTGGCATCTCTGGCCACAGGTCAGCCCCTGGTAAATGGTACCACAGGTACCCTGGGCACTGTGACCAGGGAAGACCTCTAAGGGCTGCAGCACTTATTGTGCCACCCTTAGAGGCCCTGTACCTTTGCCCACACACACTGCCTTTGCAGGCTGCGTGTTTTGGTGCAGAACAAAGTGAAGAGTCGACATGGCACACACCTCTGTGTGCCATGCCTACAACCCACTGCCCTGGCATAGGTCAGTCACCCCTCTAGCTGGCTGCACTATACCAGTGGTGAGGGTACAGGTGCATGAGCCCTGTACCCCTACAGTGTCTAAGTCCATTCTTAGACATTGTAAGTGCAGTGCTGCCATTAAGAGTATATGGTGCTGGGAGTTTGTCAATACGAACTCCACAGCACCATAATGGCTGCACTGAAAACTGAGAAGTTTGGTATCAAACTTCTCAGCACATTAAACCCACACTGGTGCCAGTGTGGGATTCAATGAAAAATGCACATCTTTGAGATGCCCCCTGAAAAACGACCAGCGTCTGGTGGGTTCCCTGACTGGTACACACCAGCCTGCCACCACGAGACATGTTTCTAGACCCCTAGGGTGGGAGCCTACGCTCCCTGAGCCCAGAAACAAAGCCTTTCTTGGGCGGAGGTGTTCACACCTCCCCCAGGCCAGGAAGAGCCATCTGTGGCAGGGGAGCTTCAAAGGCCTGGCAGCCTTTGTAATGCGACCCCCAGCCTCTCCTGCTATCAGGAGCAGGCCCCCTTCCTGTCTCCCCTCCCTTTCGGCGGGAAGACAGGCGGGAAAAACTAGCCAGCCCAGGAGGTGTGCCCACCTCTGCCAACTCCACCCCTCAGGTGGGGGAGGCGAGGTGAAGCCCACTCTCCAGTGCTCGCCATCTTGCAGATGGCAGGCACTCCCCAATCAGGACTAGGGATGGTGCTCACTCCCCCACGTGGGGTGAGCACACCAAGGGTGTAGTCACCCTAAGGTCAGTAGCCCATTGGCTACTGAACTCAAGACCCCTAAAACGCCCCCTAAATACAGTATTTAGGGGGCAGCCCTGAACCAAGAGATCAGATTCCCGCAACCTAAGAAGAAAAAGGACAAAAGAAGACTCCCAGCAGAGGAGACTGCAGAGAACAACTGACTTGGCCCCAGCCCTACCGGCCCGTCTGCAGTTTCCAGAGATCCTGCGCCAAAAATCGTCTTGTCCTGCAGCCAGCGACCTCCAGAACCCTGGGGAGGACTGACTGCCTTCAACAAAGACCGGATCTCCTGTGAACAGCAGCTCTGTTCAAAAGAAACACCAAACAAAGACTCCGAGCCTGCTGAGGAAAAAGAAACCCGACGCCTGGAACCACCACTGCACCCGTCGCCTACAGCCCGAGTTCAAGTGGCCCACCGGTCCCAGCGAGGTCCCCCAGCGCTCCAGAGTCCGAGTCCACCGTGGGTTGACCCCTCCAGGACTCCCCGACGTCGTCTGCAGCCTCTGCACGGAGACCCCCCCCAACCGCGAGTGGCCCGGTAAGGTGAAATCCGACCTCAAAAGACACCCCTGCATCCAGCCGCCCTGGAGAAGAGAACCAGAGGTGCACCTACGTCCCCGAGCCCTCCAACTTACCTGCCCAGCTGTTGGTTCCTCCTGGAAGTCTTCCTGGACCGAGCCTGCAGCTGAAAACCAAAACCGAAAATCCCCATTGAAAACAACAGGGCACCCGACGCCAAACCAGCACCCTGCACCCAGCCGCCGCTGCGGGTGCACTTTTTGTGCTAAACAGGATCCCCTTTTGCCCTGAGCCTAACACCAGGAGCTTGGCTCCCACAACCTTGTGGCGTGCTCGCCAGCAGCCACCAACTGGAGGCCCCCTATCCCCCTTAGGATAACATTGGGCCTCAACACTCTGCACCCGGCCGCCCTAGTGCCGCTGAGAGTGTAACAAAAGTGCTTCACTGACCCTGGGAGACCCCTGAGTCTAACCCCAGAACCTTAACTCCCATCAGTCGATAACTTACCTATGAACCGATAACCTACTTTTCCTCCATAGGATAACATTGACACTTTTTCTTCCAAAAACGACTTGTGTGGAGTTTTGAAAACGAAAGATATTCTTTAAAAATCATACAAGTAACCAAAACGTAATTACTTACCTGTTTGCAGGAAATGTCCCAGTGCTGAATCTAGGTATCCAGCACTGAGTTAGAAAAGTAACGTAAAAAGTAACTTACCTGCAATTTACAGAAAAAGCCTATTCATTTCAATGCAGTTTTTCTTCCAAAAAACGACTAAGTGTGGAGTTTTGAAATCTAAGAATATTCTTTAAAAATCATATTATTAACCAAAACGTATTTACTTACCTGTTTGCAGGAAATGTCCCAGTGCTGAATCTAGGTATCCAGCACTGAGTTAGAAAAAGTAACTTGAAAAGTAAATTACCTGTGATTTACTGAAAAAGCCTATTCATTCCAATGTACTGCATTTGCTAAGTGTTGCAACCTACTGCATCCCCTGTAAATCAAATCAAGTACAATTTCTATTGCTTTTTAAAACTGTTCAACATATAGCATCTTATCACTGTAAAGTATTTCATGCTTACCTGTGCCAAGCCTGCTTGGTTCTAAAATAAAACAACAGTATATTTTTTTATACAAAACAATTGGCCCTAGAGTTCAGTTCGTGAGTGTGTGAGTTCATTTGCTGACTGAGTGTGTACATCAAGTGCTTAACACTGTCCTCTGATACTGCCTTACTGCTCGACCAAACTACCACAAGTAGAGGGTAAGGTTCTATCTAACTTTAACCTCTGCCTACCTTTGGAGTCACCTGGACCCTATACACACTATACCTCATTTTGGTGTAGTATATATAGAGCCAGGTTCTTACACCTGCGTCCTTTCTTGGATCTCAGGGACGTCAACCGCTTCCTCCGGAAGGAGAAGTTCAAGATGTTGACGCTTGCTCAGGTCTGCCCTCGACCCGGAAGACTGGATGGTAGCGTTGGACTTGCAGGACGCTTATTTTCACATCCCCGTCCTGCCGGCCCACCGGCATTACCTACGGTTCACGGTAGGCCACGAGCATTTTCAATATACCGTGCTCCCCTTTGGCCTTACCAGCGCCCCTCGGGTGTTCACTAAAGTGATGGCGGTGGTCGCAGCTCATCTGCGCAGATCAGGGGTTTCAGTCTTCCCCCTATCTCGACGACTGGCTGTTGAAGGCGGGCTCGCCCCAGGCAGTCGTCTCCCACCTCCAGACTACGGTCGACCTCCTGCGTTCGCTGGGGTTCTCCATCAATGTGCCGAAGTGACACCTGATTCCCTCTCAGAAGCTCCTCTTCATCGGAGCGGTTCTGGATACGACGCGGTTTCGGGTCTATCCTCCCGAGCAGCGAGTCAGGGATATTCAGGCTATGATTCCGATCTTTCAGCCTCTATCCCGGGTTTCGGTCAGAGTGACTCTGAGGCTGCTGGGCCTCATGGCCTCCTGCATCCTGCTGATCGATCATGCCAGGTGGCATATGCGGGCTCTGCAGTGGGACCTGAAGTTCCAGTGGGCGCAGCATCAGGGGAATCTGTCCGATTGCGTCCAGATCTCGGAGGGCACTGCACGTCAACTGCAGTGGTGGCTCACGAACCAGGATTGGGTCAATGGCAGATCCCTCTCCCTTCCCCAACCAGACCACACTGTGGTGACGGACGCCTCCCTTCTGGGATGGGGCGGCCACATGGGAGAGGCGGAGATCAGAGGACTCTGGTCTCCGGCGGAGTCCGGGCTTCACATCAACCTTCTGGAGCTCCGGGCGATTTGTCATGCACTGAATTCATCCTTCCCTCGGTCCGGGGAAGAGTAGTGTAGGTGTTCACGGACAACACCACTGCCATGTGGTACTGCAACAAACAGGGCGGGGTGGGGTCGTGGACCCTCTGTCAAGAGGCCCTTCGCCTCTGGACATGGCTGGAACATCAGGGCATATCCCTGGTGGTTCAACACCTGGCAGGTTCTCTGAATGCCAGGGCGGACGAACTCAGCCGCAGGTGCATGATGCATCACGAATGGCGTCTTCCCTCTGAGGTGGTGCAAGGTCTCTTTCGACAGTGGGGAGAGCCTTGGTTAGATCTATTCGCCACCGAAGAGAACGCGCAATGTCAGCAATTCTGCGCCTTGGAATTTCCAAGGCGGCACTCGCTCTGCGACGCTTTTCGTCGCGAGTGGAGTTGCGGTCTGTTGTACGCCTTTCCGCCTATACCACTTCTGCCCAGAGTGCTGAAGAAGATCAGGCGCGACTGGGCCCAAGTCATTCTTGTGGCTCCAGATTGGGCACGAAGAGTCGGGTATCCCGAGCTGCTCAACATGGCCATTGATCCTCCGATCAGACTGCCTCTTCGGGAGGATCTTCTGTCGCAGCAGCAGGGGACGGTGCTCCACCCGAACCTGTCCAGTCTCCAACTCCTTGCGTGGAGATTGAGCGGTGGCAGTTGACGTCTTTCGACCTGCCTCCCGAAGTATGTGACGTAATCTTGGCAGCCAGGCGTCCCTCCACTAAGACGGTATACGCCTGCCGGTGGAACAAGTTTGTGGCAAGGTGCACAGCAAAGGCTGTGGATCCCCTTTTTGCCCCTCTTTCTGAAGTTCTCTTGTTCCTTCTTTCTTTAGCCCAGCAGGGCTCTGCTCTGGGCACTATCAAGGGCTATCTTTCAGCCATTTCTACCTTCCTTCGGCTGCCAGATCAACCTTCTCTTTTCAAGTCCCCGGTAGTTAACCGTTTCTTTAAAGGCTTAACGCATCTTTTTCCTCCTATCCCCTTCGTTATGCCTCAGTGGGACTTGAATCTTGTTCTTACCTATTTAATGTGCGCTCCCTTTGAGCCGCTTCATAACTGCCCTTTAAGACTCTTGACTCACTTCTGCTAGAAGGGTGAGTGAGCTCCAGGCCCTTTCTTCCAAACCTCCTTTCCTGTCGGTCCATCCAGACAAGGTGGTTCTCAGGACCCGTCCATCCTTCCTTCCTAAGGTGGTCACTGCCTTCCACATCGGGCAGACCATTACTCTGCCCACCTTCTTTCCGCCTCCGCATCCTTCAAAGGAGGAAGAGAGGCTCCACCATCTGGACCCAAAACGTGCGCTCTCTTTCTATCTGGACCGCACAAAACAGTTCCAGGTGGATGATCAACTCTTTGTTGGCTACGTGGGCGCCAAGAAAGGTCGGGCCGTACACAAACGCACCATTTCTCGATGGGTCGTTTTGTGTATTAAGGCATGCTATTCTCTGGCTAAAAAACAGCCTCCGGTCGGGCTACGCGCCCATTCCACCAGGGCGACGGCAGCCTCTACTGCCTTGGGAAGAGGAGTTCCTCTACATGACATCTGTCAGGCGGCCACGTGGGCATCGCTGCACACGTTTACGAAACACTACTGCCTGGACAGCCAAGTCCGGAGAGAGACAGCTTCTTTGGCCGTTCTGTTCTCCAGGATTTTCTGGTGTGATCTTGGTTCGCAGACCCACCACCGGGGTTGATATTGCTGGGGTATCTATTCTAAGGTAAGGAATCTATAACTAACGTGTTTCTTTCAGATGAACAAGTTACTTATCTTCGGTAACGATATATCTGTAAGAAACATCAGTTAGTTATAGATTCCTTACCGCCCCACCCATCCTTCCCGTTCTGCGAACTGATTTCTAGGGTTAAGGACTACCTTTCAGGGCCCTAGTTTTGTGCACCAGTGGTCAGTGTCTTGCATGGCTCTGCGTTTCTGGCGCGGAAAGTCGTGTACAGAACTGACGTCAGCGCGTGAGGGCGGAGTCTAAGTAGCTGCCGCGACGTCATCCCGGCGACCACAACACCGACGACGGACGCGGAGCCGACCAACGCCACCTTCCGACACGCAGAGGTACTGCTGACGAAAAAACTTTCCCGATCCAGTCTGACGTCTGGTAAGGAATCTATAACTAACTAATGTTTCTTACAGATATATATCGTTACCGAAGGTAAGTAACTTGTTCGTTATCGGTGCTGTGGTCGAAGGTCCCTCACCGGTCGTGGTCCTCTTCTTCCTCTGAGAACCACTCGAGGACTAGCTCCTGAACTCCTTCGTCCTTGCTGTCGGCTGGTCAGTCATGCCATAGGCGGTTGGTGCCGTGGCCTTTCCCGACTTTACCGGGTATGTGCTGTGTCCCCGACACGCCTCCTATTCCTCCGATTTCGGGGTCGGAGCGAGAATCCGTCCTGCGCCTTCCTGTGTTTCCCAGTGCCGAGGCGACTCTGGCTCATATGAGGAAATACTATCTCTCCCTTCTTGCCATTTTTGGTTTTCAGCCGCCTCCTAGTGCGCATCTAGGTCCCAAGGAGGTCGGTGAGGCCTTGACTGACACCAAACCAGCGGGACCTCCCTCGGTGTCAGTGAGGCCCTCTGGATCTGTGATCGAATCCATATTGGCTCCGGTGCACAGCCCTTCGAGGTTCCCATTTGTGATGGCAGTGTTGCATCTGCCGTCGCCGCCATTGGCATTGTCTGCGCCGATCGTCCCTACTTTGGGGTCGATTCCGATTCGGGCCGGAAATTTCTCCGACCGAGCCGGACCCGGAGAGATTTCCGACCGAATCGGACCCGTGCAGTCCGACCGAACGAGTACGATGCGTCCGTATGTTATCGGACTCGAGTCGGTCGGACTCCCATTGAAGTCAATGGGAGCCGGTCGTACAACGCATACGCGGGCTCCCATTGACTCAATGGGTGCGAAGTCGGACAAGGGCGCCCCTACAGCGGGTACGCGGCGAAGCGATTCGCGCCGTACACGCACAGGTAGGGGGACCCATGGGTCCCCCTGTGTGCGACTCGCGCGGCTACGCGTACAGGGGGTCCGACACGGACCCCCAAAGTACGGCTCCGACAGCTCTTACGAGCCGGACGGCGCGGCTCGGTCGGACTGCTCGCGGCGCGCATCGTACTTAACCGGCCGGGAAACGTCTCCATTGCGCGGTGCGAGTCGGAGTCCGAGCGAGTCGGTCGGAGCGGTTCGAGCCGGGAGCGAGTCGGTCGGAGCGGTCGGGACGCCCGGACGAGTCGGTCGGCGATTTCGCATCGTACTCGCTCGGCCGGACCCGCGTACGGTTCGGTCGGGAAACAGGGCTCCGAATCGGATCCGGTAAAGCCGAATCCGATTCGGGGCCCTACCGGCCGAGATCGGAATCGGCCCCTTTGTCTCTCCTCCCTGACGCCGAGGTGTTGCCTATTCGACGCCCATTGACATTGCGAACTGCGTTGGTGGAGCAGTTCTTTTCGGGCTACCTTTCTCCGCTTTCAGAGGAGCCCCTGCTATTTTCACCTTTGGACACAGGTATTTTGGTGATGCCGGTGATGACATAACTGACATTCCTCAGCCTCCTCCGGAGTTTCATTGGGTGTCTGACCTTGGTGAGGCTAGTGGCCTTGATTCTTCCCCATCCTTGGGCTTGTTTTCTCCTGCTAGCCTCGCTTCAAAGGCTATCTTGACTTTTGCTGAGCTTTTGCGGAGCGTTGATGTGGTTCTAGGGCTGCCCCTCCTTCTGTGGAGGTGGCCATTGATCCCCTACATCGGGTGCTTCATCATAGCCAGATGAGGATCGAACCTGTTCTACCCTTCAGTGAAGCCCTCTTTCATATTCTGTTGGGCACTTGAGCTAAACCTGTTTCAAGGGCTTCCGTGGACCGGTCTATAGCTCATAGGCACCATCCTGCCCCTGAATACCCGCTCTGCCTTTTCCAACAGCTTACTCCGTGCAGCCTTGTGGTTCAGGTTGTTACAGCCTCCCCCAACATCAGCGCCATGCCTGGTGTCCCTCCAGACAGGGAGTCTAAAAGTCTAGATGCTCTTGGTTGATATTCTTTTTTGGCCACCAGCTCTGCTTTGCAGTCCCTTAATTCCGCTTGTGTTTTGGGCCGTTTTTCTCACTTGTGGGATTCGGTCTTGCGCCTGCTCCCCTCCGTCCTTGATGACACTTGGGATTCTCTTACTCAGGTAGACCAGGATGGCCGTCAGGCGGCTAAATTGCTGATTCATTGTGGCATGGATACCACAGATTCTGTCGGACAAGCCATGGCTCTTTCGGTAGCTCTTCACCGGCATGCCTGGCTACGCACCTCTGGCTTCTCTGAGGCTGTTCAGTCTGCCTTGGTATACATGCCTTTCGATGGTCAATATCTGTTTGGTTCTTAAGCTGACTCTGCTTTACGCCGTTTTTGGTATAGGAGTGAAATCTTTATTCTTGCTTGCTATACCGTCCTCTTCTTCCCCCGTGCTCAGTCTGGCCGGGAATGGTCTCCTTGATTTCTTTTCTGTCTGAGCCGTTATAGGGCGGTGCCTGTTGGCTTCTTCCTTTCACTCGTTGCCCCCAAGTGGCATCCGGTGTGCTGCTCCTGCCCCGGCAGGTATGTTCCTTTCTTGCTCTCTTACCCTGTCAGGTGGCTGCACGGTGTTCTTTTGCTTTTTTCCTCCAGTTCTCATTGGGGTATTTTCATGCTATTGTGCGGATGCACTGTTGCCTTACTTCCTGTCCTACCGGGTACTTCGTCTGTATGCCTTGCAGCTATTCCTCCATCTGTTCCTGGCACGATGGTACCCCTTCTGGGGGACTCCACAATCCGTGCTTTGGTGCAATGGTGCAAGTCGGAAGATGGTGCAGGGTGGTCTTATTCCTCCTGCCCCCCGACTCCCACCCCCTTGCTGTTGAGTGTTTCTTCACACTGGCCAGGGGGTTCTTCCTACCTCTCTATCTGGTGCCCTTCATTCCTAGCAGACGCAAGAGAAGGGGCATGATTCTTGGCTTCAGGTGCATTCCCTGGCCCTGACCTGGATGGTGTTCCTCCTTTTCTCTCTTCAGGCGCTAGCCCTTCTTGTGCTGGCTTTCGCTATGCACGGGCAAAAGAGGCTCCTGCCCCTTCTTTTCTCTTCTCTCTTAGGTCCTTGGGGATGTGCTGTGTCCGTATCTTGGCATGGGTGGCCTACTCTGCCAATCCTTTCTCTTCTATGCCTCTGCATGGCCTGCTTTAATCTGCTTCTGCCCTGCGCAAAGCTACTGTTACTTTTTGCTTTGATCAATGTTGTGTTATTGGAGATGTTTCCATCACACCTCTGATGCCAACCCCAATGTTGGTACTGGCCTGGCTGTTCTTCAGATGTGCCTTCTGCCCCTTTTGGGGTGTATAGCCATTTTTCATCTTTCGTCTCTTCTTGGACATGGATCCTTGCCCTCCCACTCTGGGTTGGTTCGTACGGAAGTTGGTGATCCTGGGGGATTGTTTTTCAGGGAGTTTTCCCTCGCTTCTTCCGAGCATGGATACTGTTTCAACACCTTGGGGGGTTTGCACTTCCTCTCCTAAAGAGCATACCAATTACAAATTTGGGTGACAACAGGACCCTTACTCATGATGTCACATGGCTTGTTTTCAAGCACAGGTCGCCACGTGCACCCGCACCTTTCCTTTTTTTTCTAGCCCACATCCTTGTTAGGTTGTAGGCACTACCTCTACATCTGTTACTTCTGTTCTTTACTGTGGTTTCTTGGTTTGGTCCTTCACTTGTGGCGTTAATCTTTCCATGCTATTTCCTCTGCCTTCTCCGCTGCTTCAGGCAGGTCCCTTCCTAGTCTGTTATTCTTCCTGCAGACGGGAACTAGTTATCTGCATAGGCATCCCTGTGTTGGCCTTGTTTAACTTGACCCTTTTACGGTTCTCCATAGTGTGGTCTTATATCAATATTCTTTTTCTCCCCTCTTGTTGTTCTTTTCATCGGTCTCCCAGCCGCCTGATTATCACCGCTCAGTCAGTGGTGGTGTTTTCTGCTTCTTTTCCTTTTATACGAGGCCATGCGGTTGGAGTCCAGCTTGCTGCTGTTCCATTTTGGCCCATGCCCGACGTGGTGGCTATATATGTGTGCCCTTCTTCGATACCTGTTATACAGTTTTTCTTCTGTATATATATATATATTCATATTCCACATCCACTTTATCAAAAAAGACGCTACACTCCGGTAATAATTCCACACTTATTTATTCAACGTGGCAAGCAAACACCTACGCGTTTCAACTCTTCCGAGTCTTGCTCACGGTTAGTGAGTCCTTCATCAGTTTCAGCTTTTATATACATTGCCCGTCCTGTCTATTATGAGGCATTCTGGGAATTGCAGTTTTACAATTTTTGAACTTCTTTTAAACGCTATAGCAACTTTTCCCAATATTTATAAAGGCTGCACATTGGGCAATACTATCAGCATAACTTTCATAAAGTAACGCAGTTATATTGCATGTCACAATTGTCTGCTAAGTGCCATGGATTAGCTGTTAATTTAATCTAACTCAATTACGACCGTATCTATGGTCTATTATCTTTGTGGCTGAGTGCCCTAATTATATCTATATCGATAGTTCTATGTAATGGCTTTATATTGTATGCATGATATCTATATTTGCAGCTTTTAATCTAATTGTGGTTCCAACCGATTATGGCCTTAATGATGTTATAAGGGAGGTCGTCTTGGTTATGAGGTATATACTAGGCATTACATGTGTTGGTATTATCATTGGATGTATAGTATTCATGTTATTTCTCACACTGTACCTCTTGTTATTTATTGTCTTTATATTATATATCTATATGTATGGGTCAGGTGCCCTATACTCTTGTTGAATCCATGTTTTGCTACTATATCGTTATATTATAGAGTTTTTCTTTTCATATCCCTAAGTCCAACTATCTAAGTGATATTCATGCCTATGTATATAGTTCCCAATGGGACATCTATAAGTGTACATACAGTTCCTCATCCGCATTGAGGCCGAAGGGCACTTTAGTATGCAGTCTTATAATGTATTTGCTTTCCAGTCTTCGGAGTTGTAGTGTCTTGTCCCCTCGTTCATCTTTGGGAACATGTGCCTCTCCATAAAACCTCAAAGATTTCCAGTTGTTGTCATGATGTTGAACATGATGTTTTGCAATGACGTAAGTGATGTTTTTATGTTGAACAGCCCGTATGTGTTCCAATATTCTTTTTTTCAGAGGGCAAATTGTGCTTCCCACATACTTCAAACCACACATACACTCAATAACATATACAACAAATTGTGTCTTGCAGGTTCTTTTTTGTTCAATACCGATCTCGTTTCTTTTTGAATCTTTGAAGTTCCTCATGTTCTTTCCAATTCTGCATGCTTTGCAGTTATTGCATTTGAAGAAACCTTTACTTTGTTGTTGTAACCAGTTCTCTGACTGTCCATTCGAAAAATGGCTTCTTACTAGTCGGTCTTTAGGTGAGCGTACTTTTCTATATGTGATTTGGGGTTTGACTCCTAATGCTTTGACAATCTCATTGTCACTTGTTAGTATGTGCCAATGTTTTTGGAAAATCTTGTGTATTTGCAAGTGTTCTTTATTGTAAGTTGTGATCATCCTGATAGTTGCCTCTTTCTCATTCTTTTGATCAGATTTCTCCATTAGTACCTGATGTCTTGTTTTGTTCTGTGCTCTTTTAGCCCCTTGTTCAATATATGATGATGGATATTTCCTCTGGTAAAATCTTTTCTTCACTTCTTTGAATTGAGCCACAGTGTCCTGCTCTTCTGAACAGTTTCTTTTGGTGCGAAGGAATTCTCCAAGTGGAATGCTTTTAATTAAGGCCTTCGGGTGTAAACTAGTACCGTGTAGCACAGTGTTTGTCGCTGTGGGCTTTCTATACATGGTCGTTTCCAGTTTCTGATTTATGACATATATTCTGATGTCCAGAAAGTCAATTTGTTTCTCATTCACATTATATGTGAAACTCAGATTGTGATCATTGTGGTTGATGGCTTTAAAATACTGTTCAAATTCTTTCTGTGTTCCATTCCATATTAGGAATAGATCATCTATATACCATAGCCAGATAATTATTTTTGATAGATGTTGTTCATGTATGTCATTCCATGCAATTTCCCTCTCCCACCAGCCCATGGTTAGGTTCACATAGCTGGGGGAGAAGGTACGTCCCATTGCAGTGCCGCAAGTCTGCTGATATAGTTGATGGTTAAAGAAAAAGATGTTATTGTGTAGGCACATTTCAATCATTTCCAAGATCATGTTTGAATGTTTAGTTTCCCTGATGTTTCTTTGTTTGAGAAAGTAGTTCACTGCATTTAATCCTGTTTCATGTCTGATGGAAGTGTATAGGGAGACTACGTCGATAGTTACAAGCAGGAAAGTCTTTTGCCATTCAATTTCTGATATTATTCTGAGAAACTCTCCGCTGCTTTTAAATATGATAATGTTGTTACCATGGGAAAGATGTAGTAGTCTACATATTTGGAAATATTCTCAAACATAGATCCACATCCGGATACGATTGGTCTACCCTGGGGGTTGTTTAATGTTTTATGAATCTTCGAGACGAAATATATTGTTGGCAAATACTTGTAAGAAATTGGTATTCCTCCTCATTGAGTAATGTGTCATTATACCATCCTTTTAATCTAAGATTAAGATTTGTCCTCATTGTTTCCATGGAATTGTATTGTAATTTCTTGAAATTGTTTACATCATTTAGTTGTCTGTATGCTTGTCTCATGTAATCCTCCTTGTTGAGGATCACAATATTTCCGCCTTTGTCAGCTGGTTTCACGATTATTGATTCATTTTTGGACAGATTTATTACGGCGGTTCTTTCCATTATCGTTAGATTTTCTTTGCTGTATTTGTTGTTATTCTTGATTTTTAATTTTTCCAGCTCATTCATTACTGCATCATAGAAAATATCCACTTTGTTGCAAGGGGCCAGATTGGGCAAAATTTGGATTTGGGTTTAAAAGAACTGTGTGTATGGTCATTCGATTCACATTCCAATTGATCCATGATTTGTGTCTCCGTCATTTCTTCATCACTCAAATCATGCATTAAGTCAAATAACAGCTTAATATCGCTCGTTTGCTCTATTGTTAGGTTGTCTGGTGACTTACTTGTAGTATGTTCTTTCTGTTTCAATTCTTTGTTAAAGAAATATTTCGCCAATTTGACTTTTCTTGTAAACTTATAGATATCTATTTTGGTTTCCACTATATCTATATGTTGTTCTGGACAGAAAGAAAGGCCTTTGTTAAGTAAAGAAAGTTCATGTTTATCCAGTTGGTGATTCGACAGATTGATTACTAGATTTTTCTCTTCATCATATTCATTCTCTGTTATTGTTGTTGTTATTGTTTCTTCAGTCTGTTGCGAAGAGGGTACGTTCTTTTTCCCATGCCCTCTTCTGCACTTTCAATACTTCTTTGATGTTTCTGGCTTGGCCTCCACTTGTATTGCGTCCTCGGCCCCTGCCTTTTGATGTCTGGTGATCCACATACATTAATTGCATTTTCTCTAACAATGTAGCCTTTGTCATCCCTTCTGAGGTGCCTTCACCTTCACTGTAATCTGTGTCAGATTCACTGATTTCCTCTGTTGGTAATGCAATCTTCATTTTGGCATCCGTAACATATTGTTTTTTTAAAGCTTCAAATCGTCTGGCAAATGTGTAAACTGTGCCATTATGGTAATCCTGTTCATCCCTTAGATACTTGCATTGTTTTCTGGCTTCTATGTCTGATTCGTGTTTCTCTAATCTATCTTCCATTTGCTCTCTTAGTTTCCCACTTTCCTTTGTGCCAGAGTATGATGATATTTTTTCCTCTACTTCTTTAATGGATTTAGTTAAATCTTCTTTATCCATTTTGGCATATTTGATTAATATCCTCATCTGAAAGAGACACGTTAGTGATAGATTCCTTACCTTAGAATATCCCCAGGCGTCAGATTAGATCCGGAAAGTTTTTCGTCAGCAGTACCCCTGCGCGTCGGTAGGTGGCGTCGTGCGGCTCCGCGTCCGTCGCTGGCGTTGTAAGTGCCGAGATGACGTCACGGAGACTACTTAGGCGCCACCCATGCGCGCTGACGTCAGTTCTTTCTTTTTCCGCGCCAGTAAGCGCAGATCCGGTTAGAGCACGTACCTTAGTCACTTTTTGACTATCTTTTTGAGACTTTCGTCTCCTGTAGTTTGAGTCTACTCTGGTGCACGTAGGGATACCTGGTTTTAAGCCTTGTGGGGCCTGCCGTCGCAATATGCCGGTGGCGGACCCCCACGACGTCTGTCTCTACTGCCTGGAGAGCGACCACGACTCCCGGTCCTGTATGGACTGTCTGGCCATGGCCCCGAAGGCCTTGAGGGAGCGGCACCGGAAGCTGCTTGAGGTCCGGCACTCGTCCCAGCGCCGTTCTCGGTGTAGGGCCGCTCCAGAGAACGCTCGCGGGGCAACCATCATCGCTCCTCGGGCTCCAAGTCTTCACCCTCGGATTCGGGTAAGAGACGACACAAAAAGAAGTTGAAGAAGCGTTGTCGCTCTCCGACGTCCCCCCGTCGGTCCCCGGATGCGGACGAGGGGGACAGGGGTTTTGCCCCTGCGGCTCCTTCGGAGCCCGGGAGTCCCGTGGCCTACCCACCTTACCCGGGTCCGTCGGCGACTCCCGCACAGGTGCAAGAATTTCTTGCTACCATGGACCGCCTGTTTAGGCCTCGGGCTCCCGCCGGCGCGCCCTTGGGCCCCGCGGTCCCGTGTCAGGATCCTGTCGGGCCGTCAGCGCCGCCGGCGGCTCCGGCCCCGGCGCCGCAGGATCCTGCGCCGCTGGCTCCGGCCACGACGCCAAAAGGTCCCACGCTGCCGGCTCCGGCCCCAGCGCCACCCTCGGCTCCGCCTCCGGCGCCGCTGTGGATGCCATTTGTTCCGCCCCAGCCCAGGTTCCAGGACAATTTTGTCCCTACCTGGGATCCGCATTGGGACACGGCGCCGGTTCGGCCCCGTCCGGCGCCGTTCCCGGTGCCGTTTGTTCCTTCCCCGGTCCCTGCCCTGCCGCCGCGGTCTGTTCCGCATACGGCGGAGGTGGAGGACGACTGGGAGGGGTCCGAGGACCCTCTTGCTCGTCAGTGTGACTCTGAGCAGGACTGGGCGGACGAGTTAGAGGAGGCCGGCGGCCTTGATATCTCCTCTGACCCGGGGTTTGCCTCTCCTCCGCCTACCATGGAGGAGGGCGCTTCTTACACGATGGTGCTCCGTCGGGCCGCCGAGGTCCTCAACCTTGATCTCCCTACGGTGGCCCTGAAGACTAATCTCCTCACTGAGGTGCTCCAGACGGCGTCCACTTCGTCGGAGCCCCTGCTGCCATTTAATGACGCCCTCACTGACGACTTACTGGGCACTTAGTCGCGGCCAGCCACAGGGGCCCCTGTGGATAAGAACGTCGCCAGGCATCATCGCCCGGCGCCGGGTGACCCTGCCTTTCTGACCACTCATCCTACGCCCGAGAGCCTGGTCATCCAAGCTTCGACGTCCCAGAGTGCCTTTCCCACGGCTCCGCCGGATAAGGACTCTAAGAAGCTGGAGCAGTTCGGCAAGCGGTTGTTCTCTTCGGCCAGCTTGGGGCTGCGGTCGGTGAACACTGCATGCCTATTGGGCTGCTATTCCCACGCGGTGTGGGATACAGTTGCACAGGTGTTGCCTCAGTGTCCTGAGGAGACCCAAGCTGTGCTGTCCCAAGCTGTTGCCGAGGGTAAAGATGCGGCTAAGTTCGCCTTTCGGTGTGGTTTGGACACCGCGGACTCACTAGGTAGAGCAATTTCTACGACTGTGGCGCTTCGTCGCCACGCCTGGTTGAGGTCTACCGGGTTCTCGCCAGATGTCCAAAGCTCACTCATGGACATGCCCTTTGATGGCACTCGCCTGTTTGGCGATAAAGCCGACAGTGCGCTGGAGCGTTTTAAGGACTCGCGGGCCACGGCCAAGTCCTTAGGTCTTTCCACGAAAAGCCCAGCCACTCCTGGTTTTCGTTCCTTTCGTGGCCACGGCAGGGGCGCCCAGGCACGTTCCTTCAGCTGTGCAGAACCAGCCTCAGCGCGGCCGCGGTTTCCGCAGGGGCGGGTCTGGGAATCAGCGTGGGGGTCAGTCCACCTCCGCTGCTTCTACCTCCAAACCTTCCTAATCCGAGCTTTGTGGGGCACCCCACGCCAGTGGGTGGCAGGATCCGCCATCATCTCCCCCACTGGCACGCTATCACATCGGACGAGTGGGTGTTGCAGATCATCCGCAATGGTTACTCCCTTCCCTTTCAGTCCACCCCTCCAGCCATGCCACCTCAGTACCACCGCATGTCGGGGGAACACTTGGTGCTTCTCCAGCAGGAAGTCACGGCCCTCTTGGCCAAGGGGGCCATCGAGTGTGTTCCTGTGCCAGAAGTAGGGAGTGGTTGTTATTCCCACTACTTTCTGGTCCCCAAGAAGGACAAGGGGGGCTCGCGCCCCATCTTGGACCTCAGGAACGTCAATCGCTTCCTCCGGAAGGAGAAGTTCAAGATGTTGACTCTGGCTCAGGTCTTGGCTGCCCTCAACCCTGGAGACTGGATGGTGGCGTTGGACTTGCAGGACGCATATTTTCACATCCCCGTCCTGCCGGCCCACCGGCGTTACCTGCGGTTCACGGTAGGCCAGGAGCATTTTCAGTTTGCTGTGCTCCCTTTCGGCCTTACCAGCGCCCCTCGGGTGTTCACGAAAGTGATGGCGGTGGTCGCAGCTCAACTGCGCAGGTCAGGGGTGTCAGTCTTCCCCTACCTCGACGACTGGTTGTTGAAGGCGGGCTCGCCCCAGGCAGTTGTCACCCACCTTCAAACTACGGCCGACCTCCTGCATTTGCTGGGGTTCTCCATCAACGTGCCGAAGTTGCACCTGAGTCCCTCTCAGAAGCTCCCCTTCATCGGAGCGGTTCTGGATTCAACGCGGTTTCGGGTTTATCCTCCCGAGCAGCGAGTCCGGGATATTCAGGCTATGATTCCGATCTTTCAGCCTCTCTCCCGGGTTTCGGTCAGGTTGACCCTCCGGCTCCTGACCCTGATGGCCTCCTGCATCCTGCTGGTGCAACATGCCAGATTGCATATGCGGGCTCTGCAGTGGGACCTGAAGTTCCAGTGGGCACAGCATCAGGGCAACCTGTCCGATCATGTTGAGATCTCGGAGGGCACTGCACGACAATTGGAGTGGTGGCTCACGAATCGCGATTGGGTCAATGGCAGATCCCTCTCCCTTCCCCAACCGGAGCACACAGTGGTGACGGATGCGTCCCTCCTGGGATGGGGAGGCCACTTGGGAGAGGCGGAGATCAGAGGCCTCTGGTCTCCGGCGGAGTCCCGGCTCCATATCAACCTTTTGGAGCTTCGGGCGATCCGACTTGCACTGAAGGCATTCCTTCCCTCTGTCCGGGGAAGTGTAGTGCAGGTGTTCACGGACAACACCACCGCCATGTGGTATTCCAACAAACAGGGCGGGGTGGGGTCCTGGACCCTATGTCAGGAGGCTCTGCACCTCTGGACATGGCTGGAACATCAAGGCATTACCTTGGTGGTTCAACACCTGGCGGGTTCTCTCAACGCCAGGGCGGACGAACTCAGCCGCCGGTGCTTGATGGATCACGAATGGCGTCTGAACTCGGACGTGGCGCAAGGTCTCTTTCAGCAGTGGGGAGAGCCTTGGTTAGATCTATTCACCACAGAAGAGAACGTGCAATGTCATCAGTTCTGCGCGTTGGAATTTCCAAGGCGGCACTCGCTCGGCGATGCTTTTCGTCGCGAGTGGAGTTGCGGTCTATTGTACGCCTTTCCGCCTATACCACTTCTGCCCAGAGTGCTGAAGAAGATTCGGCGCGACCGGGCCCAAGTCATCCTTGTGGCTCCGGATTGGGCACGAAGATACTGGTATCCCGAGCTACTCAGCATGGCGATCGATCCCCCTATCCGACTGCCTCTTCGGGAGGATCTTTTGTCGCAGCAGCAGGGGACGGTCCTCGACCCGAACCTGTCCAGCCTCCACCTCCATGCGTGGAGATTGAGCGGCGCCAGTTGACAGCATTCGATCTTCCTCCCGAAGTCTGTGATGTCATTCTGGCAGCCAGGCGTCCCTCCACTAAGACTGTATACGCCTGCAGGTGGAACAAATTTGTGGCATGGTGCACAGCAAAAGCTGTGGATTCCCTTTCTGCCCCTCTTTCTGAGGTTCTTCTGTTCCTTCTATCCTTGGCCCAGAAGGGCTCTGCTCTGGGCACTATCAAAGGTTATCTTTCGGCCATCTCCGCCTTTCTACGGCTTCCAGATCAGCCTTCTCTTTTAAGTCCCCGGTTGTTACCCGTTTCCTCAAGGGCATTACGCACACATTTCCTCCCGTGCCGTTCATAATGCCTCAATGGGACTTAAACCTTGTCTTGACATACCTGATGTGCGCTCCCTCCGAGCCCCTTCATCACTGTCCTTTGCGTCTTCTCACTCTCAAGACGGCTTTCCTGGTAGCTATCACCTCTGCCAGAAGAGTGAGTGAGCTCCAGGCTCTTTCTTCCAAACCTCCTTTCCTTTCTGTTCATCCGGACAAGGTGGTTTTAAGGACCCGTACTTCTTTCTTGCCAAAGGTTGTCACGCCCTTCCATATCGGGCAGACCATCACTTTGCCCACCTTCTTTCCGCCTCCGCATCCTTCAAAAGAGGAAGAGAGGCTTCACCGTCTGGACCCAAAACGTGTGCTCTCGTTCTATCTGAAGCGCACACAACAGTTCTGTGTGGATGACCAACTCTTTGTTGGCTACGTGGGCGCCAAAAAAGGTCGGGCCGTGCACAAACGAACCATCTCTCGGTGGGTTGTTCTGTGCATAAAAGCATGTTACTCGTTGGCCAAGAGGGAGCCTCCTGTGGGGCTGCGTGCCCATTCGACCAGGGCGACGGCAGCCACTACTGCCTTGGGACGCGGCGTTCCCTTGCAGGACATTTGTCAGGCAGCTACGTGGGCCTCGCTGCACACGTTTACCAAGCATTACTGCCTTGACAGTGAAGTCCGGAGAGAAAGCTTCTTTGGCCGTTCTGTTCTCCGTGACTTTCTGGTGTAATCTTGTTTGCAGACCCACCACCTGGGTTGGTATTGCTGGGGTATCTATTCTAAGGTAAGGAATCTATCACTAACGTGTCTCTTTCAGATGCACAAGTTACTACTTGTGTAACGATATAGCTGTAAGAGACGTTAGTTAGTGATAGATTCCTTACCGCCCCACCCATCCTCCCCGTTCTGCGAACTGATTTCTAGGGTTAAGGTCATCCCTTTCAGGGCCCTAGTTTCATGGCACCAGTGGTCAGTTTCTTGCATGGCTCTGCATTCCTGGCGCGGAAAGTCGTGTTCAGAACTGACGTCAGCGCGCATGGGTGGCGCCTAAGTAGTTTCCGTGACGTCATCTCGGCGCTTACGATGCCAGCGACGGACGCGGAGCTGCACGACGCCACCTACCGACGCAGGGGTACTGCTGACGAAAAACTTTCCGGATCCAGTCTGACGCCTGGGGATATTCTAAGGTAAGGAATCTATCACTAACTAATGTCTCTTACAGATATATCGTTACACAAGTGTAACTTGTGCATCATGTATTTCGAACAGATCATGTTGTTCTCGCTCCACTCTAATAACATTTGTGGTCTTACATCTGGATGGTTTAGCATTGTAAATATGCGGAGTCCACTTGGAACTCTATCGATTTCAACATATTTTTCTATTGTGTTTATTTCCCAACTTTTCGTGATTTTCTTACAATACATTTTTCTGCTTGAAAACATAGTTGTTGTAAATTGAAGACTTGTGTCCCAGTATTTTTGTTCTTCTCGGTTGGAATGCTCTGTTTAGATGTGAATAGCGTTTGTGCTTTAACTGCCCTTTTGGCTGCTCTTGCTTCCATGATGTTAGTCGTTATTCGTTGTTAAGCTTTTACCTCACTTTTGTTTGCTTTTAACGTGATAATGATTTGCTGTGGTTAACCGGAGACCGGCTCACTCCATTGCCCATGCGAGCCACATCGATACATTGTTACACATGTTTAGACGATTAGAAGAGCACTTTCCTACCTGGGGCGGCTCCCGATCAAGCAACGTCCTCCGTCTCCGTGTGTTGGCGCTTTCCCCCTTCAGATGTTGTTGTGCTCCGCGTTCGACTCCTGTTAGTATCCTTAGTGATTTTGTAGCTCTTTCATCTGTGCTAAGCCTCTGTATCCTGAAAGGCTGTCTATTTCTCGTCTGGCAGTTACTTCTCTCCGATGTGTGGATACTTAGTATCGGGTGCTGTCGTTTTGAAAAATGTCCAAAGCCAAAGCGGTCTGAAAACAACGAGGCACTCTGCTGTTGGTGCAAGCGTTGGGGGCAGACCAGGTCCCCCTAATTCATTCCACATCCACTTTATCAAAAAAGACGCTGCACACCGGTTTCCGGTAATTATTCCACACTTATTTATTCAACGTAGCAAACACCTACGCGTTTCAACTCTTCCGAGTCTTTCTCACGGTTAGTGAGTCCTTTATCAGTTTCAGCTTTTATATACATTACCTGTCCTGTTTATTATGAAGCATTCAGGGAATTGCAGTTTTAGAATTTTTGGACTGCTTTTAAACGCTATAACAACTTTTCACAATATTTATAAAGGCTGCACATTGGGCAATACTATCAGCATAACTTTCATATAGTACAGCAGTTATATTGCATGTCACAATTCTCTGCTAAGCGGCATTGATTAGCTGTTTATTTGATCTAACTCAATTACGACCGTATCTATGCTCTATTATCTTTACTATATATATATATATGTATATATATGTGTGTGTGTTATGTATGTGTTTTTTCATCCATATATATATTTTCCATATCTTTTATACCTCCCTTTGTTAGGTATCTCTATAGTGAGTGATCTTCTCCTGCCTCTCTTATGGAGGAGTGTGTTTCTGCTTACATGTCAGGTTGTACGGGTCCTGGGGGCTTGCTCGATGTCAGAAGGTAGCACCAAGTCTGAATGATGTCATAGCACAGACTATTGGAGCGGCCAGGTGGGGGAAAGAGTGTTGGGAAAGGGACAGCAGGGAAGGAGACCTGTAAAAGAAGACCGAAAGTGTGACTAGCCTTCCTAAATCTATCTTTCATCAACAACTCCCCCCCCCCCCCCCAACCCCCCCAACCACAGTTCTATAATAAAGAGTAGCCACCTGGTTGCTGGGCTGCAAATATAAGGAGGTGAAGCCTATATGTTTCTGGAAGACAAAGATAAAGCACAATGGTGAACACTACAGCAATCACCCTGTGTATCTAGACATAGAATCATTAATATGACAGATGTATAGCTCTAGAGATAAATCTACCTACCAGACTTCACCCTTAACTGTTCTTTTATTGGGATCGGGTTGTTGTTAGCTGTAAAACATGGTGTCACCTGGTTATTGTTCTCCATATGATGATATGAATTCCCCAGTTGTCATTATTATTTATTCGGGACCTGCCACGCAACTTTGTACATAGGCTGTAAGGTTCAAAACATAAACGGTATTCCTGAGAGTTCAAGTGTCCAAGAAATAATTGCTCAATGCCAATATGTGCTCAAAAACTATATCCTTGTAAGGAGAGTGTCCAAAAATTATGCTGGCATGAAATCTATTTGTGCGCCAAGCGCTCTTACCCTCCAGATCAGTCCGATCTCTTTAAGACATCACAATCTGTAAGTATTGAGGAACGTAGAATTCTTCAGTAGTTCCCAGCTTTCCGCTGTCTGGTTAATTTAGAGATACCACAACAACAGTTAATTATTAAATAAATAAACATTAAAAATGACTATTACTTGCTGCCCAAGTCACTCCTATAGCTTTGGGGGCCTGAAATAGTCCGAACTGTCACACTTGTAGGAGTGTGATGGCTAGTAGTTGTGTTGTTACTATCATTGGCAGCATAGCAGGGGAATGTGTGGTACAAGCTGCAGTGGCCTTCCTGATGAGAGCCCTGGCACTTATTTTTTTTTTTACAAATTAAGCACTGTGGGAAACCATGCCCCTCGCAGACACGGAAAACGAGGACCAACACGCGTCTGCTCCACAGTCAGCCAAGGAATACGAGCACGTGACAACGGGTGGGGCTCATTTTATACCCGAGCCCCTCCCAATATGACCGGCGCTTGCACTACTGGGAAATGTAGTCCTGTGCTTGCGATTCTGAGCTGTATCAGGCAAGTTCCATACAAGTCTTAAAGGGAAATAAACACAAATAAACTAAAACAAAACCAACAAGCATGTTGCTAGAACAGTTCTACAGTTTTGAACGATATGCATTAGGTCCAACCATCTACAGTATATGTTCAGTCCAAACCATAGTTAAATCAGTGAACAACACCACCAATACCAGGCAGTGCTATATGGTCCATGCACTTTACCCCAGATAGGTTTGCTACACGTTTTCTTGGCATACCATTGTTGATTACCGCCTTATGAGGGCAGATTGGTGGTAGTGCCCCTAGAGCCGCAGTCCATAGCCATGACATTATGTTGTTGCGCTCTTCCTTGTACCTGGGGGAGGCCTCTGCATGTTTGCTGCTTGGCTCTCTCTCTCTCTCTGTGCCCTTCGCCCCCGAGGATTTTACGTTGAACAGCCCCAGAGAGCTCCTTTCCCTCTCTGACTGTTCCCTCTGACCACGTGTGGTCTGTGGCCTTTGTTGTTGTTATTGCCCACAATGCATCTCTTATACTATTAGTTGGTGCTCTCTGCATTGCTTGCTTCTATGGCTACGAGCTAGCCACTGTCCTTGGCCTCCCGTTCCGTTTGCTTGGTCCGGTTGACTTTAAGGGAACGATGTAGTATTGTGTTTCTATGGACTGTTCTTTCCAACTCATCTTTATTCTTCTGCCATGGTATCTTCTTCCCATGTTTTTGCACAGGTTGCAGATTCAGATTCAGTTCTGTACCGGCTTCTCCTCAATGTTTCAGGTAAAATGTCTTCTCTCTGACCTCCCTTACTGGCAGCTGGCCTCTCTTTTCCTTCTTATTTCAGACAGGTTAGCCTAATCGGGGATATTTCCTACGATCCGGTTTTTAGAAAGAGAGAATCAGTTCCAAAGCAGGGAGGATGGGTGTGTCGGTAAGGAATCTGCGGCTAGATCTTGTCTCTACCAGATAAGGCATTACCGAAGGTAAGTAACTTATTCTTTATGGGCGTATGGGGAGTGTAGGGTAGTAGCCAATGGGCCACTTACCCTTGGGGTCACTACCCCCCCAGATGACCACTTCCTGTTGGAAGTGGGCATAACCCTGTCTCAGGATTCCTAAGTATGCCATCACAAAGATGGCTACTTCTAAAAAATCGTGTCCACCTCAGTTTAGTCCACCTTAGGGATTGTACTAGCCTGATGGTGGCACGCCTACGTGACTAGCTAATTTCCCCGCCTGTCCAGGTGCCAAAGGGGCTCTCGACAAGGAGGTTGGCTTCCTCTACTGTGAGGGGAAGCCAGATTCGCATTTCAAAGACCGCAGCTCTTTGAAGCTTGCCAGCCTAGGAAGGCTAATCAGCAGGACATCCTATGGGAGGGGGTGTTTCCTGACAGGCTTGTGTTCTGGGTCTCCTGAGAGCAAAGATTCTAACCCTAGGAGGTCATAACAGTTTCTTGGGTGGCACGCTGGCAGAAACCGGTCAGGGAGCACACCAGAGGTTGGTAGGTTTCCAGAGGGCACCTCTAAGGTGCCTCGTGGGTGCATGTATTGGTAAATCCAACACTGGAATCAGTGTGGGTTTACCAATAAAAGATGCTTGATACCAAACATCCCTATCTTGAGTGAAGCCATCATGTAACTGGGGAACTCGTTTTCACCAGTGTCCATCATGTTTTAAAATGGCTTCCCTGGTCACTTGTACAGTCAGTATTAGGACTGACCAGCACAGGGACATGTTTGCTCTTGCAGGTATGCCCTCACATGTAATATTCAGCACCCTGCCTTAGGGCTGTCAGGCCTGCAGTGTTAGAGGACATGGCACACAGGGATGTGTGAGATGTTGTGTTTTCACTTTTGTTTTCACTTCTGCACCAAGACACGCAGTCTGCAATGGCATGTGCTTGGTGAGGGGTCCCTTCGGGTGGCACAATTCGTGCTGCTTCCCTTGGGGACCCTCTTTAGTACCTCAGGCCCTAGGTACCAGGGGTACCATTTACTGGTTACTTACAGAGGGTTACTAAAGGTTTTGCCAACTGGGGAAACAATTGTACAGTTTTGGGAAAGAGCTCTGGCACTGGGGACCTGGTTAGCAGGAACCCAGTGCACTTCCAGTCGAAATTAAATTAGTTACCAGGCAAAAAGTGGGGATGACTAGGTCAAGACGGGCTACTTTCCTACACCTCTAAGCCTAAGGCTGCTCGACCATGCTACCACAAATAGAGCACCTTGGGATTGTTAAAGCAAGCCCCTGTACACTAATATGGGACATTATTTTAGTACACTATATATAGAGCCGGCTTCCTACAGTAAAGTGGGGAATGAGGGAGACTAGTACATTGACCATCCATGGGGGAAAGATAAGTTATGCAGGGAACAATTGATAAATGTCTGGATTCCTACCAGGTCTGCCATCCCCTTAAGATGAAACATCGTCACATCCTGAACCACCATCCATCATAAGGTAACAGTGTAGGAAGGGGAAGATGGCTTTCTTTCTGACTTGACTCTGAAACTTGCACAGAAAGAAATAAACCATGTTAGCCTATGTTAAAGGGTGTTTTCGAGTCTGCATAAGCCAATTTTGCCAGCCCTGCAAACACAGATCGGTCATCCTGAAGGTTTCCCTGCAATACCCAGTTAACATTCAGATCAGGTGGAGGCTGGCTCCATGGACGTAAACACTGTTCTTAAGTGTCCCTTAAATCCTGTGGCTACCTGTGAACATTTGCTATATAAGTGTAGAAAACGCATAGATGCAGTGTATTACTTAATGGGCATAGGCTCATTCAGGAGTTGACATACAACCAACTTGCAAGCTTTGATGAGCCCATACAATTAATACTAAAGGAAAAGGAGGAAATACATAATCCAGCACCAGACGCTTGTTGAAAAATGCAGATGGATATTGTGTAAGAAGGCAAAGCCTGATGGAAGATGACATATGTACTGCATTGGATGCAGCTGACAAGGCCTAACTTCCGCTCAATACTAGCGCTCTGTTGCGCCAACATGCATGGGTCATATGTTTTGATTTTGAGTAAAGGTACAAATTCATATATATATATTTTTTTTTTTAGTTTTATATAGCGCGAACTAGACCCGAAGATATCAGGTATCAGAGCGCTTTACATGAGCACCAGTTTCGTTACAGATGGACACATTCATTTTGTTAGGCACCGGGAGATTAAGTGATTTGCCCAGAATTACAGGATGTTGAGCGTCGTTGCCGAGACTCGAACCCGGTTCCGCAGCTTCAAGGTCGACCGCTCTAGCCGTAAGGCTGCATCCTCTCCTCAGTTCTTTAAGGGAGAACATTCCTTGAACTTAAACGTAAATGAGCCTGTAGAAAAAAAATCAGAAGACAGACTAAGACAAGGTTTACCAGACCCGTACTCCCACTATCTTTTAAAAGTCTTCTGATTAGTCCCCCATTACTCATATCTCAGGGGCAAGGCACAAAAGTGGCCCTGTAAACGTCAGTCAGGAAGAGCAGAGTATTTTGACTCACAGGACTCTCTTCACAGGTTTATTAAAGCATGCGCGAGGAAGCACAGAGATCAGTGTGCCAGCTGCCAGGTCTAGGAGTCGTATGCACAATGCATGTTAAGAACACACTAAACGCTAAAGAAGGAGTGCTGACTTCTCTCGAAGAGATGTGCTGACTCCTAGAAGAGATACAAGCTGATAACCAATGCCAGTTTGTTTTGCCTACAGAACCCACTGAGAGATTAGAAGCCTTGAAGTGGTGGCAATGTCGTGGTCATCTTGGTCCTGCCTGAGCTAAGAAATAGAATGTTTCAAAATGTGATTAAGAAAATAGAAGCGTGCTTTGATCGTCCCTATTTGTTCCTTTCCCTGATATCTGCCCAGAAACACTACCAAATAGTGGCCGTCCTTGAATAAAAGAAAAAACTGAATAATTTGAAAATCTTGCTGCATCTACATAAGTACATTAGCAATTGTACAACACCAGATGTATCTTTGCATCGAGAAAATGCAGAATGCCAATACTTCACCACCGGGCACTCAACACCATGATTTCAGGGCAGTACTCTGTAGACAAATTGGGCAGGGGAGTTTGCATATATATTTACCCCCATTGCCCATCCTACTATATGTAGTCAGGAAAATGAGCCAAACACTAATTGCCATTGCACCAACATAGGTAGAGAACCTCGGTTTGGCTGTCTCATGAAAATATTAGTGCAGGAAACGTCCCGCACTTGTACGTGTCCAACCAACAAGTAGGATGGGTGTCAGATTCTAGTATCTCACTCACTCAATTTACAGATATAGCCTTTGATGCAATATAGTTTGATTATCTTAATTTACCCCAAGAATGTATAAGAATTCAAAGAGAGCCCATCACATATCAACACACACATTGCCAGTAGCCCAGTGCAGACAATTTGCAAACCATTGCACTTCTGGCCACACGGTCTAGCGCCTGTATCAATCCAAAATATTCAGTATTTCTGATGATTAAAAAACATGGGTTAGCTAACTCAGCAATCCATCTTCATTTAGTGGCAGTGTATATTTAAAATTAGTCAAGGCCTTTTGGGATTTAAATGCCATCCTTACAAGGTTTATGGGGTCATCCTTTGAACAATTGCATTCCTCTCGTCTGAAGGAATTGCCCTGTAAGTTTGTCTCCTTAGTTGCTATAACTTTGTTAAGCAGTCAGTTACGTCCAGGCCCTTGATGAATTGGGTTTGAAGCTCACAGTAGTATTGTGTGCACATTCAAAATTCTTACTTAAAGTTGTATTGCAGTTCCGTGTTAATCAAACAATGGAGTTACCATCTTTCTTCACTAGATCACAGTCTACTGCATAGTGTTGCTTGCACTGCATGTCAAAAGAGCTATCATGTGCTACATTGATGGCACAAAATCTGTCGGTTTTTTTCAGCGGTGCTTTGTAGTATTTACACAGCGACTTAAGGCGAAGGCTGTTTCTCCATCTTTCTTTCATCTTTCATTTTATCTTTCTTTCACTCTCCACCTTTATTTCTATCTCCTGCCCTCTGACACTCATTCCTCCATTGCTTTGTTCCTGCCTGATTTCTGTTACAGCATCTGTCTTACCTCTTCTCCTTTCCAGCCAGATTCCTAAAGTTTGCTACCCCCTACATTCTACTGCTTCACCAGTCGAAGTTGTGTGCTTGTTTGGGGAAGCTTTTCTTTTCATAAAGCTTCTCCCTCATTTCATCTCCCCTGAATCCACATTTCCTCTCATCCTCCTTGCAATATGAGGTGGCCTCTGTGCTGTACTAAGCGCTTTATAAGAAACCAGTATATGGATATGCTTTGTGGGTGCTGTGTGTTTTATTAGTGAGTGCTAAATAAATGGCTGGCCTGCATTGAAGTAAGTGTTAGTGATTTCGGATATGTTTTGTCTTGTTTTAGGTCTGTCTGCAGTGAGGACCAAGAAGCACTTCAAGCCCAGAAAATATGGAAAAAAGCTATTATGCTGGTGTGGAGAGCAGCAGCCAACCACAGGTATGTAGCTTAGCAGTGGACGTAGCAGCCAGCAACAAGCTCATAAGCAGCCAGTGACCAACTTATAATGACCTCCACACTTACCTAATTTTGCATTGAGTCCGTTCAGCGTCCACATGTTGTGCATTATTCTGTCATCTTTAGGTTTGGTCCAGAAATCTTCTCTTATTTAACTTAGGTTTTTCATTTTGGGCATCGACTATTGGAGGAGTCATCCTGACTCGCTGTAATAATGAACGTAAGTTCACAATGCCCGAGTATGTCTGTGCCATGCTCATATTCTTTTTTTTCGCTATTGGGTTCAGAGGCAAAAATAGGAGCTCCATTCTGAAGTTATTGTAGCTGAAGAGAAGCGATATTGATCCTCGGTGATCGTAGTTAAAGAAAGAGCTTTGAGCGAAAATCAATTTCTCTGGTAGAAGGGAAGTTTCCAACATTGACAAAACCAAGGAGACAGTTTTTTTCCTCTGTGCTTTGATCACAGGATGATTAGAGAATGAATATTTTGTGCCATTTGTAAGATGTAGGCTTCTTCTCTACCTCAAAGTAGGGGTGAGGGTGTATTGGAAAATATTTTTTTTAGGTTGTGTCCGAAGTGCCACCATTCCTCCCACCTCCTTCTCTGGGGAGGTTTGAGGATCACATGAATGTAGAAGTGTTCCATGCTCTAAAACTATTGTTATAGTACGTAACTTGTTTCTTATGCAGTGTGTACCTGTTCTAGATTGACATGCTGTGTATAGATTATGTAGCAGCATAAGTGTGGGTGGAACAAATATTTACTTTAAGACCTTCTGAACCACGTGGTCTTCCACCTTTGATTTTGCCTCCATACATTAATACGTTGTACGTGCGTACTGAAAATCACGTGACTGTTCTGTGTATCGCTGAACAAAGATTTGGTTATATATGCTAGGGTGATCTATTTCTTGTGAAGTCTTGGCTTTACCTCATTTTTATGTTAAGGAGGAAAATATCTAGATAGATGGTACAATACACTTTGCTGTAGTAGTTTGGATACTGACAATTATTTACCTTGTGATACATGTAGTACAAATAACTGCTGTATTTATGTAAAAGTTTACAGTCTACGTAACTACTCTCCTTAGATGTAAGGTATAAAGTGCTTTTTCTGCTGATGTTTTTAGTTTCTGAAAGAAAGCTGGTAACCTTGTTTACCTGACATAAAACTGAGAAACTACTTTTGATATGAAGTCAGGATTAACTCTTGTTACCTCTTTATCTTTTGTCACTGTAAATATTGTTCTTGCATAGTCAATGCTTACAATTCATTTACTGTGCATAAAGACGCACCTATTTTAAATGTCAAATATTTTAGCGCATCGTTGCGCATTCGTTCAACAGGTGTTTTCCTAAGGTGATAAAGCCAGGTTTACTGACCACATAAATGACTGGACAAGAATTTTGGTTCACAAACCTCATCCACTGAGATGCATAACACTTACAAGCCAGTGATTTTCTTGCTTCGCTAATGAGTTTAAAATATTTGGTTGATAAGTTCAAATATCCAAATTCTAAAACCTCAGGAGTCATGCTGCTAGATTCAAACTTCTTGATTTGGATGACACACTCGCCTCTCTGCATTGTTAGGAGATTTAGGAATTTTTGCATTTTTATGGCATTAACTTTTGCCATAATTATCATATTTCAATATTGTGTTTGGTGTACTACTACTATTATTTTTATGTTTGTGTGCCTGTATCTTTTAATGACTGGAGGTGTCAGTAAAATGGTGGGAAAATGTGGTCAAATGGTTTAAAACAAACTATCAACAGCAGATTCCCCTGAGGCAGGGGATGTGACGATTTTAATCTCTTTAGTTTCCCAGTGTGATAGGGCCCCTCCAGTCTGGGCTCTTCCAAGAGTGGTAAGCAGGTGAACAATCCAAAATATGAACTTTTTCTACTATTGCACAGCATGTGGACTCTGCATAGGAAGTTTAATAAATTAAGGCTAGGTCACTCAAGGTTCTCCCAAAAATAATTTTCATATAATACTGAGTTTTGCAGCGTGAATCTTTTCTGGATTCACACGCTTTGCATTATTCCACCATCTAGTGGTTGGGTCCGGAATTCTCCATAAAATATTTTTTCATTTTTCTCTTTTTGTGTTTTTTGCTGTTGGTGGGCGTCAACGCACCTCCATTTGGTGTCTCCTTGTGATGTCGTCGTGCTTCCTCTGGAAGCTCCCACCTTTTGTCGCCATCTTCAGATCCTTTTTTTCCACCGTGGATCTGGAAGCGTGCTGAAGGCTCTCCAACACTTGGAAAAAGAAGTTAACTGAAGATCGTTAGAAGTTCACCGAAAGTCATCTGAAGTTATGGAAAACATCTAAAGAATGTGCTGGGTGAGATTTCGAGAGGAGGCGAACAATTTCCTTAACGGATTAGAAGAATATACGTGAGGGGGCGCCTTGTATGGAGTAATGGAGAAAACACCTTTCCTGTTCTGCAAAAAACTGCCACCACCAATTTGTACAGAAAGACAAACATCCGGTCTGCAATCTTTGCCTGCCCATACATCATGGCAGTTAGGACTGCAACAACTGTTCCCTGTTCACACCGAAGACCCTGAGGGTAAGAGAGAGGCAGAGGCGAGGCCAGCACACCATGCAGGGATAACAACACCCCTCCATCTCTCTACAAGACTTGGGCCTCTGAAGCAACAAGGAGGAGAACGTTGCCGAATGACCAGAAGGGGAAACGGAGGTCGACATATAGATCATCAACTTCGAGACACGGGGGCCAAGAAGACATCTAAAACTTAGGTAAGAGAACCATCGTCCTTGTAAATCTTACCCGAGTTGCAAAAATCTGACTCAAAAACCCCAAAGGGAGCCTCGCCGTCGAAGCCCGTAATCGCACCGCTAGACATGGAACCCTCGGTAACTTTGAAAGGGAGCCCGCAGGGGGCAAGATGCCTGACACGGCCAAGTCGTCGAAGGGCGCACGAGGGAAGGATGCCTCGATGTCCAAACCTGAAAGGTTGCGAACAGACCATCACGGTTCGCCGAGCCATTCATCTGCAAAATACTCTTCGACGTTGAAGAGGAAGGCTAGGGATAATCGCTATGCCGAACAACAGGCCGCCGACATCGAAAGAAAGAAAAGACGTCTCAAAGCTGAAATGGTGGTCCTGCTCCAGAAACACAAAGACTTCCACGAAAGTCTGAAGGAGTTTCAAATCCCCAAACAATCCTCGACATTGAAGGATTAGGGGAGAAAAGCTTCGAAGAGATTGATCCACCTCTAATTCTTGAGCCTCAGGAAGAACTGGAGGAAGAAAACCTCTACGAAGAGGAGGAAGAAACAATAGCAGGACTTTATCAGGGTTCAAAAGCTTCTTAATACGCTGAAATACAATGGCAGGACTTAAACACAGACTCACCAGAAGAGGGGGTAGACGCATCAAGAACTTCACCTCCAGATGACATAGGCATCTACAACCAGGTGATTAAAAAGGCAGCAGAAAGATATGGGGTTCAACTAGAAGAAGAAAAACCTCAGGGCAGTTTTCTGTTGGAGACTCTTCCTCCCATACAATCAAAGAGCCAATTCTTGCCTATGTTACCAAGTGTCTTGGACCAGGGGAAGGAGTCCTTTAAAGAGCCTGCCGCATGTCGGGTCATCTCACCAAGGACCAAGAAAAAATATAGAATTCATCCAAAGATCTTGCCTACATAAGGGGCACCATGCCAGCAGACTCAATTATTACATCTACAGCGAGGAAGAGAGCTAACATTCCAACTTTCTATGGACTACCTCCTGACAAGGAGAGTAAATGAATAGACCTCATGGGATGAGAACTCGAAAGAAGTAGTGCAAATCAGTGGCGTATAGCCAATTTGAACGCACTACTGAATGGCCACGCCTACCAACACTGGAAGGAGATAGGGGAGCTTATGAAACATCTCCCAGACCAATATTGAAAGAGGGCAGCGCACCTAGTGGAAGTTGGCAAGAACATCGCCAATACATGCTTGAAGTCAGCACTAGATGTGGCAAAAACATCTAGTTGACAGATGATGATAGCAGTAACTCAATGCCGCCATGCCTGGCTTAGAATTTCAGGGTTCAAACCCGAAGTTCAAGCAAACATTCTGAATGTGCCATTTAATGGCGAACAGCTGTTTGGAAGTGCTATTGACGAGACACTTAATCAGCTGACGAAAGACAACGAGACAGCCAAATCTGTGGGAGCTCTACAGTTTAGATGCAGTGTGCGGAGGGGGTCAGTACCTTAGCGAAGACTCTCAGGAAGGGGCACCTTCCAATCTGGGATCCCACCAGACGTACCAACAATCGTACCAAGGAGGCAGCCAAGCAACTCAATAGCAGCAGACTTGGCAAATCCAATAAGGAAGACAGTCCTTTCGAGGTCAAATACGCGGAAGAGGACAGCCACAAAGGGGAGGGGCACCACCCGCAAATAAGTGAGTTGCCAATAGTCACAAACACGCTCTACTAACATCAGACAGAGAAAAGATAAAAGACCACCAACTCCTACACATAACACCAGTAGGAGGCAGAATAAAAAACTTCCTTCATGAGAGGAGAAAGATCACTTGAGCAACTGAGCAAGGCCTTCGGTGTCGGACACATTAAATATTTGATGTATCAGCTCCCCAAAATGCAGTGGGAGATTCGTGTTCAGAAGTGACTGAATCTCGCTAGAAGTTCTAGCCACCTGCAATTCGAAGGTCTCTCGAGCTGAAGTGAGAGCCATTTCTTGTTGAAACAATAGCGCTTTGAGCCTGCTTAATTTGTTGAAATCTGTTTTCAAAGTCGGAATGGAAGGCCAAATCGAAATATCTACTTTCTCATGCGGGGGCGGAAAAAGCACATTGCTACAACAAGTAACACGTTGTGAAACTGTTACTATATACGGGATTCCTGCCCGTAAACCACAGCAGTCGTGGTTATTCAAAATAAGATAACTGCTGTTAGTAAGCAATGTAAAAGCGGGAATTATTGCTGGGATGGGACTCCCTTTCAAAAAACAAGCAAGATTAGGTGCGGAAACATTACAAGCGCCAAAAACAAGCAAGATTAGGTGCGGAAACATTACAAGCGCCGTGTAACTTAACGTGTTTGCAAACTAGGGAGTGTCCCAATGTGGAATCGCAGTCCTCCCCTGTTAGGAAAACCTCCTTATCCTCCCGATTACATCTGTAAGTGAAAGGTAGGGACCACAATTCATGAAGAAACGAACTTCCCAGGTGTTCAAAGCGGCCAATCGGGAAATGTTTCATGCAGGATTTAAATTAAAACAGCGAAAAAGGGAGAGAGATAGCCCCATGAATTAACCATACAGCTGAATCTGTCTCCGCCACAGAGAATGGCAAGTGTTCTAATTGTTCAATGTGTAATAGTGTATATGTAGCATCTTTCATGGACATAAATCTCTGTTTATCAGTTAGATTAAATGGCATAAACAAAGCGGAAGCATTTAAATAATCCCAAGGTACTTTTCCCATTTTAAGAGTCTGTAACGTCCATGCAAACTGCATTACTGATCGTAGTTGATTTTGACCATGATATAGCACAGATACATCATTCTGAACAATATCAATACTAGATGATACAATATTATCCAAGGTATAAATGCGTGAAGTCGGTGTATTAATGCTTTTGTCGACCACTGCAAGGACTTTTTCTAAATTTGCTTTGTCAATTTTGCGCAGACGAAGCACTGCTCAATCTGCGAAAGTTTCCATATTTCATTGTAAGCAGCATAGAAAAATCTTTTTGTTCTCGGGGTCCTAGGACCTAGAAGAAAATCAGCCAAATTGATGTCACTCGACAGGAGTGACAAGTGTTGTTTAACTGAGGATAACGTAGAGTGTTCCAACCATTGTTGGCACAATTTACCCACCGAATATGTGGTGACTGAATGTGAGTGTGAAAAACGTGGATCCGGTCTAGTCTGTGTGAAACCAGGCGTTATATTATAAAAACGCAGTTGGCATGAATTTGAACTGGTTTGCCACAGCAACCAACCGCTAGGGTCAACATCAGAGACATTGAAAGTGCCATTTCGAAACAGAGTCTGCAAAACATCGATTGAATAATTTGTGTGTGTGCGCCAATTATCATACTCCGCCAATGATGGAATGGACGGGTTATTTAAATTTTTTGCAGTTGCCAGGCCAAAGCAAGTAGTTTGATATACTGTATCATTTAGAAATAAGATTTGCGCCAGTATTAGGCAGGCACGATGTAAAGCTTCAGATCCCTGAACCTGCCAACCCTTAGTGCCCCAAACTGTTTTTAAATCAATGGTAGCACTCCAGTGATCATAACCCTGTGTGGCCAATTCAGATCTAAAGGAATTGGAATAGATTAACTTAGTGTGGGTCAGAATAAATTTCGATTGCGACGTCAATTGTAATTTAAAGAAATAGGATTCAGGATTGGACGTGTCACAATCCGTGAAGTAGGTGAACTTATCCCTAAGTGTTTTAGAACTCCCCTGTAAAGGAGTTGGACAATGTTCCCATTGCGTGTAATTAAAAACAGGTCTTAACGTGTTTGTTTTGTGTAAGTAATGATGCCCATAATGTTGATAACAGAATAAATCAGCAGAATTGGCAGAATTGAAATATAAATCTTCAGCATCAAAAGCAGCATAATACTTTAAATCTGAAAACAATGAATGTACTGCTTGTACATCCCAATCATCGGAATGTATGTCCGGTGTTAGCACGTCTCCCAAAGAAACGCGAAACACGTATGGAATGTTGAGGACTTCAGTCGGACCATGGATTTCGAATGCCACTTTATCCCAAACGATGCCATCTGCAACTGGGAAAGCTGAAATGTTCACGAGGGCTTGCTCATGTTTCATTATATGGGACGATGTATGAGGGGCCAGAATTCCATTGACCAAATTTCACAGCAGAGCGTTCTGGCAAGTAATGACCATTGATGAGCAAGAAAAATACTGTCACGAATCTAATTGACATGAAGAGAAAAATCAGGATAAGTATCAACCAGATATACGTCCAGGGTGGGACCAGGTAAGTCTTTTTGAACCAAGAGATGAAAATACTTATTTTTCTCAGTGGAAGTGCCAACGTGGAAGGCGAGGAGGAAGAGTCATAGGAGAAGCTCGCACTGTCCCCAAAATAACCGCTTGCACCCATATTCATCAAAGGCGGTAGGGCGGCATCAGTTTTATGTTGACATGGACTGTTCGGCACTTCACTCTGGGACTCTTCCGCAGGATAAGTATACTCGACTTCGGCAGTGGAACAGGAGGGGTTCAGGACAGGTAAAAGGTCAATGGTAGTTTTGCAGCGTGAATCTTTTCTGGATTCACATGCTGTGCATTATTCCGCCATCTAGTGGTTGGGTCCGGAATTACTGTATTTGTCCTTTTTTTTTTTTTGTGGTTGGTGGGCGTCGACATACCGCCGTTTGGTGTCCTTCTGTGACGTCGACGGGCTTCTTCCGGAACCTCCCACCTTTGGTCGCCATCTTCGAGATTCTTTTTTTCCGCCGTTGGGTCTGAATCGTTACGGAAGGAGCTCCAAAGATTTGGAGAGAAGAATCCGCGAAAATTGAAGAAATTAGTTCTACAGGTCAGCGATACCTACATTTGACGTTCCGGTCGTCGATTCCAACAGTCGGAGTACGCCGAAAGGTAAAAACAACAAAACTTCGACGAATAACCGGAGAACGCGCATGCAGGGGTCTCCCTGCGCAAAGTAATGGACAAGACACCGTTCAAGTTCTGCAAAAATTGCCAACACAAGTACGCGCAGAAAGATCAGCATCCAGTTTGCAACCTTTGCCTCCCGCTGGATCATCAAAGTCAAGACTGCAACGGGTGCTCAGCCATCACCCCGAAGACGTTGAGGATGAGAGAAAGGCAGAGAAGGGCCAACTACAACATGCAGGGACAGGGCCCTCCACCATCGCTTCGAGACCTGGGCCTCTCCAGCGAAGAAGAGTACAACGTCGCCGAAGGGCTTGAAGTCGACGAGGACACAGACGTCCAGGTCGTAGTGGTCGAGAAGAAGACTTCTAAGGAGGTAAGAGATACGTCGACCACGAAAAAAGTAGACGAGTCACGAAAAACGGACTCTAAAGCCTCAAAGGGAGCCTCGGCGTCAAAGCACTCGACGACCGCAGAAGCATCCAAAAATAAGCACTCTGTCGGAACCTTGGACAAGGACTCCAGAACGGCAAATACCCTCGAAAAATCGAAGACGTCGAAAGACGATCACGATAAAGACACTTCGACGTCAACAAAGGAGAGGTCGAAACAGGCTTCCACGACCGCATCGGCGTCGGCAAGCACAAAAAGAAAGGCCGAAACTCTCGGCGTCGAAACGCACGCAGCCGAGGTTGAGAAAAAGAGGAAGCGCCTCGAAGCCGAAATGGCAAGCATACTACAGCGCAAAAAAGAATTTGACGAAAGCTTGAAGCAATTCAAGATACCGCCGAAAACTTCTACAGAAGTAGAGAAAGGCGTCGAGGAGTTGCAGCCTCCAACGACACCCGAACCGCTCGACGAAGAAGAGGAGGAAGATTACTTCTTCGAGGAAGAGAGGGACGTAGATGAACACACGTATGTGGAGTCGGCGACCTCGGAGACTCAAGATCTCCAATGGCAAGACATCGCCGCCGAATCACCAGAAGAGGCGATTGATACATATCCCTCGAGGCCCTCACCCCCAGATAACATTGGGATGTACAATCAGGTGATTAAAATGCAGCTGAAACTTATAGAGTGCATTTGGAAGAGGAAAAACCACAATCATGTTTTCTTTTGGAAACTTTAATGCCAATACAGTCAAGAAACCAATTCCTTCCAATGCTACCAAGTGTACTAGATCAAGGAAAGGAAGCATTTAAGGAGCCTGCAACATGCAAGGCAGTCACACCAAGAGGGGAGAAGAAATACAAACATTCTTCAAAAGATCCAATCTACATCAAGGGGTCATTAGCAGCTGACTCTATTATCACTTCCACTGCTAGGAAAAGAGCAAATGTGCCAACCACTGCTGGCACACCACAGGACAAAGAGAGTAAGAGGATGGACCTAGTGGGAAGAAAGGTCGAGAGAAGTGCGGCGAACTAGTGGCGCATAGCTAACTCGAATGCATTGCTGAACTGCCATGCATATCAGATTTGGGAAGAGGTAGGGGATCTACTGAAACACCTACCGGAACAGTTCCAAAAGAGAGCTAAAGCTGAAAAAAAGCCGAACCATTCCATCCAGGTCATGGTTCAACTCCGACCTCAATTCTGAAAGGAGAAAACTAAGAGCCAAAGAAAGAAGCTGGAGGAATAACCCTACCTCCATCCTCCGCGAACAACTCAAAACAGCCCGTAGGAAGTACAACAATCACATCAAAAACAAGAAATCCAGCTTTTTCCGCTCGGCGCTGGACAGCGCAAAAAATAGACCCAAGGAGCTCTATAAAACATCATCAGGCAACAAACCACCAAGCCCGTGACCTCCTCTTTACAGGCGTCCAAAGAACTCTGCGATAACTTCGCCAACTTCTTCAACGATAAGATCACTAAGATCGAACTCTCACTGGACGTCAGCAATACGCACCCCACTAAGAGCATCACATCCGGGACGCTTGATTTCTCTCCCTGTACCTCTTCCAATTCCTGGCTAAGCTTCCGCCCCATTCAAGAATCTGAGATAGTCACGCTGATCTCCACCTCCAAACCCTCAGCTCATGTCCTAGACTCCATTCCTCCCCTACTGACCAAAAAACTGAAGCGCGCCCTAGCTCCACATTGGTGCACGATCATAAATAGCCCCTTGAAAAATGGAGTCGTTCCAGACTGCCTTAAAATGGGACAAGTCACACCCTTGCTGAAAAAACCCGGCCTCGACATTACGGAGCTGAATAACTTTAGACCTGTGTCGAACCTCCCCTTCTGTCCAAAACCCTAGAAAGATGCGTACTCCAACAACTAACCCAACACCTGGACAACATCAACCTCCTGGACCCCCACCAGTCTGGCTTCAGAAAAGGCTGTAGCACAGAAACCGCGATCCTCAACATCATTGACGATATCCACAGATCACTAGACTCTGACCAATGCTGCCTCCTCATTCTCCTCGACCTCTCTGCAGCATTTGACACGGTTGATCACAAACTTCTCCTTAGGGCTCTCCAAGAAAGAGCCGGTCTTGGCGAGGTGGTCCTCCAATGGTTCTCCTCCTTCCTGCACAAACGCACGCAAAAAATCAAAATCAAAAACTTCACTTCCGACCTCCACCAAGTCAACAAGGGTGTCCCTCAAGGCTCGGTGCTACCCCCGCAACTTTTTAACATCTACATGGAACCTCTCTCCAAACTACTAAAAAAAGCCAACATCCGCTTCCATCGCTACGCTGATGATACTCAGATCTATTTGGAAACTACCTCCCTCAAAGACATTCAAAGACTCAATGACGTACTGAGAGATGTCCAACACTGGCTGTCATGCAACCACCTTAAACTAAACCCTGACAAGACTGAGACACTCCTCATCTCGAATAAGGAAGAGAACCCCCAAATTGCCGAATGGTTAAAGGCCGTTGATGCACTCAACGGGAATCTCACTCTAGCAGACTCTGTCAAATCACTAGGCATCACTCTAGACCCGAAACTGAACATGACTAGACACATCAAGAATTAGGCCAAGAGCGCTTTCCTTAACCTCAGACTACTGAATAAAATAAAACCCTTCATTCCGCCCAGTGATCTCAAACAGGCCACCCAAACTCTGGTACTGTCAAGACTGGACTATGGGAACGCAGTCCTCTCAGGAATTCCAAAATCACATCTGGCTCCCATCAAAACAACGCTGCATACGGCAGCCAGAATGATCACCGGTATCAAGAAATTCGACCACATTTCTCCTGCACTCAGGGAACTTAAGTGGCTTCCAGTCGAAATGCGGATTAGCTTCAGAACAGCCTGCCTCACACATAAAGCCCTACACACCGGCAAACCCGAATATCTGGCGAAAAAACTCAAAAAAGCCGGTCAGGCCAGGAACCTCAGAAGCTCAAACTCCCTCCTACTCATCCCACTAAAAACTCGAAAACAAAAAACTGCGGATCAATCCTTCGCCGGAAGCGCCCCAAAAATCTGGAACTCTATTCCCCCTCACATCAGAACCATTCCCTCCTTTGTAAAATTCAAAAGCCAACTCAAAATCCTGTTCCTCAACCGCTCCCTAGGGAGTGGATAGGATCAATTGGAGCAGCTAGCTGACACCGCGCACTGCTCCAACTCTAAGACTTCGAAGGACTCCGAAGACTAAGACTGTCCTGCACTGTTAATGTTGTTCGCTCTTGTGTTTTGTGAATCTTTGCAAGGTATCTGCTGTAAAGCGCTCCGATACCCTAGGGTCAGGCCAGCGTTATATAAAACTTCTTAAATAAATAAATAAGAGCTAGTGGAAGGGGGTAAAAACATTGCAAATACATGCTTGAAATCAGCTCTGGATGCAGCAGAAACATCCAGCAGACAAATGATGATTGGCATCACAGAAAGAAGGCATGCTTGGCTGAGAATCTCAGGTTTCAAACCAGAAGTCCAAAGCAACATAATTAATTCACCATTCAATGGAGAACAATTGTTTGGGAGCATTGTTGATGAAAAACTAAATCAGTTGAAAAAAGACAACGACACAGTAAGGCCTATGGGCGCTCTACAATTCAGAGGCATGCGTAGGGGCACCCCGTCAAGAAGACCAACTGGTAGAGGTGGTCACCAACCTACTACCACACACCAGGAATACCAGCAAACACACCAGAGAACAAGCCAAGATCAACAGCAGGGCCAACAACAGAACTGGCAGTACCATCAGGGAAGACAGTCCTTTCGTGGGTGCCCACGGGGAAGGGGCCAACAACAAAGAGGCGGTCAACAGACCACCACCAAGTGACTGCTTTTCAAAAGGGGCACACTTACCGAAAACATCACCAAGTGTACCCACAGCAGTACAACTGGCAGAAACTCAACATCCTGTAAACGAACAGTTCATTTATCATACAACACCAGTGGGAGGCAGACTCAAATATTTCCTCCAAGAATGGAAGAAAATAACTACGGACAAGTGGGTATTGAACATAATTCAATACGGTTACTGCATAGAGCTAAACAAGCAACCTTCCAACAAAAGACCAAAGCTAAAGATACATTCACAAAGGGAATTATCTCAATTGCGGGAAGAAGTGCAGGAACTTCAAACAAAACAGGCAATAGAACAGGTGCCTCACAAGGAAAGGAACAAAGGCATTTACTCAACGTACTTCCTAATTCCAAAGGTAGATGGAAAACTACGCCCTATATTAGATTTAAGATTCCTAAACAAGTACATAAAAACACAAAGGTTTAAAATGACTACGCTGCAGGAGGTGATACCTCAATTGCAACAAGGAGATTACATGGCAACCATAGACTTAAGACGCTTACTTGCACATCCCTATGAACAAAAGACACAAAAACCTATTAAGGTTCGTGGTCAACAAAACACACTATCAGTTCAAGGTGCTAGCATTCGGACTCAAATCAGCACCAAGAGTGTTCACAAAGTGCCTAGCAACAGTAGCCGCACACCTAAGAAGACGGAATTCATGTCTACCCGTATCTAGACGAGTGGTTAGTGAGAGCAAGTTCATACCATCTCTGCATACAGCATATCAAACAGGTGATACAGACACTAGTTCAGCTGGGTATTTCAATTCATTGGAAGAAATCATCACCAGAGCCAGAACAAGTAAAGGTGTTCCTAGGCGCAGAATTAAACACAGTGTTAGGGAAGGCGGTCCCAAGCAGCAAGAGAACATTAGCTTTACTGAAGGAGACTCATCTTTACCAGAAGGGGCAACATCTGACAGTGAGGACAGTGGGGAAAATACTAGGAATGATGGCATCATGCATTCATTAAATTCCCAACTTCTGTCTACACATGAGACCTTTTCAAGAATGGCTCCAACAACAATGGTCACAGTCAACAGGGAGTTGGGAGGATCTAGTGGTTGTCACGCAAAGAGTTCATCAGGAGATGGCATGGTGGAACATAACAAACATATCACGGGGCAGACCTTTCACACAACCAACCCCAACAGTGACCATAACAACAGATGCTTCCTAAAAGGGGTGGGGAGCGCACATGAACAATCTCAAGGTACGAGGATTGTGGACGCACCAGGATGCAGTGAAACACATCAACTTTTTGGAGTTGAAAACAGTGTTATTAGCCTTGAAAGCGTTTCAGAAACAAATATACAACAAGAAGGTGTTGATTCAAACAGACAACACAACGACCATGTTTTATATAAACAAACAAGGGGGAACTCAGTCTGTAGCTCTCTCTACTCTAGCCCAAAAAATTTGGAAATGGGCAATCCCAAAGAACATAGACATAGTAGCAATACATTTACCAGGAAAGGACAATATCGAAGCGGACAGACTGAGCAGACAAACGTCATCATCCCACGAGTGGGAAATGAATCAATCAGAACTCCAAAAGATTTTCAGGACATGGGGAGTCCAAAAATAGACTTATTTGCAACACCCCACAATGCAAAATGCCAAAGCTTCGCATCCAGGCAATCGTGCAGTCAGTCCCTAGGGAATGCCCTATGGATGGACTGGTCGGGGATATTCGCTTACGCTTTTCCCCCGATCCCACTACTCCACAAGGTGATCCTCAAATGCAAGATCAGCCACATGACAATGATTCTCATTGCACCACACTGGGCCAGGCAAACTTGGTTCTCGGAGATAATGGAAATATCTCAAGGAACAATACACAAATTTCCAAAAAGGCAAGACCTACTAACAATGCAAAACGGAAAGGTGCTACACCCAGAACCAGAGAGATTAACCCGTTCACTGCTTCTGTCGGCCAACGGCCGTCGCGAGCACTACCTCCGTAGTGCTGCGCACGTCCGTTGGCCGACCCGGCCCCGCCCACTCTTCAAAGCCGCCGCACCGCCTGAGGACTTGGAATTTGCACACCTCAAACTACCAGAAAATACAATGGCTGTTCTCAGAGAAGCAAGAAAACCAACGACAAGAAAATGTTATACAGCTAAATGGAAAAGATACACGCAATGGTGCCTTAAAAAACATCTGACAAGAAAGATTACAAAAGAAAGAACAGTTCTAAAGTACCTGACTCATTTGCTTCAGAGTAACCTAAGCTACACTTCACTAAGGGTGCACTTAGCAGCAATTGTAGCGTACACAAGAGGAGAAACAGGGAAGAGTTTCTTCACTTCTCATGTGGTCAAAAGGTTCCTAGAAGGAGCAAAAGAATAGCACCACCAAAAATGGTGCCAGCGCCCACATGGAATCTGAACATAGTGCTGACACAATTAATGAAAGCACCATTTGAACTGCTACATAAAGCAACGCCACAAATGCTCACTCTAAAAACAGCTTTCTTAGTAGCAATCACATCTCTACGCAGAATTAGTGAGCTACAGGCTCTAACACTACAGGAACCCTACTTCCAAATGCATAGTGACAGAGTGGTCATGAGGACAGATCCACATTTTATGCCAATTCCACATAAATCAGACCTTACAAATTCCAAGTTTCTTTCAAAAACCAAAAACTAAGGCAGAAAAAACACTGCATACACTTGACGCCAGGACAGCAGTCATGTACTACGTTGAAAGAACCAAAAAATACAGGAAGACAAAGCAATTCTTTGTCTCTTTTAAAGATAGTTTGTGGGAAGACCAGTAACCAAGAATACCATTGCAAGATGGATTGCACAAGCCATTCAGCTATGTCACAAACAAGCGGGACAAACATTACAAGGAGCACCACGGGCTCACTCAACAAGAAAGAAAGCAGCTACAGTCGCTTTTCTGGCAAATACTCCAATTCAGGACATTTGCATGGCAGCAACCTGGTCTTCCGTACACACATTTACAAGGCATTACTGTGTGGACATCCAAATGAATAAGGAAGCACAAGTGGGACAAAAGGTCTTACATCATCTATTCACAAACCAACGCTCATCTTCCACCCAGCCACCACAAAACTAGCAACCCGCTACAAAGTCTATGCACAGCATATGAATCCAGAAAAGATTCACGCTGCAAAACGAATAGTTTCTTACCTGTCGGTGTAGTTTTGCAGCTTGAAGAATTTTCTGGATTCACTAGCGAACCCACCCTCCTCTGCCAGGAAGGATGAGACAAAAAAAAAATCCGAAGATGGCGACCAAAGATGGGAGCTTTTGGAGGAAACCCGTCGACGTCACAGAAGGACACCAGATGGTGGTATGTCGACGCCCACCAACCACAAAAAAAAAAAGTGGACAAATACAGTAATTCCGGACCCAACCACTAGATGGCGGAATAATGCACAGCACCGTATGAGGCATACTTCGCTGTTAAGGCGGCAACTTTTTTCTTCTGATACGGGGGTCGAAAACCAGGCAGATCCTCTTGTTTGGCTTTAACGTCAAACTGTCGAGGTTGATCTCGTCCCTGTTGTTTGGTCGGACCTTTGCCATGATCCTGGTGTTCCCCACCACCGACTTGAGAGTCCGATGTCCCCTGTAAAGAACGAGGAGAGCGCTGATCAGGGACGTGAAATCGATCAGGAGTCTTAATATTAGCACGATCGCACAAGTCATAAGTACGCTCAGAAGACTCAGGTGTTGGTGAACCAGCACGCGAACCTTGCTTCTGCTGTTGCTGCCCCTGTTTTTTATTTCTCCAGTTCCTTTTAGGAAAGAACAGGCGCCCATCTTTATCAGTCTGGGCTTTTTGTTGAGTTTGAGATTGAGTTTGCGTTTGAGTAAAAGGCTTAATTCCCAGACTATTGCGCCCTAAGGGTCTATAAGCTTTAGCAATAATCTTCGGCAATTCGTGCTGTTTGTCTGCGTCTGCGACAGCCTCCAAGTGTTGCGCCACTTACAGCATCACCCTTAACATTAGCAAGGATCATATCGGAAACAATTTCGAACACCCCCACCAGTCTCATCCCTAACTCCAGAGCCGCCTCGGCTCCGTGTTCATCCTGAACACGCTTTATCACGGAAGGGAGTACAGTCATTGAGGGGGTGCTGAAACACATCGAATATACCGCTGCAAACACTCTACCCCAAGTGTTACAATCAGCTAATTCGGGAACTAGGCCTTTTGATAAACTCATGGTCAGGATCCTGTGTTTCTCCACAGGAGTGGTATTTGGAAAAAAAGCTTCAAGTTGTCCAAATTTTTCAGCAAGCCAATAAGGAAATTCATCCTTATTTTGCGGACGCTTGCCCATCACGGAATTAACCATGACAGGACTGATGGTTATACCACCAGGTCCAGGTGGTTGCGCAGCAATACCAGGTGGTCCCACCTGGAAGTTACGCGGCATGAACTGTATAACAGCTCTATGTACAAGTATCAATGAAGTATGTAATACGCAGAGCTCTGCGACTGTAGCAGTGAGATAATTTGGGTGCGGGGTATACCCAGCCAAAACGGGCCACGTGGCCCCATCTATCGATAAAGGGCCTAAACGGACCGAAGTTATTGGGTGAGAAAGGGCGCCATTAAACCATATTTGGGGTTGCCAAGCCGTTAGTGGAACTTCAAGAGACCTATAAGGCCGATAATTCTGAGGAAGGGCCGTGGCAGTATATTCGTGAAACAAATTATCTGTTCCATCTACCGCCGGAAAGGTGACCCAAGAATAAAACACCTCGGAGCGGTAAGCTGCATCCGCTTCTACAACAAAAATGAGCGCAACACCAGCATTAGGGACCCCATGTTGAGTCAAATAAGCCGTGACTGCAGCCCGGTTAGGCGGTGGAATGACAACCGCCATAATCTATAGCAGAGAATAACAACCTATGCCTGGCAGCGCAATAATGGGTTAACTAGAAAGAGGAAGACCTTTTAAAATTCACGCTTGAAAAATCTATAAAATATCAATATAGGAGGTTACACCGTCACAACTGTCTCCGGAAACAGATGTGAGGGGAATGTGGACAAGCACAAGCACTACTCAGGAGTCTCGCAGATAAGAACCAGACCAAACGGCGGCGCCATGTTGCGGGGATTCTGCACATACACAGAAATATGCGCAGGAAAACAGGACCTCGATGTATAGGGGTGTACCAACCTACCTCCTTAGTACCCAAAATCCCATAACCGACTAGCTATAGTGTCTCATTCGTTCTCCTCCAAAATCACGAAGCTACAAATGATTAGACAACCCAGAACACAACACTCCCGACTCTCTCGCGGTAGCAAGACTTACCCTTTCGCTCACTCACTCGTACTTGTCCACAATAAGAATGGTCAGAGTCACTGTTATAGTTCAAAATGTTTATTTTAACTATCGTGCTCTATAATGCAGTATACGAGCCACTACCAGCAGCGAAATGCATAAGCCTAGATCAATTAGCATTGTTACAATTCCATAGAATATAAAGGGGGATGTCATCATATACAGACAGTGGAAAAAGGACTATAAGGCCTAACCACCCTCCCCTTTGGTAAGGTGAAGTTTATTATATAAAGGAAGATCTCTGGGCTTTGTCAGCAGACCCCATACCTTAGTGCCTAGATGGTAACTTTACATCATAGGAACAGCATAGCTCTTCTCCCTGGAAAGGACCCTCTCCAAGTGTGTGTCAGAACAACATGCATCCCCGTAATATCAAAGCACGAGCTTCCAGAAGCGAAGCTGTGTTAGCATGTTTTATCTAGATGCTAGGGACTCACCAGAACAGAATAACAAGGGGCATTGTATATCGACCTTGCACATTGTGTTAAGACTAAACTCCAGGAACAGGCAGAGAACGTAGAAATCAGACAGTTCTCATGTGAAAGGCACAAACAGAGTCTTGCAAAACAAAGTCATGTAGTAACGTGCGCAAAGCAGCATCATGGCAGCAGAGCTCATGCTAACTTAGCAATGTCGACAATGACCCTAATGGCCATATAACAGATCACTTCAGACAAATGGATTCTAAACATAATACAGTATGGATATTGCATAGAACTTGACTAGACATCTCCTCGCAGGGGACCAAGAAGAAAGGTTAATACTAAGAAGGAAGCATCCCACCTATTAAAAAAGGTAGAGGAAATGTTGGCAGAAGATGCAATAGAATCACACACACTCAGAAGGGGGGAGAGGCAATATTCCACTACTCTGGCCTCCCCTTTCACATGACTATAACTCACACTCGGTAATCGAGTTTCATGTACTACAACGCTAAAACTAGCGAGATCGTGGGAGTGACCCCCTATAGTCAAACTTTCATCAAGGTGGGTGCACTGCTCGGAAAGTATCCAGCTCTCGCCGTGGCGACCTACACGGCGAGAGCTGGATACTTTCCGGGCAGTGCACCCACCTTGATGAAAGTTTGACTACAGGGGGTCACTCCCACGATCTCACTAGTTTTAGCGTTGTAGTACATGAAACTCGATTACCGAGTGTGAGTTACATAGGGGAACCCTTTTGCTTGGAAGTAACGTTTTACAAGGACACCTAGTCCAGGTATAGAGGGTAACACATTTTGGGATCCGAAGGGTCCTGAGGAATGCCGGTGTGACCCAACACTGTGGGCATGTATCAAACAGCAGAAACATGTCGACATTTTGGCAGTAAGGAGGGGTAAAAGGAACTCTTTAACTTCTCCTATCACCACCATCCTTCACATTTTTAGACCTTGCCGGTGGGCCCAGGAATAATTGGTCGAGAGGGTACACCTCCGAGCTAGGTTTAACCTTCACTGCACTTTTCTTTCGGTGATCCCAATCTTTATGTTTGTATTGTCTTCTCCTCCCTTTGCTCTGCCCCAGGCTTTGTTCTGCGCAGGGGCGTATTATAGCAAGCCCGATGATGAAACATGTCAAAATTTTGTGAGTGAGGGCAGTATTTTTTCACAAAGCACGTGCCACTCTTGGATTATAATTTCCCTATGTGTGTGTGTTAAAAGATGCAATAGAAACAGTACCAAAAGTAGCAATCAACAAAGGAAACTACTCAACATATTTTTTGATCCCAAAGGTAGATGAAACACTAAGGCCAATTCTAGACCTAAGGTTTATAAACAAATTTATCAAAACTCAAAAATTCAGGATGACAACCCTACAGGAGGTCATACCACAACTGCAGATAGGGGATTACATGGCAACAATAGACGCCTATTTGCACATCCCAGTTAATGCTGGCCACACAAAATACCTCAGATTTGTAGTAGACAAAAAACACTACCAGTTCAAGGTACTAGCCTTCGTTATCAAATCCGCACCAAGAGTATCTACAAAGTGCCTAGCAGGAGTTGCAGCACACCTACGTACACAAGGCATACACATTTATCCCTACCTAGACGACTGACTAGTAAGGGCAAATACACACAAAAAGTGCAAAGAGCACATACAACAAGTAACGAGAACTCTGTACAGGCTGGGATTCTCACTAAACATGTAGAAGTCATCTCTAGAACCAGAACAAGTGAAAATGTTTCTGGGGCCAAGAATCGATTCTTTCCTAGGGAAAGTGTTTCCCAGCAAGAAATAACAGAATCACTGTTGAAGGAAGCACAGCTGTACCGGAAGGGGCAAGCTCTGACAGTGAGGACTGTGTGGAAGTTGCTAGGAATGATGGCTTCCTTCATCCATTTGATTCCAAGTACAAAACTCCACATGAGACCAATTCGGGAACGGTTACAAAATCAATGGTCATAGGTAACAGGGAGTTGGGAAGATCTAGTGTTGTCACACAAACGATAGAGGAGGAGATAGCGTGGTGGAACAGATCACATATAACACAAGGGAGAACATTTGCTCAACCAACTCCTACAGTGACCATTACAACAGACGCCTCTCATATGGGATGGGGAGCTCACATGAACAATCTCAATGTGCGGGCCGACTGGCAGGAACAAGATGCTGTACACCATATCAACATATTGGAACTAAAGACAGTATTCCTAGTCTTAAAAGCATTTGTGGGGGAATACAATATTGATCCAAACGGACAACACAACCACCATGTTCTACATCAACAAGCAGGGGGGACACAATCCCTACCACTGTTGAAATTAGCACAAAAGCTATGGAAATGGACAATTTAAATGAAGATGGAAATCATAGCTGTCCATTTATAGGGAAAAGACAATGTAGAGGCGGACAGACTGACCAGACATGCCTCGTTCTCACGAATAAGAACTAAACCAAACGGTACTCAACAGGATTTTTCAGAAATGGGGAACTCCAGAAATAGATCTGTTTGCAACATCCCGGAACGCAAATTGCCAAAGCTTTGCCTTCAGACAACCTTGCCACCAATCCATGGGGAATGCACTATCGATAAACTGGTCAGGGAAGTTTGCGCGCGCTTTTCCCCCGATACCCCTACTATACAGGATGATCAGCAAATGCAAGAACAGCAGTATGACCCTGATACTAACTGCTCCACAATGGGTGAGCCAATCATGGTTCTCGGAGGTGATAGAACTATCTCTGGGAAAAATTAAAAGATTACCAAACAGGCAAGCGCTCTGCTGTCAGTGGAAAAAGGAAGGGTGCTACACCCAGAACCAGAGTCTTTAAGCCTGGAAACATGGCTCCTGAAGACTTAAAATTTGGATACCTAAAGCTACCAGAGAATACGATGGCTGTCCTAAGAGAGGCAAGGAAGCCAACAACAAGAAGGTGTTTTATGGCTAAATGGAAAAGATATTCACTCTGGTGTCTTAAAGAGGGATGATTAAGGAAAAACATAAGAGAGAAGACGGTGCTAAAATATTTAACAGATCTCCTAGACTGCAAGCTTATATATGCATCTTTAAAGGTTCATTTAGCAGCAATAGTGGCATACACAAGGGGCCAAATTGGGAGAAGTTTCTTCACAGCACCTGTGGTAAAGAGGCTCCTGGAAGAAGCAAAGAGAATTGCGCCACCAAAAAAGGTACTTGCGCCCACATGTAATTTGAATGTAGTGCTCACACAGATGTTGAAGGCACGTTTCGAACCTTTACACAAGGCAGCATTGCAAATGTTAACTCTAAAAACTGCCTTTTTAGTGGCATAACTTCACTACGCAGGGTCAGTGAATTACAGGCACTCAAGTTACAAGAACCATATTTTCAAGTACTCTAGGACAAAATTGTCATGAGAACCGATCCGCAGTTCATGGCAAAAATAATCTCACAATTCCACTTGAATCAAAGTATTCAAATACCAAGTTTCTTTCAAAAACCAAAGACGCGTGCAGAAAGGACATTGCACATATTAGACACAAGAAGAGCTGTAATGTATTATATTGAAAGAACAAAACCAGACAGGAAAACAAAACAGCTATTTGTTTTATTTGGTTTGGTTTTCTAGAAAGACCAGTAACCAAGAAGACGATTGCAAGATGGATAGCACAGACTATTCAGTTGTGCCACAAGAATTCAGGAGAAGCATTACATTCAACACCTGAGGCACATTCAGCTAGAAAGAAAGGAGTAACCATTGCTTTTCTAGCAAATGCACCATTACAAGACATTTGTATGGCAGCAATGTGATCATCAGTGCACACTTTCACAAAACACTATTGTGTGGTTATACAGATGAACAAATAAGCACAAGTGTGACAAAAGGTCTTACAACATCTGTTTGCTAATCAATGCCCACCTTCAGCCCAGCCATCGCTGCAAAGTCAATGCACTGCATGTGAATCCAGAAAAAATTCACATTGAAAAACGCATTGTTTCTTACCTGTCGGTGTAGTTTTGCAGCTTGAAGAATTTTCTGGATTCACAAACGTACCCACCCACCTCCGCCAAAAAATATGAGAGGAGGGAACAACATACAAAAAAAAAAAAATGAATCTGAAGATGGCGATCGAAGTTGGGAGCTTCCAGAGGAAGCACGACGATGCCACAAGGGGGCACCAAATGGAGCTGCGTCGACACCCACCAACAGCAAAAAACAAAAAGAGAAGGACAAAAGATTTTATGGAGAATTGTGGACCCAGCCACTAGATGTCGGAATAATGCACAGCATGTGAATCCAGAAAAGTCTTCAAGCTGCAAAACTACACCCACAGGTAAGAAACTAAACGTTCTAATCCAACCATGTCTTTATTTTTGCTGTCGCACACAAATGTTGCATAAATCAGTTTGTTGAAAAGCCCCGATTCATTTTGAGGTGGCCCTTTTTCAGGTGAATCACATCAGTAAGTTCATCACAACACACAGAAAACTAATTTTATAACAACTGTTGCTCTGAAACGTGCCGTACACTCTCAAAACATTTAAATGTTTTAAATTTAAACACGATCCAAAGCAATTAAACAGCCAATACATACAGAAAAATCGTAACTTCTCGAAGCTGATAATGTAATCCGTTTTCCCACAAAAGCGTGTAGGGATGAAAGTAATAGTTATGTAAGCTCTTTGCTCACTCGGAAGGAAGGAAAGGGTAATGCATATATGAACACATGATAGTGTGGGGATAAGCAGTGTTATTGTTTTTTTTACATATATTTCTATTTTATTTTGTGATAACTATTCTTATCATAACATCAAAACAAATTGAAGGAGGATATTCACAAAGTATGTGTATGCAGGCGGTTACAAATCCATAGGAAAAGTGCAGTATTACTTCAACAGTTTTCAACAGTACTCATGTAACAGCTGTATTGCCCCGGTATACAATTTGTCATAATAGTTTCAAATGACCACTCCTCCCTTAAATTGCACAGGGTTCTGTGCCGTCTAAGAGTCCATAGGCTTCATCCACCAGCCCCAATCCATAGTATTCCATCCAGCGTCCCTAAACTCTGCAAACTTTTCTGGGACAACCCCTACTGTGATAGGTAACCTTTTCTGCTGCAATGTAGAGGTCCATCCCTCGTTTCCATTCTTTAATAGTGGGCACTTACGGGGCCCCCAACGGCCTCGCCATATCTCTCTTGGCCACAACCAAACCTAGGGCATTAAAGAGGAGTAGGGGACGTGGAGCATCTACATCATTCAAAATTCCCAATAGGGTATCCAAAATGGCGCTGAGCTCTCTTATCATCTCTGTCCAGTTTGTCTGTATGCAGTATATCCCATATTGTGTGTAGGAAGTCTCTCTGTGCGGCGTTGCATTGGAGACAGGTCGGTGTTGCAGCTTTACCCAAGCTATGCAACCTGTATCTATCATAATAGACCCTATGTAGGATCTTGAACTGAATCAGTCTCAGTCGAGATTTTATTGCGACTTCCCTCGGGTGCATCAGTGCACCTTCCCAATCAATGTCCTCCATTTCTCCCACATCTCACTCCCATCGCCCTCAAAGTGCAACCAAAGTGTCAGGCATGTTGTTATTCAGTGTTTTGTATGCAAGTCATCTCCTCTTGTAGTAATCTCCCCTCCAATGGAACATAATCAGGTATCTCGGTTTCTGCCAGCCCTTCCGCAAGACATGCATGCCTCAACTGTGCATACTTGAGAAACTGGGACAGGTGTAGATTGTCTTCCCGGTGAAAAGTAGACAGGGCATTGATCTCCCCTTGTTGTAGGATATCCCCGATAAGGGAGATACCAATCATATCCCATGCCCCGAATCCTTGTAGCTTTCCCAGTTCTTTAAGCCATGCACCTTGCTGGTGTTTCCCTGGTAATTCTGTGGGTCAAGCCAATTGCTTTTGTGGCTCTCTCCCACACTGTCAAGGCTACTTGGGACGCAGGGAGCAACCATTTAACTCCTTTACCTCCATACAGGTAATGTATGTGGGAGCGGGTCTTTAGGAGGGCCCTTTCTAACCTATAGGTGGGGTGGTCCTGAGGTGCAAAAGCCCCATTGTAGATATTAACTAAGTGTGCTGCCCAGTAGAAGGCCTCAGTATCCAGGAGGGCAACCCCCCCCAATGTATGGGTTGCGTTGTAATGTTTTGAGTGCCACTCTCGGGTGGCCGCCCTTCCATATCAGAGACCTCACTTCCCCATTAATTTTAGTGAATGTTTTCAGTGGAATTGGATAGTATGTGTTCTGGAGAGCATAGAGCAGCTAGGGTAGGGTAATCATTTTAAAGAGAGCTGCCCGACCCAGCAACAAGAGGGAAAGTTCCTTCCATCTCTCCATGTCCTTCTGGAAGTTAAACACTATCCTCCCTAAGTTTCGGTTGTAGCAAACCTCTCTCTGGGGTGTTAACAAAGATTGCAAGGTATTTAAAGCCGTCGCGAGCCACCATTAGTTTTCCAGGTAGATATGTCCAGTCAATTGATTGCTGTGTTGAAAATAACACTGATTTATCCCAGTAAATCTTGTATCCCGAGTACTGCCCATACTTCTCAGGTGTTTGAAAGAGCACTGGGATAGTCATTGCGGGTTCTGTTAGATATAAAAGGATGTCAAACAATGTTATTGTTAATATTGGTGTGGGAGGTTGGGGCTGCAAACAAAAAAAAGGTTTTACCTGTACAGAATGTAAGACCTGCACCAGATGGCATCAACTGGCAGTTGGTAAACTGCAAATCTTTACAGGAAAAATGAAAGGAATTAGCCACTGAAGTGCTCAAAGAAGTGCAAGACCAGTGGAAGCTCATGGTCACCATGTTGGAGGAGAATAACACATCATGTTTAACATGTATCACAATGAAGGCAAGACACATTTGGACTGTTCCTTTCTGGTCATGACATTGCCACGTTCTGCCCTTTACTTCCATACAGTTTCTCTGATGTTTTATTGTCTGGTATATTCAAAGACTGGTGTCTTAATAAAGGTATTATTCAAGTTGGATTCCATTTGTAAAATGGTCCAGTGTTTTAAAATGTCTTTTTCGTGTTGTGACTGTCTGGAATATTTGAATATGAAGACCAATTTCCTATCGTAATTTTTCTGTTTTTCTTTCATTAAAATTTCTCCTTTTATGTCTTTAACTTTGCCTATCGCCTCTTCCAACATTCCTCAAGAACATATTCTTTGTTAGAAGTTGTGATGTTTTAATAGCATGAGTTTTATACTCATACTGCTTGTGAGCCTCTTTATCCTCATAAGTGAGCTGACCAGCGGTTTGTTTTTCAATGAACTCTGATGAAAATGATAGTAATGTAGTAATTTGTTCTAATCAGATATTTTGGTATACAGGGGGCTTTCAGCCGGCCTTGAGTGAATGTAATCCTAACATCCAAAAAAGGAATTTCCTTGACTTGTATGTTAGCTGTAAATTAAATTAGTGGATGTATGGTTATTGAGGAGTCTGTGCTCTGCGCTTTGTTTGCCCCATGTTAGATTTCAAGTCTACCACCTCCTTATCCACTACCCATTTGTGTAATAAGCTTTCTTGTCTGCTTAGCCTATCTGCCTCTTTATTTCTCTCTGTAACTGAATTGGCACTGTTGGTATTCTCATCTGTATGTCCCTCATACAGATTTCTTGCTCTTATTTTGAAAGTATGTAAGATTATGTTCCCCTTGTTGGTTTAAAACATTGCTGAGGTGTTGTACGTCTGAATTTGTGCAGCTCTGCTTGTTATTCTGCTGCAGGAATAGTTTTACTGCTAAACATACAGTATTCAGTTGCAACTCATTTATGTGTTTCACCGCTTCTTCCTCTGTCCGTTGACTTCAAATTTGAAATGTACCAATGTATGCCCCACCCCAAGCACCCTTTTGTGATTCATCTATGGTAATGGTCAATGTCGGGATTGGTCTTTTGAAAAATATTCCTTTCATCATGTTATCTCATGTACATCATTTTAACTCGCTCTAGAACTTGCATGTGACACCCACTAAATGCTTCCAATCCCCCTTTATTTGTGACCATTGATTTGAGAGCCATTCTTGTATTGACTGTTGCATACCTCACAAAAGGTAATATGATGCCTTCATTCCTAACATTTTTTTCACCTGTTCCTATTATGCCATGGGCCTCTCCTGTATCAGCATTGCTTTCGCAGGAACAGTTTTGAGTTCGGCCTCAAAATTACCTTCTCCTGTGAAGGGTGTGGGGATGATATTTTCATGTTGTATGCAAAGTCCAACCTGAATAATATAGTATCATCTTTAGTGTGGTCATCTGACATTGTTGGACTGGGTTTCCCCTTTACCAGCCATTGTCTAAATAGGGATATACATTGATGGGCTTATATCTCAGAGGTGCTGCCTAAACTGCAAGACATTTTGTGAACATCGTTGGTGCTGACCTTATTCCAAAAAGTAATACTTTGGGTTTGATAGTAGTTACCTCCCTTCACATTCCCAAACTGAGGTTCTTGTGGGGGTCCAAGTTACTAGGGATGTCAAATTAGGATTACTTGATCTGTTTTTGCTAGGAAGTCTCCCTCTTCCAACATTGGTCTAACCTTTTAAAATAAAGTTGTTTGAACGTTTGAGTCATTAGAAAACAATTAGAAACCTTATATCCGGAATTGGTCTCCAGCTCAGACCTTGTTTTTGTTTGAGAAAGCAGAGTAGAGTTCCTTGTTCTTGGAGCAGAGGTTGGTGACCATTTTTTGTAACCTTCTCTTTTTGGTGGGCTTATTGGTGATTTTCCCTCAAATGCTGTAGAAAAGTAACCCTTTTTGACATGGTCACCCCCACTTTTTGCCTGGTACCTAATGTGATTTCGACTGGAAGTGCACTGGGTCCCTGCTAACCAGGTCCCTAGTGCCAGAGCTCTTTCCCAAAACTGTACAATTGTCCCCCCAATTGGCAAAACCTTTAGCACCCTCTGTAAGTCCCTAATAAATGGTACCCCTGGTACCTAGGGCCTGAGATGCTAAAGTGGGTCCCTAAGGGCAGCAGCACGAATAGTGCCATCCTAGGGCACCCCTCACCAAGCACATGCAGGGCTGCTATCACAGGCTGCGTGTCTTGGTGCAGACAAAAGTGAAAACACGACATGTCACACATCCCTGTGTGCCATGTCCCCTAACACTGCATGTAATTTGTAAGTCACCCCTACAGCAGGCCTGACAGCCCTAAGGCAGGGTGCTGAATATTACATGTGAGGACATACCTGCATGAGCAGATATGCCTCTGTGCTGGTCAGTCCTATTACTGCCAGTACAGGTGACCAGGGAAGCCATTTTAAAACATGTGCTGGACACTGGTGAAAACGAGTTCCCCAGCTACATGATGGCTTCGCTGAAGATAGGGATGTTTGGTATCAAACGTCTCTTATTGATAAACCCGCACTTATTCCATTGATGGGTTTACCAATATATGCACCCAGAGGGCACCTTGGAGGTGCCCCCTGAAAACCTGCCACCCTCTGGTGTGCTCTCTGACTGGTTTCTGCCAGCCTGCCATCCGAGACAGTGTTCTGACCTCCTAGGATGAGAGCCTTTTGCTCTCATGAGACCCAGAACAAAAGCCTGTCCGGGAAGAGGGTGTCACACCCCCTTCCACAGGATGACCTGCTGAATAGCCTTCCTAGGCAGGCAAGCTTTAAAGAGCTGCCACCTTTGAAATACGAATCTGGCTCTCCTCACAGGAGAGGAAGCCGACCCTCTTTGTACAGAGCCCCTTTGGCACCTGGACGGGTGGGAAAAGTAGCTAGTCAAGTAGGCGTGCCACTTCCAGGCTAGTATCGCCCCTAAGGTGGGCTAAACTGAGGTGGACACAACTTTTCAGAAGTAGCCATCTTTGTGATGGATACTTAGGAATTCTGGGACAGGGTTATACCCACTTCCCACAGGAAGTGGTCATCTAGGGACCGTATTGACCCCAAGGGTAAGTAGGCCATTGGCTACTACCCTACGCTCCCCAAATTCCCCCAAATTCAGTATTTAGGGGAGCCCCTGGCACCAGAAGAGCAGATCCTGACGACCTGAAGAAAGAAGACGGACTAGAAGAGTTGCAAAGCAAGAACAGAAGACCCAGCAACTGACTTGGTGCCAACCGTGCAGGCCTGCCTGTTGACTTCCCCTGTCGCACCAAATGTCGACTTGTGCTGCAGCTGCTGAGCCCCCAAAATCCAGGAGACCTGCCAGCCTTCGCACAGGACCCAAGACCTCCTGAGGGACAGCGGAACTGTCCCCTGCATCCTGCAGACATCCAAAGATGGACCAAGAGGACTCCAGCCCACCAAAACCTGACGCTTCCAAGCGCCACTGCACCTGAGCCCCCCCAGCCCTTGTGGAAGTGGGCCAGCGGTGTCAGTGTGGTCCTCAAGGTACCGAGTCTACTGTGGAGTGACTCCTCGTGAACTCCCCAACGTCACCTGCAGCCTCTGTTGGCAGGCCCCCTCAACCATGAGTGTTGCCAGACGGAGAAACCCAACACCCCAAAGACCCTCTGCACCCGGATGCCCCATCCCGAGGAGAAGAGGACCAAAGGTGTTCCCACGTCCCCCAACATCACAAGAACCAAAGCAACTCATTGGTTACACCGGACTGGTCTCCCAGTCCCCTCCTAAAGCCTCTTTCTACCGCGACCGTTCTCCATTGGATAACATTGGATATCCAATGCTGTTTGGCACCTCTGCACCCAGCCGCCCTTGTGCTGCTGGTGGTGTTCTACTGGTGCTTCCTTGGACCTTGCCCACCACTCACCATAACTCCTGGAGAAGGGGCCCGTAAATTGCTGACAATAACTGGTAAACCGCATATGATTTTCCTCCTATAGGTTAACATTGCAGAACTCAGAAATTGCACTTTGTCGACTTTTGGAACTGAAAAGAATTCATATTTAAAAATGTACTTACCTGAACGATTTACTTCTGATGCCTAAACATATATAAAGATACTTGCTATTTTTATAAATTGGTGTGGATCTCCTTCTTGAGTCGTGCGTCTCATTTATTGACCATTATGTATATTTTCAGATGTCTTGCACTCTGTGTTAAGCCCAAGACTGTTCAACCACACTACCCCCTAACAGAGCACCTTGGGATTGCCATAGCAAGCCCCTCTCCACTCCTAGGGGAACCCCTGGACTCTTTACACGATATATCTCATTTTGATATACCATATAAAGAGCCAGCTTCCTACAAATGCTACACAGTATCCTTGTTTTATTATGTTTAGAACCCATTCGTCTTGGGTAATTTCCCGTCATTGTTTTCAGGAACCCCCCTTTTTTTCTTTTTACCCCTATAGGAATTTTATGTTCTGGAGGTGAATTGAATTAGTAATTTGTTATACTGCAAAGACCCTTGAAAAGATTGTCCTTTTCCTTCCCTACCCATAAATGACAGTATATTTTGACTAGATAGTTGCCACTGTTTAGGAACCACCCATGGCTTGAGTAGATTGAAATTGGTGTTGTGGAGAAGGGGATATCCAAGTCTCCTTATGTTTGTTGAACGTTCCCAGTATGTTCCTTCAGATCTCCTATGACTTTTGCCATATGTTGACATTTTTTTAAATCTGTTCTAATGATTCATACACTACACTTCTGAAAAGGTTGCCTCTATGAATGGCATGTTAAGGATTTTGTCTTGCATCTCTGGCTTGAACCAAGACTTTTGTAATCAGACATGTCTGGGCATTATTGCACTTGTCTGCTGGCGTATCAGCTTCGTTTAGAAAGGATTCTAGACATGTTTGAGATGTTTTTGCCCTCTTGTGTTACATTTTTTGCTCTTATTCCTCAGGTAGGTGTTTCATCAAACCCTCAGTTTCTTCCTTTTGTTGAAGTCCATTCCTACTTTTTAAAACACTGAAGTTTGCTGTTCTCCATTGTGAGGATGCTTCCTTTCTGTTTCTTTCCCTTTGCATGCAGTGTTTTGCTAGTTGTGTCTTGTGATGACCCAGTTGATGTTGGTGTGGTAGCTCTTCTACAAGCTCTGGTCCTGGTGTCTCCACCCAGTCGATCGCAAGCTACCAGTAGCTCCCAGACACCTTCAGAGTAGCTCACAGCCTGGAGTTAATTTTTAAATAAGCAAAAAGTCATATTTTCTTTTCAAAGTCAAGGGAAGGCTGTGTTTATTTTACATTATTATCACCAGGCTGCAGATAGCGAGCCTGATAATGAGCAGTGTACAGTCAGATTTATGACCAAGGCTGGGGCTGGGGCACAGAGGTGAACTGAAATAGAGATTAGTTTCCTTATTATTAACATTTTTGCAGAACATTTTTCTGCACTTTATATTTCTCCAATTTAAAAAACAATATTGTATGTTTGTGTTATACATATAACGTTGCCACCTATGGTTAAAGGTATGTCCTGCTGCAAGTGTATACGACACAGGCTCTGTCACCCAAACAAATATATCCCATTCATACGCACACATGTTCACACTTCCCCATAGACCACGCTCCTACTTACAGACGTCAACCATGTCTAGTGACCCATGTCAAAGTATTTTGTTCAAACCATAGTATCTGGCTCTATGGACATTAGGCTTAAAGTCAATGTAGCTGGGTGTGGGGGTGTCTTGTAACAATGAGCGAGTTGTTTAGCCTTCAGTAGCTCATGATGATTTTCACTGATCAGAAATAGCTCTCAATACAGAAAAGGTTGGAGACCCCTGCTCTAGTCACTGTTAGTGAATCTGTCAGGACATTGTATTTTATAAGACAAGGTCTTGTCTGGAGACTTTGTTTATTCTCTACAATAGGGGTTACTACTTTGGGTGAAGCTCACTCTTTAAAATCTATTCTGCCTTGCCGTAGCATGTTTGGAAACATTGGCAGGAACTGATTCTTCCTTTGCAAGGGCGAAGTGTTTCCAGTAAGAAACATAACTTCCTCCTCCTTCCCTCCCTGAACTGTACAGCATAGGTGCCTGCAGCTCTTTTAACAAGAGTATGGTATATAGACAGGTGATCTGGAAGTGATGTCTTGGATGGCTATATCTCCTTCTCTGTAGAGTCTGTCTCTATATTCTTGGGCGATATTACTAAATGGGAAGGGACTAGGGATGGGTAAGGAGGGATTTAGGGAGAAACATGGAAATGCAACACATTGCTATTCACAAACTGTACTTTAAAGTCGCTACAGCCACAAGTGACCCGAAACAGTCATAGATGTACTCCAGCCTTGCCTTGGAGTATGTCCAGCACCACACATATATATATATATATATATTTGATGGCATGTATGGCTGTAGATACACATGCTTAGCATAGGTCCGCCATCTAGTGTTGGGCTCGGAAGTGTGCAAGTTGTTTTTCTTCAAAGAAGTCTTTTGAGTCACAAGGTGTAGTGACTCCTCCTCTTGTTTGCAATGTGCATGGTCCTCAACTCCATTCTTAGATTGTTTTTTCCCGCACGGTCAGGTTCGATTGTGTACGCCTCTGTTCCATCTCACCTTCGTCGAAAAGCTAGCATTTAGGCCTCTAACGTCTGTATTGTTATCAATCACGCTTACTTATAGTATACATTGGTCGACTATTGACACTGATGCTTTCCAGCCGACCAAGACCCAGAAGGCCTTCGCCCTTTGATGCTGATTCCTCTTTTCCAAGTTCCATTCACGTTATGCCCAGCTGGTGATTGAACAGACAACTTTTGGATTTTGCCCAGGCTGCCACCCCAAGTTTACACACACCGACCAACACCTGGTGTATAACTTGTGCTTGTCTCCCAATCATTAGGAATGAAATGAAAATGAAATGAAATACCAGCATTTGTAAAGCGCACAGCTACCTCCGAAGAGGTGTCCCGGCGCTGGGGGCCCTCGGGAAGATTAAGCGAGCTTTTGCCCAGAGTCACATGGTGCTGGGCTAACCTGCCGCCGGCACCGGGGATCGAACCGTGAACCCCGTGGTCCGGAGTCAGGCACCCTGGCTGTTGCGCCACACCTCTTCCACCTGTGAGGCATGTAAGTGCTTCCGATCGAAAAAAACGCTGCAAGATCGGCACGCAAGACGAATCGAAATGTCCAGACGAACAGTTGACGACACTCCGGACATTTTTCGATCCGAAGAAAGCATCACGAGGCACAAGCTCAGGCTTCGGCAGCAGATGAGGGATCATTCTCCTATGGGGACAGTTCGGGGTCCAAACTCAAAATTGAGGACAATCCACCGGGTCGAACCATGAGTAATGTGCCCCAATCCATCTCGATCACAGTCTCAACAAACTATCCCAAAGGGTCAGCAGTCTGGCTTAGACCGACCGAAGCCTTCGCATGGGCCACCACTGCTTTCAGTACATGGTTGGCTCTACCGGAAGCTCTACCGGAAGCACCTAGCCCTGGCTCGGCACCCAAGCAACAGCATAAGGCCCATGTCCACCAGTCATCGGCCTCAAGTCGAGACTCGGAATTGAAACCCCAGCACCAAAACCTAGGAGCGCCTCTGCACCAAAATCAAGTACTTTGACACCGAGAACATCGGCATCAAAAACTGCTTCAGACCCGAAGGCACATACTTCAGTCAAACAAAAGACCAGCTCTGAAATTGTGGAACCGTTACTTGAAAGGTTACAAGAACATCTCCATGCCAGACAAAAACAACTTCTGATTCACCCAGACACTGGTAGAATTATGGCTTTGCCTCCACAAACCAAAGAAAAGCCAGCAAGGAGGCAGCTGACTTTTGAGGAAGCATTGCACAGCCCCTGCCCACCAAAGCACAGGAAAAGGGTGGATAAGGCCACTAGTGCACCACTCATTAGACCACCACCAGTGACACACTCGCCACCACATTTATCTCCTGCAGACTCGCACTACTCCCCAGACGGTTCTATTCATTCCTTTCAGGAACATGGGGACCATCTGGATGATGGGGACTGTAGGAAAGTGCCCCTTTTTGACAGGGTCACCCCCACTTTTTGCCTGGTCATTGATGTGATTTTGACTGGAAGTGCATTGGGTTTCTGCTAACCAGGTCCCCAGTGCCAGATCTCTTTCCCAAAAACTGCAATTGTTCCCCCAATTGGCAATACCTGTAGTACTTTCTATACTTTCCTCAAATGGCATGTGGGTAAAGAGATAATAGCTGTTTCAAAGTCTTACAACTATCTTGGGTGCTGGCTGAGTGACTCGGGTAAAGCAACTTTGCATTTACACAAAATGAAATCTAAAGTAGAGTCTACAATCTACGCCTTGTGTAAATTACTTGAGAAAATGCAAAGCCCAACGACCATCCCAATCAGAAAGGTGTTACAATCTAAAATAAGGGCAATTGCGGGTTACTCACAGCAGGCATTCCCAGGCAAAATGAACACAATGATGGAAAAAGCGCAATGCCGGGCGTACAAACGCATATTCAAACTACCAAAATACACCCGCAATAGCTGGATTCGCCTGGAGTTTGGCCTGGTGCAACAGAGCAAAGAATGCTTGGGTGTGCATGCAAAATATTATTATCAAGTACTCAAAGCTCCGGATGGAAGCCTGAAGAGCATGCTAAAATCCATCTATGGAGGGCCATCTAACCCATGGCAGGTCTATATGCAGGAAGCAGTAGAAATTTTAGATTTCGCAACACAGAATTGGGGTCAAGAGGACATAAACTACCCGGCTAACAAAAATGCAATCAATAAACAATGCTATCAATTGTCAAGAAAAATTGATCTAGCACATTTTGAAAGTGGAGGTGGTCAATCCGGGCTGATCGCTACATACATAGAGCACAAATCCCAGCCTTACCTTCACCAAGCATTGGGGAGAAAGGCCCTAAAAAACATTCAGTGGGCCAGACTAGTGCCCATCCCAATTAAAGAACCAAATCCGGGGTGGAAATCCCTTGATCACAAAATCAGCTGTAGAATCTGCAATTTTAAAACAGAATCATTACTACATTTGATGTGCTGCTGTCCCGGCCTGTTACAGTCTCGTCTGAAGCTATTAAAGCCAATATGGCTACGCAAAGGTGTTCGGACAGTGAAAGAAGCAGTCGCGGTTTTATTTTCTTGCACTCTACCCACCGATTTGGCTAGAATCGGGAGATATATGGAGGATGTGCGTTCCAGACTTGTTAAAGAATAAGATCTCGACAACCGCGAGAAAATAGACTTGCCGTGGACAGAGTAAGGCACACTTCCGTCATAATGCTTCATACACAATTATTCGCTTTTTAGCTTTTAAACTTTAATCGTATTTTCCATGGAATGAAATTGGTTATAATCTTAAATGAATTCTTTTTAACGTTCTGATTTTAAATTCTTTTGTTATACTGCAAATGGTTTTAAGTAACTGTGCAATAGATAAATATTCATTCATTCATTCATACTTTCTATAAGTCCCTAGTAAATGGTGTCCCTGGTGTCTAGGGCCTGAGATACTAAGAAGGGTCCCCAAGGGCTGCAGCACGAATTGTGCCAACTTAAGGGACCCCTCACCAAGCACATGCAAGACTGCCACTGCAGGCTGTGTGTCTTAGTGCAGACAAAAGTGAAAACACGACATGTCACACATCCCTGTGTGCCATGTCCCCTGCCACTGCATGTGATACTTTAAAGTCACCCCTACAGCAGGCCTGGCAGGGTGCTTAGTACTACATGTGAGGGCATACCTGCATGAGCAGATATGCCCCTGTGCTGGTCTGTTCCATTACTCCCAGTACAAGTGGCTAGGGAAGCCATTTTAGAACATGTGCTGGACACGGGTGAAAACAAGTTCCCCAGCTACATGATGGCGTCACTGAAAATAGAAATGTTTGATATCAAACATCTTGCATTGGCAAACCCACACTGATGCCAGTGTTGGATTTACCAATACCTGCACCCAGAGGGCACTTTAGAAGTGCCCCCTAAAAACTTACCAGCCTCTGGTGTGCTTGCTGACTGGTTTCTGCCAGCCTGCCACCAGAGACGCTTTTCTGGCCTCCTAGGGTGAGAGCCTTTTGCTCTTAGGAGACCCAGAACCAAAGCTTGTCTGGGAAAAGGGCGTAATACCCCCTCCCACAGGATGACCTGCTGATTAGCCTTCCTCGTGCAGAAAGCCGCAAAGGGCTGCAGCCTTTAAAATGCGCATCTGGCTCCCTGTCACAGGACAGGAAGCTGACCCCTTTGTCCAGGAACCCCTTGGCACCTGGACAGGCAGGAAAATTAGCTAGTCCGGTAGGCATGCCACCTCCAGGCTAGTACCACCCCTAAGGTGGGCTACTGTGAGGTGGATACGATTTTTCAGAAATAGCTATCTTTATGATGGCATACTTAGGAATTCTGTGACAGGGTTATGCCCACTTCCCACAGGAAGTCGTCATTTTGGAGGTGTAGTGACCCCAAGGATCAGTAGCCCATTGGCTACTACCTTACACTCCCCTAAATTCAGTATCGAGGGGAGCACCTGGCTCCAGAGAAGCAGAACCTGATGACCTAAGAAGAGAGAGGACACTGAAGAGCCGCAAAAGCAGAGAGGAGAGAAGAAACAGCTGACCTGGTACCAACCCAACTGGCCTGTCTACATACCTCGTCGAAAACTGCACCAAACTCAACTCGTCCTGTAGCGGTTGACTCCAGAAACCTAGGAGGACTGCCTGCCTTCGAAAAAGACTCAAGACCTCCCGTGAACCTGTTTTGAAGAAACTCCAAAATTGAAGACTCTGAGGCCTCTGGAACCACCAAAAACCGACACCCAAAGTCACCACTGCACCCGTCACCTCGGCCTGAGTTGAAGTGGGCCACCGGTGTCAACAAGGTCCCCCAGCCCTCCAAAGGTCGAGTCCATTGTGGTTTTACCCCTTCTAGACTCCCCGACATCGCCTGCAGCCTCTGCAGACAATCCCCCTCAACCGCGACTGCTCTGGTAAGGAAAAACCTGATGCCTAAGGACACCCCTGCGCCCGTCACCCCTGGGCCTTGTAGAAGAGGACCAAAGGTGTCCCCCCATCACCGAGCAGTGCAAGGCCGGAGCCCACTTGCTGGTTCAGCCCAACTGGCTTCATGGCCAGAGCCTGCAGCCTCTTTCCGCAGTGATCGATCTCCATTGAAATAGATTGGGCTCTCAATGCTGTTTTGCACCCTGCACCTGGCCGCCCGTGCCGCTGGTGGTGTACTGTTGGTACTGCCTTGGACCTTGCCCACAACTCTTTGTAACTCCTGGAGATTGGTCTTGTAAGTCGCTGTACTATACCTGTTTGCAGAACTTGTTCCTCCTTCCATAGGATAACATTGCAGAAGTCAAAAATTGCAGTGTCCACTTCTTAAAGTGAAAAGAATTTATATTTAAAAAGCTACTTACCTGAACGATTTTTCTCTGATGACTAAATCTATATAAAGATACTTGCTATTTTAATAAATTGGTGTATATCTCCTTCTTGAGTCATGTGTGCCATTTATTGATCATTGTGTATGTTTGCAAATGTCTTGTACTCCTCTGTGTTAAACCTAAGGCTGCTCGACCACAATACCTCCTAATAGAGCACATTGGGATTGCATAGCAAGCCCCTGTCCACTCATAAGGGAACCCCTGAACTCTTTAAACGGTATATCAGAATTTTTATATATCACATAAAGAGCCAGCTTCCTACATTCACTTAAATGCTTCTTTTTTTTTTATTTAAAAAACCGGGCAGTCTGAGTTTGGGGCATACACATTAATAATACAGATATCCCGCCCGTCCAACTTTCCATGCAGAATAACAAATCAACCCGCCGGGTCTACAACATGATGCAGATGCTGGAACGGCACCCCAGGGGCGATCCAAATAAGAGCCCCCCGGGCAATCCGAGAGTAGGACGTTGCGTAGATCTGCCCCCTCCACCTTCGTTTTATGCATGGTATCGTATCTCCCCACACATGGGTTACTTGCAAACATGCTACGGCAATCTTATAACGCTTTAAATAAGAAAACACCAGTCTCCGTTTACTCAACATTGCTAATCCCCGCACATTCCAAGTAATTAATCATGGAGGGAACCACAGTTGCCATATCAGGAACCTCTTTTCTTGTGTCCATTGTGCCCATATCCAAGTCCTCCTGTAGTGTGACGCTGAAACGGGGGGCGGAGCTAGCCATGCCTGAAGATGGCCGCTTTCTGAGCGAGCTCCTTCGGTCGCTCCAACAATCCTTCATTTATCCTGTGGTTCCAGCCTGATGACGAACTGAATACGGTGGATTATTAAATCGGAACACTTTAGCATCCCATTGAGCCGACTCTTACATTAAAAAACGACCTGTAGCCCCAGAAATCACACTCGGAGATGACCTACTAACGTTCGGCCTGCGCAGCGTGGGTGCGCATGACCCAACTTTCTGCACTATCGAGACGGAGTGAGCGCGGGTAGAAGAGGACGCGCTGACGGCGAAAATCAAGAGCCTCACTCGGCGGACTGTTGGCGGCGAGCGGTGCGCTGGATCGGCTCCCTCCGAGCGCCGTGGTGATACGACTCGGCCGCCCGGCCCGTTACCTCACTCCGGAATCCACAGGTGAGGCCTACCCGCGGGATCGCCTGGCCCCTGGGGCGGCGGCGGTGTGCGAGGGACGGGCGGCTTCTGCGTCTCCGTTCCGGAGTACGGGGCTTCCCCCTGGAGCTCGGGTAAGACATACGCTGCCCGCGCCCGTTCTGCTGTGCACGCGAGGCCCCGTGTGGGGCGGTGTGGCGGGCTGATCGGCGGCATGCTCCACCCTGCGGCGCTTGCCTGATTGCCCCCGATTCGTTGTTCTGCTGCAATAATACATGAGCAGGTCGGCCTGGGGTGTCAGCGCTCCGATGGTTGCCCCTGAGGATCCGGGGAAGACACCCAGCTCTGCCTGAATCACAGTGTGTGGCCTGATGCGACCTGTATGTATTGAATAGGAAGGTGCAGAAGGCAAATGTTCTCCAAGCTTGTACTGCCTGCGCGGTATTGCCTCTGGCTTTCTCTGAATGCCTTATTGAACACCAGTTACCCTCTGGGAACCTATTGAAGAGCCCACTGAACAACAACTACCACTGACTGCGTAACCCATGCTGTACCAGTGCCCGGACTGAAGGCGCGCGCTGGCAGTGCAGCTCCTCCTTGTACACCTACACATGTGTTGCACACCGCAACTGCCTGGCTACCTGTTAACGCAGTGATTAACCCGGCTACATCCGCACCTATCTGCTTCTCTGATTACTAGGGAAAATCTACGTCATAACATCGGCAAAAGCGGATTTGCTATACCCTATTGAACAATGGGTAAACCCGACAGGAATCAGCCCAAAATAAACTTTGAGCAGCACAAAAAAAATACAGAAAGTGACCCAGATGGACAGGGTGATTTACAGCAAGCGACATCTGTCACTGATAGACCTGATACTGGTGCTATTCAGGCCATGTTTACCACAATACAAGCCTCCCTAGCTAACATAGACGGCAAGATAGACTCTTTAACATATAGAGTGGACCGCATGTCTGAAAGACTAGACAAGCACACTGAGCGCATTGACATGGCGGAGCGGCGCATATCAGACACGGAGGATGCCCAAAGACAACTAGAAACCAAACATGGCAAGATGGATAACCACCTGAAGGCACTTATGGCAAAGACAGAAGACCTTGAAGCGCGCTCACGTCGCAATAATCTACGCCTCATGGGAATTGCGGAGACGACCAACACGGGGCCCATGGAGCGCTATATTGAACAATTACTTATCAATCTCATGGGCAAAGACACTTTCTCTGCTGTCTTCATAGTAGAAAGAGCCCATAGATCACTAGCCCCTCCTCCACCACCAGGTTCTAGACCGTGCCCGATCATTGCTAAAGTCCTAAATTACAGGGATCGAGATGCAGCTCTCCGCAAAGCCCGAGAGATAGGGAATCTGCACTATCAAGGCATGGACATCTCCATTTACCCTGATTTCACCCCACAGGTACAGGAAGCCCGGAAAAAATTTGTAGCTGTTAAAAAAACGCTCAGAGATCACAATATACCATATGCTATGCTCTACCCAGCTAAGCTGAAAGTGACTGATGGTGGGAAGGCCGTGATCTACACTGAACCAAAAGAAGTGCTCAAATATATACAGCACAAGGGCCTTCAACAACCGTGCCGAAAATCGCCAAGGGGAAGTCCGGAGGAGCATGCGACTACCTCAGATGTTGAGTAGTGAACGACTCTGACCTGTATTATATCCATATGACGACGCATACTACGAACTATGCCTACTCATCTACATACTGTTACAGATAAGTGAATGTTGTAATTCTCTACCTGAGAGTCGGCTGTGCCACAAAATTTGTGAACTGAACTAATCCCCATATCCTTCTATCAATGTGTTTAAGTTGACATGATACTTTTGATGATTATCCGATTACGATATAATGTATTGGTTCTGTTGTTTGGACTGCTACCACATGTGTTAGAGTGACCCCCTAGGTGGCATTAGTCACCAGGGTATCCGGCTGGCAGCTCTTGCCCCATTGTGTATACCACACCAATTTTCCTATCTAGCCCACTGGATTGGGTGAAAGTGGGGAAATGTTGTTTGTTTATGGGGTATGTCTTCGTCATAATTGGGATGATGAAGTGGGAGGGATGGGTGGGGAATAGAAATAGAGTTAATAATGTTCTACATATTGTATTCTCTCAAGTCACGATACGAACACTAATGTACATTAACGTATGGCACGCATACACTATTTATCTGCACATGCCCTGGATGACACTGCCAGTACGCACTACGAGCAAGGACCTATCTCTTAGAAGCTATATCTGGAGACACATTGACACACACTAATAACAACCCTATTACACTGAAATTAGTCACCTGGAATATACGAGGACTTAATAATCCTAGAAAAATCAGTCAAGTATTCGCCTACCTGGATAGACATGCTATAGACATAGCTATGCTCCAAGAAACGCACTTATTACAATGCAAAGCCACTAGATTAGGGAAGCGCTGAGCAGAACTAACTATCTCATCATCATACTCTAATTATGCACGTGGGGTTATTACCCTGATAAGAAAGGGTACACAGTTTGTGTTAGAACGCACAATCACAGACACACAAGGGCGATACGTTATCATCACTGGCCTACTGCGAGGTACTAGAGTGGGCCTAATCAACACATATGGCCCTAACATAGACGACCCTGACTTTTACATGAATCTATGCACGGAGATACAAGGACTGCCAATAATGGAACTTATATGGGGCGGGGACCTCAATATAGCATTAGATAGCACATGACAGATCACAAGACACAACCGAGCGCCACCAGCGAGCAGTTACAGTGGTTTTAAATGGTATGTCAGAATTCAAAATGCAGGACATATGGCGTATGCGTAACCCGCACACTTATGAAAGCACCCACTCCTCCACTGTCCATAATTGTTGGTCCAGACTTGACTATTGGCTACTCACGGACCAAATGTGCATATGGACTACAGCTGTCAAACACCTCCCAAAAACACTATCAGACCATAATCAAGTTTTACTAACCCTGCAAATAGCAACGTACGCTCCGCCACCATTTGTATGGCGGTTTAATGCCACCTCCCTTCTAGACCCACTATATGTGGAGACGATTCACTCGGCAATAGAGGACTATTTTACCCATAATAAACTATCAGTTGACAGTGCGGGCACCCTGTGGGAAGCATTCAAGGCAACCCTACGGGGTATTTGCATAAGTACTACGGCAGGGATCCTTAAAGACATCCGCGCGCAGCTGAAGAAATGTGAAACGCGCATTAAACAACTGGAAACAGAATACGATGCCACTCGTAACGCAAATATTCTAGGGGACATACGACAAGGAATCACTAATTATAATGATCTAGCAGGTGTTGAAATGAAGTACATAGCTAAACGCCACACAGCACGTAGGATGGGGGAGGGAGGCAGACCAGGCCGCATCCTTGCGAATAAAATTCGCACAGAACATAAACAACACATTATTCTCCAAATGGTAGATGATAACGATACGACACATTATGACACAGCTGGAATCTTACGCACTTTCATAGACACATATGGCACATTATATAAAGCACGAGATACTGCACCAACGCAGGAAATTCTATCTTACCTTGACGACATTGCCCTAGTGTGGCTATCTAATGCACAACGTGAATTTCTAGCACAACCGATTACTTTAGAGGAAGTACAGGAGGCCATCAAAACACTACCTAATAACAAAACGCCAGGTCCGGATGGCTTCACAGCCGAATTTTATAAAACATACTCAGAACTGCTGTGCCCGTACCTACTAGAAATGTATGATGAAGCGTATCACAATCAAACCCTTCCCCCAACATTACGTAAAGCTTTAATAGTAGCACTCTTAAAGCCAGATAAAAACCCGGAGAAAGCAGAATCTTACAGGCCGCTGTCTTTAATAAACACGGACACTAAGATCCGAGCTAAGATTATCGCAACCCGCTTACAACCCCTCATGACAACTATTGTCCTGCCCGACCAATGTCGTTTTATACCGACTAGATCCACAACACACAATCTCCGCACTATTTTTGCTCTATTGCATCAACTAAATCCCGAGTTGGAGGCTGTGGCGGTCCTTCTTGATGCCGCCAAGGCCTTTGATTCGATTGAATGGGTCTACCTTTTCATTGATTTGCAGCGCATTGGACTTCCTCCGTCATTGATGAATTGGATCAAATTACTATACACGGAACCATCTGCACGTATAAAAGTGAATAGGCACATATCAGATGTTATACAGATACAACGAGGGACACGACAGGGGTGTCCACTGTCCCCCTTGCTATTTGCAATTGCTCTTGAACCTTTAGCTTGCAAGATCCGCCAGCAATACGCACATACGGCCCTGAGATTCACACTGCGCCCCATTGGAATATCATTATATGCTGACGACATGGTGCTCTATGTTAGAGACCCTAATGTAAATTTATCGCCACTAATCAGAGAATACATAAAATTCGGTCGACAATCAGGTCTTCAAATTAACTGGGCCAAATCGGCAATAATACCGCTGACTGCAAACACGACCTCCCCGCAGATGGACTTCCCATTGATCTGGCAAGAGGAACCCATTAAATATCTAGGCATCTGGATACATAGAGACTCTGCAATCGTACTTCAATTTAACTCTGGCATTGCGATTGATAAAATAGAAACGCAGATTGACCGAAGGATCACATTGCCCTTATCCCTGGCGGACAGAATCTCATTGGTCAAAATGGTGATTCTGCCCAAATTACTTTATCTTTTTTCAAACATTCCCATACCCCCCCCCAACTCCTATATTTAACCGTCTGCGTGCCAACATGACTAGACTCATATGGGCGGGTAAGCAGGCAAAAATAAGTCTCCAAACACTGACGCTACCTTACGCAGCTAGTGGTTTCACAGTCCCTGACATATACCTTTATTATCTATGTGCACAAGCGCAATATGCTCGCTACTGGTTTCACCCAGTGCGCTATATGCCCCATCTTGCAGTAGAAGATGGTGATACTCACCCTATTAAACTGGCAAATATATTGCCGCATAGGAGACCCCACCTATCCAAATCCGAAATTAATACTGTACGGACTACATCCCTAGCATGGACGCGAATTGCTCACCTTGCAGACAAGACTCCAATATAAGCTCCGAACCTCCCTCTGGCACAACACCCGGCCTTCTCAGTTACTCAAGAAAAAGGCAGCATGGAGTTACTGACCCACATTGGTATCTCAATGATGGGTGACATGTACCCCAATGGAACCTTTATAACACCGGATGACTTGTCATTTGTAACTAATCAAACACTATTGTTCAAGTTTGCTTATCATAGACTACGTGCAGCCGTGCAGGAATATTATCCCTCATACCCAAACGAACCCCCTACGCTAGAAGCATTAAAACTGCTGATAACTACTCCGGGCAGTACACACATAGTAGCGAAACTATATAGAACTCTGCAGAGGGAAATTGGCGCTAACACACAAAAAGCACAGGACAGATGGAATAAGATTCTTGATACACCTTTGGAGGCAGATGAGTGGCAATCGTGCTGCGCACTTACTGCACTACTCACCCCAAATGGTAACTTACGCTTTATCCACTATAAATACCTACACCAGATGTACCACACCCCAATTAGGTTGCACAAACTTGGTTTACGGGCAGATGCAAAATGTAAGAGATGTAAATTCAACCAGGCTGATTTTGAGCATTTAGCATGGTCTTGTGGCAAGGTGAAATCCTATTGGGAACAGGTGATTCATTTATTAAATGAAATACTGCAATGTCAATTGGAGTGTGCACTGCGGGTATGTCTCTTGGGTCACTTGACACATTTGAAATCTGCAAGAAAAAAGTTAGCGGCCATACTGTTACTACTAGCTAAACGAAGAGTTGCCGTACATTGGGACAGCTCGATCACACCAACTATAGCCCACTGGATATCGGACTCTATATATTGCAAAGATAGCTTTTTGTTATACGCAGAAGAACTGCCCACGACCGCTAAACCTTCTAACTTCTGGGAGCCGCTTACAAACTACCTGCGTGCACACCCTGATCTATTCCACTCTAATGAATGATTGGTGTCTTTGCTCATATTTCTGTATTAGTGCTAAACTGAACACGAGGTGGATATATTATCACTTAATGCTGTGCTGAATATAACTGTCGCTGTATACTGTATTGCATTTGATTGACTTGATGATATATGTAAACATGCCTGCTTATGCTTATTGGAAAACTTATAAATAAAAAAAATTTAAAAAAATAGTGTGACGCTGAAACAACTATACCATTAGTGAACTTGATTCCCCTCCCCCTCCCTTTGAAACCCTTCCCTTTCGAACCCCATTCTCTTACCCCCCCACCCCATGGGCAGTGGTGCGATCCCCAGTCGCCCTTGACAAGGTGTCAGGAGCCGCCTCCTCCGCCCCATACCCTCCCTCCCAGTTTCTTCCAATACGATAGTCAGCCAGTTTAATGAAAATAATAACACTCTAATCAATACCAGCTGGCATCGTGCAATAAAACCTTGAAGTTTCAGGTTTAAAGTGGTTTGCCAGTGGTCAGCCCATTGTCGAGGTGCGAGAAATAACTCTCCAGCTCCTCGTACATGCCTCAACCTCTGTTAGGGGCGTGTCCACCCCGCCGGCAGTAGACCTATGATATAATTAACCTTCCCTTTTCATCTAAACCCCCTCCCTACAGATCTCTCATGACTTATCTGTGTCAGTTAGAAGTCCTTTTCTTTCCGGCAACCCTTCAGGAAACATTCATTTGGAAGTCAGTAGGGGGCACCGGCTGATCCTGTGTGGATGTATGAGACTCCGAAGAGGGATCAGCCGTATGTAGTGTTCCGTCCGAGCCCACCCGGACCCGGCCCAAAGTGAACGCCGAGGTCTGCTGTGTCTTGGTGGACAGGCTGCCTTGAGATTCCGTTCGGTTAGCTGCCTCTGCTTGGGTTGATCCCAGGAAGACTCTGCCTCTCCGAGTGCACTGTCCCCCCAGACCACCCAACCAGTCCGCTGCCTCTGCCGCCGATAGGAAAAAACAATGCTCTTCCGTTGTGTTCAATTCTCAACTTATCAGGGAACAATAGGCTGTATTTCAATATCTCGTCACGTAACCTCCTTTTAACCGCTAGGAATGTTCATCTTTGGTCTTGCACAAGTTGCGTGTAGTCCGGGAAAATGGCAATACGGTGCCCTTCATAGGACGGTGCTTCTCTTTGTCGGGTGGCCTGCAGTATCACGTCCCTATCCCGATAGTTGAAAAATTGTGCAATTATGGCTCGCGGTGGTGCTCCAGGTCGCGGAGGAGGGACCAACGCTCTGTGCGCCCTTTTTATATTAAAAAACTTTGACAGCTGCTGCTGGGGCGTGGCCAAGATGGCGGAGTGAGTAGACGTACTGCTCCCGAGCTCCCGCCGACGGCCTAACTAAGCACCGGCCCTGGGGCCGTTTTAGCTACTGTCGGCCCATCCTAAAGGGCAGGTGGGGTCCCGGAGCAGTTTGGGGCCAACTTGGAGCCGCGGCGGTGCCTGCGGTAGCACATCGCCGGAGCTGAGCAAGCAGCACTCCGTGCCGACGGGGCCGCGCGGCTCTGACTGACATCGGCAGGCGCGACAGAGAGGGTCCGTTGCAACGAAAGCTTGACCCCCGCTTGTCCGGTGGAAGCGGTGGTCTCCGGAGGAAACGCCGGCGCGCCGACCGGAGGTTGGTGGAAGTCGAAGCAGCGAGAGGCCAGTGGAGCGACGCGTTGGGAGGCCCAGCCCGCCATCTTGGGTGAGTGGCGTTCCTGACCCTGGACCGGTGCGGAGGTGGCCGTGGTCCCCTCGGTGGACTTTAGCGCTCCCCCGCTGAGGAATTGTGGGGTGAGCGGGACAGTGCCCGGCTGTGGGGGGCCGCTACACAACGAGCTGCCAGAGGAGGACGGCGGGCCTCGGAGAGGCCCGGAACTGGTTGTGGGCCCCCTCTCTCTCGAGCCTGGTAGAGCACGAAGGCCTGGAGGAGACGGGCCTGGCGGACCGCTAGGGCTCAGAGGACACCGGAGAGGGGAAGCAGTACAGGCATGGAGGATGTTGCGGAGAGCAGAGGTGAGCAACCAGCCGGTTAATTGCGGAGAGCCAGACGCAGGCCTGAGTGTGTAGCAGACTGGTAGCTGGGGCCGTGAGATTGATGGATTGTCCAGCCTGGGGGCCAGGAGGAGTGTAGCTGTGGATCTGAGGAGCTGATGAGTGGCCCAGGGGAGTTCCTGTTGATCCCTGGGGGCACCGGGAGCGGCCGAACGCGGAGAATTGGCAGAATCCCACCCGCGGAGATCCGGAGAGCTCTCCAGGAAGGAGAGATACCCACCATTTTAGGACAGCGCCTTGGCGGACACTGGGCCCGCCCACATACGATAGACTACCCTGCGGTGTCGTGGACACCTCCCGGCCGCTGGGCATCGGTGTTGGCCCACTAACACTTTTGCGCCAGAGTGGGCCTACGATGGGAGCTGTGAGCTGCGGAGCGGCAGTGCGGAGGTTATAGAGAGAGGCCTGACCGACCTCGGACATTGTCTAGACCCCCGGCCCACGTCAGCCTGTTGCGGCCCGATCTCGGAGGCCTCATTGGAACTACTCGGAGAGGACTGCCGGCGGACGAGGAGAGGGAAGCCGACTAAAGCAATTGTGGTTTGTGGGGAGAAAGAGCCGGGTCACCGGAGGCACAGTCTGGAGTTAAAGAAGGGCAGAGGAGTGGAGCCACCATTTTGTGTGGGTACCGACGCAGTTCCTGATCACATACGGCTGACACGGAGGGCTTAGCAGTGACTTGGCCGTTCCCTCCTGGTGAGGTAGCTGTCTCCAACTGAAGAGTGCCCTGCGATCCAGGGGCTGTGTGGTGTGAGAGTCGCTGCGAAGGGGCCTACTGGATCAGAAGGGCGAAGAGACGGGTGGTCCGTGTTCAAGTCAAGACCCGATTCCTGAGCTGCTGCGGGGGCCAAGGGGCCCTGAACAGGAGGGTACGCGCTGGAGTGTGGCCTAAACAGACTGTGTGGCAGAGAGTACGGAGGGTGCTCGTAGACTGACTGCAGCGAAGAGTGGGGACGTATGACACAAGCGCCGGCCTAGCCCCAGGTCTGTGCGAGCGCTACGAAGACTCCGGGGAAATCCGAAAGGAGCAGTGCAGCGCCCTTGAGGGGGGACATGACCGATGTGGTAGGCAGAGGCCTTAGAGGGGCACCAGGAGGTGGAGAGTGGGGTGCTTATTGACTGCCAACCGAGGGCCGCAGAGGAACGGGACAGCGAATCTAGCGCTGAAGACGTTAGAATCTGTGGTGGGGCAGAGGAATTGGCTTTGGGAGAGGGGCCAAGGCTCATAGATCCTGTTGATGAGGGCTCCGAACCGCCGGTGGCGCTAAGAGTCAATTAACCCGACGGTGAGCGGCCCGGATTACCGACAGGGACACTGGAGTGGAGTCATCGCAGGACCCTACCCCGAAGAGCATAGCAACCTCTAGACCTTCCGGCTCCGCGGATCGCTGCACCCCTTCCCTCACTAACGTGAAATGCAATGAAACAGACAGACGCTGTAGTCCGGACGTGCACTGCGGCGGTGGTCTAGCTGTCCGGAAGAGTGTGTTCCGCTCGCAAGCCCTGTGGTGTCCGGAGTGCAGCATGTCCACATCTAGAGGACGTAAAGATAAGTCATTGAAAGACTTGTTCGCCAAGGCCCAAGCGAATCAGCAGTCTGCCAGCATGGCTTCGGGCGCTGCTCAACCAGTATCTGAGCGGGAGGATGGAGCAGAACCAATCACCAAGGCCTTCTTGGAATCAATGTTTGTCGCGTTGAGGGAGGATATTCACACTCTCAAGAAGGAATTCACAGAAGAAATAAAGGAGGTCCGTAGAGACGTGGATAGTATAGGAGAGCGTGTTGCAGAGCTTGAAGACAAAAGCGATAGTAAAGACACCGAAATAGCAGCACTGCAACAGGAAATCATCCGGATCCACGATCAGCAAGTTGATCTCCAGACTCATATGGAGGACCTGGAAAATCGTTCCCGGCGCCATAACATTCGGATCCGTGGAGTGAAGCTCCAGGAAGACACGAAGGACCTTTTCAATTACACAAAAGAGCTATTCAATCACATTTTAGGTAGGCCTCTGGATGCGGAACTATGTCTGGATAGAGCTCACAGGGTGGGCCCTCCGCGGGCCTCCTCCGCCCCGCCGTCAGACATCCTGGTCTGTGTGCAGGATTATCGCACCAAGGAAGAAATCCTCCAAAAAGCCCGTCAGCTGCATCCGCTGACATTTCGGGATCAATCACCGGTCCTGTATCAAGACTTGGCGACTCTCACCTTGCAGAAGCGCAAAACCTTTAAACCCGTCACTACTCACCTACAGAAGCGCGGCATCACCTACAGCTGGGGCCACCCGTTTCGTCTGGTGTTCCGAATGGACAATAAACTTTATCAGCTCCGCTCCCTGACAGAGGCCTGTCGACTGTTGGGCATAGACCCTCCTGCCGAGGAGAATGGCACCACTCGCACCTCAGCGGAAACGGACGACTCCCAACCCCGGTGGCGTCAGCAGGGACGGCGGCGGCGTGCTCGGAAACCTCCTGTAGAAGAAATCCTGAAGGGGCAGCAAGCCGCATTGGAAGCAGCGTCAACGGAGTTGTCCACATCTCAATCTGGCTGAACTCACGATATCACACGGCCAATTGATTCCTTGTCTCGTTCCCCAGGCCGTTGGCGGGAGGGGGCTTTCCAGACTTTGACGGCCTGCCCAAATTCACTATTTTTCCGATCATCTACAGATGGTGGACAATATGTTCTTGTTCTCTTTTTTGCGGGTTTTCTGGGGGGAGGGCTGTTGGGGGAGGGTTACAATGTTCCTTGTCCACCTTACCTTTAGGGCTAGTGTAGGCCTGTGCTCTAAGGGCCTTTTAGAGCTGATAGGTCCTTGTGCCTCGATTGTATCAGCCATGGTGTTGCACTATCGCTTTAACATATTTACCTGATTGAATGCCGAACACCACGCTTAAAATACTCACTTTGAATGTGAGGGGTCTTAATAACCCAGTGAAGCGCAGAGCGATCCTTTTGTGTTTAGAACAATCCCAAGCAGATATCTGCCTCCTACAGGAGACACATCTTTTGTCGAAAGATTGTCATCGTCTCCGATCCCGGAAGTTCCCGCTCCAGTTTTTTTCTTCCGGTAATACTAAAACGGCAGGGGTGGCTATCCTAGTGGCTCAGCGGTTCAGGGGTAAGGTCCTACACAAAGAAGCTGAGATAAAAGGTAGGCTGTTGACTTTTAGATTTGCCATAGGCAACTTGAGGCTCACTATTGGTTCAGTGTATGCCCCCAACGACGGTCAAGAACGATTTTTCCACTCAGCTCTTACGGAGGCCTCTGCCACACCAGACCGCCACATCCTTTTGGGGGGAGATCTGAACCTGGTCCTTGACAACACATTAGACAGATCATGTCAACGCACACCTCAAACGGGCACTCTCTCCACTGAGGGCCTGACCCGTCTACATGATTTGGGATTTAGTGACTTATGGCGTAGCTTCCACCCCCAGGAACGGGAATACTCTTACTATTCCAATGCGCACAAATCATATGCCCGGCTAGATTATCTGCTGGGGTCTGCACCCATACACGCACTGACGACGACGGTGGAAATCGGAGTCGCCTCTCTTTCCGACCATGCACCAGTGACCGCTATTTTTTCACTTCCACCACTTCAGCACCCTACCAGGACATGGCGCCTGAGAGAGACATTACTACATCGCCATGACGTGGTCACACGGGTACAGCAAGTCATCACTGACTACATCTCTCACAACAGTAACACGGACACCACTCTCACTACGCAGTGGGGGGCACTGAAAGCAGTTGTAAGGGGGGAGTTAATTGCTATCTCAGTCGCAGACAACATTGAGCGCAGGCGCAAACGGGAAGAACTCACCCAACAGTCTAGGGAGTTAGAGCAGATGCACTATCGAACAAGGGCCCCTCGGGTGTGGAGACAGCTTAAAGCGGCACGCCAACAACTTGCGGCCATTGACCAGAACAGGGCGGAATTCGCAGCCTTGCGGCTAAGGCATGCTTTTTATACCGGGGGGGATAGATGCGGGCGCCTGCTCGCCCATAAGTTGCGCGAGACTAGACAGCAGCACAAAATACGCGAGATTCTCCGAAAGGACGGTAAACGAGTCACGGAGGACGCAGACATGGCTGATGCATTTCGTGATTTTTATGCTGACCTGTATGCTAGCTCCCCACTAGAGAACTTAAACGGGGAGGCCTTCCTGGACTCAGTTCGGTTACCGGCGCTAACTAGAGATCAAGCCGAATGTCTCGACGGAGACGTCCGACCGGAAGAGGTTATCTCCGCCATCTCGCGTCTCAAGCTGGCGAAAACGCCTGGGCCGGATGGTTTTTCCGCTGTCTTTTACAAGACATTTTGTACACAGCTCGTCCCTCTCCTCACTCGCCTTTTTAACTCCTTCTCAGAGCCCGGTGCGATTCCGAGGGATCTTCTGAAGGCCTCTATAGCAGTAATTCCCAAACCAGGGAAAGACAAATCCCAATGTGGGGCGTACCGCCCTATCTCCCTGCTTAATGTGGATCTTAAATTATATACTGGGATTTTGGCCTCCCGCCTCGCCCCACATATGACTGGGCTAGTTGATCCGGATCAGGCAGGCTTCATCCCGGAATGCCAAACCTCTGATAACACTAAACGCGCCTTGCATCTCATTGAAAAAGCCACACTCACACGGGGAGAATACATGATGCTGGCTATAGACGCCGAAAAGGCGTTTAACAGGGTCCACTGGCCCTATCTGGAACTAGTCCTGGACAGGATAGGGGTGGGCACGAAGTTTCGTACATATGTGTTGAACTGCTACAAGTTCCCGACGGCCACGGTTCGAGTCAACGGATTTACATCTCACCGGTTCAACATCGAGAGAGGTACCAGGCAGGGGTGCCCTTTATCGCCCCTCCTTTTCGCTCTTTATATGGAGCCGCTAGCACAGAGGTTGAGACTCAATTCATTGGTTACAGGGATCAAATTTGGCGGTTATGTCCATAAGATTAGCCTTTACGCAGACGACGTCTTGATTTCACTATCAAATCCACGAGAAGCGCTGCCCGCCTGCCTAGAGGATCTAGACTTCTTCGCGCGAGCGGCCGGGTTCAAAGTGAATATGGATAAGTCGATGGCCTTAGACTTGTCTTTAGAGAAATCCACTCGGGAGCATTTGCAGAGTCTGCTCCCTATCCAATGGACTGCAGAAAACGATTCCGTATTTAGGGATCCAGCTAGCTCCCTCCCTCACGGAAACGGTAATTACTAACTATGCCAGACTGCGGCAGAAGATTCGGCGGGAACTGGGGCAGTGGAAACATTGCCCTCTGTCGTGGTTAGGTAAAGTGGCCGCGGTCAAGATGACAATCCTTCCACAGATCCTATATCTATTTCGTACTATCCCTCTCAGACCCCCCGCTGGCTGGATTCGGCAAACACAATCAGAGCTGGCTCAGTTCATATGGAACGGTCGGAAACCGCGTCTGAAGCAGAGGCTGGCGATGCTTCCCCCAGAGAGGGGTGGACTCGGGCTCCCAGACTTATTGCTATACTACCAGGCTGCTCAACTGCGCTTTTTGGTGGAGTGGAGCCGATGGGAGTCGGGGAAACATTGGTTGTTCCAGGACCAGGCAGTGGCTGGCAGACCTTTGCAGGAAATTCCGTTTCTCCGCAAACAACATAGACCCCCTAACCTATACGCTTCACATATCACAAAGGTCCCCATGGAGATATGGGATCAAACCAATGTTAAACACGAACTTACCACCTTCCCGTCCCCACTCACTCCACTGATGGACAACCCAGATTTCACTCCGGGTATGGATACGATGGCTTTTGCGAGATGGCGACCCTCTGGGTGTCGATTCCTCTACCACATGTATTCAGCTGCAGGAGTTCTCCCTTTCCTCCAATTCAAACAAGAATATGGCATGCCAGAATCGGAGAGACTACGATATTTGCAAGTACGACATTGGGCGCTAAGTGACCAGGTCCGCCCTGTGGCGGATAGACACCTCCTCCCCTATGAACACTGGCTTATTACACGCAAGACCGACAAAAAGCTGATATCCGATTTATACAAGATGCTACAGGTCAGATTCACTCACACCTATAGCTCCGGGAGGGCGCGCTGGGAGAGGGAATTGGGCAGGTCACTCAGTCATGAGGAGTGGGAGGGCATATACTATAGAGCACGACATTCTGCATACCACATGGGACTCACAGACACCCTCACTAAGATTGCAATCTACTGGTACTACACTCCTGAACGTATCCATGCCATGGACCACACTAGAGACGCGACGTGTTGGAGGGGCTGTGGACAGGTGGGCACCTTGGTACATCTCCTCTGGGACTGCGTCCACCTCCAAGCTTATTGGAAACTGATATTAGACGAAGTAGACGAGCATTTTGACACGGAGATTCCACGATTCCCCTCATACGTCCTCCTGGGCCTCCCAAACCCCTGACTTACCCACTGCACTCTCGCAGAGGCCGCCTGATAGCAATAGCACTGGGCTCAGCAATGCAAAATATACTTACACACTGGCGGACAGCCCACATCCCGACCTTCAGCGGCTGGCTCCACCGTTTGTGGCAGGTACTAGGTATGGAAAAGCTTACGTTGACTATGGCAGGGGAGGGATCTAGGTATGTCGAGCTGTGGCAGCCCTTCTTGTCCTTGTTGGCCTCTGAATTTCGGGAAGTTACTTGCCCCCGATACCTCCGTTTACTGCATCTCTCTGATACGGGGTAGATGACACAAGCCTAGAATGCACGAATGGCCTAGATTGTATAGGTGTTGGACTTGGAACATGGGTGGGGGTGGGAAGGGTAGGGTGGGGTTCAGGGGGTGGGAAGGGTAGGGTGGGGTTCAGGGGGTTTTTTCTTGGAGTTTTGGATTATCTAGCTTCTTATAGCATACACAATGCTCTCTTGCAGTGGCACGGCCTATTCTAGTGCTGATAGGCTTAGCCTGTCTTCTCGAGTCCTGGACTGAGCTCTGTTATAAGATACGATGGCCACATTTGCATATATATTGGTCTTAGATGCTGTAAAATTTTTCAATAAAAAGATTTAATACTAAAAAACTTTGACAGTCTTTTAGGAGCCAGGGTTTTGACTATCCAGTCCTCCAGAAACAGTTCCGCAGAGGGTCCCTCCGCACGCTCCGGAAATCCCACGAATCTCAGGTTATTCCTCCTCGATCGCCCCTCCTGATCTCCGGCCCTATCATCGAGAGTAGTCACCTGTTTGGAGAAATCTGAAACCGTCTCCTTCAGTTTCTTGACTTCCGCCTGAAGAGCCTCAACATTTTGTTCATTTGCAGTGACCCTGCCAGACACTTTCAGTAGGTCACATCTCAATAAATTGACATCAATGGCCGCTGCATCGATTTTATTAACCATGTCATTCCTGGTAGATTGTATGGCAGCCATAATGTCCGCCAGCGATGGGTCTGGAACCTCCGAGTGCCCGACCTCCTCTCTCTGCGCCACCGTGTCCTCTCTTTGTTGCATTTGCTCCGGTGGGCATGGCTGCGCATAATTAGAGATTTTGTTAGCTTGTACTCTGTTGCCTTGCCCCTTCACCATGATGGAGCTCCGGTTGTCATGTAGACAAAGGAAATGAACCCCCCTCCTCCAAGCCCGGACTCTTTGTGTCTTCCTGCAGTTCGGTAAGCCCTTTGGGCCTCGTAAGAATTTCCTTTGTTTCAGACTTAGAGCTCAAGTCTTCCTTCTGCCCTGTCTAGTATACAAAGTACTTGCAGCACTTTAAGTTGCCTTTGTTAGATAAAGAGTTCCGTGTCACGGTTCAACATGGATCCCTTATTCCTCTTCGCAAGGGACCCCCATCCGGGTCTCGCTCTGTCTGCCACTATCGGTACCACACTCCGTGTGGGGCTTTAATTGAGTATCTTCCGCAACAGATATTACTAACTGAGGCTCCAATTTATTTCCTATATAGTCCAGGAACCTTCTGTCCTTTATTCTGGGCTCACCGGTATCACCTTACACGACGCATGGGCCCGTGGATTACCGCTCCTGTGCCATCATCCAAGGCAGACTCCTTTTCACCCTATATCCGCGTTGTCTCCTCCAGCCCCCGTGGACCCTGTTGTGCTCCTTATTATAGGCCCCTGTTGTGCTCCTTATTATAGGCCCCTGTTGGTCAGCACTCTCCCTCACAACCACGCAATCGTTAACTGCGCCCCTCCTTATCGGAGCTGATGTTCACCGCTGCAGGCCTTCCGCGCTGTCGACCTCGAGGCACCGAGTAACTGCCCCGGGTCCCGGCTTTCCCACAGGGCCAGGCACACCCTAGGCCTTTTAGAAGGCCACCTCACTGCTGTATTTCAGTTCGCTCGCGGTACCTGTAGATTCCTCCAGTGCTTTTGGGCTCCGTCTTCCGAGCCCATTTCGCGGTCACATGCAGAAACACCCGTCTCCGCCCATGCGTTCCTTCTATGGGTGCTCCGTGCGGTCCGCAGGATATTTCAGCCGGCGCTCTACAATTTCACGGCTGTCCAGCGCCCTCTCGACTCTGCCAACCGCACCTTACTTTTCTTTGTCCCACACCTCTTGTAGCGGGTCCCGCAAGCCCAAAACACCTCTCCAGGGCAGCGGGCTCGCAGATCTCCGCGTCTCGGCTCCTCGCCTCCAAGATGGCGCCGCGCACGGAGCCGGACGGAATTCGCCTTCCTCTCCACTCAGACTGAAATTTCAAGAACTTCCAGGCTCCTCCGTTTGTTCGTCTGTATCCCGGACATCGATTGCGGGGTAGATGCCTAATCTATGTACCAGGATGATGACGGATCACTTTTCCGCCAGCGGGAGCTCCGTGAGTTACGACCATTCAGCCATCTTATTCGGCCACGCCCCCCCCCCCCACTTAAATGCTTCTTTACGCAGTAATGCTTTCCTATGGGAAAAAAAAGATATACCACATATAGTTACCTGCAATAGTTAGTTTCCACTTAAGGTGTTAGGGGGCCAAGGTCCAAAGAAACACCAGCAGTTAGTCTTTACCTGCCCTGGAGCGTCTGGTGCAGGGGTGCTGTCCGGGTTGGTAACTTTGCACTCTACACCGCAGGAGAGAGCAGGGGCCACCTAGAAACAGGTTGTAGTGGTGGACTTGGGGACAAGTCCGGAAGCTCCGAATGGGGGGCTCGGTTTGTGAAGGTCCAGGGAGCAAGGAAGCACAGTCGGTTCTCGGGAACCCGGGCTGGGGCGCTCAGATTCAGAGTTGTTAGGTCAGCTGGTTTGTGCGTCAAGGGTGCTCATGGTTGTCGGTTTTGCCTGTTGAGGCGGACAAAAACAGGACAGCTGGGCCACTCTCAAAGTAGTTCTCTGCGGTGCTGACGTCCCTCGACGGCTGCCCTGTCTTGGAGTCGTTGGAGTCCGGATTGGACTCAAACAGGCTTTGGTTGCTCAAAGGGATCCGGCACCCCGGGTATTGGTGCTGTGTGGCTCTGGTTGGTCCTGGCATCTTCTCACTTGGTGGGGAGACGAATCTCACCTTTTGGAGCACGTCCACCTCTTCCTGGGCGGCTGCAGGGTCTGAGGAACCGGTGACCGGCAGAACAGTGGATCGAACTTTGCTGCTTGGTGCCTGCAAGCTGCAGGGGAGTAGCTCCTCTACTCCAAGGGAGATTGCAGGCAATTTGCAAAGTGCTGGCAGTCCACCGGGGTTCTTGGCAGATGCACAATGGCAGGACGAGTCGGTTTGTCGTGATTGTTGGGACAGGTGCAGGTAGGCAATGATTGGTGCCAAAAAGTCCGCAGCTGGTCCTCAGTTCTCGCTTCTTCACTCTTCTTTGTCCTCTTCTTCTTGTGTCCATCAAATCTGAGTTCCTGGTGTCAGGGGTGCCATGCCACCTAAATACTCAATCTAGGGGTGTTACGGGGAGGTTAATGTAGTAGCCTATGGACTGCTTACCTTTGGGGTATCTACACCCCCTAAATGACCACTTCCTGTGGGGATTGGGCATAACCCTGACCCAGTGTATCTAATTTCACCAAAAACCAAGATGGTGGAATTCTACTTTTCGTGTTCACTTCAGGTAGCCCACCTTAGGGGTGTAACAAGCCTGATGGTGAACATGCCTCCTCACTAACTAATTGTCCCGCGTGTGCTGGTGCCAAATGGGCCCCGGACAGGGGGTTGCATTTCCCCTGGCTGTGGGAAGCCAGGGTCACATATCAAAGGCAGCAGACTCTTTGAAGCCTCCTACCTTGATATACTGGTCAATACCAGTCATCCAGCACACTAGAGGCTGGTAGGTTTTCAGGGGGCACCTCTAAAGTGCCCTCTAGGTGCATGTCATAGGAAATGTAGTACTGGCATCAGTACAGATTTATTAAGTCGCGTTGTTTGATACCAAACACCATAGGTTTCAGTGAAGCCATCATGTTGCCGGGAACTCGTAAGGACCAGTGCCCAGTACATGTACTCAGGATGACTTCCCTGCTCAGTTGCAGTATCTAGCAACTGGACTAGACAGCACAGGGGCATATCTGCTCATGCAGATATGTCCTCACATGTTATATAATGCACCCTGCCTTAGGGCTGTAAGGCCTGCTGTAGGGGTGACTTACAAATATTGCATGCAGTGTCAGTCGGCTTGGCACACTGGGTGTGTGCCATGTCATGTTTTCACTTTTGTGTGCACTATTTCACGCAGCCTGCAATGGCAGTCTGCATGAGTTTGGTGGTGGGTCCCTTAAGGTGGCACAATACATGCTGCAGCCCGTAGGGACCCTCTTTAGTACCAATGCCCAGGGTACCAGGGGTACCATTTTTTATGGACTCACAGGGGTGCTAAAGGTCTTGCCAATTGTGGAACAATTGAACAGGCGTGCTTTGTTTTAGGAAAGAACACTGGGGACCTGGTTAGCAGGAACCCAGTGCACTTCAGTTAAAGTTGCATCAAATACCAGCCAAAAAATGAGGGTGACCATGTCAAAAAGGGGCACTTTCCTACACCACCCGACTGGACTATGGCAACGCACTCTACTTAGAAATCACCCCGCATCTCCTCAAGAGACTACAAACCATACAGAGCTCAGCAGCCAGACTCATCCTAGTCCTCCCCAAGTGGACCCACATCGCCCCCCACCTCAAGAAGCTCCACTGGCTCCCCATTCAGAAGAGATGCCAGTGCCTAATTTGAGGCGGTGGTTTCCCGTGCTCGGCACCGGCTCTAGTGACAGTCCACCATATGGTGGTGCGGTCTGAGAAGAGCACAACAGCTGTGCTTATTAAGTCGAATGCAAAAAGAACAATTGATGGACAGAATGCAGAACAATGTCATACATTCACCCCAGTATAGAGATCTGGGCCTAAATCCATCGTTTTTTTGCTCACCATGCCATTCCAGTTTTGACCCAGCCATATGCAAATCAGTCTTGACCCGTGCCCTATGGGAACAGTCCAGCCCGAACTGCCAGGCCAGGTCCTCCCTGGACTGGAAACAAGCATCCTAGGACCGGTTTCAGGGTTTCACCCCTCATCAGCCAGGATAGCTTGACTCCAGTGGCATGGAGAGCACAGGACCCACGTCTGGGCATACCCGTCCCACTCGGGGTGACAAATGCAAAAAGAACAATTGATGGACAGAATGCAGAACAATGTCATACATTCACCCCAGTACAGAGATCTGGGCCTAAATCCATCGTCTTTTTTGCTCACCATGCCATTCTAGTTTGGACCCAGCCATATGCAAATCAGTCTTGACCCTGTGCCCTATGGGAACAGTCCAGCCCGAACTGCCTGGAAACAAGCATCCTAGGACCGGTTTCGGGGTTTCACCCCTCATCAGCCAGGATAGCTTGACTCCAGTGGCATTGAGAGCACAGACCCACGTCTGGGCATACCCGTCCCACTCAGGGTGACAAATGCAAAAAGAACAATTGATGGACAGAATGCAGAACAATGTCACACATTCACCCCAGTACAGAGATCTGGGCCTAAATCTATTGTTTTTTCGCTCACCATGCCATTCCAGTATGGACCCAGCCATATGCAAATCAGTCTTGGCCCTGTGCCCTATGGGAACAGTCCAGCCCGAACTGCCAGGCCAGGTCCTCCCTGGACTGGAAACAAGCATCCTAGGACCGGTTTCAGGGTTTCACCTCTCATCAGCCAGGATATCTTGACTCTAGTGGCATGGAAAGCACAGGACCCACGTCTGCGCATACCCGTCCCACTCGGGGTGAAAAATGCAAAAAGAACAATTGATGGACAGAATGCAGAATAATGTCATACATTCACCCCATTACAGAGATCTGGGACTAAATCCATCGTTTTTTTGCTCACCATTCCTTTCCAGTTTAGACCCAGCCATATGCAAATCAGTCTTGACCCTGTGCCCTATGGGAACAGTCCAGCCCGAACTGCCTGGAAACAAGCATCCTAGGACCGGTTTCGGGGTTTCACCCCTCATCAGCCAGGATAGCTTGACTCCAGTGGCATGGAGAGCACGGGACCCACGTCTGGGCATACCCGTCCCACTCGGGGTGACAAATGCAAAAAGAACAATTGATGGACAGAATGCAGAACAATGTCATACATTCACCCCAGTACAGAGATCTGGGCCTAAATCCATCGTTTTTTGCTCACCATGCCATTCCAGTTTGGACCCAGCCATATGCAAATCAGTCTTGATCCTGTGCCCTATGGGAACAGTCCAGCCCAAACTGCCAGGCCAGGTCCTCCCTGGACTGGAAACAAGCATCCTAGGACCGGTTTCGGGGTTTCACCCCTCATCAGCCAGGATAGCTTGACTCCAGTGGCATGGAGAGCACGGGACCCACGTCTGGGCATACCCGTCCCACTCGGGGTGACAAATGCAAAAAGAACAATTGATGGACAGAATGCAGAACAATGTCATACATTCACCCCAGTACAGAGATCTGGGCCTAAATCCATCGTTTTTTTGCTCACCATGCCATTCCAGTTTGGACCCAGCCATATGCAAATCAGTCTTGACCCTGTGCCCTATGGGAACAGTCCAGCCCGAACTGCCAGGCCAGGTCCTCCCTGGACTGGAAACAAGCATCCTAGGACCGGTTTTGGGGTTTCACCCGTCATCAGCCAGGATAGCTTGACTCCAGTGGCATGGAGAGCACGGGACCCACGTCTGGGCATACCGGTCCCACTCGGGGTGACAAATGGAAAAAGAACAATTGATGGACAGAATGCAGAACAATGTCATACATTCACCCCAGTACAGAGATCTGGGCCTAAATCCATCGTTTTTTTGCTCACCATGCCATTCCAGTTAGACCCAGCCATATGCAAATCAGTCTTGACCCTGTGCCCTATGGGAACAGTCCAGCCCGAACTGCCAGGCCAGATCCTCCCTGGACTGGAAACAAGCATCCTAGGACCGGTTTCGGGGTTTCACCCCTCATCAGCCAGGATAGCTTGACTCCAGTGGCATGGAGAGCACGGGACCCACGTCTGGGCATACCCGTCCCACTCGGGGTGACAAATGCAAAAGAACAATTGATGGACAGAATGCAGAACAATGTCATACATTCACCCCAGTACAGAGATCTGGGCCTAAATCCATCGTTTTTTGCTCACCATGCCATTCCAGTTTGGACCCAGCCATATGCAAATCAGTCTTGACCCTGTGCCCTATGGGAACAGTCCAGCCCGAACTGCCAGGCTTCCTCACCCTCAGTGCGCCGGGTCCTAGGATGCTTGTTTCCGGTCCAGGGAGGACCTGGCTTGGCAGTTTGGGCTGGACTGTTCCCATGAGGCACAGGGTCAAGACTGATTTGCATATGGCCAGGTCTGAACTGGGGTGGCATGGTGAGCAAAAGAATGATGGATTTAACCCAGATCTCTCGACTGGGGGCGAATGTTTTGATTTGTTCTGCATTCCGTCCATCAATTGTGTGTCTTTTGCTTCCTCGCCCTAAGTGTGCCGGGTATGCCCAGACGTGGGTCCCGTGCTCACTATGCCACTGGATTCAAGCTTTCCTGGCTGATGAGGGGTGAAACTCCAAAACCAGTCCTAGGATGCTTGTTTCCGGTTCAGGGAGGACCTGGCTTGGCAGTTCGGGCTGGACTGTTCCCATGAGGCACAGGGTCAAGACTGATTTGCATATGGCCAGGTCTGAACTGGGGTGGCATGGTGAGCAAAAGAATGATGGATTTAACCCAGATCTCTTGAGTGGGGGTGAATGTTTTGATTTATTCTGAATTCCGTCCATCAATTGTGTGTCTTTTGCTATTAAGTCAAATGGCATTGAAATTTAATAATGCCAGCCTCTTATGACATTATTATAGCTTTGTGTATCTGAAAGAGTCTGAATTGTCAAACTTGTAGGAGTGTGATAGTTAGGTGTTATGTTGGTACTGTCAATGGCAGCACTGGTGCATTGTGTGGTGCTGGCTGCAGTGGCCTTCCGAGAAGGACCCTGGCACTTAATTTTTTACAAATTAAGCACTGCAAGATGTTGACCCACACCTTCAAAGCCCTTCACAACCAGGGACCAGCATCCATCAACCACCGCCTGAACTTCCACCTACCCTCCAGACACCTGCACTCCACCTCCCTCTACCTCACCTACACCCCCTGCATCCGCCGCTGCAACATTGGAGCACGCTCCTTCTCCTACCTCGCCGTGAAGTCCTGGAATGACCTCCCGCTTCACCTCCGAACCTCAACCTCTCTACTTGAAATCAGAAAAAGACTAAAGACCTGGCTGTTCAACTGAGCATCCCGGCAGCAGCGTTCTCTGCGCCTGGATGCCTTTACGGGTGACAAGCTGTGCTTTACAAATCCGGATAGATTGATTGGTTGACAAAAGGGGATGAAATGAAGATTTGGGTATTACCTCCATAAAGATAATTCCAAGAAGCCAAGAGAGGAGGTGAAGTTGCTAAGGGGCATGGAGAAGACCATGGAGGAGCACCAAGACACAAAGTGTATGGTAAGAGAGACTAGATGTAGCCAGTTGATTGCAGAATCAGCCATACTGAGGTTGATTAGATGAAGTAGCAAGATGTTGTGATCCAGGGCATCAAATGCTGCTGAGATATCAAGAAGTATGAGAAGAGAGGAGATGTGGGTATGGTGGGCTGAGCTTGGTCAAATGTGAGAGAGCGGTTTCAGTAAGATGCAGTGCTCAGATATCGGATTGGAGACAAGTAGTTTGTGAGAAGTAAGGATGGTAGTGAGACAATGAAATACTGTAGGAATCTGGCTCTTTATATAGTGTCCCAAAATGAGTTGCACTGTGTAGAGAGTCCAGGTATCCCTTACTAGTTTACAGGGCTTGCTTTAACAATCCCAAGGTGCTCGATTTGTGGTAGTGTGGTTGAGCAGCCTTAGGCTTATCAGAGGGGAGTGTTCGCATTTGTTGCACACACACAGAGTCAATAAATGAGACACACACTCAATAAGGAATTCCGACACCAATTTAGTAAAATAACATGTTTTTTTAAATTAATTTAGACACAAAGATATTCCAGATTAGGTAAGTACTTTTTGAGTTAGTGATTTTCAGAAAGACAGAAAATACAGCTGTCAGATTTGAGGCATAAGCGGTAATATTATCCTATGGGAGAAACATAGGCTGTATAGGGGTACTTGCAATTGAATTACAGGGTTGTTCTGGACTTAACGTTAGTAGGGGGCCAAGGTCCTAATAACAACCAGCAGTTTCGGTTTACCTGCTCTGGTGTATCCGGGTGCAGAAGTGCTGGTCGCAAGGGTAGCCTCGAACGCTACAGCTGAAGTCAATGGGAAAACCTCTAACAAGAAAAAGGCTGCAAGTGGGGACTGAGGGACCAGTCTGGATGAGCCCAAAGGGGGGCTCGGCTCTTGACAGTATCTGGAGCAAGGGTGCACTGTTGGGCTCCGGGGCATGGGAGCAGAGGTGCTTTGTTCATCGGGTCGCTTGCATTGAAGCAAGGCGTTATGCGGAGTGGAGGGTAGTAGCTAATGGACTATTTTCCTTTTGGGTCACTACACCCCCTATATGACCACTTCCTGTGGGGAGTGGGCAAACCCTGTCCCAAAGTTCCTAATTCCACCAAAAACAAGATGGTGGAACTCTGCTTTCTTGGAGCACGTCAGGTAGCCTACCTTAGGGGTGTGACTAGCCTGGTGGTGCAACACAACTACTTACTTAGCTAATTTCCCTCCTGTCCTGGTGCCAAATGGTCCTCAGGGCAGGGGCTGGCATCTCCCAGGTCTGGGGGATGCCGGGGTGGCATATCAAAGGAGGCAGGGACTTTGAAGCCCTTGGCCTTGATATGCTAAATCACTAGCCATACTGCTGGAGGAGATGTGAACACCTTCCTCCAGAGCAGGCATTGTTTCTGGGTTAGAGAGTGTGAACTCCCACCTGCAGGAGGTCAGAAACGTGTCTGTGGTGGCAGGCTGGGCGAGACCAGTCAGCAAGCACACTAGATACTGGTAGGTTTTTCAGGGGGCACCTCTAAGTTGCCCTGTGAGTGCATGTCATAATAAATCTTGTACTGGCATCAGTACGGATTTATTAAGACAAGGTGTTTGATACCAAACACCATAGGTTTCAATAAAATCATCATGTAGCTGGGGAACCAGTAATAACCAGTGTCCAGTATATACACTTAACATGGCTTCCCTGTTCACTTGTACCATCTAGTAGTTGAACTAGACAGCATAGGGGCATGTCTGCTCATGCATATATGTCCTCACATGTAATATAATGCACCCTGCGTTAGGGCTATAAGGCCTGCTGTAGGGGTGACTTACATGTATTACATGCAATTACTTTTGCATAGTACACAGTGAGTGTGCCATGTCATGTTTTTACTCATGGTTTGCACCATAACGCGCAGTCTGCAATGTCAGGCTGCATGCAATTTGTATGGGGGGGGTCCCTTAGGGTGGCATAATACATGCTGCAGCCCGGTGCCCTCTTTGGTACCCATGCCCTAGGTGCCAGGGGTACCACTTACTAGGGACTTACAGGTGTGCCAAAGTGTTTGCCAATTGTGTTACAATTAGACCATTTTACCTTGTTTTAGGGAAAGAGCACTGTCACTGGCTCCTAGTTAGCAGGGACCCAGTGCACGTCTGTCGAAAAACATCAGTACCAGTGGCAAAAAGTGGGGGTGACCATGACACAAAGGGGCACTATCCTACAAATACTACAAAGGAAGTTGGAAACGTTTAGGATTCTTGCTGGTGGGTTGTTTCCTCCATGCTTGAAGGGTTGCACAAAACACTTGTTTTTAAACTTTTGATAGAGGATTGATCCATAACTGTGAATGGGGAGATGCCGGGGTAAACTTCCCGAGAAGAGAGCCAGAGTGAAATGCTATGGTCATTTCATCAATGAATTGTTCAAAAGTAGAGGAGTTCAAGGGAGAGTGAGAAGTTAGGTATTTGATTTAGAAATGCTGGCAAGGCAGTCGGAGAATGTGTTTTGTAAAAGGTGTGTTTAGTGTTGAGATGGGAGGATTATGGCTGACAGGTATAAAACATGATCAGGTGGCGAGTGAGTAATGGAAGTAGTGGAGGAGCAAATGTTTTGGATATCAGAATCAGATTAAGTAAATGCCTGGTAGAATTTGTAGTGGATGAATACATGTTTTGTAGTTTTGATGAGCAAGGAACTGGGTTCATAAGACAATTTTTTGCTGAATGCTCTGGTTTACATTAAAGTTGCCATGTGTAATAAGTTGGGTAGTGAGGGGTATTTTCTCTATATACTTAGTCAAGATCATCAAGAACCGACATTTCCTGGTGGCCGGTAGACATGAACTTTAGTTTTAGTTCTGTCTTCATAAGTGATGAATCTTTGCATTATCCAGGAACTTTAACCTTTCCTAGAATGTGTCTGTTCTCCCGTCTCATTATTTAATTGTGACTTTGCTCCTTACTTTCCCCCCTTTGATCCCCTCCCCATAATTATTGTCTTTGAATCCACCATACAGGTATGCCAATGTGTTCCTACAACCTGTGACCGATGACATCGCCCCTGGGTACCACAGCATTGTCCAGAGGTAACATAATGTGCAAGATAAAGAGAAACTACTGGGGTGCAGAAGGGTTGATGGGGTTAGAGGTAAGCCTCATGAGGGTGCCCAGCAGTGGGAGATTAGGAGAGCTTCTTGCTCCAGTGCTGAAGTATTGGGGGACGTGGATTAAGAGAGGTGGAGGTTTTATTTGAGGGAGCGGGGCACTAGGCACATCCTCTTGTGTGAGCTCAATAGAGTTTAATTAGGCAAAAAAAGTACTGTGGTTGCTGGGTGGAGGGACATTTCTAAGGTAAGGCGTGATCCAGTCATGTGTGACCTACAGTTTTAAGTTTGCTTTGTGTTCAGACCCATGGATCTCTCCACCATTAAGAAGAACATAGAGACGAGCTTGATTCGCACCACGGCCGAGTTCCAGCGTGACATCATGCTGATGTTTCAGAATGCAGTCATGTACAACAGTTCAGATCATGACGTCTACCACATGGCAGTGGAGATGCAGAGAGACGTTCTTGAGCAAATCCAGGTGAGAAGAAGCCATCCTGTTTGTGTTTGTGTGTATGCATATGTTTGTGTTTATGTAGTATCACTCTTGAGGTAGCGTATCAGAGCACAGTATATTGAAGGAGGTTGTGGAGACCATTTGAGGTTGCTTACATGAGGAGAGAAAGATTATGAAGTTTCTTCAGTATTAGATCTAGGGTTTTAGAGACAGTGTTTTCAACCCACAAATGGATCTGTACCTAGAGCATTCACCTCCACATAGTTATCCATGGTCCAAACCTTCTACCTATTGAGCCATCACTGTCACTTTAACTAGTCTCAATCCCGAAGTGAACAGAATAGTTTTTACAGTGAACTGCTCACTGCAAAGCCAAGCTCATCATAGTGCAGTGACAACTCACATAGGTTACCGACAGTATAATGCGTTTGGCACAGTATTGAGTGGTGGTTGAAGTACAGCAGAATATATCCTCCTGTAGCTCGGCTATAATTTATTCCCTAGCTACGAGAGTGTCACTGGCCTTGCAAAAAAGGAAACTGATTCCTCCTGCCCGCAGGATTTAAACATATATAAGATCTTATGCAGTGAGGGCTGTAATTGTAGATACAGCCATTAAGAAGGTGGTGTATGTGTCAAGTGATGCTCCTCCTGGCAAGGAGCGATACCAAAGGGGATGATGGACGGAGCGTTAGAGCACATCAAACACTCACCCCCAGTCAACTGATCTGGGTTTAATCCATCATCATTCTTTAGCTCACTCCACCACCCCAGTTCAGACATGGCCATATGCAAATCAGTCTGACCCTGTGCCTCATGGGAACAGTCCAGCCCGAACTGCCAAGCCATGTCTTCCCTGGACCGGAAACAAGCATCCTGGGACCGGTTTCGGGTTCAAAACCCTCATCAGCCAGGCTATCTTGAATCCAGTGGAAAAGTGAGCAAGGGACCCACGTCTGGGCATACCCTGCCAACTTAGGGCGAACAAAGCGATACCAAAGGGGATGATGGACGGAGCGTTAGAGCAAATCAAACACTCACCCCCAGTCAACTGATCTGGGTTTAATCCATCATCATTCTTTAGCTCACTCCACCACCCCAGTTCAGACATGGCCATATGCAAATCAGTCTGACCCTGTGCCTCATGGGAACAGTCCAGCCCGAACTGCCAAGCCATGTCTTCCCTGGACCGGAAACAAGCATCCTGGGACCGGTTTCGGGTTCAAAACCCTCATCAGCCAGGCTATCTTGAATCCAGTGGCAAAGTGAGCAAGGGACCAACGTCTGGGCATACCCTGCCAACTTAGGGCGAACAAAGCGATACCAAAGGGGATGATGGACGGAGCGTTAGAGCAAATCAAACACTCACCCCCAGTCAACTGATCTGGGTTTAATCCATCATCATTCTTTAGCTCACTCCACCACCCCAGTTCAGACATGGCCATATGCAAATCAGTCTGACCCTGTGCCTCATGGGAACAGTCCAGCCCGAACTGCCAAGCCATGTCTTCCCTGGACCGGAAACAAGCATCCTGGGACCGGTTTCGGGTTCAAAACCCTCATCAGCCAGGCTATCTTGAATCCAGTGGCAAAGTGAGCAAGGGACCCACGTCTGGGCATACCGTGCCAACTTAGGGCGAACAAAGCGATACCAAAGGGGATGATGGACGGAGCGTTAGAGCAAATCAAACACTCACCCCCAGTCAACTGATCTGGGTTTAATCCATCATCATTCTTTAGCTCACTCCACCACCCCAGTTCAGACATGGCCATATGCAAATCAGTCTGACCCTGTGCCTCATGGGAACAGTCCAGCCCGAACTGCCAAGCCATGTCTTCCCTGGACCGGAAACAAGCATCCTGGGACCGGTTTCGGGTTCAAAACCCTCATCAGCCAGGCTATCTTGAATCCAGTGGCAAAGTGAGCAAGGGACCCACGTCTGGGCATACCCTGCCAACTTAGGGCGAACAAAGCGATACCAAAGGGGATGATGGACGGAGCGTTAGAGCAAATCAAACACTCACCCCCAGTCAACTGATCTGGGTTTAATCCATCATCATTCTTTAGCTCACTCCACCACCCCAGTTCAGACATGGCCATATGCAAATCAGTCTGACCCTGTGCCTCATGGGAACAGTCCAGCCCGAACTGCCAAGCCATGTCTTCCCTGGACCGGAAACAAGCATCCTGGGACCGGCAAGGAGAGCAGAACATTTGACACAGTGGGTATGATTGCAGAGGACCTCCAGTGCCTCCTTGGGGAAAGACAAGTCTGGAATTTATGAAGAACTAGGCTAAACTTTACTGAGGTAGGATAATAATCAGCCTTCCCACTAAGGGCACAGATAAAAAATACCTGACCACTGAATTACACTCCACCGCAAGCCAAACCTCCGGTCTCCGTTTTTGAGTGTACCTCCTTGCAATAAGGCTGGGCTCTGCTGTTTGGCACCTAATGTCCAGTGGCTTGCTCATGGTCAAGTCCATTAGAGCAAAAACAGAGGGCAGGTTAGAAAATCATTCAGGATAGGGAGGCAAAACTTTGCAAATCAGAGAACTTTGGTCCCGTTCCAGACCCACATAGTCTGTCTTCTATGGGCACTATTCACCATTCACACTGAATTTTATTGCATTGCAGCACTTATATATTGCTTACTACCCCTATGTGGGGCGCTAAAGCACACTACACTGTGTAGGGTGTGTGGTTTGAAGGATGTTGTTTTTGTTTTGATATTATGTGGAAAGTATTCCATATGGTGCGTGATGACCACTGAGGTGTGGTTATCATGTTACAGGATGCAGTGTGTTGGTTGATGAAGTGTAAGAGAAAGACGTGCAGTTTTATTGTCTTCAGCATGCCGGTAGCTTTGAACAGCTCTGCAGGTCTCTATATAGTATTTCATATGATACTGTGTGCTTATCTGGTTACTGCACTGGGTTGTCCAATCTGAGATTTTGTGTATAGTTGTGGCCCTGAACTGGCATGGTTGGAGAGGGAGAGAAGTGGAGATATTTGTTGCGATGGACATATTTTATTATAATCCCATATTTGAGTGTCTACGTAAGATTTATAGAAGCGGTCAGCTTGACTGAATATTTGGGACACGCTATATTTAAGCCCTCCAAAATTGCCCAGTAATGTGTGACAGATCTTTTAACCTCCCACCCTCCAACACATGCATGCACTCCCACACCGCATGCGCTCACCTATATGCATACTCACATGTAACACCACACACTATATTATATACACACTTTATGTTGGGGTTGGTGGGTAGGCAGCCTCTCCATCAGGGGTGCAGGTAAAAAGGCATGTAATGCTTGAATACCATTTAGTTGCTACCATCTGACAGCCACTCCATGCCCTGAAATGATGTGACAGTAGCCATCCTCTTCTGTGGGAGGGAGCACTTTTGGTACACCCCTTTCCAGCAGAGCCTAGACTCTACTATCAAAATCTAGGAGAACCTCCAGTGAAATCACAGGTTATTGACTTCAGTATGGGAAATATAGGACAAGCCGAAACAAACCAAGCAGGGTTTGAGAGAGCCAGCTTTTCCAAGCCATGCTTGGACCTCTGACCTTTTAGGGATCCTCCATCTTGTGCTGAATTAATGTGTCCTTCCGCGGTATTCAATATGCAAATAATATGCATCTGTAATATCAACCAAACTGCAAAAACATTTTTATACGTAAGTGAGTTTTTGGTATTACATGGTGTATGCAAATGTTTTCGAGGGTTTTCTGTCTGTTTTCGCAAATTTTCCAATTAACTCATTTGCAATTTGTATATCTCCACCTGTTGCTGCCTAGGAGCCTTTGACTATTTGTACTTTGTGATAATGTTACTTATGTATATATACTTTATTGTTGCACCTAATAAGTAAAATGATTTTTGTTTGTCTTATATTCACTTCTTAGTGTATTTCTAAGCCTTGTGCGCCAGAGCTGAGAATAGTGCTTTCTTTCTGGGTACATTATGTTGTGGTTTATGTGAGTGCTTCAGTCATGGGACTTGTAAACTATCCTCACTGGCCCACTGGTGTGTGCCACCAGTTTAGTGTCAGGAATTTCTGACATCCTGGCCCCACAATTTATGAATACTCCAAAAGCTTTCACCAGTGGTGAGGGAAGGCATGGGTAAGGAAAACTCGGGCAGTAAATTAAAGTCTTTACAATTATTACTGCTTACGTATGCACTTTTCTTTACACAGCAATTTCTGGCTACACAGTTGATTATGCAGACCTCCGAGTCCGGCATTAGCACCAAGAGCTTGCGGGGAAGAGACTCTGCACGCAAGCAGGATGCCTCTGAGAAGGTGAGGTACCAGGCCATGCTTATGGCTCTCAGTTACAACAGCCACCATCACAAGGAACTTGTCATAGAGTGATCGTACCTGTAGAGAAATGTCAATGCATTTTGTACTCCTGGCCATCACTACTGCACTGCCACCTTCAGAGTGATTTCTGTCAGCTAATGTGACAACAAGCTTCAGAGTGCAACCATTGCACTCGCCTCACCAGGATCAAACTGTAGCTATCATGTGGCTCACTGAAGGAAGCTGGCTCTCTATATAGTGCACCAAAATAAAGTACACTGTGTAGAGAGTCTAGGCAAACCCAAAAGGAATTACAGTCACAAACAACACACCAAATGCACTCTTTTGTGGTAGTGTGGGCGAGCAGTTGGGCATATCAGAGGGTAGTGCTAAGCATTCATTGGATACACAAAGGCAGTAAATGAGACACACACTCAATAAAGAAATCAGACACCGATTTATAAAAATAACACATACTTTTATATAAATTTAGATACCAAGATAATCGGAATCAGGTTAGTACTTTTCAAGTTATGAATTTTTACAGTTTTCAAAAATGGACACGGTGCATTTCCTGGATCGGTAATGTTATCCTATGGAGGAAAAACATGTATTGCATTCGGGCACTTAACGACTTACGAGACTGTTCTTCGAACTTAAAGTGAGTATGGGGTAAGGTCCATGGCCACACCAAAAGGTCACCTTGGGAGGCTCTGGGACGTTCGGGTGCAGAGGTGGGTTACAGCATCGGGTGTTCCATTCCCGTCAATGGAGAACGGTCCGGTCAGAAAGAGGCTGCAAGCTGGGACTGGGGGGCCTGTCCGGGGGAACCCACAGGGGGCCTCGACCCTTGAGGTCCTCGGGCACGTGGGGATACCGTCGGTACACTTCTCCTTGGACTGTGGGGCTCAGGTGCAGTGGTGTCTTTTGGTGTCAGATCCGGTGCTGGAGTTTATTGCGGTTGGAGGGGGCCTACAGAAAGTGGCTGCAGGCTGCGACTGGAAGTCCAGTCTGGGCAGACCCAAGAATGAGCTTAGCTCTTGTGGGTTTGGGGATACCGTTGGCACCGTCACCTCCCTTGGACATTGGCTCTGGAGCCTGGTGCATAGATGCTTTGAGGTGGCAGGGGTCACAGACTCACTTCTTTGTCTTTGGTTTCTGCAGAGGGAGGCAAATAGGTCAGCCTTGGCTGCTGCAAGGGGTCCGGTACCCCAGGTGTTGGTGTTGTGCGGGCTCCGGTCGGTCCTGGCGTTCCCTCACTTGCAGGGAGGACAGATCTGACCTGTAGGAGCGCTGCTACCTTTTACTGGGTGGCTGCTGAGTCGGTAGTCCCGGTGAGCGGCAGGCTGGCGAACCAGCTCTTGCTTCTTTGGTGCCTGCGGCGGCTGGGGAGTAACCTCTCTACTCCAAGGGAGTTTCTTTGGCAACTTGCGACGCCCTGGCAGTCGTCTGAGTTTTTTTAGGTCTGCACAACGGCAGGACGAGTCAGCTGCTCCGCGAGGGCCGAGTGCAGCAGGCAGGCAGGCTGGCAGGGTCGCCAGGTCGGTCGTTCTCCTCAGTTCTTGGGTCAGCAATCTTCTTCTTTGTCCATTTCTTCTTTTGGTCTGTAGAAATCTGAAGTCCTGGTATCAGGGGGTCCCCTAAATACTCAATTTAGGAGCGTTAAGGGGAGTGAGGGGTAGTAGCCAATGGGCTATTTACCACTGGGGCACTCCACCCCTTAGATGACCACTTCCTTTGGGGAGTGGGCATCACCCTGTCCCAGAATTCCTAATTCCACCACACACAAGATGGTGGAGTCCTAAATTGGGTGTTCACATCAGGCTTGGTCTACCTAGAAGTGTGTCCAGCCTGGCAGTGTAACACGCCTCCTGCATAGCTAATTTTTCCACCTCCCCTGGTGCCAGAGGGCTCAAGGTAGGGGGGTTGGCATCCTCTCCTGTTAGTGAAGCCAGATTCGCATACCAAAGGTGGTGGCTCTTTGAGGCTCCCTGCCTTGGAATGTTAATTTGCAGGTCATCCCGGTGGAGGGTCTGTAAACACCCTCTGCCCGAGCAGTTGTTTCTGATCTCCTGAGAGCAGAGGCCCTCACCCCTGGGGGTCAGAAACTCGTCTGTGGTGGCAGACTGTCTAAGACCAGTCCGTCAGCACACCATTAGTTCGTAGGTTTTCAGGGAGCACCTGTAAGGTGCCCTCTGGGTGCATGTATTAATAAATCCATCACTGGAGTCAGTGTGGGTTTATTAATACGAGGTGTTTGATACCAAGCACCATATGTTTCAGTGAAGCCATTATGTAGCTGGGGAACTCGTTTTGACCAGTGCACACTACATACCTTATGATGGCTTCCCTGCTCACTTGCAATATCTAGTAATAGAACTAGACATCACAGGGGCATATCTGCTCATGCAGAAATGTCCACACATAAAATATAATGCACCCTGCCTTACAGCTCAAAGGCCTGCTGTAGGGGTGACTGACATATATTAGATGCAGTGACTTTGGTATGACACACAGAAGTGTGTCATGTCATTTTTCTCTCATGGTTTGCACCATGTCACGTAGCCTGCAATGGCAATCTGTGTAGAATTTGTTTGAGGGTCCCTTAGGGTGGTGTAGGATAAGCTACAGCTCTCAGGGATCCTCTTTAGCACCCATGTCCTAGGTACCTGGGGTACCATTTACTAGGGATTGCGGGAGTGCTAAAGTCCTTGGCCAATTGTAGAACAATTAGACTTCACCTTGTTTTAGGGAAGGGGCACTGGCAGGGAGGTCTGGTAGCATGCCTCAGTGCACTATCAGAGTCAAAAATCAGCATCCAGTAGCAGAAAAGGGGGCAAAAAGTGGGGGGACAGCTGCAACAGAAACCCAGTTTCCTACACTCACTCGTGCTCTGGAACCTTAAATTTGTGGAAAGCCACCAACACTTCCCATTCTCAGCTATGACTAACCAGAAGCATTCAGGATTTGTAAAATTTCATCAGCAATTCATGAAGGCTGCAGGCCTTTGACACTTTTAAATGTAATGCTTGTTTACAACATTATTATAGCGACTGGGACAGAAGGAAAGAAGAGCTTATTTTGCCTTTCGTCTACATAGTTACAGGATGTTTATTTGCTCATTAGAAGTTTGCGTACAGAAAGACTCACAGAAAGATTGCTTCTCAGTTTGTCTTAAGTTGTATATACAAGCTGGAGGGAGTTGTGTTGCTTGGTTTTCGTGGTGTTATGTCTTTGTGGTAGGTAATCAGGTAGGTTGCCTCCTCAGGTTGGCTCTCCGCTCAGATTGGCTGTCACCTCTGCAATTAAAGTGACCCCTTGCTGGAGAGGTCCTCACTTTATCTTAAAGGACAAGCAATTCAAACGACTTAACAATGTTGCTTGAGGACTATGGACCACTAGTAATTCAAGCAGTAATATTCCAGTAGCAGTACATAGGGCTCAGGTAAAACGTGCATGCATCTTTGATGCCGCCAGCCAAAGGCAAAATTATCAGACAAAGGGACATAAATAAAAATCCGGACAGAACAAACACAATAAGAAGCCTTTTCTTGGGGTAGTCAGTGTTTACTAGGCTTTATTGGCCCTGTTGTTTACCACTGATACACTCAAGGTGCCTAGTCATGTTACTCCTTTTAGGCACTCCTTTCTGTCGGGTTAGTGAAGTCATTGGATTGGGTTACTACAGGCGGTAGAGGAGGTGAGAAACTCAGTTCCAATTGACATAGTAAATAGCAAACTTAATATCAGTGTTAGTCTGGTCTTTACTTTAGAAAATGGAAAAGGCTTTATAAAAATTAAGATACACACAAAAAGAAGGTGTTCTTAAGAAGCTGAAATTGAACTTTAAAATTTGTTATAGCTTTTTAACAACAGATTTTTGTAAACAGGCGATATGGCCATTGTTACCTAATGGGTCTTGGTTCATATCAACTCAGTGTACTTTGGAAGCTCTCAGATTTCTAGCTCTTATAAATGACTCTAAAAAACAGGCAATACAACGAATATCTCACTATTGACCTTTCAGTATAGCCATGAAAGTTATTTCTCTTTATAGTTAGAGCTTTGTCCCCCCAGATGTCTTGACAGTGATGATTTAACAGTGACCCAAAAGTGTCCTTTCCAGTCGTATGTTTTTCAGCCAAGGCTGCTCAGCAGGTTACGCCGAATTCTCTCCTAAAAAGAGCAAATGGAGTAAGTTGACATAGATGAAAAAGTCGCCCAGTGGCAACCGCTAGTTCAGCTTATCATAAGTCTTCTCTGAGTATACAGGGCAGGCATATAACATAATGAACACAACTTGTGCACTGAAAACATTTAGGAGAGCTATTGCAAAGAGTACATAGTAACTATTGCTGAACGTTTTCAGACCTCTATAAACATGCTTTTTTGTTATACTTTCTATATATGGACCAGAGTTTAGAGTTGTACTGAAAGTAATACCAATATATATATATATATTGTTATGTTGTATTTCTAAGTGCTGTTTATTTTCTTACAAAATTACATCTATGTCTGCCAAACATAATAATTTTACTTTTGTTTAAGTTCACCATTTAAGTAATTGTCCCTGTAGTAAGTTGACAAACAATCCATCTGGCATTGGAGACCCATTGGGGTACCCTCTAATACGACCAGATCATTGGTATACATTAGGACACAAATGTGCAAGTTGCCTGCTTTAGGTGGAAATGATGTAGCTGTACTTATAGATAAATAAGTTAGAATGTCAGCACAATTCAAATTACATAGGGCAGGAGCAGTGTTCCCTCTAATATTTTTTTTCCTGTGAGCGACAATGAAGGTCCTCTGTGCACTACAGCCAAGGCCATGTGCACCTGCACCTCCCGCGTGTTGTTTGCCCACCTACCGTCTTCTCGCTGTTTATATTTATTTATATATAATTTTAAATTAAGTTTATTTATTTTTCTTATTTAGGGGAGACCTTCCCCCAACACCTCCAATTTTTTATGTTTCCCTCTGTTATGCCCCCCCTACAACCTCCTGTCCGCCACAAAAGCATTAAACAAAGCCAAATACCACTCACATACCCGAGAGCTATTTGGATTTGTCAATGCTTTTTTAGCTATACTGCATAGCAGCACGGACTGCTATGCAACATGGCGTAAAGAGGAAAAAAAATCGCTATGATGTGGTTAACACTGGCTGCGTCATAGCATTTTTTTTTCTTTACTTTAAGCCTGTGCTGCTGTGCAGCATATCTACTAAAACATTGACAAAGCCAATAGATCTTGCTTAGGCGAAACCTGTCGGCTTTGCCAATGCTTGTTACTGTAGCCATGCATGTGCCTTCAGGTTTGGAATGGGCAGCAAGTGGTCTCCATCAGTGATTGAGACAGCTAAAAAAGTGTCCCACATTTGCAAATTAAGGGCAGTTTTGAACCTGTAAAGACATACTGTTTGTGTTTTACTAGGTATGGGACACTCCATGCATTTGTGTTTACTGCAGGCAATGCTTGTGATATTGTCAGGGAACTCAACAGTAAAAACCAACCAACCAACCCATAAAACATGCCACAAACAGCCAAAACAACCCGCCTGTAAGACCAGCCTGATAGCCCCATAGACCAGTGATCCTGTGTCTCCCCTGCAGCCTGTTGACATGTTAATGCACTTAACACCTTGTCAAGTCCTTTCAAGCAAAAGGGCTTGTAAAGGTGTTAAATGCATTAGTATATTTACTAAAAGAGCTGCCTCATCACATTGCCACCCTGAGGCGCCCCATCGGAATACTGATGGGGCCCCCAGCAGGATCTCGTTTCAACTGGATTTCTTCCCCTTTTGCAGTGCGCACATGAAGAGGAAACTTTCTTCCACGTTGCTGCATTCTTTCTAAATGAGTAGCTGGGGAAGTCTTTCTCTTCATGCCCTAATCTGCTATGTGCTCCTGCAGAGGTGCTGGGCGCTGTGAAAGTGTAAGGAGTGCAGGTGCGCATGCGCGCACTTTACAGAGAACATAGGGCAGGAGTAAGAATGCAACCAGTTTTAAACCACTATTAGTTTGGATTCTCCTTCTAAACTGTGCATCCTTTTCCACGCCCCTGAACCCTTGTCTTGGGATGTAAGGCTTGCAATTTCCTTATAAAAATTCATCTATTCCTTTATCATCAAGCTTTTTCCACAGCAGGCTGCACCTAATCTTGTCCAAGGCTGACAAGAAGTCCTTCATACAAGCATCCACATTGCTTCCAAACTACAAAGATTTTGTACCCAGGTACCTTATTACCATGACTTTATTCACTGTTCCTAAATTTGTCTTGAAACCTTATTTTTCAGTGGGCACATCAATACTTTCTATTCAATCAGTTAGATGCCTCAGGATAAGTCTTACTTAGATTTTCCTGTCCGAATCCAGCAAGGCAATTAACCTAAAATTGTGCATGTCGGTCTTCACTTAAAAATGGGAACTTAAATACTACCCAACCATGACGCTGGAATTGCCTTATGTTTGGTAACTTCCTGAAATACTGGTAACTGTATAAAAAGCAGAGGGCTGTAGCCGAAGACAATTCCATGAGGCATGTTAACCCTTTGGTGAAGGAAATCTGAAAAGGATTTGCTGCTGCGAAGAAGAACTTAGCAGGAGAAGCCGCAGAGTCATACAGACCAGAGATGCACCTCATGCGGATAGTATTGTCTCGATCGCGTTTCCCTTTCGACGCGCATTCTCCTACAATCAAGCTACTCGACCTAGACTTCGACGCGGGCCGTTGGGCCTACCCGCGCCGACCACGTCGGAAGTCGATGGAACGAACTCCCTTCAAGAAATGTCCCCAGTGTGGTGCTAAGTTCCCACACTCTGACCTACACGAGGTGTGTAATCTCTGCCTTTCTCCGGAGCACAAAGAGAACACCTGCGAGGCCTGTTCATCTTTCAGGTCCAAGAAAACCATCCGTGATCGTCGGGCTCGACGCCACGAAATGTCCCGGGGAAGCAGTTCGATTCCAGACATCTTCGAACCAGGTCCTGATACCCTTCCAGAACAAGGAGCCGAGGAAGAACAGATCTCAGTCTCCGAGGCCGATGACTCCGACGTCGACAACGCAGTCACTCCAGCTCAGCGGTCCGTGAGTACAGAGACCCCTGTCCTGCCCACTCCCACACAGGAGGTTCCGGTAACACCTTCGCCCTCGGGCCCAGGTCTACACCGACCAAATATTACAGACGCCCCGGCCTCCGGCCCGGCTATGAAATCAAAAGACAAGCCTTCAGGCTCGGGCTCGAGCCGACCCCACTCCGGTACCGAAAAAACACCTCTTGCACCGAAGCCCAAATCCATAAATGTGCCACACCCTTCATCACCGGCACCGAAAACACATTTGGCGCCGAAACAGCTGAAAGACAAGCCTTCGGAGCCGAAACAGCCAACAGGCAAGCCTTCGGAGCCGAAACAATCTAAACCGAAGTCTTCGGAGCCGAAAAAAGCCTCAGAGCCGAAAACTCCGACACCTAAACCCCTCATAAGGCAAAGGAACATCCTGAACATAAATCTTCCACTCCAAAAAAGGACACTGGATCAAAACACCCTTCGGTACCAGATCTTCCGGATCCGAAGCAAAAGACTATACATATTGACCCAACCACTGGTCAGATTACTTCCACACCGAAGAGGAAACCGGACCATTTACAAGATTCTCCAGTTCCTCGGAAAAAAGAGAAATAGGCACTAATACCTCTCCACCTGGTTCACCTCCCCCACCCTCTACTCCTCCTGCTGATCCCAATGTACCAATTTCTCCAGTACATTCCCCACATCCCACATCTTCACCTCCACCACCAGATGATGATAGTGATTATGGGGGTGGGAATGGGGATGGGGATGGGAACACAAATCCACAAGGGGATGATGATGACACACATACCACCCCAGAAGATCCAGATCCCTGGCAGGATTATAATACTGATCCGGATCTACAAAATGACCCGGACCTATACCCCTCTCGGCCATCCCCACCAGATGACAATGTGGGATTTGCGCAACTAATCACCAGGGCTGCACAATATCACGGGGTACAATTACATTCAGATCCCTTGGAAGAAGACTTCCTATTAGAGACTTTTGCTCAGCTACAAAAGTCCACACATACCCTACCAATGTTAAAGGGCTTACTTAAACATGCACCGGAAGTGTTTAAAGACCCTGTCAGGGCCAGGGTTCTTAACCCCAGAGTAGATAAGAAATACAAAGCAGCTCCCAGACCTGATATACATCAAGGGTCAGGTCCCTTTAGACTCCCTTGTGGTGTCTAATGCACGTAAAAGGGCCAACTCTCAAACCACAGGAGACGCCCCACCTCCTGATAAGGAGTCAAAACTTTTAGACGCATCCGGCAAACGCATTGCGTCACAAGCTGCTAATTCTTGGAGGATTGCCAACACCCAAGCTTTGTTGGCAAGATATGACAGGGCTCATTACGATGAGCTTGAGAAGCTTCTCCAACATCTCCCTGACCAATATAAGGACAAGGCAAATGACCTTATACAAGAAGGTAAATTAATCACAAATACATCTATTAAATGTGCTCTTGATGCCGCAGATACCGTATCTCGTGCCGTTAATACCAGCGTTTTGTTATGCAGGTACGCTTGGCTCCGGATATCTGGTTTCAAACAAGAGGTGCAAACCAGTATCCTTAACCAGCCTTTTGACCAAGAACATCTCTTTGGCCCTACAGTCGACACATCTTTAGAAAAGATGAAGAAAGACACAGAGACTGCTAAATCTATGGGGGCCTTGCAACTACCTTCCCATAGAGGCTCCTTTCGTCGCTCCTTTTATAGGGGTGGCTCCAAAACCAATACATCAGAGCAACCCTCTTCATCTTACAAAAGCCCCAACCAAAGTTCCTTTTCCAAAGGATATTTTAGGGGTGGATACAGGGGTAACAATAATAAAGGGAGAGGGCGCGGTAACATTACCCGCACCTCCCCTACCACCAAGCAGTGACTTCCCCCTGACCATTCCACACCTGTCGGGGGACGTCTATCACAGTTCCTACCGGTCTGGAATTTCATCACCATAGACAAGTGGGTAAGACAAATTATCCAGTATGGTTACTGCCTGGAACTCACCTCCAATCCCCCACACATCCCTCCCAAACACCGTCCAATGTCCACGGAACATTTGACTCTCCTAAAACAAGAGGTTCTCTCTCTCTTACAAAAAACGCAATAGAACCAGTCCCCTTACCTCATCAGGGCACAGGGGTTTACTCCCTCTATTTTCTAATCCCAAAGAAAGACGGTTCTCTCAGGCCAATACTGGACCTCAGACCCCTAAACCTCTACATTCAGTCAGACGACTTCCACATGGTCACTCTCCAACAGGTGCTCCCACTACTTCAACAAGGCGACTTTCTCTACACTCTGGATCTAAAGGACGCCTACTTTCATATTCCTATTCATCCCTCTCACAAAAAATACCTCAGATTCATGGTGGACGGTCAACATTATCAGTTCAAAGTCCTCCCATTCGGGGTGACCACTTCACCCAGAGTCTTCACCAAATGCCTCGCAGTGGTGGCAGCTCACTTATCCAGTATTGGGGTATCTTTCATAGATTCACATGCCTGAATCATTCCCCGTCGTCGAGGCGGGAGTCCCACGGTAAATTACAAAAGTAGTGCCAAAAGTAAATAACAGTAGAAGGCTAAAAGAAAAGGCCTAAGGCCTAAAACTTAGTAGCCTATCTACATCATTATAATGAAAAAGAACCAAAGGTTAGCTCCAACCAATCAGCTACCAGCACCCTCTAGAACACTCCCATCAGAGGCAGTTCTCCTCAGATTTTCACCGCACGTCGTGTGGAAGGGAGTCTCCCTGAGTGCCAACTCAGTTTCTTCTCAACTTTCTTCAGCATGTCTGACAAGAAGGCCCTTTTTATACCCTGTAGGACCTGTGATAAGAAGAGGGTCCATGTTGATGATCAACATAAGGATTGCATTTATTGCCTCTATCCTAAGCATGAGGCAAAAAATTGTAAAATCTGCCGTACCTTCCCTGCCAAAACTCTGAGGGATAGGGAGGCAAGGCTTCTTTGTGGCTTAAATCCTCTTCGGCTGAGGAGGATGGCAGAGCCTCTACGTCTAGCAAGAGGGCTAGATCCCAGGACAGCCCCTCAAGTGAAGGACGGAAACATCACAAATCCTCCCATGCTGTTCCTGACCCTTCACAAAGGTCACCTAAAGCGGCTGTCACAAAAACTGTGAGTAAGACCATTATTGTGACCTCTTCGGCCTCATCGTCGACAGCTACTATCTCGACGACGGCCATAACCTCACCTATTTTATCTACCAGAATTTCTATGTCATCTAAGAAATCTGGTATTGAGGACTCTTCTGTGAGAAAACCTTCTTTGAAGGCCCCGTCGACGACCGCATCAATAACGAGTCCGTCGACGACGGTACCGTCGACGATATTTTCGTCGACGGTACCGTCGTCGACGGACTCGTTATTGATGCGTCGTCGGCGGGACCTTCAAAGAAGTCCGTCTATGATAGCCCCGTCGACGACGACCCCGTCGACGAAGAGTCCGACGACGACCCCGTCGACGAAGAGTCCGACGACGACCCCGTCGACGAAGAGTCCGACGACGACCCCGTCGACGAAGAGTCCGTCGACAACGACCCCGTCGATGACGACCCCGTCGACGAAGAGCCCGTCGACGACGATCCTGTCGACGGTGAAAATTGTGCCTTCGCAATCGACGCCTTTATTATCGGAGTCTTTCCAACTTAAGACATTCCAAAAACAGCAGGACTATACAAAAATGTCTCCGCTTCTTCCCTCACATCTCCTATCTTATGTAGATGATGATGAAGATGACGATGAGGATGGACCATTTGGCATAGCTCACCATCCCTCTGAACTTAATATAAAATGTCAGGAGGACGACGAAGATGATGATGATGATTACCAAGAACATTATTATCAACACCACCTTACGGTCCCGCAGCATAGGTTTCATCAAAGGGAGTCGTATGAGAGGGAAACCAGTCATCTCCCTCCGACGCTCATTCAAGATCTCGAGGCCATGCTGGCGGATTACCGGCAAAGGTTTCCACCGCAGCAAGAGGTTCCAGAACAACCATCAGTGGTCCCTGAACCCTTACCGCAGCCACAGGTTCCAGTCATACCGCTTCCTCTGCCTGCTCCCTCCGAGCATGTGCAACAGGATGTTACTTCCTCGGAAGATGAAGTTGAAGAGGGAGAATTACCTGAGAATATCCCTCACCAGGATCCGTGGGATAATTACATCATACCGGTACCTTCTCCGCCCATACCTTTACCATCCGACTCCCCCGGAGGATATCGGGGTTTTCATAACTTGATGCAACGGGCGGCAGCCAGGTTTCAATTGCCTGTTACAATTGAACAAACAGAATGTTTCTTACATGATTTTAAAGAGGAATCCAGAAAAATCACTAGAGCGGTCCCAATCATAGACTATATCTGGAAAGAGGGGATAAAAATTATGAAGACGCCTGCTTCCATTCCAGCTGTGCTTTCTCGTATAGAAAAAAAGTACAGAGCGCCTGCTAATAGTCCATCTTCTCTGATTGGTCATCCTCGTCCGGACTCGGTCATCTCCCAAGCCGCTCAACAGCGTTCTAAAAATCCTGCAACGCCTATCACCACACCGCCCGACAAAGAAGGACGTCGGCTGGATCTCATTGGAAAAAAGTTTTCCACCATGGCGGCGGCCTCCATTAGAGCGGCATATTCATTAGCAATAATCGGCCGGTATGACCGCCAAATGTGGTCAGATATGGCTGCTCTTATTGATCTAATCCCTGAAGACCACAGGCAGGACGCACGAAAGATTCTGCTTGAGGGAGAAAGAGCCGCATCTGAGACTATAGATTGCGCACTGGATATCGTTAATACCAACTTTCGTCAGCTTGCCGGGGCTGCCGTACTTAGACGCCAGGGATGGCTTAAGGCCACTACTTTCCGACCGGAAGTACAAACGAAGATCCTAGATATGGCCTATGATGGAGAGTCTTTGTTTGGAAAACATATTGACGACGCTCTTCTTGCCATTAAAACGGACACGGACACCGCCAAATCTTTAGACGTCCTTCAATACAGGCGCGGATCTTTTAGGGGCGCAAGAGGACGTAGTTTCACATCACGAGGAGGATATCAAAATCAACAAAATAGACAATATCAGCCACAATATAGACAACAGTATAACCAGTCTTCATATCACCAATCCTCTTCGGCTGGTTTCTCCCGTCAGGGCGGATGCAGAAGATCCCAGAATCAAGGCCGAGACACCAACAAGAAACAATGATCTCAGCAGGGCGCCAACCACATTACCTTCTATTCCCATGGGTGCGAAAATTTCAGCCTTTGTTCGCAAGTGGCAGGACATTACATCAGACCGATGGGTTCTAGACCTGGTATCCAGCGGTCACACGCTAGAATTCGTCAAACAGCCACCCACTACTCCACCCAGGGTCCCCCTCCCCCTCGTCTTCACTTATTGTTCAAAGAAGCCTTACTAATGCTCCTCAAGAATGCAATAGAGAAAGTTCCCTCTTCTCAAAGGGGAACAGGTTTCTATTCTCGTTTCTTCCTAATCAGAAAGAAGTCAGGAGAATGGCGACCTATTCTGGACCTCAGAAAACTAAACAAATTTCTCAAAAAACAGAGTTTTCGGATGTTCACACTTTCAGAGATTCTAAGCTGTTTAAACGAAGGAGATTTTATGGCTTCTCTGGATATGGAGGACGCGTACTTCCACATCCCAATTCACCCAAAACATCGAAAATATCTTCGCTTCACAGTGGCTGGCGCTCATTATCAGTTCAAAGTGCTCCCGTTTGGACTAAAATCGGCACCAAGAATCTTCACGAAGTGCTTGGCACCTGTAGCAGCAGCATTGAGATCTCAAGGAATCCAAGTATTCCCTTACCTCGACGATTGGCTTATCAAGGGTCCTTCAGCACAGAAAGCCAAAGTGGCCACAGAGACGTGTCTCCATCTCTTCTCTTCACTGGGGCTGACTATCAACGAGAGCAAGTCACAATTCCGTCCGATTCAAGTCATTCCTTTTCTCGGAGCAATGCTGGACACGATCCAGTGCAAGGCATTCTTGTCAGAAGATCAGCAGTTGCGTCTCCGAAAACTAGCAACATCAATTTCAAGAAGAAAGTCAGTTTCTGTCCGGATGTTTGCTTCACTCCTAGGAATGTGTTCTTCTGCAATAAACTTGATACCCCTAGCGCGGCTCAAAATGAGGCCTCTTCAAGAGGAATTACATCTTCAATGGCAGCAAGCCGTGGGTTCCTTCGACGACTCCATAAAGGTTACACCTCGCATGATACAGGCTCTGCGCTGGTGGTCCAAGGCAACGAATTTAACCCAGGGACTAACATTTTTACAAGCCATCCCAGATTTCGTGTTGACTACCGATGCCTCCATGGAGGGATGGGGAGGCCATCTACAAGATTTAAGAATACAAGGAAAATGGTCTCAAATTCACAAACAACAACATATCAACAGTCTGGAGCTCCGCGCAATTTTTCTGTCCCTACAAGCGTTCCTGCCAAGGATTGCGGGTTCCTCAGTGCTGGTCCGTACGGACAATACGACCAGCATGTATTACATCAACAAACAGGGAGGAACGAAATCTGCCACACTCTCACAAGAGCCCCAGGAACTGTGGGAATGGGTCACTCTTCACGGGATAACCCTCAGAGCAGAACACGTCAGGGGTTTACACAATACTCTGGCGGACACGTTGAGCAGGTCTCTGTCGGACTGTCACGAGTGGGAACTGGAACAGGAACAGTTGAACAGAGTGTTTCAAACCTGGGGCAAACCTGCACTGGATTTGTTTGCAACAAGGGACAACAAGAAATGCCGGTACTATGCCAGCAGATTCCCTCAACAGGGGTCAAGGGGGAATGCCCTGTCCATGCGATGGTCAGGGATTTGTGCTTACGCGTTGGTCCCGAGAGTGCTCTGGAAAATGAAGCTAGAGGGTTGCCGCATAATCCTGATTGCACCCCGTTGGCCAAGACAATATTGGTTCCAGGAACTACTACTGTTGACTCAGGACAAGCCCATTCGCCTGTGTCCGACTCCTACGATGTTGTCCAGGAACAGCGGCCAAGTGGTCCACCCGGACCCACAGTCCTTACACTTGCACGCATGGCTCCTGATTTCTTAGAGTTCAAAGACTTCAACATCTCACAAGACTGTCGTGAAATTTTGACCAAAGCTCGTGCTCAAAGCACAATAAAGACTTATCATTCAAAATGGAAACGATTTTGTTATTGGTGCGAAGCGAATAATACTCACCCAGTTCAAGCTCCTGCGGAACAGATTCTCCCTTACTTGCTGTCTCTAGCCAAGGCTGGTCTTACCTTTTCATCAGTCAAGGTCCACCTTGCTGCTCTGTCTAGATTCAGAAAAAGTGCTGATCGGCCGTCTCTCTGTTCATACTCACTTGTCAAGCAATTCATGAAGGGACTTTTCAGAGCTTTCCCTCCAGTGCAAGCACCCCCTCCAGAGTGGGAGCTCAATACTGTGCTAGCGCAGCTGATGAAGCGCCCATTTGAACCAATCCACAAGGCGGACCTCAAATTCCTCACGTGGAAGGTAGCACTTTTGCTGGCGCTAACTTCGGCAAGAAGGGTTAGTGAAATCCAAGCATTCACTATCACTGAGCCTTTTCTACATTTCACTCGAGATTATGTAACCCTTCGCACAAATCCTAAATTCATCCCCAAGGTACCGTCACAATTTCATTTGAACGAACCGGTAAGGTTAAGAACTTTCTTTCCGGATCCATCCACTCCAGCTGAGAGAGCGTTGCACTCTCTGGATGTCAAACGCTGTTTAAAATTCTACTTACAAAAAACTAAAGACATCAGGCGTTCCAACCAACTGTTCGTGGCCTATGGCCAAACAACTATTGGAACTGCAGTAACAAAGGCAACAATCGCCAGATGGCTGGCTTCCGCTATCCGCTTCTGCCATGACAAGGCCAACAAGCCTTTACAGAGGAAGGTCAAGGCTCACTCTACAAGGGCTATGGCGGCTTCTGCAGCTTTGTTTGCCGGAGTGACTCTAGAGAATATCTGTCGTGCTGCGACATGGAAAAATGTCCACACATTCACGAAGCACTATTGTCTTCAATCTGCTCAGCGAGAAGATGCGGCAGTTGGACAGGCGGTTCTACGACATCTCTTTCATTAAGTCGGACCAGGTATTTTCTCTATTATATGCTGTTTGTTCCTGCGATCAGTATTCATACAAAATTGATATGTAAATATCTATATAAAGTATAGTTGTACAAATATACATATATGATAATTCTTATGTATTCTTGTTCTTAGTAGTAGATTGCATTTTACATAACTTTGATGTCTTGAAGACTTGTATAAAAAAAAAAAAATCTCAGTCATTGTGGATACAGTTTGGGGGTTTAGTAATACTTGTCTCCCACCATCCGCAAACGACATTACGTTTGATATACTGCTGACTACTCTGATTCAGGCATGTGAATCTATGAAAGATACCCCAATACTGGATAAGAAAACAAGTTACTTACCTGTAACTACAGTTATCCAGTATTGGTATCTTTCATAGATTCACATGCACCCACCCTCCTCCCCGGCAGGTCAGTTCTCTAGGATTTGGGACTCTTATTCCCACTTGTGCTAAGAAAATCTGAGGAGAACTGCCTCTGATGGGAGTGTTCTAGAGGGTGCTGGTAGCTGATTGGTTGGAGCTAACCTTTGGTTCTTTTTCATTATAATGATGTAGATAGGCTACTAAGTTTTAGGCCTTAGGCCTTTTCTTTTAGCCTTCTACTGTTATTTACTTTTGGCACTACTTTTGTAATTTACCGTGGGACTCCCGCCTCGACGACGGGGAATGATTCAGGCATGTGAATCTATGAAAGATACCAATACTGGATAACTGTAGTTACAGGTAAGTAACTTGTTTTCTTACGAAGGCAACACATCCACGTGTTCCCTTATCTGGACGACTGGCTCATAAAAGCCAAATCTCACAACAGTTGTGTACAACACGCACACAAAACGATCCAATTGCTTCACGACTTGGGGTTCACAGTAAACCTCACCAAGTCTCACCTACAACCATCCAACATACAACAGTATCTAGGAGCCACTCTAGACACTTCAAAAGCCCTAGCATACCCCAATCCAGTCAGGATCCGCACCATGCAGGTTCTAATATCCCAATTTCAGCCTCAACACTCATTGCCAGCTTGAGTCTTTATGCAGTTAATCGGAATGATGGCCTCTTGCATCCTCATCGTTCCTTATGCAAGACTCCAGATGCGGCCATTACAGGAATGTTTAGCACATCAGTGGAACCAGGCCCAAGGTCAGTTGACAGATCTGGTGTTGGTGGACAGCCGCACACATCGCTCTCTGCAGTGGTGGAACACACAAAACCTGTCCAAAGGGCGGCCGTTCCTCGACCCGGTTCCACAGATAGTGCTAACAGCAGACGCATCGCTCACCGGCTGGGGAGCTCATCTCCAAAACCACACCGTTCAGGGCATATGGACCCATCAACAAAAACAACTCCCCATAAATCACCTGGAGTTACTGGCAATCTTTCTAGCACTAAAGTCTTTTCAACTCCTGCTAGTAGACAAAACTGTCTTAGTTCGTAAAGACAACATGACAGCAATGTACTACATACAAAAACAGGGGGGGGGGGACACTCTCTTCAGCTTTCACGACTAGCGCAAAGCATATGGAGATGGGCTATTCCTCAAAACATTTACCTCCTCGCAGAACATCTTCCGGGAGTACACAATCAGATCGCGGATCTGCTCAGTCGTCAAACACAGCAGATCCACGAATGGGAACTTCATCCTCAAGTTCTTCTTCCATTCTTTCAGATGTGGGGTCATCCAGACATAGATCTGTTCGCCACACATCAAAATGCCCAAGCTTCGCCTTCAGATATCCACACCCATTGTCCAAAGGCAATGTGCTATGGATGAACTGGTCAGGAAAATTTGCATACGCTTTTCCGCCTCTCCCGCTCATTCCATTAGTGGTTCGGAAGCTCAAACAACACTCCCTCACAATGATCCTAGTTGCTCCAACATGGGCACGCCAACCATGGTTCACAACCCTGTTGGAACTCTCAGTAGTGCCTCATCAAAAGCTGCACCTCTCCCCTAAGTTCCTCACTCAGAACCATGGAGAAATAAGGCACCCAGATCCCAATCAACTCAATCTTGCGATCTGGCTCCTGAAGTCCTAGAGTTTGGCTACCTCAATCTTCCGCCAGACTGTATGAACATCATTAAAGAGGCTAGACGTCCTACCACTAGAGCATGCTATGCAGCAAAGTGGAAGCGATTTGTCATTTATTGTACAAATAACAAAATCAATCCGCTAGATGCTTCTATCCAAAACATTATCTGTTCTTTTGCATCTACAACAATGTAACCTAGCATACACATCTATACGGCTACATCTTGCTGCAATCGCCGCTTACCTCCAAAACAGACAACATTTGTCTTTGTTTCGAGTACCCGCTATCAAAGCGTTTAAAAGGGACTTAAAAGAATAATTCCACCTAGAGTTCCACCCTCTCCCGTATGGAATCTCAATATAGTCCTTACCAGGCTCATGGGTCCCCCATTTGAACCTATGCACAAATGCGAGTTACAGTTCCTTACTTGGAAAGTAGCCTTCCTGGTAGCTATCACATCCCTTAGGAGAGTTAGTGAACTCCAGGCATTAACCATACAAGAACCATTTTTACAAATACACCATAGTAAAGTGGTTCTTAGCCCTAATCCAAAATTTCTGCCTAAAGTAGTATCTGCCTTCCACCTTAATCAGTCGGTTGAACTTCCAGTATTTTTCCCTCAACCAGACTCAGTGGCAGAACGCGCTCTCCACACGCTAGACGTTAAAAGAGCGATACTCTACTACATCGAAAGAACTAAGACCTTTATAAACACAAACCAACTTTTTGTAGCTTTCTCCCCACCTCACAAAGGCAATCCCATTTCAAAGACAGGAATTGCAAGGTGGATTGTTAAATGCATCCAAATATGCTATCTTAAAGCTAAACGCACATTAACTATTCCCCCTAGAGCTCATTCCACACGCAAACTGGGGGCTTCTATGGCATTCTTAGGGAACATTCCCCTAGATGACATCTGCAAAGCAGCAACTTGGTCTACACCACATACTTTCACTAAACACTATTGTGTAGATGTGCAAGCAAAACAACAAGCTACTGTGGGCCAGGCTGTACTAAGAACACTTTTTCAAACCACTGCAACAGATACAGGTTGCCACCGCTAGGGAGGAAAACTGCTGTATAGTCTATGCTAAAGTATACAATCTACAGCTCATATGCCTTGAACGGAAAATGCTACTTACCAGTATGCATCTGTTCTTGGCATGTAGAGCTGAAGAGTTGTATACGCCCACCCACCTCCCCGGGTACCTTTATCTGTTGCAGTATTATCTTATTTAGATACATTACATGGACATCCTTTTCTATTCTCTTACTAACTCCATCATCACCCTTTATGGCGAAAAACAATCTGAAGATGGAGTCGATGCCCATGCGCACTATAACCATAAGGAGGAGTCACCTATCTCGTGACTATAAAGACTTCTTCGAACAAAGACAAAGTGCAAACATCCGAGCCCAACACCAGATGGCGATCTATGCTAAAGTATACAACTCTACAGCTCTACATGCCAAGAACAGACGCATACTGGTAAGTGGCATTTTCCTTTCCAGTCACGAGGTAAGGTGATTCCTCCTTTCGGTGATACTGTGCAATGGGCATCAGCGCCATTGTTAGATTGTTTTTTTTTCTGCCATTGGGTTTGGACGTGGTTTTCGGCGCTCCGGTTCGAGACCGTTCTTTCGGGATCCCTTCGGTGCGCAATCCACTGTTCCCTCGTCGGTATCGTTTCGAACGCGTTTCCCATTCTCCTCGTTTCGAAAACTTTCCTAGTTGGATTGGGAAAACTCCAACCGCGGCATTTGGGCCTAGCCCGTTTCCATTAACTTCCACTCGAGGAAAGCATATTTGAGTAATCTGCCGATGAAACAGACTCCATTCCAATTCTGCCCTCGGTGCTGCTCTAAATACCTGCGCACCGACCTTCTCAAGGTCTGTAACCTGTGCCTCTCTCCATAGCACAAGGATGAAGATTGTGACGCCTGTCGCTCATTTTGATCTAAAAGACCCTGTGGGACTGTCGGGCTCAACGAAAAGAAATGCAGCGGCACAGTTTCGAGGACACCCCCAATATCTTTGGAGGAGATATCAAACAGGAAGAAATGGAAGCGTCCGCAGCGGAAGAGGAAGAGGCCTTTTCCGTCCAGGACTCCGATTCCGAACTGGAGATCAAGATGGAGTCCTAGGATGTTCCAACCTGTCAAGGTGCCGTGAGTGCCAAAACCCCTTTGCCCTCAAAACCCGCTTCCACAAAGCAACAGGATTCCGGGCCACCACTGCCATCCAGCCATAGTAGGCCCCGAGACTCTCCTTCGAACGGCGCGCCCTCCGGCTCGGCACCGAAAGTGCAAGTCAAGCCTTTCAGCTCGGGCTCGAGTTGACACACTACATCTTTGGCCCCTAAAACTTCGGTTCCGAAGAACAAAAAAGACAAACCCGGCTCAGTACCGAAAGAAACAAAAAGATGCTCCTCAGAAGCCTCCAGAACCGATTCTGGAAACTATGCAAGAAAAGCGGGATCAAAAACAAAAGAACATTTAAATTAATCCAGACACTGTACATATTTCAACAAAAATTTTGATGCCATCATCCTCCAAAAGGAAGATTCCCATCTCACAAGACACAGGATATAAAATTCCTTTAAAAAGGAAAAAGGACATGGCTACTAGTCCCATCACCCCTTTCCTCGTTCCCCTCCACCATCTTCACCAGTACCATTAGTACCAGATTCAGACTCTGTAGGTATTACACCACAGGGTTCTCCTCATACAGATCCTGACGCAGGGGCTGGGGATGATACTTATGGCCAACCACCACCAGATCCATGGGATGATTATAATTTGGATCCTCCCACAGACACAAATCCAGATTTATACCCTGCAAACCTTCACCTCCTGATGACAACACCTCATATCAGGAGTTAATTAGCAGGGCAGCAACATACCACGGAGTCACTCTACATAAAGAATCTTTCGAAGATTTTTTATTTGAAACATTGGGGATAACACATAAAACAACACAGTCTTTACCAATGTTAAAAGGCATAACGCGCCATGCAGAAGACATTTTTAAAGACCTTGTACATGCACGTATCATAACACCCAGGGTTGATCGAAAATACAAACCTCCACCATCTGACCCAATTTTTATTAGGGGCCAGCTTCCATTAGACTATTTGGTTGTGTCCAATGCTCGTAAAAGAGCAAATTCCAAAACCTCAGGTGATGCACCACCTCCAGACAGTCTAAATTAATAGATGCCTCAGGCAAAAGAGTGACTCCACAATCAGCCAATTATTGGCGCATAGCCAATACACAATGTCTTTTGGCTAGGTATGACAGGGCCCACTGGGACGAAATGGAGGAGTTACTCCAATATCTCCCAGAGGAGCGTAGGAAAAAAGGGCAGGAACTAGTGCAGGAGGGAAAATTAATTTCCAACTCATCCATCAAGTGTGCGCTAGACGCTGCTGATACTGCAGCCAGGAGTTAGCACCAGTATTCGCCTCAGAAGACACGCATGGCTGCGAATCTCTGGGTTCAAACCAGAGGTGCAACAGACAATACTCAATGCCCCTTCGACAAGGAACATCTTTTTGGCCCTGAAGTGGCAGACTCCATGGGAGCTCTTCAATCACCCTCTAACAGAGGCTTCTTTTGCCGCTCATTTTATAGGGGAGGCTCAAAAAGTACCTCCACCGATGCCACAGCATCTTCCCACAGGCCTCAAACTCATTCCTCTCCCTCTAGAGGATTCTACAAGGGTGGGTATAGAGGAAACAATTTTAAAGGAAGAGGTATACCAACACGTACCTCTCCATCTCCGAACAAGCAGTGACTTAATAACAATTCCCCTCAACCATCATACACCTGTCGAGGGAAGACTGCACCAGTTTCTTCTCATTTGGCAATCAATAACATCAGACAAATGGGTGTTGGACATTATCCAACATGGTTATTGCCTGGAGCTCACCAGCAATCCTCCCAATATTCCACCTCGCATTCACAAACTCTCTCTAGAGCACCAGCAACTGCTCAAACAAGAACTAAAAGCTCTTCTAACAAAAGAAGCTATAGAACCAGTTCCAATACACCACCAAGGGTCAGGGGTTTACTCACGTTACTTCCTAATCCCCAAAAAGGACAGTTCTCTACGGCCAATCTTAGATCTCAGACCTTTTAACCTATACATACTATCAGAGCACTTCCATATGGTCACACTTTAACAGGTGCTTCCGCTCTTACAGCAAGGCGACTTTATGTCAACACTGAACTTAAAGGACTCATACTTTCACATTCCTATTCACCCAGCACATCGCAAATATCTCATATTTATGATACAGGAAAGCACTATCAATTCAACGTACTCAGATTCAGAGTCACTACTGCACCCAGAGTATTCACCAAATGTCTAGCAGTAGTAGCAGCTCATCTAAGAAGACAACAAATTCATGCCTTTCCTTATCTAGACGATTGGCTCCACCACAAGTGTTTACAACACACTGAGATTACCATAAATCTTCCTCATCAGTTGGGATTCACAGCAAACGCACAAAAATCCCATCTTCAACCCTCACAGCTGCAGCCCTATCTAGGAGCTATGCTAAACACTCAAACAGGTTTAGCCTATCCCAATGCAGCCAGGATTCACAATTTTCAAACACTGCTACTACAATTCCAAAGCAACCAGCATCTAACAGTCAGAACTTTTATGTAACTCCTATGAATGATGGCATCATGCATTGCCATAGTGCCTCTTGCAAGATTAAACATGCGTTCTCTACAGGAATGCTTAGACTGTCAGTGGAATCAATCACAGGGTCAGCTAAAACATCTAGTGTTGGTAGACACCCACAGCCATCGCTCTCTGCAGTGGTGGAACATACAAAACCTATCACAAGGGTGGCCCTTTATCAACCCTGTTCCACAGATCGTGCTCACAGCAGACGCATCCCTCACAGGTGAGGTGCCCATCTACAACATCTAACAGTTCAGGGTTTCTGGGACACCAAACACCACAATCTCCATATCAACTTCCTAGAGCTTCTAGCTGTTCACCTAGCACTAAAAGCATTTCCACCTCACCTGATAGGGAAAGTTGTCCTAGTCCGGACGGACAATATGACAACTATGTACTATTTACAAAAACAGGGTGGAGGGGGCACTCCCTACAGTTATCATGCCTCTCTCAGACCATTTGGAGTTGGGCAATACATCACAAAATCCAACTGCTAGCAGAACACCTTCCAGGTACAGACAACGAATTTGCCGACCTCCTCAGCAGGATGCGTCAACAAGTCCACGAGTGGGAACTCCACCCCTGAGTCCTCGTCCTATACTTCCACAAATGGGGGTTTCCACAAATAGATCTCTTTGCAACAGCAGAGAACTTAAAATGCCCAAACTTCGCCTACAGATTCCCACACCATATATCCAAAGGCAATGCCTTATGGATGAACTGGTCAGGGATATTTGATTTGCTTTTCCGCCTCTCCTTTCATTTCTGGTTCGGAAACTCATGCAGACATCACTCACACTGATTCTAGTGGCTCCCACGTGGGCTTGTTAACTGTGGTTCACCATACTACTAGAACTGTCAGTAGTTCCACACCAAAAACTGCACCTCACTTCCAACCTTCTCACACAGAACCATGGAGAAATCAGACATCCAAACCCCAAGAAGCTCAACCTAGCGATCTGGCTCCTGAAGTCATAGAGTTCGGATACCTAAATCTACTACCAGATTGTATGACAATTCTTAAAGAAGCAAGGAAGCCTACCACTAGAGCATGTTATACAGCAAAGTGGGAAAGGTTTGTTATATATTGTAATAATAACAAAACTGATCCACTAGATGCATCTATACCAAATATTATTTGTTATCTTTTGCATCTACAGCGAGTAGGTTTAGCCTACACATCCCTTCGACTACACCTTGCGGCAGTAGCTGCATATCTGCAAAACAGACCACATTTATCCTTATTCAAAGTTCCAGTTATTAAAGCTTTTATGGAAGGAGTTTAAAGAATAATACCACCCAGGGTACCACCTGTCTGGAACCTTAATATTGTTCTCACAAGGCTTATGGGTCCACCTTTTGAGCCTTTACACAATTGTGCATTACAATTTCTTTCATGGAAGGTTGCCTTTCTAATTGCTATCACTTCATTTAGATGTTTTGGTGAGCTGCAGGCATTCACCTTAGAAGAACCTTTCTTTCAGCTTCACAAAGATAGAGTGGTTCTTCGTACAAACCCAAAATTCCTTCCAAAAGTAGTTTCTGCTTTTCATATCAACCAATCAATTGAGTTACCTGTGTTCTTCCCTCAACCAGATTCAGTAGCAGAAAGGGATCTACACACACACTTGATGTCAAAAGAGCACTATTGTACTATATTGATAGAACAAAAGATTTCCGTAAAACTAAACAACTTTTTGTTGCATTTGCTCCACCTCGTAATGGAAATCAAATTTTTAAATCCGGTATTTCTAGGTGGATTGTTAAATGTATTCAACTTGTTATGTTAAAGCTAAAAGAACTTTAACTATACCTCCTAGAGCACATTCTACGCGCAAAATAGGAGCATCTATGGCCTTTGTAGGTAACATTCCCTTAGCTGACATATGTAAGGCAGCTACATGGTCTACACCACCCACATTTACCAAACATTATTGTGTGGATGTATTAGCACGTCAACAAGCTAATGTAGGACAAGCAGTGCTAAAAATACTTTTTTTCAAACAACCGCAACACCCACTGGTTAGCCACCGCTTTCAGAGGGTACTGCTATACAGTCTATGCAAAGCATGTGTATCTACAGCACCCATGCCTTGATCGGATTATGTTACCTACCCTGTAGTAAGCATCTGTTCTTGGCATGTAGAGCAGTAGATTCACATGTGCCCTCCCTCTTTTCCGGACACCTGTGGTTGATGCAGTTCTTATTTTTCACTCTACATACGCATGGGCATCTCTATACTACACTTACTTTTTTTTTTTTTAATTTTTCAAAAAACCTTTATTTAAGAAATAGTGCACAGTACAAGTACAAGATTCCACCACTGCTATGAAGGACGCACAGCATGACAATGCAATACAGTAAAGACAATCATGAACCTATGGCACATTGGGGACAGTGTTAGGAGACCATGACCTGTAAGCACAGAGGGAGTGAAATATACATTAGAAAAGCGCACCATCAGTAGGGCAGAAAGGCAGGGGGTGGAGAGGAGGGGGACGGGTACAGCGGGGAGACAGCTCATGGACCTACACCGGCGGCCGCCGCGGGCGGGGCACCGGTGGGGAGCGCGGGAGAGGTCGCAGGGCGCTGTGAGTCTGGACTTGAGAGGTAGGTTACAAGCGGACCCCAAATGTCAATCGGACGGGACCTGGCTGGCTGGAGGTCCCAAAACTCAGCCAGTAGAGTGTGGCAGCGAGAAGCGTCCTCAAGCCAGAGAGCAACCTTGGGCGCCAGCCCGCGGCCCCAGCACATGGAGACCCTGCGCCTCGCGAGGACCAGCAGCATGGCAGTCAAGCAACGAGTGGCGTCCGGGCAAAATTTAACAAAGCCTAAGAGGCAGAGCAAAGGGTCAGGTTGAATCGGAGACGAGGTGATTATGGAGATCGCAGCGCATACCTCGCGCCAATATGCCGAGACCCGGGGGCACAGCCAGGCGAGATGAGGAAAGTCAGCCGCGGGCGCAGAGCAGCGCAAGCATCTATCACTGGCAATCAGTCCAAGCTTATGTAGTTGGGCGGGGGTCCGATATAGCCGATGGAGGTACTTGAAATGGATAAGGCGCAGACGATAGTTTGGGGAGAGGCGTTTGATTTAATTACAACAGTATAACCAATCGGCCTCGGAAATTTCGGCTCCCAGGTCAGCGCCCCATGCAACGCGCGCCCAGTCAGTGGAGATGGGAGATGCTGCTAGTGTGTAAGCGTAGATTTTTGTGACCAGTTTTTAGGAGAGGAAGATGTATAAAGAAGATCGAGAGAGGCCATCGAAGGGGGAGGCTGGGGAAATGTGGGGTGAAGCTTCCTACAGATAGCTCTAAGTTGATAATATAACAGAGTATCCATGGGGCCAGAGTCAGCGGCGAGGGAGAAGAAAGTGTCCCCGGGGTATAGATCCGAGACTGTGGAGAGGCCCAGACGAGTAGCGTGCTTGATTATCCCGGAGGAATGAAGAGGAGGGAAGGCGGGGTGATGTGCGAGTGGCATATTATTCGCAGAAAGCATGTCAGAGCCAGAAAATTTGCGCAGCCCGTCCCAGGCCCAGCGCAGGGTCTCAACTGTATCTATTTCAGTGCGAAGGAGTTTCGCCGGAGCGAATAGAGCAGTCGTGAGCGGCCACGGGGCAGCGAGGTCAGCCTCTACCGCGACGTGAGGTTGAAACGGAGTGGGGTAAAGCCAAAAGTGAATAAAACTGGCTTGAGCACTGAGAGCATACAGCTTGAAATCTGGGGCGCCAAGCCCGCCACGCGACATTGGAAGAGTGAGGATGCTGTAGGCAATGCGAGGTTGCCGACCAGCCCAAATTAAGGTGATGATCAGAGAGCGGATCTTGCGAAAAAAGTGAGCGGTTAAAGGGATGGGGATATTGACAAATAAGTATAAAAACTTCGGAAGCACCACCATTTTGGCGATTGCGATGCGCCCAGCTAGGGAAAGTGGCAGCCGGTTCCAGAGAGGAATCTTAGACTCGAGCCAGTCCACAGCACGACCAAAATTAACTTTCCAAAGTTCATCGACGTCCCTGCTCAACCAGATTCCCAAATATCTAGTGGGCTCCAATGCCCACATAAAGGGATAGTCAGGCACAAAGGGTGCTGTGGCATCCGTAAGAGGAAATAGTACCGACTTGCTCCAGTTGACCTGGAGTCCGGAATAGCCACCGAAGCGAATCACCTCACGGACCAGTGGGCTGAGGTTCTCCTGGGGATGGCGGACATAAAGAGTGACGTCATCCGCATACATGGAGACCAGCAAAGCGCGAGCCGCAAAACCAATGCCTCTCTGGGTATGGTGTTGCCGGAGACGAGCCGCAAGGGGTTCCTTGGCGATTGCAAAGAGCATGGGGGACAGCGGACAACCCTGCCGAGTACCGCGCCCAATGGGAATGGGCTCAGAGACTTGTCCATTAATGCGGAGACTAGCAGTAGGTAGAGTATAAAGAAGCTGTACTTTGCGTAAGAAAACTTGGCTGAAGCCCAACCGGGGGAGGAGATAAAACAGAAAGGGCCACTCCAAGGTGTCGAAGGCCTTGGTGGCGTCGAGAAGAGCGGCAACTGCCGGGAGCGCGGGATTAATTTGATGAATAACGGAAAAAATGGTCCGGAGGTTATGGGAGGTCGCGGGACCGGGAATGAAGCCGGACTGATCTGGGCGTGCGACGAACGGCATGAGGGGTAGGAGACGTGAAGCGAGCAATTTGGCGAAAATTTTATTATCTGTATTAACGAGGGATAAGGGACGGTAGGAGTCTTGCTGCTCGGGTGATTTATCCGGTTTAAGGAGCAGAGTCAGCACTGCCTCGCGCAGCGATGGGGGGAACAAACCTGTTTCGAAAGATTCATTATACATGGAGGCTAAATGGGGAACCAAGAGCGGGGCAAAAGCTTTATAAAAGGAAGCCGGCAGGCCGTCCGAGCCGGGGGCCTTGTCACCGGGCATGCTGTTGATTGCCGCGAGGATCTCTTCTTTAGAGAAGGGCTCATCAAGATATTCCCGATGAGAATTGCCGAGCCAAAGAAGCTGAAGGGTGTCGAAATATTGGTCAAGTACCTCCCGCGGCGGCACCGATCCGGCCGTGTAGAGTTGTGCATAGTAAGTAGTGAAGCGTGCCTTAATTTCCTCAGGGGAGGTGGTACGATCGGGGCCGCCGTCCCGAAGGGCGGTAATGTAGGATGCCGCCCGTGGCTGGCGAAGGAGGTTGGCAAGGGTTTTGCCAGGGCGATCACCCTCGCCAAATCGGCGTGCCCTCGCCTCTCTGCCGAGAAACGCCAGTTCTCTGCCAGCCTCATCGGCGAAGTCAGTAAGTTTCCCCCGCAACTGGGCAAGCGCGTTTGGGCGAGGGTCCAGGGCGTGGGAGGCGTCCAGTGTCTTGATTTCCTCCTCCAGTCTATCAAGAGTGCCGCGGATGGAGCGAAGAATGCCAGATTGCTTGGAGATACACTCCCCGCGGATAACAGTTTTAAACCCCTCCCAAAGCGTAGACGGGGAGTCCACGGACCCCACATTGAGCTCGAAATAGTTTACGATTGCGGTTTGTATTTCGTCACTGAAGACCGAATCGCGTAACGCGTTAGATGGAAGCCGCCAAGAAAAGGCACGGCGAGGAGAATGTGGGAGACGGAGGCAGAGGCGAACGGGGGCATGATCGGAGAGAGTGCGCGCCATATGATCAACAGAGGTGAGCCATACCAAGGCATCCGGAGTAGTGATCCATAAGTCCAGACGGGACCAGCATCCGCGAGAACCAGAGACACAGGTGCCCTCCTGTAAAGCTGGGTGAGCATGACGCCACACGTCGTACAGGGAGTTATCAGAGATAAGGGAGCTGAGGAGTGAAGCGGCGCGCGGGTGAGAAGCATGAGTGCCGGACCGGTCCAGAGCGGCGGAAAGTGTTACGTTAAAATCCCCCCCCCCCCAGAGGAGTGCTGCAGAGCCGAAAGATGAGATGTGGTGCCAGACGTGCGCAAAAAAGTCAGGGTCATCGCAGTTTGGGCCATATAAAGCAGCAAGCGTCAAAGGCTGGGGCCGTAGGGTGCCATGAAGGATAATGAAACGCCCCCCAGGATCAATGTGCGCTTGAGAGGTCTGCCATGGGAGCCCTTTGCGTAACAAAATGGAGACCCCCCGGCAATAGTTGGAATAGAAGGAAGAGTGAATTTCACCCCAATGTCTGGAAAGGAGCCTGGAGGAGGTGGCCGGTAACAAGTGGGTCTCTTGTAAGAAACAGATGTCCACCTTGTGCCGTATGAGGTGAGCGTGGACTAAACGTGCCTTACGGTGGTCGTTCAGCCCACGGACATTCCATGTCCAAAGTGTAGTATCAGTCATGGCGCTTCATCATGGGGTAGAGAAGCGAAAAAGGTGTGGGAAAGAGCAGAGTCCGTGTATAAATGCCGTGCACAGTGCAATGGACAACAAGGAAAACTAGTGGTGCGGTATCAAGGGAATGACATTGAAATAGTGCAATCGAAAATACAACAAATGCTTCAGAAAGAGGCCACAAAACAAACAATGCAATCCCCCCAACCGGAAAGTGAACCAAAGGGGGGAAAGACCATGGCAGGAAAGGGCTCGATACGCAAGCCGGTGTTGATAAGAGCCGCGTTGCCTCGCTGGGAGGTCGCACCGCACAGGCCTCCATCACCCAACCACCCGAACCCACCCCCAAAACAAAAAACCCCGAAGATCCTCCCAACCCCGCTCCCACACCAACCCCCCAATCAGGCTGTGATACCACCCCAACCCACCCCAGGGACCCACCACGAGGAGGGGAAAAGTCAAGGACCCCAAGCCCCGCACCCACTCCAACCCCCCAATCAGGCTGAGATACCACCCCAACCCACCCCAGGAACCCGCCACTGGGAAAAGGGGAAACACCATTAAAAGAGGGCATTATCCCATGAGGGCATGGCAGGGCTCAGCGTACACCCCTGCAATAAAGCAGGGTGGCCAAGCTAGAGGAACATCAGACAACGATTTGACGATAAAACAGATTACATGACACAGCATTTCAGTCATTATCACTTAAGTGTCCAGTGTCGGCGAGCTGGGAGCTAGATGGAGAAGAGCGGGATGATTTGTCGAGTTTCTTGGCAAAGGCAAGGGCATCTCTAGGATCAGGAAACACAAGCGTTTTTGCGCCCTGCCGGACCCTCAGCTTTGCCGGATAGGCCAGTGAATAAGAGACCTCATGTTTTTGAAGAATCCGCTTTGCGGGAAGAAACTCACGTCGGGCAGCCTGAACAGTAAGGGTGTAATCCGGATAGAACGAAAGTGAGTTACTTTGGTGATTAATTTTGCCCATGTCACGTGCTGCGCGGAAAATGGCATCCCGATCTCTGAAATTGAGGATTTTCGCGATGATGGGGCGAGGCGGCAATCCGGGACCAGGCCGTGGGCCAAGGGAGCGATGTGCGCGTTCAACAATAAAAACTGGAGAAAGAGCGTCACTGAAGAGTTCCTTGACAAGTTGCTCCACAAAGTCCTCCATGCGGGAGATATTGGTGGATTCCGGAACCCCAGTTATACGAATATTGCTCCGACGGGAGCGCGCTTCCAAATCCTCATTTTTCTCACGAACGACCGCCAACATTTTGTCCATCTGCAACAGTTTCTGATGATCTTGTGTGGCGGCATCCTCGACATCCGAGACCCTGGACTCGACATGGAGGAGACGATTGTCGTGGGAGTCAACACGGGCCTTTACCGAGTCCAGACGGGCAGAAAGTTGGTCCAGTTGCGTTGCGATACCGGTGACCGTTGATTTCACATCAAGCATGATTGCCTTGAGGTCGTCATCGCGAGAAGGGGGCACTTCCATGGTGAGTGCAGGGTCACCACCGTCCGAACCGGCGCCGTCCTGGCGAGTCGATCTGCGTTGGTCAAAAGCAATTTTGGGCTGTTTTGGATCTGTCCTCCCCATGATAATGAAAACCAGACGCCAGACCGTACCAGGTAGCAGGGGAGAGAAGGAGCGACCTAGCAGAACTGAGGATGAGGGAGCGACAGGCGGGCTTCCCCCTCACAATGGGTATTAACCAGATCCGGAGACACAGTCAAAGTCGCAAAAGGTGAGGGCAGCCACGGCCGGCCTCCAGGAGCAGCGGGCACAGAAATGATGACGTAGAGGTGCGGCTAAGAGCATAGGCGGTGGACTGCCAGCGAAGACAGAGAATGCTCCAACCGCACAGCACCCCACCGAATCAGAGGATACAAATGGAGGCAAGCAGGCCCACCAAACACCACGATGAGGCAGGGCGAGCCAGCACCGTGAAACCCTCCCCGCAGAACCGGTGGCGGCGGGGCCATGCAAGTGACTGAAGAGTCAGGGAGGGGTGCAGGATGAGCCCTCAGCGCCCCAAATGTCCCTCGCGCAAGTGCCAAGCGGAGAGTGAAGGGAGGCAGGGGTATCGACGAGGCGTCGCTGAAGCAGGGCAACAAAGCGCAGAGAGGCCGCTCAAGGGCAGCGACCCGACGAGATCTCGCAGGTGCGGGCCAGGTCTCCTGGAAGTAGAAGGAGCAGCCTGCCGATGTAATCAGGCCCCACTCCAGAGGAGGGCGGCAGGTGGGGCGCCAGGCCGCCGCACCCCCAGGATCCGCAGCGGCCACGAGCACCAGCGGCAGGAGCCCAAGAGCGGCAGGTAAAGCTGTTAGCGTAGCGGCGTAGCAGAGGGAGGTCCCTGGGCACTGTCCCAAGACACGAGCCGGCTCCGGGGGTCGAAGCAGTGCCGCACCTCAGGTAGGGCCCACCGGGACAGCGCAGGAGACCAGTCTAGTAGGGGCCCAAAGCCCAGCGCCCCCGAGCAGCAAGTGAAAGACAGGTCACTAGGGCTGATAAGGCCCGTGTCTCTCGAGCCGGCAGCCGAAGGAATCAAAGGCGTGGTGGAAGTAAGGGCCCCCCGCACACCATAGCAGGCAGGAGGCCGGGGGACGCGTGCCAATCCGGGGCCCCACTAGCAGGGAGACACGGGGGTTCACCGCTCCCGTCACCAGGCCCGGGCGCCCACGGCCGCAGCGCAGTGCGACCAGGCAAAGGGGGAGAATGGCACCGTAGCCGCGGCAGCCCGGGCCAGGCGGTACAGCTCGCAAACCCCCACCCCGCCAGAGACCGCGGCGGCGCCACTCACCGGACCTCGCGGCGTGTTGTCCACAGTCGTCCGGCAGGCAGAAGGAAGCTCGGGGAGCCCCGCTCAGGAGACTATGGCGTAGGGCCGAACCCGGCCGGCCTCGGCGCGCAGCACCGGCGTTGACGTCGGGCGATGATTCTCGGTCCACAGCGGCCGCCTGGTGCCAGGGGAGGTATCGAACGGCTCCGCCTGAAACGCCGAGTCTGGAAATGCTGTTCCAAGGCAGGGATATTGGAGTTGTCTGCAGGATGATGACGGATTATGTAGCTCGGCCGGCAGAGCGCACTCAGAGTGCGGCCATTTTGCAGCCGGCCAAGCCACGCCCCCCTATACTACACTTACTTAACTCCATTCTCACCCTCTTGCGGGAAAACAATCTAAAAATGGAGTCGATGCCCATGCGCAATATCACCGAAAGGAGGAGTCACCTTACCTCGTGACTGGAAAAGACTTCTTCGAAGCAAAACAACTTGCAAACATCCGGACCCAACACTAGATGGTAGGAGTATGCAAAGCATGTGAATCGACAGCTCTACATGCCAAGAACAGATGCTTACAGGGTAAGTAACATAATCTTTTTGTGTGGACTATAGGGGCCTCAATGCTGTAACCAAGACAGATGCACACCCAATTCCTTGGGGTGACAAATTAATTGACAGGTTAGGGGCAGCTAAGTATCTCAGTACTTTTTATTTGACAACAGGGTACTGGCAGATTGGTCTGACCCATGGTGCAAAAGAAAAATCTGCATTCTCGACTCCAGATGGGCATTATCAGTTCACTGTTATACCCTTTGGACTAAAGAATGCCCTTACCACCTTCCAACGGCTGGTGAAGAAAGTCCATGCTGCGCTGTAATCTTTTATTGCAGCTTATCTTGACGATATTGCTGCCTATAGTTCCACCTGGCAGGATCCCCTGATCCACCATGGCAAGGTCCTTGAGGCTCTGAGAAGTACAGGCCTCACTATCAAGGCAAGCAAGTGCCAGAAAGGGCAGGGATCAGTTGTATTCTTGCACCACCTTGTAGATGGGGCCAAGTTCAACCCTTAAAACCCCTCCCTCAGGATGACCTACTGAGTAGCACTTCTAGGCCGGCAAGCTTCAAAGAAGCTCCCACCATTGAAATGTGAATGTGGCTTCCCTCACAGGAGAGGAGGCTGACCCCCCTTTGACCAGAGCCTTTTGGCACCTGACCAGGCTAGAAATTAGCTTGTCAGATGGGCGTGCCCACCACCCAGGCTTGTACCACCCCTAAGGTGGCCCAACCTGATGTGGATACAACTTTATAGAAGTGACCATCTTTGTGTTGGCACACTTAGGAACTCTGGAACAGGGTCACGCCAACTTCCCACAAGAAGTGGTCATGTAGGGGCGTAGTGACTCAAAGGGTATGTAGCCCATTGGCTACCACCCTGCACTCCCCTAACACCCCTAAATTCAGTATTTAGGGGAGCCCCTGGCACCAGGAAATCAGATCCTGCCGACCTGAAAGACATAGAAGAACGTGAAGAGTCGCTTCCTGCAAGAACTGAAGACCCAGCAACTGACCTGGCGCCAACCTTGCCGGCTGACTTCGACAATTGCACCAAAAGTCGACTTGTCCTGCAGCTGCTGAGTCCCTAAAGCCCGGGAAACTTGCCAACAATTCACCCAGGAACTAAGACCTCCTGAGAAGTAGGGGACCTGCTTCCCTGCAAGCACCCAAAGACTCCTGTGAGGACTTTGTGACAGCAGAAACCCGATGCCTGAAGACGCCACTGCACCCGTCGCTCCAAACCCGAGTTGAAGTGGGCCAACAGTGTCAATGTGGTCCCCCAGTCCTCCAGAGACCGAGTCCCCTGTGGTTTCAACCCCAGTGACCTCTCCAATGTCGCCTGCAGCCTCTGCATGCAGACCCTCTCTACCGCGACTGCTTCCGGTAAGAAAAACCTGACGCATAAAGACACCTCTGCACCCGTCACCCCTGGACCGTGTAGAAGAGGACCAAAGGTGTCCTTACATCCCGAGCATCGTAAAGTCTGAGCCCCCCCCCCCCTGTTGATTTAGTCCGACTGGCCTCCCAGTCCGAGCCTGCAGCCTCTTTACATGAAGATCGATCCCCATATAGTAACATGGGCACCGACGCTGTTTTGCACCTCTGCACCCAGCCGCCCATGTGCCGCTGGTAGTGTTCTGCTGGTGCTGCCTTGTACCTTGCCAACCACTCACCATAACTCCTGGAGATTTGTCCCATAAGTCGCTGAACTGTACCTGAATGCTGCATTGACTTTTACTCCAATAGGATAACATTGCAGTTTCTAAAAATTGCACTTTCGACTTTTTGAACTGGAAAAAATTCCTATTTAAAAATGTACTTTACCTGAACAAATTGCTTCAGGTGCCTAAACATATATAAAGATACGTGTTATTTTTATAAATTGGTGTGGATCTCCTTATTGAGTCGTGTGTCTCAGTTATTGACCAGCGTGTGTATTTTCAGATGTCTTGCGCTCCTCTGTGATAAGCCTAAGGGTGCTCGACCACACTACCCCTTAGAAGAGCACCTTGGGATTGCCATACCAAGCCCCATGTCCACTCATAAAGGAACCCCTGGATTCTTAACACAATATATCTCATTTTGATATATCATATAAAGAGCCAGCTTCCTACAAAAGGCCAAAATATGTCCTTGTTATATCTGTGCATCTATTATCACATGTAAATATATAACTTTACATGCACTTGTGTAAGCCAACGTAGCTGTCCTTGTACTGTTTCTCTATCTTCACATATTGATATTGGTCAAGCCTGCATTTTTTGTGTTTTGTGTAATTTTTCGCAACATATTGGCGGAGTTGGTTGTGCCTTCAGTAATGTATGTGTTAGTGTGTACTCCTCCTAAAGATGTTGCTCATGTCTCTACCTGTGGACATTGTCTCATCTAGAATACCCGTATGCACATGTTAGTTTTTTTTATACTTGTTCATGTGCCTTGGTACATTAGCTCTCCTTACACGATAGTGTTGCGCATGTCTGAACTTATGTGAACAGGTACTGGTAAACTATCCCTACAAACAAGGTTTTGTTCATGTTGTACCTGTGTACGTGTCCCTGTGCTGTATCTGTCTTCACATGGTGGTGTTGCTCATGGCTGTGTCTGTGTTAGCCTTTCCCTCTACAGCAGTGATCCTCAAAGTGCGGCCCGGGGGCTGCATACAGCCCTCCTGACCTTTACCTGCGGCACCCTGGTCAACAGCAGCACTGGGCTGCTGTTAACTGGACTCAGCCCTAACATTAAAAAGAAGTTAAATAAACAGGCAAGCATTTATTCAATTGTGAATTTGAAGTTAAAGAAAGTAAATAACTAGGCTGTCCTGCACCCCTTAGCTTTAGGAATACCAATTTTAAAGACATCTTGCAGCAACAGTGTAAAAATGTGATTAAAGTCTCTTCAAAATTCAAGAGAGTGTATTTCATTAACATGCAGAACCGTTTGACCATAGGAAAAGTGTATGTCTTTAATATGCAGAACTGTTTAACCTTAGTACATCAGATTATATCAGTACATTGAGAAAGTATTTTTTTAAAGAGATGGTTTTTAAAAATGAATGTATAAACATTCATTTTTCATCCCCCTCCCCCACCCTAACAACAATGCCAATAGTGAACTATGAGTCATATCAGTTATGTGCATTCTTTGGGTGGCCTGGGTTCCTATTATACATGAACAACATTATTGTTTATTAAATCAAGCACAGGAAAAGGTTTTGTACAGTACACATCCTGAATTCAGTATTTCGACGTCAATCAAATTGAATAAGATCACACAGTTTGTTTAATTTGGGAAGCTGGAATTAATCCCAGGTCTTCTGAATTCACATTGTGCAATTCAGCCAGTAGATGTATATGGTAAACATCCTGAACAACGACTCCGGAACAACGAGTTCCGGAGTCACGAAAGCGGAACTCCGCCCTGCCCGAACAGCGACTCAGCCTTAACCACGCATGTGCGTGGTTAAGGCTGATTCGGTCTAGTGTTCGGGCAGGGCGGAGTTCCGAGGTGCGTCGCAGAGGAGATCGTCGAGGAACAGGTAAGAGGGGTAAATTTACAGGGGGTGGTGGGGGTTTAGGTTTAGTTTTTAGGGGTTTGGGGTTTAGTTTTAAGGTGGGGGAATTAGTTAAAATGGTGTTGTTTGTTTTTAGGGTGTGTGGGTGATCGTGTATATTATTAGGGAAGGGGGAATTAGTTATTAGGGTTTGGGGGTGATCGTGTTTATTTTTAGAGTGGGGGAATTAGTTTTAGGAGGGCGGGGGAGATTGGTGTTAGTATGCAGGGGTTGGGGGGGTTTGGGGTTAGTTTTTTGGGGTTTGGGGTTAGTTTTTAGGGGTTGTGCGTGATCGGGTTTGGTTTAAGGATGTGTTGGTGATCGAGTATATTTTTAGGGTGGGAGGGAATTAGTTTAGTGTGTGTGGGTGATCGTGTTTACTTTTAGGATGGGGGAATTCGTTTTTAAGGGGTGGGGGATCGGGGTACTAGTTGGAAGCATTTTTAACACGCATTCCTTTACCACGAAAAATCGTGGTAAAGGAATGCGTGGTAAAAAATTGTGGTTTAGACAAGGTCGTGGTTGCGACATCGTTGTTAGGTAAGTCGTGGTTGGGGAACTCGTTGTTCCAACATACAACCGATGTATATGCTTCGTTTTCCATAAACCAACCTCACAGCCAACCCCCCCTCCAGCCCCTCCAACACCGAACCGCCACCCTGATGGCATCGATGCGTCCCTAGGTCACAGAGCAAACTTTAGGACCCAGGTGAAATGTTTGCACATACTCATGCTCTACATTATGTCTGCCCACACATCATGCTCTTGCCCATACATTTGCAAATGTTTCCCAGTACAGTTTCCTATTGCACATGTTGGCGTAGGTCAACGTGTTTTCCATCTCTATTTGCACAAATTGCTCATGTCTGTACCTTTTGTATATGTATCCTGGACTTTATCTGTATGTATACATGATAATGTTACTCATGTCAGTACCTTTTGTACTTGTGATCCCGGACAGTATCTGTATGTATATATGATAATGCTGCTCGCGTACAGTATATTTGCGTGGGAGTTGTTATAATATACTTAATCATGTCTTAGGATTCTAATAAGTGCTTCTGTTTGTCCTTACACAGGACAGCGTCCCCATGGGCTCTCCTGCCTTCCTTCTGTCTCTCTTTGTAAGTATTAAACAGCAGTAATGTATTGTGTGGGCTGAGCCCCTTGTGTTTGAAGGGGTGGGTGACATACTGCAGAGTGTGATGTTGTGATGCAGCTCCATTGCACTTATTGACAATAGGATATGAGTTCTGCAGTAGCATGTGAAATGGAACTGCAGACCTAGCAGGACTGTTGGAAAGGGGAGATGGCATTGATTATTTTTACATGTCCAATCACAGTAGCATATTTCTGAGGGGTTGTATGCAGAAAACAGGTGATGCAAAAATTCAAGCTGAGGGATAGTTGTTTTAATTTGCTTTTAAATTCTTACCACAGTGCCTTGGAGCTCGACACTCAAAAGCCTGTAACTGCTAATTAGTGTAGTCTTACTGCTGCATGTGGCTGTTTCTTTCTTAAATCAACATTGGCAGCGCTTGCTTTCTGATCCTCTATGTAATGTTCTCAATGTGTGTGTTGTTGATGTCTTTTCCTGTGTTGCACCTGCATGTTTTGACTTCCCATGGTGTACTTTAGTGTTGTACCTCCCTTAGTGCACTTGTATAATGTGAATCTCTGTCTGATATGAATAGAATTTATAAAGCTCAACAAATGCCTGTAGGCGTCAAGGCGCTGTAGTCTCGGTGGACCGCTCTTCAGAGAAGCTGGTTTGACAGGATTGCAAAATGAACTAACTCTCTCTACAGGATAAAAAGCCTGGTCTTTAAGGCTTTCCTAAAGGAAGATTCTGAGCCCCAGGTGCTCCCTGCACTCTTCTCTGGTATAGAGTGGTTTCCTCATCAGAGCTTCCTTTCTGCTCAAAGAGTTTCTCCCTTGACCTGTGCTGGCCATTCTTTTCATTGGTGTCGTAAAGTTGTTAAACGTACAGTCATACCACGCTTGGTCTCCTTTTGTTCCCTCAACATACTGTCAGAACTCCAGTGTATTGGAGGTCAGATTTCCTTCTTCTGCTATCTTATCTGATAAAGATGTCTAGCCGCAGATTCCTTACGTTTGAATTATCCCCTGGTGCCAGACTGGATCTGGAAAGTTTCCCACAGCAGTACCTCTGCATGTTGATAGAGGGCGTGGAGTGACTCTGTAACAACGTCATCCACAGGATGGGATATCGTCAGAGTCCATATAAGCCCTCCCCTGACTCGATGATGTCAGTTTCGTCCTTTACACACTTCCACGCGGTTCCGGAGAATGGTACCTCTGGCCATTTTTGGCCTCCCACGATGAAACAGTGTGCGTTTTTCTGGTTATGTTCAAGGTCCTGTGGACTACGATGTCGACCCTCATCCTATTTGCATGTGATGTCTAGGCATGCATCCTGACTCCAAACGGTGCGTCTCGTGTGTTCAGCTTCTGTCGTCTGTGTTGCAGGAGCCCCACATGACACTGTTAGCGGCACGGTGGTCGACGGCCCCTCGTTGGTCACTGCCCTCTTCTTTCTCCGAGGACCAGCTCCCAAAGTCCTTCGTCCTCGTTGTGGCCTGGTAAGTCACGAAGGCGGTCGGCGCCGCAGCCTTAGCCAACCTTACAGTGTATGCGCGGAGTTCCTGAATCACCTCCTATTCCTTCGATTTCGGAGTCGGAGTGTATCTGTCCCACGCCTTCCGGGCACCCAGGCGACTATGGCTCAGATGAGAAAGTCCTATCTATCTCTTCATGCCATTTTTGGTTATCATCCTCCCTCTGGTGCGCTTCTCAGCCCCAAGGAGGTTGGTGAGGCCTTGACTGAATCCAAACCGGCTGGACCTCACTCGGTGTCAGCGGGGCCCTCAAAATCGGTGATTGACTCCGTCTCAGCATGGTGCACAATCCTTTGGGATTCCCACCTGTTGTGACGCCTGTGTTGGATCCTCCGGAACCCACTTCGGCGTCGACGACACTGAACGCCCCTACTTTGTCTCTCCTCCCCGACTCAAAGGTTTCGCATTCTTGATGCCGGTCCGGGTCGGTGGCACAGTCCTCTTCGAGCTACCTTCCTCCGCCTTCGGAGGAGTCCCCTGCTATTTTCTCCTTAGCACACAGATATTTTGGTGATGTGGGTGATCACATGAATGAGCCTCCTCCAGAGTTTCGTTGGGTTTTTGCCCTTGGTGATGCTAGTGGCCTTGATTCTTCTCCCTCCACGGGCCTGTTTTCTCCTCCTCACCTCGGAGGCTAGTTTGGCTTTTGTGGAGAGTTGATGTAGTTCTGGGGCTGCCACTTCCTTCTGTGGAAGTGGCCATTGATCCCCTAATTGGGGTGCTTCAGCAGGACCACCTCAGAATTAAGCCTGCGCTTCCCTTCAGTGAAACCCTCTTTGACATTCTGTTGAGCACTTGGGCTAAACCCGTTTCAAGGGCCTCCATGGAACGGTCTATAGCTCACAGGCACCATCCTGCCCCTGGTGACCTGCTCTGCCTTTCCCGTCAGCCTACTCCACACAGTTTTGTGGTTCAGGCTGCTACGGCCTCCCCTAGCATCGGCGCCGTACCTGACGTCCCTCCGGGCAGGGAGTCTAACGGTCTGGATGCTTTTGGTTGATATCTCTTTTCTGCAACCACTTCTGCTTTATGGTCCCTTAATACGGCTTCTGTTTTGGGTCTTTTTTTCTCAAGAGTTGTGGAATTCGGTCTGGCGCCTTCTCCCCTCCATCCCTGATTGGGATGGGAATGGTCTCCTGCCTTCCCTTCTGTGTGGGATGTTATAGGGCAGTGCCAGTTGGCTCATTCTTTTTCTCGCCACCTCCACGTGCCATCCGGTGTAGTGCCCCTGCCCCAGCAGGTATTTTCTTTTCTTGCATTCTTACCCTGTTGATGACATTTTGTGATACCTGGTTGTTTTTTGGGATGCGTCTTAATTTCTACCCTGTTTGGTGTCTACACTGGTGACTACACGGTGTTCTTTGTTTTCTACCCATTTTCTGATTGGGGTGTTTTCCTGGTATTGTGTGGATGCACTGTTGCCTTGTTCCCTGTCCTAAAGGTATGACTTACAGGTATTCCTCCTTATGTTTCTGACACCATAGTACCCCTTATAGAGGACTCCACATGCTGTACTTTGGTGCACGGGTGCAAGTCAGAAGATGGTGCACAAGGGTTCTCCTTGTCCCCCACACCCCCGTTGTTGAGTGTTTCTCCGCACCGGCCAGGGGTTTCTCTCCTTCCACTCTGGTGCCCTTCTTTCCTGGCATACGTCAGGGAAGGTATAGTGTAAAGAGAGAGAGGCCCCCTGCTAATAGGGTAGAAGTTCCTTAAGGCAGGGATCAATGAATCAGTGTAAAAACTTAAGGCAACAAAAGAGTATAATAATCATACATCAATAGTAATTAGAAAAAGTAAGAACTAAATCAGATACTGTTTTTATCCAAAAGTACAAAACTGCTTTTATTAATAATATTTAATACAATGACATAGCCCATTCATACTATCTCAATCATATCATCATACACACCTCACAACAAATAACTCAATTAAAAACATTGTCACAATTGTGACAGCAACAATACATTGATATAGTACTTCTTCATCTATATAATTGTTGAATATTTTTTCTCATATGTGTAGGGTTTCACATGAAAAATAGGGCAAAACAATGTGGCACAAATTCAATTGACAGTCGTTGTATTCTACGCGTGTTTCGGCACTGGAAAGTGCCTTCGTCAGGAAAAGGCCACAGCTTAACCACGATGGTATCCTATATTTGATTGGCAGTGACGACAATGCGACGTCTAAGTGTCTTACACTTGGGTCAGCACCTGAAGTAGACGGCGTCTATGGTCTTGGTTCAAGATTGACCGATGAATCAAAGACTGATGTGTAAAGTTCTTTGGCAGTGAAAGCACTGCTGTTTTGATGCAGCTAAGCGCTTAACTGAATTCTTCTATATGGAGATAACCGCATTTAGCAAACTCGTCAATAGATGAAATTGAATTATTGTGGCTGGTACGGAGCCTCAGGATAAAGGGTTCCTCCTTGCACCAAAGAGTCTGCATCAGAGCACGTCAGGGAAGGGCCATGGTTCTTGGCTAAGGTACATTGTCTTGCCCTGCCCTACATGGTGTTCCTTCTTCCTGTCTTCAGGCGTTGGCACGTCTGGTGCTAGTTCTCACTATACACAGGCACAACGGGCTCCTGCCTGATTTCTTTGTTCTCTTAGATTCCTAGCGGCCCTGCCTTGTCCGTATCTTGGAATAGGTGGCCTACTCGGCTACCCTACCTCTTCTATGCCTCTGCATGGCCTGTTTATCCTCTGCTTCTGCCTTTCGCAAAGCTGCGGTTGCTTTCACTTTTTGATTGGAACGTTTCCATGATACCAACCCCAACTTTCGTTACTGGTCTGGCTGTTCTTTAGATATGCATTCTACCCTTTTTGGAGGTTTCTATCTATTTTTCATCTTCCGTTCTTCTTGGGCATGGGTTTCTCACCCATCCACTCTGGGCTGGCTCAGACGGTGGTTGGTGATCCCTTGGGATTCTTTCTGGGGAGTTTCCTCCACTTGTGAGCGTGGTTGCAGTTCTAACCCCTTTGCGGGTTTGTTTTCCCTGTACTAATTGGCATACCAAGTACGATCTTTGGTGACATCAGGATCATCCCTCACTTTGTTCCCTGACTTGTTAGCTGGGCGCAGGTTGCCCAGTGCACACGAGGACTTTCTTTTGCTTCTGGCCTTCATACTTGTTAGGCTGTGGGTACTGCCTCTCCATCTTTTACTTCAGTTCTTTAAACTGGCCCTTTGGTTGGACCTCATTTCTGGCATTGGTCTTTCCATACTCTTTTCTTTTGCAATGAGGACTAATTATCTGAATAGGCCTCCCCATTATTGGCCTTATTCAACTCAACCCTTTTTTGCAGTCCTCCCTTGTGGTCTTTTTTTCTCTATTCTAGCGGGGTTGTTTCTCCACTGCGGTTTTCTTTTCACTTGTCTCTCGACTGCCTATTCGTACCCGTCAGTCGGTAGTGCTGTTCTGTCTGCTCACTTGGTTTTCTGGGGTGTGTGAATTCTAACCCACCCTCTCCCTTTAAACCGGTGCCATTTGGCTGGTTTCCAGCTCGCCGTTGTTTCACCTTCTGCCAGTTGCCGCTGTTGTGGTTGTTTATATTTACCCTTCTTGGGCACATTTTATTATACAGTGTAATTTCTAAATATGTTTATTTTTATATATATCTATATATGTGTATGTATACATACATATATATATATATATGTATATATATATATTTGTTTTTTTTTCATACCTATCTATTTATATATGTTTTATACCTTTCTTTCTTGGGATTCTGCATTGCATAGTCCCAGAGGGCATCCTTCTCTCTCGAAGTGTTTCCTCTACCTCACGTGGTCTATGGCCATGATTGTTGTTATTGCTTGCAATGCTTTCTTAAGCTATTGGTTGGTGTTCTCTGCATTGCCTACTTCTATGGCTAGGAGCTTTGGCCCAGTAGTTTTAGCTATTGTCCTTAGGCTTCTCCTCGGTCTCTTGGGCTGGTTGACCTTCGGGGGGAGTTGTAGTGCTATGTTTATATGAAGTGTTCTTCCCACTCATCTTATTATTCTGCCATGGCGTTTTTCCCATATTTTTTCCAGCTGCTGGTTCAGTTCCGTACGGGGCTCTTCTCGAGTTTTCTGGTGGGATGTTTTCTTCCTCACCTTCCCTTCCTGGTGAGCGATCTCTCTCTCTCCTTTACTTATGCAGACCGCATAGCCTAGTCGGGAATCTTTCATGGAATTGGTTTGCAGACCCTCCTCTGGGATGGTATTGCTTTGGTACCTCATTCAAAGGTAAGGAATCGGCAGCTAGTTACTTACCTTTGGTAACGCCTTTTCTGGTAGAGACTAGATCTAGCCGCAGATTCCTTACCGATCAACCTATCCTCCCCGAACGGTGAACTAATTCTCCTTTTCTTCTTGATCCCTTCTATGCACCCTTGTGCCTTTCGTTGGTACAAAAAAAACATCAAAAGTGAAGACAAACCAAACAACCAATAATATTAATATGTGTCTTACCAAAAGAGGATTTTTTGGGACACACTGTTCCATTGCAGTTTCTGTAAGTCACTCTGCGTTTTAGCGCGGAAAGTTTCACATAAGAAACTGACATCAGCGCATCAGAGGACGGCTTATATGGACTCTACGACGTCACATCCAGTTTACAGCGTCTTTAAGGAGTTGCTCGACGCCTTCTACTGATGCGCAGAGGTACTGCTGTGGAAAGATTTGTGGATCCAGTCTGGCGCCTCGGGATAATTCAAAGGTAAGGAATCTGCGGCTAGATCTAGTCTCTACCGGATAGCGCATTACCAAAGGTAAGTAACTTATTCTTTAAGCTCTCACTGGGCAGCTGCTGCAAAACGATTGGCCTAACAACTTAAAATCTTATTCCGGGTGATGCGTTGAGGGGTCGCCAGTACAGCCTACTGTGTTAGGCAACGCCACCCTTGTACACCGACTCCCAGGAGTTCACGGATATCTGTCAGAGCTGTGTATCCATCTTCAGTGGGTTCTGTGATGTGGATCAACATGTTTTAAACCATTCTTGGTCAGGCAGCCAATACTGTGGTGGGGTGTGCAGCAGGAATGGGTTATCCTTAGTTCCCAGTTAGAGCTTTAGTCATTTCTTCATTGCATGAAAAAGTGTGAGTTCCTGACTTGTCACCTGGACTCCATGCAACCGTACATGTACTACAGCCTCAGGCTCTACCTCACCAGTGTTCTTGGGGATCAGACTTATTCTAGTAAACCTACTGCCCCCCCCCCCAGCAGCTGTACTTAAATAAGTGTATACATACTCCCTCTTGCATAGCACAATCTGTTTTTTCTTGCTGTTGTAAGTAAGCTAAAGAAAAGGCCACTGCACTTTTCACTTGTCTGAGTGCAGCACCAATGAGGTCAGTCTTCAGGTTACATCTCGCCTCTTTACGTTACTAAGTGAAGTGTTAGATACAAAAAATGAGTGTTGTCGAGGCTCGATCTTTGCGGTCTATTCTTTGGAATTACTGTGGTCTTGCCACAGCCATTTGCTAGGATTTTATTGAGGTAAGAAACTTTTCTAGCTTTTTATATCAAGGTGTACTGCTTTCTGCCTAAGAGTTCTAGGTAGATCACAGTGCCTGATTCCCTTTGGGAAGTCTCCCAACACTGCTTGGATTTACTGTGACTCTTTCCAGATCTCTGAGACCTTGGCTGGCAAACCGTCACTGTCTGGTGACAGTCAGCGATGTGTTGGTTTTATTTACTTTAGTAGACAAGAGTATTCCTAGATGAGCTCCTGGGACAGAGAAGCTGAGAGGTTCTACAGGCAGGCTCAAATTGGCTGGTGGACCCCGACTAGCATCTTCGAAGCACCATTAGCATCAGAGAGGATAGCGCCCTTTTAGGACCCCATCAGGACAGGTAGGTCAGCAGATTGTGCCAGTAACAATATTACAATTTCCAACACCATGCTGAAAGTTAAAACTAGTTTGTTTGATTGCACACATTTTGTATTTGATGTTTAATTACATGTTCTTTACTTTCCTTTTCCGCCCTGCTTCCTAGGCATGTGACACAGTCCTTCTCTATAGCCAAGTGTAGGAGGGACTCTGGCTCCCTAGGTGTAGGACAAAGCTGTGCCTAGTAGTTATGAAACTCAACCCCATTCTCCTGGTGAGCGGCTCAGCCTCACCATAGCGGTGTATATCTAGTAGTTCCACATGCCACACACGTCCCAAAGGTATTGGACACAATCCTACAATCATCCATTTTCTTTCACACTGTCACTCATCTTGTGCAGCTGTGTATCTTAATCCTTTCCCTTAACAAAACAGTCACTAATATACATTTTTTTTCTCTTCCATTGAACAGGACGGGGGTACCCGGGGACGCCGCTGCGCCATCGAGGCTGACATGAAGATGAAGAAGTGAGAGCCTGAGCTATGCAAAGGCAGGAGATAAAGACAGAGGGAGAACCTGGCGGAAGTAGATGGTGTATTTCTGGTAGTGAGTGGGTGCAAAAAGGCACTGAGAAAACCTCCAGATTCCTAGTTCATATCCCACCACAACTGAAGAAAATTCTGTGCAGCGATGGAAAGCCATTGCTAGATCACTTGCCCTAAACCTCCCTTATGTGAGGGAACCAGCAGAAACAGGGACAAAAGGATCAGCTTGGCATTTTCTGAAACACACAGTGGTTTAACCAGACGGGGAATAGTCCCTATACAGGCAGTTTAGGTTCTGCCCTGTACTGGAAAGAGAAGTATCCTGGACTTTGTCAGCCGCATCCTTGTGTAGCATCGGGAGTGTATATTTTATTTTTTTCCAGTATCTGACACACTGAGACCAAGAGGAGTGATTTTATCTGTTTATTGTAAATATGTATAATAAAATAAATACAAGTGTCTGCAGATCATGAAAGCTAGTGTTTTGTTTGTGAGCTTCAGCATTACATGATTATGTCTGCTGTAGAGCTACAGAAAAATGCTGACTTTTCTGCAGCTTTGCTATGCTTACGGTTCATACACTGAGAATGCATGCTGCAGTGTAGTTGAGCTAGCATAGTTATTGGTTGCTTGAGATAGAGCTTGCCTCTATTCAGGGAAATGGTCGCTAGCGTAACGAAACTTGAGGGGGCCCCCTGCAAACTACATGGAGGACTCAGGAGCTCTAAGGCCAGGGTACTGTGCTGAGGGGGCCCCCTGGGGCTCGGGCCTCCCCGCACTGCGGGAGCTGCTGGGGCCTTTGTTACGCCACTGAAAATGGTGTGAATTGATCTGACAGAGGAACACGTATGTTGTAGGTGTGGTTTCAGGCCCTCTTGACCATGTCTTGCATAGGATACACACAGGCCAGCTATAAGAAGGTAGAGCGAGGGCATTCCCTGTCACAGGGATTAAGAACAGTCAAGGCAGATCTTCAGGAGTTCTAGAGTACACCAACTCATGTTCTGGGGCCCTCCTGATGCCAGCCCGTTCTTGGCTATTAACCTGTTTAATAACGGGAAGGAGATTGTACAAGCTAGCTATGACAAGCTGACATGTTTCTATACCAGATTTGATTCTCCAAAGTGCACTGCTCTCAATCTTCCTTGTCCTATCACCAACCAGACCTCTACCCCTCTTGTTGACTTTGTGACTGGCATCCTTCATATTATACCTCCCTTAAAAATATCAACCCTATAAACACTCACATATAGCCCTATCGCCCCTCCCCATCCACCTACATCTAAACCACTTCCTTCTAATAAAGCCCAGATTCAACTTGTGACTCCACCCATTCACCCATCTCACAATGATGACCCTCCCTTCACATTTTTCATATTTCAGAGCCTCTCTTAGCGGAGCACTCATTAACTTTAAGTCCACTGTCAAACATACTACCAGCATCAAAGACACTTTTGCAGATGTAACTCCTTGTTTACTTTCTTACACTGAAACATGCTTGCCAGTGACACTGTTGCGGATGTACCTCCTTGTTTTGCAGCATGAATCTATTCTGTATTTACATGCTGTGCATTATTGCGCCACTAGTGGTTGGGTCTCGAATTCTCAATGTCCTAATATTCCTTCTTTTCTTTTCTCTCATTTTTTTCTTTTTATTCTGAGTGTCGACGATCCCACCATTTGGTGTCTAATCCAGCCTCTCTTGATGTCATACGTCCTCCCTGGAAGCTCTGATGCGTGGTTGTCCTCTTCAGATTCTTATTTTCCACTGTTGGGTCTGGAAGCATAGCTGAAGGCTCACTAATGTGTGAAAGTATGAAGTTTGGATGAAGTTTCATTGACAAGACACCAAAGAAGTTCACCGAAGAGGTACTGGGAAAGAATATTTTGATTGTATACGTCGAGGCCATATCTGTTTCACTTGATATGGAGAAAGCACCTTTCAATTTTTGCCCAAAGTGCCACCACAAATTCGCCCAGAAGGGCAACCATCAGGTGTGTAACCTTTTCCTACATGCAACGACTGCGAGGCCTGTGCGAATTTCAAGCTGAAGATGTTGAGGGCAAGAGACAAACAGAGGCAGACACATTACGCCATGCAGGGCCAGAAACAGACTCCCATCGCCAGAAAGCCTGGATTTGTCGAGCGACGACGAAGATAACATTCTTGACAGGGCAGATGGAAGAAGGCTTTGACATCAAGATGCGAATCGTCGACTTCGAGAGAGAACATCGCATTCCAAAAGAAAAAAAAGACTCCGGTAACTCCGAAAAAACATTCTGGGGGGAGAATCTAGAACACCAGACTCTAAAACACAGAGAGCTGCCTCAGGGCTGAAGAAATCGCTGACAGAAGGCAAGCAAACTCAAAAAGAACACCTTGGGTCCCACCTCAAGGACACCGCAGGCAATCATACTCCCAAAAAGACAACGTCGTCAAAAGATGATCAAAGTCTCGAGGTTTCGACATCAAAAGAAGACAGAAGTTGAGAGGTGCCGAAAAAGGTTCCGAGCGATACACCATTGAAGGAAACCTCAATGTCGAAAAGAAAATCTTCGACAATACTCGACACTGAAGATCAATCCGCCGTTATCGAGCGGAAAAAAAATGCCTTGAAGCAGAAATGGCTGCACTTCTGCAGAAGAAAAAATATTTCGATTCAGAATCCCTCAATGATGCCGAAGAAACAATAGGAGAAAGATGTCGAAGAATTAGACTCCCATTTGACACCAGAGCCACAGGAGGAGCAAGAAGAAAAAGAGTTCTTCCTTGAATAAGATGATCCTGATACAATGAAAATGGGTATGTTTCAGGACTCTGAAGGGTCAGAGTATGTGGAAGCCCAGTGGCAAGACATTGAAACAGATTCTCCAGAGGAGGGAACTGATTCTTATCCATCAAGGCCTTCGCCTCCAAATGATATTACAGTGTATGGACAACTCGTAAAAAGAGCAGCTGATAAATATGGTGTACAATTGAGGAGGAAAAAACACAATCCTGCTTCCTCTTAGAGACATTGCTGCCTTCTCAGACCAGGAACCAGTTCCTACCAATGCTGCCCAGCATTCTAGATCAAGGGAGAGAGGCCTTCAAGGAGCCTGCAATGTGCAGAGCTGTCTCACCAAGGGCAGGGAAAAAATACAAGCATTCCTCAAAGGATTCTCTGTACATAAGAGGAACAGTCCCAGCTGACTCCCATCATTGCAGCTACAGCCAGGAAAAGGGCAAACATCCCAATAAGATTGAGACCACCACCAGGTAAAGGGAGTAAGAAGATGGATATGGTGGGCAGGAAATTTGAGAGTGGTGCGGCAACCCAGTGGAGAATAGCCAACTCAAGCGCTCTCCTCAATAGATACGCATACCAGAACTGGGATGAGATGGCAGAGCTAATGAAGCACTTGCCCGAACAGTATCGAAAAAGAGCAGCTTCCCTGGCAGAGGAGGGGAAAACATTACGAATACATGTCTCAAGACAGCACTAGACGCAGCTGACACTGCAAGTCATCAAATGATGGCCGGAACAACACTGAGACTCCATGCATGGTTGAGGGTGCCTGGTTTCAAGCCAGAGGTACAGGCAGACATCATCAGTGCGCCATTCAATGAGGAGCAACTGTTCGTTAGCACAGTGGATGAAACCCTTCAACAATTAGAAAGGTTATCAAGACTGCAAAGTCAAAGGGAGCCTTGAAATTCAGAGGAAACCTAAGGAGAGGAAAAACACTGGTCCGAAGACCTGCAGGGAGAGGAAGTTTTACTGGAACAACTCCACAGCAAGGGTTTCAGGGCACAAGCCAAGCTCAGACACCATCACAACATTGGCAGTATCAGACAAAGGGACGCCAGCCCTTTCGGGGACGTTCAAGAGGAAGAGCACAACCTCACAGAGAAGGCGCAGCCTCCTCCAGCAAGTGACTTTTCAAGCCATCAAGACCTCTCACACACAACACCCGTGGAAGGAAAAATAAATAACTTTGTTCAGGAGTGGAGGACGGTGACCTGAGACAATTGGATATTAAACATCGTAAAACTTGGATACTGTATAGAACTTATAAAGACACCGCCAGCAAAGGGACCGAAGAAAGTGGCCCACTCAAAAGAGGAAACATCTTGTCTACTCAAAGAAGTAGAGGAATTGCTGGTAAAGAGAGCAAAAGAATGGGTGCCCAAAAAAGAGATCAATCAGGGAAATTACTCAACGCCCGATACTGGACCTCCATTTTATAAACAAGTCCATAAAAACACAAAAATTCAAGATGACAACACTGCAAGAAGTCATACCACATTTACAAAAGGGAGATTACATGGCAACTATAGACCTAAAAGATGCATACTTGCACATCCCAATGAATCACTGAGACATGAGATATTTGCGCTTTGTAGTAAACAAGACACACTATCAATTCAAGGTACTGGCGAAGCAGTACAGCATATCAATGTTCTGGAGCTAAAGACAGTATTCCTAGGCTTTAAATACATTTCAGAAAGAGATGTGGGAAAATCTCTTTTAGTTCAAATACACAACACAACAACGTTTTATCTCGACAAGCAGGGAGGAACACAATCCCTTGTTCGATCAAGACTAGCTCAGGAAATCTGGAAGTGGGCCAATCAGAGACAAATTCACTTAACGGCAATTAATCTTCCAGGGAAAGACAATGTCTAAGGGGCCAAGCTAAGCAGGCAAGCATCATCCTCCTACGAGTGGAAACTCAATCAAGCAGCACTCGAACAGATATTCAAACAATGGGGAACACCAGAAATAGATCTGTTAACAACGCCAGCAAATGCAAAATGCCAGTACTATGCGTCCAGACATCAACACCACCAATCCCTGGGGAATGCTCTATCAATAAGCTGGTCAGGGATATTTGCTTACGCATTTCTCCTGATACCACTGTTACACAGCGTAATCTTCAAATGCAAACATACCAACATGACGCCAATACTCATTGCCCCTCAATGGGCGAGACAAACTTGGTACTCTGACCTAATAGAAATGGCGCAGGGCAACATTCAGAGATTATCAAGACAACAAGACCTGCTTTCAACGGAAAGGGGAAGAGTTCTTCATCAGGAACCAGAAAGTTACAGTTTGGCAGCATGGCTCCTGAGGACATAGTTTGGCCACCAAGGTTTAACAGAAAACACAATGGCCATTCTCAGAGAAGCAAGAAGGACAACATCAAGGAAGTGTTACATAGCCAAATGGGAAAGATATTCAAAGTGTTGTAAAACTAAATGGGGCTATTACGGGAGAACACCAATGACGCAACAGTCCTTAATTATCTTACGCACCTCATATACTGCAAATTAACTTATGCTTCATTAAAAGTGTATTTAGCAGCAATAGTGGCCTACACAAGAGGTCTTATAGGTAGCAGTTTCTTCAGAACACTTGTAATAAAAGGATTCCTGGAAGGAGCAAAAAGGATAGCACCACCTAGGCCAGTGCCAGCCCCTACATGGAACTTAAACCTGGTACTAACACAACTAAGGAGAAATCCTTTTGAACCATTACACAAGGCCTCCCTAAAGATACTCACCCTGAAAACAGCATTCATTGTTGTAATGACATACCTTCGCACGGTGAGGTGAACTGCAGGCTCTTACAATCCAAGAACAATATTTGCAATTCCACAAGGACAGAATAGTCATAAGGACGGATCCACAATACCTACCCAAAGTCACTTCTCATTTTCACATAAATCAGTCAATTCAAATACCAAGTTTTTTCCAGGAGCATAACAATCAAGAGGAAAGAATGTTACACACATTAGATGCAAGAAGAACGATCATGTACTAAAAGACAAGGGCAGGTAGGAAGACAAAGCAGTTATTTGTGTTGTTTGCAGACAACAACATGGGAAAACCAGTGACAAAGGGTACAATCGCAAAATGGATTCCACAAGCAATCCAATTATGTCACTCAAGTGTAGGAATTCAGTAGATTCCAAACCAAAGGCGCACTCTACATGCAAAAAAAGGAACAATAATAGCCTTTCTAGCAAATATACCTTTGCAAAACATTTACATGGCAGATACTTGGTCATCAGTGCACACTTTTACGAAACGTTATTGCATAGATATTCAAATGAACAAGGAACCTCAAGTGGGACAAAATAATATTAAAACGCCTATTCACAAATTCAAGCTCCTCTTCATCCCAATCACCACAAGTTTGGCAAACCGCTACAAAATCAATGCACAGCATGTGAATCCAGAAAAGTTTCACGCTGCAAAACAAAATAGTTGAACAAAAAAAAATCTAAAGATGGCGACCAGGCGGAAGGGTATATGACGTCAGGAGAGGCTGGATAAGGTACCAAATGGTGGAATCGTCGACGTCCAGAGGAAAAAAAGGGGAAAAAGAGAAGAAGGACTGCTAGGATACTGGAGAATTCCAGACCCAACCACTAGATGGCGGAATAATGCACAGCATGTGAATACAGAAAATTCTTCAAGCTGCAAAACTACCCATACAGGTAAGAAACTATTTAGTTTGCTTTTTTACACTGAAACATGCTTGCCAACACCACCCCAATCGGACAATTTACCAGAGGGATGCAAAGTGGCCTTAATCCATCATAAATATATTATTTGTCCTGAATTCAAAAGCTCCCTCTACAAGTCCTTTAATGACATGCTTGCCAAATATATTTGTGGTCCTACCGCCTCCTTTGTTTGTGCTCTCAACTATCATGCCCCAGACAAGCTCTTGAATCCTTCCAAACTGAATTCCTGAACTTGGCATAGTACTTTAGATCTTCCTCAAAGTGACCTTTTATTCTTGGAAAATGTAAAATCTAGGCTGTCGACCCCAACGCACAGTGAGACCTGGACAAGCGGGATAAACTGGGCTATTCCTGATTGTTAAATGCTCCCACACACAATGCCTGTCCTAGGCTGTTCCTTCTATTGTTACACGTCCCAAATGTTTGCTTCACGAACTACCAGCTGCTGCCATCGTTTGACTCTTTCCTCTTCCTTTTTTCCCCTCTAAAGAGAGCTCTCTTCGATTATGGCAGCCAAACTACCCCTCCTTGAGTTTCCCAAATCATGGGTTAGAAGACATGTTCATTCCAAAGACCTAGTTCAGGCTGTCGCTAACAAGAGATACCCTTCTTTAGAAAACCCTGCTGACATTCTTGACCATCTCTTACAACCACTACCTTTAAGGATGAGCTCATCACGGTAATCAGGAAAAAGGATTTGAATCTTCCAAAGGCATACATATAGCTCTCCTAAGAGCTGACTCGATGAAATGAAAGTGCAGAGGGCTAGAAAGTTGTTTGAAAAAGTCTTGCCTCCCATCTGACAGAACCACCTGCCCCATCCATGAAAGGGGCTATAAAGTACCAATCAATAAAGCTAAAAACAATTCTTCCAGTTTTGTATCACCAAAACAGATAACTCTCCCAAAGAACTCTTCCAGGTCTATCAAGAGAGTTCTGAGACTACCTGTGAGAAAGTGCCCTCTTTCTGCATGGTTGCCCCCACTTTTTGCTGAATTGCTGATGTGCTTTGACTGAGTGTGCCCTGGGCTCCTGCTAATCCTGCTAATCAGGTACCCAGGGCCTGGGAACCTGGGAATCATCCTGGACTCCGAGCTCAAAATGGACCGCCAGATCAACTCTGTCTCGTCTTCCTGCTTCCACACCCTCCGCCTCCTTCGTAAGACCTTCAAATGGATCCCCTCGAACACCGAAAGACCTTCACTCACGCCCTGGTCACCAGCAGACTCGACTACGGCAACGCACTCTACGCCGGAATAAACAAAAACCTCACCCGCAAGCTACAGAACATCCAGAACGCCGCCGCAAGACTGGTCCTCAACCTGCCAAAACACTGCCACATCTCCCAGCACCTGCGCACACTCCACTGGCTCCCCGTCGAGGCGAGAATCACCTTCAAGATGCTCACCCACGCACACAAGGCCCTCCACGGCACCGGACCAGCATACCTGAACAGCCGACTCAAATTCCATGCACCCCAAAGGACCCTACGATCAGCCCAGCTCTCCTACGCCGTGGTCCCCCGCACCAGAAAGACCAGATCGGGAGGCCGCTCCTTCTCCTTCCTCGCGGCCAAAGCATGGAACGCCCTTCCGCTCCACCTCAGACAGACAACATCGCTCCCCATCTTCGCAAGAAACCTCAAAACCTGGCTCTTCGACAGACCCCCTCCTTGATGGAATGGAACCTGCCCCCCCCCACCCCTAGCGCCTTGAGACCCTTACGGGTGAGTAGTCGCGCTTTAACAAACCCCTGATTGATTGATTGAGGGCCTATGTTCTTTCCCTAAAACTGCATTGAAGCCTAAACCCAATTGGCATCTCTGGCCACAGGTCAGCCCCTGGTAAATGGTATCACAGGTACCCAGGGCACTGTGACCAAAGAAGGCCTCTAAGGGCTGCAGCACTTATTGTGCCACCCTTAGAGGTCCTGTACCATTACACTCACACACTGCCTTTGCAGGCTGCGTGTTTTGGTGCAGAACAAAGTGAAGAGTCGACATGGCACACATCTCTGTGTGCCATGCCTACAACCCACTGCCCTGGCATAGATCAGTCACCCCTCTAGCTGGGTGCACTATACCAGTGGTGAGGGTACAGGTGCATGAGCCTTGTACCCCTACAGTGTCTAAGTCCATTCTTAGACATTGTAAGTGCAGTGCTGCCATTAAGAGTATATGGTGCTGGGAGTTTGTCATTACGAACTCCACAGCCCCATAATGGCTACACTGAAAACTGAGAAGTTTGGTATCAAACTTCTCAGCACATTAAAACCACACTGATGCCAGTGGGGGATTTATTGAAAAATGCACACAGAGGGCATCTTAGAGATGCCCCCTGAAAACTAACCCACCACTAGTGTCCAGGCTGAGTGGCTGCTTTCAGCTGCCACCACCAGACATGTTTCTGGACCCCAGGGTTGAGAGCCTGCTGCTCTCTGGGGCCTGAAACAATGCACATCCTGGGACGAGGTGCCAAGCCTCCTCCCCGAGGATGGGCAGGGTTCACGAAGGGGAAGCTTAAAAGGCTTGCCTTCTTTGTGAGCTTCCACAGGCCAATTGCTGATTTCAGCAACTGGTCCCCACTGGTTCTGACCCCCCACTTTGGGCGGGAGAACCGGTGGGAAAAACAAGTGAAGAAGAGAGGTGTGCCCACCTCTGCCAACTCCACCCCTCAGGTGGGGGAGGCGAGGTGAAGCACAACTCTCAGTCCCCGCCATCTTGCAGTTGGGGGGACTCAGCCAACCAGGGACAGGCTCATGCCCCCCTCCAACTGGAGGGTGGCATAATAGGGGGTGTACCCACCCCAGGGAAGGGACCCATTGGTCCCTACCTTTTACCTACCTGTAATGCCCCTAAATCTAGTATTTAGGGGCACCCCTGAACCTTGCTTCCTCAGACAAGAACCTGCACCAAGAAAAGAAGGACCGAACAGCCGTGCCGAAGCTAACAAGAGGAAGACGCCCACTGACTTGGCCCCAGTCCTACCGGCCTGTCTCCACCTCGAACCTGCTCCTGCGAAATCCCGGTGTGTCCTGCAGCCAGCAACCTCGAAAACCCCGGAGGACCTGCCTGCCTTCAACCACAAAGACTTTATCTCCCGTGAACACCGGATTTGTTCATCTGCAACCTCTGGCTCAGGCCGGACACCGCGAATGCGCCCGACTCTGCACCCGCCGTCCACGGCCCGAGCTCGAGTGGGCAAACACCACGAGGAGGTCCCCCCGGCGATCCTGTCCCGAGATCCGGTGACCCCTGACCTGACCCCCGACCGCGACCAGGAGCTGGTAAGGAGATCCGACCCCAAAAGGCACCCTTGCACCCAACGCCCCACGGCCTTGGGTGGCCAAACCAACGGTGCCTAACCAACCCCTAACTTCTCAACTTACCTCTCGAAGGGGTGGTCGCACCCAGAAGACCTTCGTCCCCAAGCCTGCAGTGCCTTTGCAAGCCGGAGATTCCCCATTGCAAAAAACAGGGCGCCCGACGTCGAAACAGCACCCTGCACCCGGCCGCCCTAGTGCAGCTGAGGGTGCACCTTTGGTGCTACTTTGTTTCCCCATTTGCACTGCGCTAAAGTCCAGGAGCCTAGCTCCCACAACCAAGTGGCCTGCTCGTCAGCAGCCACCAACCGGAGGCCCCCTAACCCCCATTGGATAACATTGGGCCTCAGCACTCTGCACCCGGCCGCCCTAGTGCCGCTGAGGGTGTAACTAAAGTGTATCCTTGACCCTGGGGGACACCTGAGTCTACCCTTAGAACCTCAACTCCCACTACCAAATACTTACCTCAAAACCGATAACACTATTTTTCTCCGTGAGGATAACATTGACTGTTTTTCTTGGCAAAGTTTCTAAGTGTGGAGTTTGAAAACCTTAAAAAGTCTTTAAAATTGTACTGTTTAACACAAACGATTTTACTTACCTGTTTACAGGAAATGTCCCAGAGTAGTATCCAGGTATACTACTCTTTGTAAGAAAAGTAATCTTAAAAGTAACTTACCTGTAATCTTACTGAGAATCCCAGTCAAAGTATATGTACTGTATTCTGAAAAGCATTGCATTATCAGTAACACTACTGTAATCAAATCAAAGTACATTTACAATTCAAACTGTGTTACAATCTGTATATTTACTGAAAAGTACTTATCACTTACCTGTGCCAGGCTTGCTTGGTTCTAGGAAATACAATAACTAAAAGAATATTTTTTATACAAAAACAATTGGTCTGAAGTTCAGTCTTTGAGTGTGTGAATTCATTTGCTGACTGAGTGTGTACAACAAATGCTTAACTCTGTCCTCTGATACTGCCTTACTGCTCGACCCTACTACCACAAATAGAGAGTGAGGTGCTATCTAACTTTACCTCTGCCTACCTTTGGGGTTCCACTGGACTCTGCGCACACTATACCTCACTTTGGTATAGTATATACAGAGCCAGCTTCATACATTGGTGGATCAGCGGTGGGATATACAACTTTGCATTTTTTGGACTACTTGGTTACCACCTGATCACACAACAGAACTCTTAAATTGTCTTTAGAATTCTGATTTTTCAAATTGGCAATTTTTTGCAAAATTACTAAAAGTCTTGTTAGGGCCTTGGTTAAGTCCCTTTAAGAATTTTAGAAAACTAAAAGTCACTTTAGCTAGGGTTAGAAGTTTTTTTAACAATGTCTCAAAACAAGAACCCAGCTGTTAGTGAAAATAACCACAATGCCATAGAGGACTTGGTTGAGGAGCTCGACCTCACCCCTTACCTTCACTTGTCTTTCAAGGAGGTAAAGTCCCTATGTAAAATTAAGAACATAGCCATGGGGTCCCATCCCACCAAACAAAAGCTCCAGGAGCTGTTGGCTGGGTATGCTAAGGACCACCCATCTGAAAATGGTGAAGACCAGTCACATGGGTGGTAGATCAACCCCCTCCACTTCCTAGGGAGAAAAGGGTCCAAGTACCCTTGACTCCAAGAATCAACCTCTCAGAACCTAGATCCCACACAGGTGGATCAGGTACCACTGAGGACATTGAGGACAGCCTCAATGAGGAGGACAGCCTTTTAGCAAGGCTGACCAAAAGACTGGATCTAGAGACCAGGTTGCTGGCTCTAGAAAGAGAGAGAGCAGAGATGGGCCTAGCACCCATCAATGGTGGCAGCAATTTACTTAATAAGGATAAAGAGCAATCTTATGATCCTAAAATCCCCAAAGGGATTGTCCCTAAATATGAAGAGAGTGATGATATCACAAAAGGGTTCACACCCTTTGAGAGGGCTTGTGAAATGAGAAAAATGAAGACGTCACACTGGTGGGTACTCCTTTGGGAACTGTTCTCTGGTAACTGCAGAGACAGACTCCTTACCCTTTCTGGGGCAGATGCTGGGTCTTATGACCTCATGAAGAGAACTCTGATTGAGGGATTTGGACTCACAACTGAGGAATATAGAATGAAAAATTTCCTAGCTACCGTGAAGGAAAGTTTCAATTCTATTAAGGACGCGAAGGCGGGGATTATGCTTTTCTCTTCCATTTTTATTGCTCAACAGCCTTAACAACAAGATAAGTAAAAGACTACAAATCCCATGAGTCTTTTCATAAACAAATGACCATAGAGGCAGTCCCATATAAACAGAATCCGGGAACAGCACTTCCTCTTTCTTCAGGCGAACCGCAAGATTCAACGCGCATTAATATTCTTGTTTCTGATCCGATCCTGACATAAAAGGAACAGTGTCAGCCCATTGAAAACTATCATTATCCCTACAACAGAAGATGTATTAAGCATGTCAATCCAACTCAAAAACAAAGTTACAAGACAAATTCACCACCAGCATTTCTACAAAGCCCTCTAAAGAACCCATACTTATCCAAGTTGAAGCTTATTCTTGGGAGGGTAAGAGTAAGACAGTACGCTGGGTGGGATAATCCTCGCCTCCGCGTCCATAATAGAATTGAAACTTTCCTTCACTGTAGCTAGGAAATTTTCCATTCTATGGCAGGACCGGAGGCTCGGATCATGCTAGTTCAAAGCTGATCGACAACCATATATGCCATGCCCAATATAGGCTTAAAATAGAAAGCTTTGAAGGTGGAGTCCGAGGACCAATCTACAGCTCTAAGGATGTCCTCTAAACGCCCACCAAGGGCAAAGGCTTTCGACGCCATGGCTCCCTTTGCTGAGTGGGCTCCAAAAGCCGAGGTATCAACTCCTGCCTCCTGGAGCACCCATCTTACCCAACGGGCAATTGTGGCGGCTGTCACAGCTTTGAAAGGTTTCTTGAGAGACAGAAAAAGTTGTGATACTCCAGGAGGTCTGTATTCCTCCGTCATCACCTCATATGCCCTCAGGCATCGCACGACACACAACTTGGGGTGGCCTGGGAAGGCCGGATAATGAACCACTCTGGTGTTAGACTTAGTACGCTGCGCGACCGTGAACGACACCCCGTCTGGTGTGAACACGCGAGCCGATATCTCCAAAGCTCAGACATCTGATACTCGCTTACAAGAGATCAGGCAAAGCAACATCGCCAGCTTACCTGTCAGTTCCTTACGGGAAAGATATTGATTATCCTGCCAAGATTGCAAGAAAAGGAGTACCGTATTAACATCCCACAAAGAGGAATACTTCGGACGAGGAGGAAACGACAGGCGTATGCCTCTCGGCAGCCTGCAAACTACGGGGTGTTCCCCAATTGGAACCTCATGAACTGGCAGGTGGCCCGCCGAAATGGTGGATCTATTCGCATTAATCGAGCGGTAGGCAAAGCCATGATCCACTAGCTCCGATAGATAGTTCACCAAGTGAATCACATCAGCCCCCAAGGGATCCAAACCCCGTCGCACACACCAGCGAAACCACTTTCTCCAAGATGATGGTAGCGTTTGACCGTAGATTCTGCCCAAGCCTTTCTGATAAGGGACGAAGCTCTTGCCGAAAGGCCCGGTACCTCCCAACGTCCCCTGTAATCCTCCAGCCCATCAGATGGAGGCTGCCCTCCCGAACTAGAGGGTGCAAGTTGCCCTGCGCATCTGGCAGGAGAAGAGGCGTCTGGGGAAGTAGGATTGGAGAATCCATAGGAAGTTCCAGAAGAACTGGATGCCAGACTTGAGATCTCCAGTGCGGCGTCACTAGAATTACTTCTGCCTCCGGATTAGAACCGTGAGTCTGGGAATCATGGCGAATGGGGGAAAGGCATAGCCGCTGAACAGGGTCCAATCCGGTAAGAAGGCATCCGTCGCCTCCGCCAGAGGGTCCGGGCGCCAGCTGAAGAAGCGAGGAATCTGAAAGTTGACACGCGACGCAAAAAGATCCACTTGACACGGGCCCCACAGAGCCACCAGCCTGCGGAAGACGGCCGGATCCAGCTTCCAAGCACGGTAATCCTGTAGATGCCTGGAAAACCAGTCCGCCTTCTGGTTGAGGGAACCGTGGAGGTATTCCGCCGTGACCGACAAATTGTGAGTCAGGCAATGTTCCCAGAATTCTTTGGCCAGGTCCACCAAAAGTTTGGAGCGAGTGCCCCCTACACGATTGATATATCTCACCGCCGAGATATTGTCCATCTTTAGAAGGATGGCACACGAGACCTTGTCGGCCGCTAGGCTGCGAATCGCGAAGGATCCGGCCAGGAGCTCTAAGCAATTGATGTGCAACGATTGCTCATGCTCCGACCAATGCCCACCTGTAGTAACGTCTCCACAGCGGGCGCCCCAACCGAGACGACTGGCGTCTGACTCGATCACCAGGTCCGGAGCTGATCCGAATATGGCCCTCCCATTCCAGGCTTGCATGTGTTCGAGCCACCAAAGGAGCTCCGTACGCGCCTCTTGCGAGAGGGAGATCTCCTGCGAATACGAGAGACCGCGATGTAGATGCTGCGTCTTCAAGCGTTGTAAAGTCCGATAATGCAAAGGGCCTGGGAAGATCGCCTGTATCGAGGAGGAAAGAAGCCTGACGATCCGGGCTAAATGACGTCACGAGAATCTCTCTCTCTAAAGTCCGGCGTAGTTCTCTGCGTATCAAGCGCATTTTCTGTTGGGGTAAGCGGAGGCACTGCTGGACCGTATCAATCTCGAAACCCAAAAAAGACATTTGTTGGGCTGGAGTATACACCGATTTCTGGTCGTTCAAGACAAACCTCAGATTCTGCAGAAGGTTCTGGGCCATACCCAGTTGCGATATCGGGGTGTGTTTCTCCTGGTGCATCAGAAGGATGTCGTCCAGGTACACAATGAGACAAACCCCTCGCGCCCGGAGCCATTCCATGGCTGGACGCAAGACCTTGGTAAAACACCAAGGAGATGAGGATAGCCCGAACGGCAGGCACGTAAACTCGTAGATGAGGTTGCCCCACTGGAATTGTAGGAACCGTCTGTGGGGCGGAAAGATGGGCATGGTAAGATAGGCATCCTTTAGATCGAGCCGTACGAGCCAATCGTTGGGGAGTAACACGTCTCTGAGAAGATGGATGCCCTCCATCTTGAAGTGGCGGTACACCACCCATTGATTGAAATCTTGGAGATTGATCACTGGACGGAACCCCTTGTTTTTCTTTTCGACAAGGAAGATATTGCTCAAGAACCCTTGGGGATGAAGAGACGTTTGGAGAATGGCCTTTTTGTGTAGGAGTTCGCGAACCTCCGCGTCTACTATTTGGGTACTCTCTTGAGAGAAGGTCAGAGGTCTGGGACGTGAGAGTTGCTGGGGAACCCCATGACACTTGATGTGGAAACCCCCCACCGTTTGCAACACCCAAGCGTCTCCTGTAATTGCCGCCCAATTGTGACGAAACCATTGCAACCTTCCCCCCACCTCTGGTTGGAACAAAAGGTATAGGCCTTACCGGTGGGTCCACCTGGTGCGTTGTTTGCTCCTCGGGGATAGCCTTTCCCCCCATGGCCTTTGCCACGTCCTCTTGAGGGGTAGAACCCTCCAAACTTCTTCTGGTCCTGCCACTGCATGGATCTTTTAGTCTGGAGATTATGGGGGTTGTTGGTATACGGACGGCCGGAGGAGCGCCCCCTACCTCTTCCGGCCCCTCCAAAAATCTGCTGGCTGAACACCTTTTTGATGGATTATTGAGCTTTATCCAGCGAAGAAAAAGTGTTGACAAAACGGGGTAACTCTTTAATAAAAGGTTCTCCAAAGAGACCCCCATTGGCCACCATGACGGCCTCGGTAGAAGCTAGCTCGCTCAGTCGTGGTTCAATTTTAATGAGCAACGAGCGTCTCCGCTCAGTCGATAACGCACAATTGGCATTGCCCAGAAAACGAAGGGCTCTTTGGGCCCAGCCCGAGAGGATCTCGGGATCTATCATGTGCCCCTGTTTCTTTGGCATCTTCCGCCATATCCATAATCTTGGTAAGCGGGCCTAAAATATCCAGGACCTTATCCTGGCAGGAACGCCAGAATCGGTCCAGACCCTTTTTAGGGTCCTTAATGAACTTGCCAATGAAGGTGGCCATCTTGGCGTCAATCTCTGGAGGACACGCCACCTTACCTGGGAGGCAAGGCCGGGTACATTCGCCTTTTAAGCGGCCTTGGACCTGGTCCATCGGCTTCCGGATCCAGCTAGCCACATATGATGCCACCAAGGGCGCGGGAATCCAGTCCGCAGAGTGGGGGTGGTATATATCCTCTGGGTTCAGTAAACCCGAGATATCTATCGAGTCCTGAGTGTGAGGTACCTCCAACTGGGATTTCTTAGCGCCCTTCCGGATGCCAGGGTCTGCTCGGACCCGGTTCTTCATCAGACTCCTCGTTAGAAGCGTCTGAAACGTCCCTGGTATTTCCCTCTGCCCCCGCAGGGTGGCAGGAATCATCATCGGGGGTCCCCTCCGGTTGGGAATCCTCAGGCCGGTCCAAAGCATCCAGGCATCTCTTGAGGAAAGCCTGGCGCAACCTCTCAAAGGCGTCGGACGAGGAGTGACCCTCGGTAGCCTTACCCGGGGTTTTAGCCTTGCCCTTACCCTTGGAGGGCTCCCTAGTATTGGGAGGAACAGCCTCCGACCAGTCACCCTCAGTAGATGAAACCACCCTGCGCCAGACCGTAAGTTCAATAATACGGCGGCTCAGGGGTTCGAGGGCTGATGAAACTGCCCTTTCCAGTGATGCATCTATTGCATCCACCAGCCCCTTGTGAATGGGGAGTAGTGACTGGTCCTCCTCCTCCTGCTCCCAGGTATGAAATGTACCTGCTATAGTCGACTTTTGAAGCAAATGGCCAATGGGGGAAAAAAGAAAGCACCAGAGCTCTGGGATGACTTTAAACTGTCCTTGAGAGCAATTGGTTGTGCCAATGCTTGTTAAGCACAAACCACCTAAGTGCCAGGCTCCGCGGGAAAACCGCACTGCTGGAGCAATATTACCCAGAAATCTGAGAACTGCCAACCCTAACAAGAGTGTACGCTGACTCGCTGAATCACCCTCGGGCGCGAGGAACTGTCACCGCTCCTCAGCAGAAAACTGTCATCGCGTGCCGAGGAATGACCAGAATGCGGAGGAGCGTCTCCTCCCTCCTCAGGCAAGGGCGCGCACGTCACACCCTCTATCGGGGTGAGTGCAACCACGCTGGCCGAGACCGCGAAAGAGTGAGGACGCCCCGCAGGGTGCAAAAGCTGCCAGAACGGCCCAACCGCGCAGGCCGAGCCCCCGTACAGCTGCCAATGACAGAGCCTGACAGGGTGCGAAGGGCCGCAGAAGCGGCCTAACGCGCGACGCGATGAACTCACGCGTTCGCCTAAACCCAAAATGGCTATCAAAGAAAACTCTCCGGATCGCCGAACCGCCGCGGGCGACGCGGAGAGCCGCAATGCCCCACAGTAAGTAAGCGCTGACAAAGGCCAAGCTTTAGATTATACCCGCAATGACATCAAATTATATCCACAATGCCTCACATTATGCTCAGCACATAAACAGAATCAAGGAATGGCACTTTTCTGGCTGCTGAGCAGCGAAGAAAGAGAAAGTGCTGTTCCCGGATTCTGTTTATATGGGACTGCCTCTATGGTCATTTGTTTATGAAAAGACTCATGGGATTTGACGTCTTTTACTTATCTTCTTGTTAAGGCTGCTGAGCAATAAAAATGGAAGAGAAAAGCATAATCCGAGCCTCCGGTCCTGCCATAGAATTAAATTCAGGGGGGCTCACAAATACCAAAACCAATCCTGGATAGACTTCGTAGACTACTCAGTTAAAACACTAGATGGTTGGTTAACTGGACACAATGTGCATGATTTCAATGGACTTTACAATCTGTTTATGAAAGAATATATTTTAAGTAATTGCACTAATGAAAAGTTACATCAGCATTTGGTAGACCTAGGTCTAATTTCTCCCCAAGAATTGGGAAAGAAGGCAGACCACTGGGTCAAGACAAGGGTGACAAAAACAACCACTGGGGGTGACCAAAATAAAGGGGTTACAAAACCTCCCCAGGGGAAAGGTGGTAAGAATCCCAAAGATAAAGAGCCAGAGTCTTCTAAAAGGCCCCAAAAACCTGCACAGGGGGTTTGGTCCCAAAACTCTTCCCAGTCCAATAATAGGTACAGGGGAAAGATCTTTGATCCTTTAAAGGCCTGGTGTAACAACTGTAAGAAGTTGGGACACTTAACTGGAGATGCTGCTTGCCCAAACAAGAAGGCCCCTAGTCCTACTACAGCTACTCCTGGTGTAGCAAGTCTCAAGATGGGATCAACAGTGTGCCAAGAGCAAATCGGGTTGCACACTGAAGCAGTTCTAGTTTCAGAAGGGGAAGTTGAGTTTGCCACTGTAGCTGTGTGGCCACCCAACTTAAAAAAGTACTTACAATACCCTTGGATTAATAGAACTAGGATAGAAGCTCTGAGGGATACAGGTGCCAGTGTCACTATGGTGGGAGATACGCTGGTTTCCCCTGAGCAATACTTTATTGGGAGAACTTACCCAGTCACCATTGCTGACAGTGTTGCCACTAACCATGCAATGGCTATGGTGACATTAGACTGGGGGGGGGGGTGGGGGGAGGGTTACTGGCCTGAAACAGGTATGGTCTCTCCAAAGCTACCAGCTGCATGTCTGCTTGGCAATGACCTGGAAACCTCAGCATGGGCTGAGGTTGAACTAAAAACCCATGCAGCAGTGCTGGATATCCCTGAATTGGTGCGTGTAAAAACAAGAGCACAGAGCATAAAACAGGGTGAAAAAGAAGTGTTGGAGCCTGAAAGTATGACCCAACCTTCCAAGAGAAAAGGTAAGAAGACTGGGGAGCCAGCTTCTGTACAGCAAAAGGATCAGGACCCCTCAGGGAACTGAGCCCAAGGAGCTTGACCCTTACCAGGTTGAACTCTTGGGCCCAGGGGGACCCTCTAGGGAAGAGCTGTGCCTTGGACAGCAGGACTGTCCAACTCTTGAAAGCATGAGGCAGCAGCTGCTGCACAGGAAAAGGAAGATGTCAGTGGTACCCACAGAGTTTATTGGGAAGAGGGACTACTGTACATTGAGGCCAGAGACCCCAAACCTGAAGCCACTAGAAGAGTGGTAGTGCCTCAGAAGTACAGGGAGTTTCTCCTAACTTTAGCTCATGACATCCCCCTAGCTGGACATCTGGGCCAAACCAAGACTTGGGAAAGGCTAGTTAGCAACTTTTACTGGCCCCAGATGTTCCAAAAGGTAAAGGTGTTTGTCAGCTCCTGTGTCACCTGTCAGGCCAGTGGCAAGACAGGTGGCCCCTCAAAGGCCCCCCTGATACCGCTACCTGTGGTGGGGGTTCCCTTTGAAAGGGTGGGTGTGGACATAGTGGGTCCACTTGAACCTCCCACAGCATCAGGGAACAAATTCATTCTAGTGGTAGTGGATCATGCCACTAGGTATCCTGAGGCAATTGCCCTTAGGACTACTACAGCTCCTGCAGTAGCCAAGGCCCTCATTGGTGTTTTCACCAGGGTAGGGTTTCCTAAGGAGGTGGTTTCGGACAGGGGTTCCAACTTTATGTCTACTTACCTAAAACACATGTGGAAAGAGTGTGGAGTGCAGTACAAGTTTACTACACCCTATCACCCACAAACCAATGGTCTTGTTGAGAGGTTTAACAAGACATTGAAAGGCATGATTATGGGGCTCCCTGAAAAACTCAAAAGGAGATGGGATGTCCTCTTACCATGCCTGCTTTTCGCTTACAGAGAGGTGCCACAGAAGGGAGTAGGGTTTTCCCCATTTGAACTTCTGTTTGGCCATCCTGTGAGTGGACCACTCTGTCTTGTAAAAGAGGGTTGGGAGAAGCCTCTCCAAGAACCCAAACAAGATATTGTGGACTATGTGCTTGGCCTAAGGTCCAGAATGGCTGAGTACATGGAAAAGGCATCCAAAATTTTGAGGCCAGCCAGGAGCTTCAGAAGCACTGGTATGACCAAAAGCTGCACTGGTTGAATTTCAACCTGGGCAAAAGGTGTGGGTTTTGGAGCCAGTGGCACCAAGGGCACTCCAGGACAGATGGAGTGGCCCTTACCCTATCCTAGTAAAGAAGAGTGAGGTCACCTACTTGGTTGACCTGGGCACAAGCAGGACACCCAAAAGGGTTATCCATGTGAACCCCCTTAAGCTCTTCCATGACAGGGCTGAAATCGCCATGCTGATGGTGACTGATGAGGATCAGGAGACAGAGAGTGAACCTCTCCCTGACCTCCTCTCATACAGCCCAAAAGATGGGTCTTTTCAGAGACCCTCTCTGCCCAACAGCAGACTGATTGCAAGCAAGCCTTGCAGCAGTATGCAAAGCTCTTTTCCTTGACCCCTAGTCAGACAAACTGGTGTACCCATGATGTGGACACTGGTGACAGTTCCCCTGTCAAAAACAAAATCTATCGACAGTCTGATCAAGTCAAGGAAAGCACCAGAGCTGAAGTCAGCAAGATGTTGGAGTTAGGGGTTATTGAACCCTCTGATAGCCCCTAGGCCAGCCCAGTGGTTCTAGTCCCCAAACATCATCCACAGGGTGGAAAGAGAGAAATGAGGTTTTGTGTGGACAATAGAGGGCTCAACTCTGTCACCAAGACAGATGCTCACCCTATCCCTAGAGCAGATGAGTTGATGGACAAATTGGGTGCAGCCAAATTTCTATGTACCTTTGACTTAACTGCAGGGTACTGGCAAATTGGCATGGCCCCAGGAGCAAAAGAAAAGACAGCATTCTCCACACCTGATGGGCATTATCAGTTTACTGTTATGCCCTTTGGTTTAAAGAATGACCCTGCCACCTTCCAGAGGTTGGTGAATCAAGTCCTTGCTGGATTGGAGTCCTTTAGTGCAGCTTATCTAGATGATATTGCTGTCTTTAGCTCCACCTAGCAGGATCACCTGATCCACCTTGGGAAGTTTTTAAATGCCCTGAAAACTGCAGGCCTAACTATCAAGGCATCCAAATGCCAGATAGGGCAGAGAACTGTGGTGTACTTGGGCCACCTTGTTGGTGGAGGCCAGGTACCACCCTTACAGCCCAAGATCCAGGCTATCCTGGACTGGGCAGCTCCAACAACCCAGACCCAAGTCAGGGCATTCCTTGGCTTGACTGGGTACTACAGGAGGTTTGTGAAGGGATATGGGTCCATTGTGGCTCCCCTCACAGAACTCACCTCCAAGAAGATGCCCAAAAAGGTAAACTGGACAGTTAGTTGTCAAAAGGCTTTTGACACCCTGAAAGAGGCTATGTGCTCAGCACCAATTCTCAAATCTCCAGACTATGCCAAGCAGTTCATTGTGCAGACTGATGCCTCTGAGCTAGGGACAGGAGCGGTCCTATCCCAGACCAATGATGAAGGCCAAGACCAACCTGTTGCTTTAATAAGCAGAAGGCTTCTCCCCAGGGAGCAGCGTTTGAGTGCCATTGAGAGGGAGGCCTTTGCTGTGGTTTGGTCCCTGAAGAAGCTGAGACCATACTTGTTTGCTACTCACTTCCTAGTTGAAACTGATCACAGACCTCTCTGATTGCTAATGCAGATGAAAGGTGAAAATCCTAAACTGTTGAGGTGGTCCATCGCCCTACAGGGAATGGACTTAGTAGTGGAACACAGACCTGGGACTGCCCATGCCAATGCAGATGGACTTTCCAGGTTCTTCCACTTAGAAAATGAAGACTCTAGGGAAAGGTTAGTCTCATCCTCTTTCGTTTGGGGGGTGGGGGTGGTTGTGTTAGTATGTGCCCTCTTTCTGCATGGTTGCCCCCACTTTTTGCAGAATTGCTGATGTGCTTTGACTGAGTGTGCCGTGGGCTCCTGCTAATCAGGTACCCAGGGCCTATGTTCTTTCCCTAAAACTGCATTGAAGTCTAAACCCAATTGGCATCTCTGGCCACAGGTCAGCCCCTGGTAAATGGTACTACAGGTACCCAGGGCACTGTGACCAGAGAAGGCCTCTAAGGGCTGCAGCACTTATTGTGCCACCCTTAGAGGTCCTGTACCATTACACTCACACACTGCCTTTGCAGGCTGCGTGTTTTGGTGCAGAATAAAGTGAAGAGTCGACATGGCACACATCTCTGTGTGCCATGCCTACAACCCACTACCCTGGCATAGATCAGTCACCCCTCTAGCTGGGTGCAGTATACCAGTGGTGAGGGTACAGGTGCATGAGCCCTGTACCCCTACAGTGTCTAAGTCCATTCTTAGACATTGTAAGTGCAGTGCTGCCATTAAGAGTATATGGTGCTGGGAGTTTGTCAATACGAACTCCACAGCACCATAATGGCTACACTGAAAACTGAGAAGTTTGGTATCAAACTTCTCAGCACATTAAACCCACACTGATGCCAGTGGGGGATTTAATGAAAAATGCACACAGAGGGCAGAGGGGAGAGGAGTTGGCCTAACGGCTAGGGCGGTCGACCTCGAATCTGGGGAACTGGATTCGAGTCTCGGCAATGACGCTGAACATCCTGTGATTCTGGGCAAATCACTTAATCTGCCCGTGCCTAACAAAAAAAAAAAAATGAATGTGTCCTCATGTAATGCAACAGGTGCTATGTAAAGCGCTCTGATACCCGATTCGGGTCAAGTTCGCGCTATATAAAACTCTGTAAAAAAAAATAAAAAAATCTTAGAGATGCCCCCTGAAAACGAACCCACCACTAGTGTCCAGGCTGAGTGGCTGCTTGCAGCTGCCACCACCAGATATGTTTCTGGACCCCTGGGTCGAGAGCCTGCTGCTCTCTCGAGCCTGAAACAATGCACATCCTGGGACGAGGTGCCAAGCCTCCTCCCCCAGGAGGGGCAGGGTTCACGAAGGGGAAGCTTCAAAGGCTTGCCGCCTTTGTTAGCTTCCCCAGGCCACTTGCTGCTTTCAGCAACTGGTCCCCACTGGTTCTGACCCCCACTTTGGGCGGGAGAACCGGCGGGAAAAACAAGTGAGGAGGGGAGGTGTGCCCACCTCTGCCAACTCCACCCCTCAGGTGGGGGAGGCGAGGTGAAGCACAACTCTCAGTCCCCGCCATCTTGCAGATGGGGGGACTCAGCCAACCAGGGACGGGCTTATGCCCCCCTCCCACTAGAGGGTGGCATAATAGGGGGTGTACCCACCCCAGGGAAGGGACCCATTGGTCCCTACCTTTTACCTACCTGTAACGTCCCTAAATCTAGTATTTAGGGGCACCCCTGAACCTTGCTTCCTCAGACAAGAACCTGCAACAAGAAAAGAAGAAGAAGGACCGAACAGCTGTGCCGAAGCTAACAAGATGAAGATGCCCACTGACTTGGCCCCAGCCCTACCGGCCTGTCTCCACCTCGCACTTGCTTCTGTGAAATCCCGGTGTGTCCTGCAGCCAGCAACCTCGAAAACCCCGGAGGACCTGCCTACTTTCAACCACAAAGACTTTGTCTCCCGTGAACACCGGATTTGTTCATCTGCAACCTCTGGCTCTGGCCGGACACCGCGAATCTGCCCCACTCTGCACCCGCCGTCCACGGCCCGAGCTTGAGTGGACAAACACCTCGAGGAGGTCCCCCCGGCGATCCTGACCCAAGATCCGGCGACCCCTGACCTGCCTCAAGCCTCCAGCCTATATCCGGAAGGTCCCCCCAACTGCGACCAGGAGCTGGTAAGAAGATCCGACCCCAAAAGGCACCCTTGCACCCGACGCCCCACGGCCTTGGGTGGCCAAACCAACGGTGCCTAACCAACCCCTAACTTCCCAACTTACCTCTCGAAGTGGTGGTCGCACCCAGAAGACCTTCGTCCCCAAGCCTGCAGTGCCTTTGCAAACCGGAGATTCCCCATTGCAAAAAACAGGGCGACCGACGTCGAAACAGCACCCCGCACCCGGCTGCCCTAGTGCCGCTGAGGGTGCACTTTTGGTGCTACTTTGTTTCCCCATTTGCCCTGAGCTAAAGTCCAGGAGCTTAGCTCCCACAACCAAGTGGCCTGCTCGTCAGCAGCCACCAACCGGAGGCCCCCTATTCCCCATTGGATAGCATTGGGCCTCAGCACTCTGCACCTGGCCGCCCTGGTGCCGCTGAGGGTGTAACTAGAGTGCATCCTTGACCCTGGGGGACCCCTGAGTCTACCCCAGAACCTCAACTCCCAGTACCAAATACTTACCTCAAAACCGATAACACTATTTTCCTCCATAGGATAACATTGACTGTTTTTCTTGGCAAAGTTTCTAAGTGTGGAGTTTGAAAACCTTAAAAAAGTCTTTAAAATTGTACTGTTTAACACAAACGATTTTACTTACCTGTTTACAGGAAATGTCCCAGAGTAGTATCCAGGTATACTACTCTGTGTAAGAAAAGTAATCTTAAAAGTAACTTACCTGTAATCTTACTGAGAATCCCAGTCAAAGTATATGTACTGTATTCTGAAAAGCATTGCATTATCAGTAACACTACTGTAATCAAATCAAAGTACATTTACAATTGTAATCCAAACTGTGTTACAATCTGTATATTTACTGCAAAGTGCTTATCACTTACCTGTGCCAGGCTTGCTTGGTTCTAGGAAATAAAATAACTAAAAGAATATTTTTTATACAAAAACAGTTGGTCTGAAGTTCAGTCTTTGAGTGTGTGAATTCATTTGCTGACTGAGTGTGTACAACAAATGCTTAACACTGTCTTCTGATACTGCCTTACTGCACAACCCCACTACCACAAATAGAGAGTGAGGTGCTATCTAACTTTACCTCTGCCTACCTTTGGGGTTCCACTGGACTCTGTGCACACTATACCTCACTTTGGTATAGTATATACAGAGCCAGCTTCCTACACTACCTCATGTCCTTCTTTAACTAGAAAACAGCCAAGGTTCGATCCAACATGTACCCTTCCGGTACCACCAAGGGACACCTTCTTAGACTTATTTGCTCTAGTAATTGAGCACTTCATCAACAGAAATCATCAACAAACTCAAGCTTGCTGCTTCCTCTGTATACCCCTTCAATCCAAGAAAAACATTGAACTTGGTCAATTTGCCCTGCCATCCTTCATCACAAGATTCAGCAACATTTCCCTGCTAACAGGAGACTTCCCTAACATGGAAACAGGAAAATATGGCTTCAGGCCTCCGACTGTAGCTTGACTGCTGCTGTTTACACCTGAAGCTTGACGTGTCAAAATATATCTTTTGATGGCGGCAGAACCTTCCTTTTAAATATTAATAAGTCACCCCTATGTAGGCCTTCTCACCATCAAGGAAGGGTGCATGGGATTTAAAAATGGTACATGTAGAAATTGAATTGTTAACATGTCCCTGCAGTGACAAGCCCCCAAAAACAATTTTTACTGTGGAATGTTCTGGCTGTCCTATGAGAAAACTAGAGTACAGATTAAAATACTAATTCTACTATCATGAATTTGGGACAAGCTACAAGAATGATTCAACCACAATTTTTAATATTTATTAAAAGTGCAGTTCAATGGTGAAGTCAGATTTTTAATAAATATTTATGAAAAGTAACTTTAAAAAGTTACCTTGTTTGCCTAAAGCCCTGCGTGGCTAATTTGCATTCGCTTGACAGCAGCTGTCCAGCCAGTGAGCGACTTTAATGAGGAGTGAAATCTGGTTCCAGAGCAGAAACAATGGTCTGGATGTAGGGAAGTGTTTTTCTTCTCCTTGCAGGACAGTCAGTAAGGATGGACCTAGAAACTTCATCAACTTGTAGAGGGCCTGTCCTTTCACAAGTAAATGTACGTAGAGGCTGGGGAAAGCAAATCTTTGTTCCCACTTCCAGGCTGGCTCCAAATGCAGTCGAAGGGAAGCTATCCCCATAATCAATTTTGAGGGACCACAATGAAAGGGGCAACTCTTTTCCCTGAGCACACCTCTGGCCGGGCACACAGGCTCTGCACAAGGGGAAAAGGGTTTCCTCATCTTGTATTTTAGTAGTAAGGTGTACTGTAGGATGGTTTTCCGTAGGGCAATCAGGAACTGCTGAAAAAATTGGGTGGAGGTGCCTATGGGAACTTTTACCTTATTGGTTAGGGAGAAGCCAGGAGTCACCCCACCCACAGGCTAGGGCCGACCATAAATGTAACACCACAGTGCACTTTCCTTATAACCCTTTCTGGACCTGTGAAAGAGAGAAGAAGGACTGCGCCTGCTGTGTGAGACCTGTAGGGAGACCTAAAGAGCTGAATCTGCTCCTACTTGTACCCAGGACCAAGAAATGGTCTTCAAGGGTCAGCTTGCTGACCTGTGTGGCTACATAGACATAAGCTACACGAAGCCTTTTTACTGTAGTGCCCACCTTACCAGTTGCAACTGGACCTGCTAGTGGCCTGCACTGCAATGAGTCCTGACCCCTAAGTGCTGCCCCTGGGGTCCTGGTACTCTTAGCTGTGTCGTCTAACTGGACTTCTACAATCTCTGAAAAGCTGTGAAACTTTGAAAAACTCTGACTTCCAGCCACCGGAGTACCGGGACCAACCACTCGAGCTGATCCAGCCAAGGCGCGACTTTGCTGAAGCAACACGTTTCTCCCACTTGGAGCTTCTCTACAGCAGCAAATACGTTTCATCCTCCAGAAGGTACCTGGCCTCGTGGAACTGTTCATCGAATACAGCCTTGTCCCACTGGAGGATTTTGAACTCCAAAAAGAGACTAAGCCCTAAAGTAGAAATCTTGAATGGATGAAGGTGTGAAAAATAGCCCGTTGAATTGAGGACTTCCCTGGGATGGAAATTTGAACTTTTCCTATTCTGAGGTTTTCTCTCCAAAACCAACTGCTTCAGCGGGGCCTCACTCAACGGCTATCTGGCTTCTCAAGGACGTTCTCAGATACATTCTGCAACCTTGCCCCACTAAAGGATTATGACTTCCATTTCAGAAACAAAGTCCCAAGATAAAATCTTTTAGCGGGACAAACCTGCTTGGCATTTCCATCACGGGCAGCCTAAAATCATGCCGCTCACCTGCGAACAGTGACTACTTATTGACCTTTGGAAAAAACAATCTAGCACAGAGTTGACGCCCAGGAGCAATGTCTACCTAAGGAGGGAGGAGTCACTATATTCCTTGTGACTGGAAAGACTTCGTCAAAGAAAAACAGATTGCAAACATCCCAGCCCAACACTAAATGGCAGGAGTACACAAGATGGCAGGAGTATGCAGAGCATGTGAATCTACAGCACTGCATGTTATGAACAGATACGTACAGGATAAGTAAAATTTTCCATCTCCAGTTCCCCTTATTGGATTTTTTCATTTTGTTTATTAAATGTTACTCTATTTTATAAATTGGAGTGGGATTTTTATTGTGTTTTGTTTTTGACTAATTTATTGTTTTGGTACTTCTAAATGCTTCACACTTTTCCTCTAACTTAGGCCTGTCTGCGCTTTGCCATAGATACCAGGGGTTGAGCTCAGGTTTAAATTATTCAAACCTTTGCCTGAACCTTCAACCATTTGTTTCCGAGGAGAAACCCCTGAGTTGTGGGGTCCCCCAGGGCTCTGCTCTGAGCCCACTCTTTTTTTATGTATACCTCTCTCCTCTGGCTACTTTGGTAGAATCCTGCGGAGTCGGAGTGATCTCTTATGCTGATGACACACAATTGGTGTTCTCATTTAAAGATCACTCTGAAGCAGCATTTTCTAATTTCAGACAGTGTCTGTGTAATATCTCCACCTGGATGTCATTAAACACGCTTAGGCTCAACTCAGACAAAACCGAGGTGTTGTTCTTTAATCAAAAAAAAACCCCTCTGCCACTACTTTGGTGGCCATCTGAGTTGAATCCCCCTCCGGAACCTGTGGATTCGGCTAGGAATCTTGGATTCCAGTTTAACAATGAGTTATCTTGCAAATCCCAAATAAACCAGGTCTCCTCTGCCTGTTTTGGTAAATTGCACATGCTCCGTAAAATCCTCCCTTTTCTCCCTCTGGAGTCTCGCCGGACCATTATTCATGCCCTGATCACCTCACATCTAGACTATGCAAATAGTCTGTATGCAGGGGCACCAGCCTACCTAATCAAACGCTTGCAGATTGTTCAGAATGCGGCTGCAAGGCTGATTTGTAACATCCCATATCGCCATTCGATTTCACCCCACTTGAAGAAGCTCCACTGGCTTCCAGTGACCAAACGTATCCAGTTCAAGTCGCTGGTTCTGGCTTTTAGAGCAATTCAGGGTCGGGGTCCAGCCTACCTTAGAGCTCGACTTAAGCACTCTCAGTCCAACCGTTCACTTAGATCGAACCATCTCCGCCTCTTGATAACTCCCCGTTTCCGCCGTTCCAGAATAGGTGGCAGAGCTTTCGCAGTGATTACTGCCAAAACTTGGAATAGCCTGCCACTGTCCCTGCGTATGGCTGAATCTGAAACCATTTTCCGACGTGTTCTGAAGACCTGGATGTTTTCCAGCCCTTAGCCCTCTACTGGTACCTGCATCTGTCGCTTGTCTTAGCGCCGGGACACCCCCGTTGGGGGTAGCTGAGCGCTTTATAAGTTTCAAAAATAAATAAATAAACCTAACAGGTTAATGACTTTATTACTTGTGGTGAATTACCATTCACCCTAACTAATAATTCACTTTCTTACACCAAGTGACTACCAGGCAGGCGTTAGACCTTAGAGAAGCACAGGAATTTCCTTATTGAACTTCTGATAGAGACTTCTAAACACATTCCTCACCTTAGAATATTCTCCATGCGTCAGACTGGATTCCGAAAACCTTGAGGAGTACCTCTGCTCGCTGGTAGGTGGCGTCGATTGGTGCGGCATCTTCTGCATCAGAAGTGACGTCACAGTGCTCGTATAAGCACCTACCCTTCAAGCTGTCATCAGTTCCTTTCTTGCTGTGCCAACAGTGCGGATCCGGAGACCTACCATATTCATTTTTTGACCAATTTTGTGCGACGTTTGTTGACTCTTTTTCGAGCTATTGCTCCCAGTGTGTTAGGGACATGTCCCTTTCTAAACCTAATGGGTTTAAGCCCTGTAAGGAAAGTAATTGACAGATGTTGGTGTCTGATCCCCACTTGGTCTGTCTCTGATGTTGAGTCATGCCTCCAAGGCATGCACCAAGTGCAAGTCGATGCTCCCCAAGGAGAATCACGAGCGGGCAATGAAGCTCCTGGTGATGCAGCAGAAGAAGAAGATTACATGCTGTTTTCAGTCCTGCTTTCGATGTTGCTCCTGGGGCCGTTCTCGGAGTAGTTCCCGCGGATGCTTGTCTACGAGTTCAAAGATATCCTCCTCCTAGTTGGGTAAGTCGAAGAACCACAAGAAAAATAACTTGAAGCATTCTTCGACTTCAGCCTCCAAACATTGTGCTTCGAGGCCCCGCACTCCACTCCCGGAGCCTGTGTAGGGCCCACTCCATGCTAAGCCAAGTTCCCCGAAACTAGAGCTGCTCCCGCCTGACTAAAAGAGTTGTGTGATGCCATGCACGCCATCTTTGGGCCACCAACTCCCTCTGGAGTGTTTTTGGGCCCTATGTAGCTGCATGGTGCCCTGCTGGGTTACCGCCAGGGGGTCCAGCCCTGACGACAGCTGGGAGCTCTGGATGTGATCCTGGATCCGGACTGATGCCGACATGGGTGCCTTCTTCTACCCTGGCTCCATCCATCCCGGCGCTGTCGCCAGCACCGCTCGACAACAAGCATATCCTGATCCCTGACTCTGAGCCAACGCTGCCCCAATGCCGTTCGATGTCATTGCCTAAAAACCCCTGGGCTTCCTGCCACTTGATAACCCTTTCCTCCCGGCAGGGGTGGAGAAGGAAGGATTTGGCCCTATGGAGGAGGACCCTGAACCACCTGAGAACTGGTATGAGGAGCTGGGTTACACCAGTGGGTGGACACTTCCCCAGACTCTGGCATGATTTCCCCTCCGGGGCCAGTCTCGAAGGAAGGCGCATCCTTCACCACCATGATACACAGGGCAGCTGAGGTCCTTGACCTCCAGTTGCTGCCAGTCAAAGTCAAGACTAACATCTTAACCGAGGTGCTTCACCCAGGAGCAGGCTTGACTGAGCCTTTACTCCCTTTTAATGAAGCTCTCACCGACGTTCTCCTGGGAGCCTGAACCAAACCAAGCATAGGGGCTCATGTGTACCACATGATTGCCCAACGCCATCATCCCACCCCAGGGGACCCAAGCTTCCTCTCCCAGCACCCCTTCCCTGAGAGCCTGGTGTTGCAGGCCTCAACCTCTAAAGTCAACACAAATGTGTTCCCGTCCACTCCACCAGGCAGGGAATCCAAAAAGCAGGACACCTTTGGGAATCGCATCTTTTCTTCCACCAGCCTAGCCTTGCAGTTGGTGTACACTGCATGCCTCTTGGGCCGTGGCTCCCACGCCTTGTGGAACTTAGTAACCGCAAAGCTACTTCTTATGCTTCCCGAGAAGGGTGCGCCATTCTCAACCAAGCCCTTGTGGATGGTCAGGATCCAGTAAGTTCGCCATTAGGAGCAAGTGGAACACAACTGACTTCCTGGGCAGTGCTATAGCCTGCACAGTGGCACTGCGTCGCCATGCCTGGTCACGATCCTCTGGCTTTTCGAGGAATGTCCAGGCTTCACTCATTGACATGCACTTTGACGGCTCCAGCCTGTTTGGCGATAAAACTGACACGGTGCTCAAATGCTTTCGGGAGAGCCGCCACCACCAGATTTCTCTGGTTTTTCTTATCTGCCCAGTCGCAGCAGCAGTCCTTTCGCCCCTACTGTGGCCGGTGGGGGTGTGCTCTACCAGCCATATCCGGCAGTACAACCTGCCTAGTCTTTCCATGGACGGGGCTTCAAATCCCATAAAGGACGCAAGAGCCAGGCCCAGCGAGCTGTCCAGTCCCACACCCCTCCTGCAGCCTCTAAGCCCCTTTAGTAATCCTTCTGTCCAACACTGCCATCCCACTAGTGGCAGATTCAGGCATCACCTGCCCCAGTGGTCTACCATTACTTCCGACAAGTGGGTGCTTCAGATTGTGTGCAAGGGGTACGCCCTCCCATTCGTGGACACCCCTCTATCTTTTTATCACTATCCAAAAAATGGCTGATGGAGGACCATCAATCCTTGCTCCATCAGGAAGTGCAGGCTCTTTTGGCCAAAGGAACCATTGAGAGTGTGCCTGCGCCAGAAAAAGGTCATGGTTGCTAGTCGCGCTACTTTCTGGTGCCGAAAAAGGATGGAGGACTTAGTCCTATTCTTGATCGGCGCCCGCTTACGACCTTTCTACTGAAAGAGAAGTTCAAAATGCTTATCTTGGCTCAGGTCTTGCCTGCAGTGAACCCTGGAGACTGGTTGGTACTGGTGGACTTGCAGGATGCCTTTTTTCGCATCCCCGCCCTGTGAGCTCACAAACGCCACCTGCCGTTCGCGGTGGACCACGACTGCTTTCAGTTTGCTGTGCTCCTTTTGGCCTCACCACCGCACCGCTGGTGTTCACGAAAGTGAATGGCGGTGGTTGCTGCTTATCTTTGGAGGTTGGGGTTCCAGTCTTCCCCTACATCGACGACTGGCTGCTGAAGGCGGCCATACCCCAGGCAGCGTCACCATCCTCCAGACTACAGCGAACCATCGGCACTTGCTGGAGTTTACTATCAATGTGCCAAAGTCACACCCCTTCTCCTTCTCAAATGCTCCCTTTCATCCAGCCTTTCTGGATTCAATGCAGCTCTGCGCCTATCCTCCGGATTGGAGAGTCCAGGATATTCAGGCTATGATTCCAGTGTTTCAGCCTCAATCCTGAATTTCTGGGAGACAGACTCTGAGACTGCTGGGTCTGATGGCCTCTTACACCCTTCTGGTACAGCAGGTCAGGTGGCATTTGCAGGCTCTGCAGTGGGATTTGAAGTCTTAGTGGGTGCAGCACCAGTTGAACCTCCCCGACCTTTTCCAGATTTCGAAGGAGACTGCGGAAGACCTGCTGTAGTGGCTAGCAAACCTAGATTGCATCAGCAGCCGACCCATCTCCCTTCCCCACCCAGAGCTGACAGTGGTGACCAAGTGTTCATGGACTTGCCTAGAGCACCATGACATGTTCCTTGTGGTACAGCACCTGGCAAGCTCCTTGAATGCCTGGTCAGACGAACTCATCCATTGATGCCTTGCGGATCACTAATAGCAACTACATCCGGAGGTAGTGCAAGGTCTCTTCCAAGAATGGGGAGAACCCTTGTCTCGATCTGTCACCCACTGCTGAGAATGCACATTGTCAGCACTTCTGTGCTTTGGAGTTTCGAAAGCGGCTTTTGCTCAGAGACGCATTCCTTTTAGAATGGAGCGTGGGAATTCTGTACCTGTTAACGGTGACACCACTCCTGCCCTGTGTTCTCAAGAAGATCAGGACCGACCGGGCCCAAGTCATCCTAGTGGCTTAGAATTGGGCATGGAGAGTATGGTATCCAGAACTCCTGAGCATGAGCATTGCTCCTTCAATCAGGCTGCCCCTTCTGTAGGATCTCTTGTTGCAGCAGCAGGGCAGGGTCCTGCACCCGAACATGCATACGCTCAACCTTCATGCATGGAAAATGAGTGTCAGCAGTTGAGAAACTTGAATCTCCCTCCTGAGGTTTGCGATGTCATCTTGGCAGCCAGGCATCCCTCCATCAAAACTATATGTGCCTTTCGTTGGGATAAATATGTGGCCTGCTGCTCTTCCTGCCAGGTGGACCCCCTTCCTGCACCACTGTCGGAGTTGTTAATGTTTGTTTTGTCTTTGGCCCGGCAAGGCCTTGCCCTGGGCACTGTTACGGGTTACTTGTCAGCTATTTCGTCTTTCCTGCGGTTGCCAGACCAACCTTCCCTGTTCAAGTCACCTGTTGTGATTATTTTCCTGAACGGTATACAGCACTTTTTTCCTCCTAACACTTTTGTGAATTATGTGGAAATGCCTCTTTTTGTATGGTCACCCCCAAAGTTTTGGACTGAAGCTGGTTTATCAACTCCTAGAGTGCACTGAGGCTTGCTATCCAGACCTCAGTGCCTGTGCCCTGACCTTAAAAGTGTGTATGTTTGATTGACATAAACCCAATTGGCATAAGCTAACTTACTTATAAGTCCCTAGTATGTGGTACCCAAGGTCTGTAAGTTAGAGAGCCACTTCAGGGACTGCAGCACTGATTGTGCCACCCTTGGTGTGACAACAGTAAAACATGGCTCCCAGTCTGCCACTGCAGATTGGAAGGACAGGTTTTAACTGCTAACTCGATTTTGCCATTTAAAGCAATGGCAAAGCCCAATCTTCCCTTTCTAATATATGTAAGTCACCCCTAAGGCAGGCCTAACAAGACCAAAGCCAGGGTGCTGTATATTAGACAGTGGAACATGTACTTTTACGTGTTATGGTAAAAACCCGAAATTGTCATTTTTACTGTGGAAAAGGCCTTCTGATCTAGAAAGTAATGAATCCCTGACCAGCAAAACCATACACTGGCTCAGACATGTCCATAACTGCAGATCTATGATTAAAGACATAGTTACCACAATCATTATGTGAATAGGTGTAGGAAGCTGACTGTATATACTATACCAAAATGAGGTATAGTGTGCACAGAGTCCAGTGGAACCCCAAAGGTAGGCAGAGGTAAAAGTAGATAGCACCTTACTCTCTATTTGTGGTAGTGTGGGCGAGCAGTAAGGCTGTATCAGAGGGTAGTGTTAAGCATTTGTTGTACACACTTAGGCAGCAAATGATGTCACACACTCAAAGACTGAACTCAGACCAATTTGTTTGTATCAAAGAGATTATTAAGTTATTTTATTTCTAGAACCAAGCCAAGCCTGGTGCAGGTAAGTGAAATCAATACTTTGCAAAATCTTATGCAATGTTTTACAGTGGAATGCAGGTTCAAATGCAGTTGATTGAATTACAGATAAGTCAATGTTTTGAAATTACTTTTCAGTTACTTTACTGATTACTTTGTACGTTACTTTTTAGATTACTTTTTAAGTTACTTTTTCTACTCAGTGAGATATGCCTAGATATCACACTGGTGTGGGAAGCGTAAATTCCGCTCCACATCCAGTCGCACTGCATAATAGGATATATAATCCTGTTTATAAGTCCACATTAAGTTTTCTCCATTTGAATCCATTTTACTCCACATTGTTTTCCAAAATCGTTATGCTTTTTCTTGTTAATCCACATATACGGTGTCGTGCATTTTGAATGCTTCCCATGTTCAAGATGTGCCCATCCAGACCTCTTCAAGAACACGATCAAAACGCAAGATTCGTTCAAGACAGCATTTCTTTATTAGAACCCAATGCATTTCGGGCTTATACAAGCCCTCCGTCAGGGGTAACTGCAAGTTAACAATTTAGAAAAACACACGGTTACTACATGGTCTTTTTTATAACATGTGAAAATCCATCATGTTTCCATTGTTATATTTATAATGCCGTGCATAAAAAATCCCTTTCCCTGCACGTGTAACTTTAAAACAAATCAACAACAAAATAACTTCATCCCCTTAATACCAAACCAGTCGTCTTACACCCCTAGACTGTGCCATAATAAATATACCGTCCCACGTTTCAGACATCTTCCTTTTGGCAGAGTCATTCCCATGTCAGACCCTCTCCCTTATCAGATTTGCCTCACTCTCCCCGCTTTCTTGCCTCAATCACCTGTAATCAATCGTGCTAACCATGCTCTCATCACTCACCCATCCACATCGCTGAACCTCTCTCACTTTCACACTCTCGTATTTCCCCTTATATCCACATGATCAGTCATACTCACCATGATCATTCATACTCCCCGCACACATCACTCAACCTTCCACTGCGCTAACCTCTCCCTCATTCACACATACTTATTTCTCCCTGTATCCACACTTCCAACCTCGACGTTGACGCTCACTCAACATTCTCCATTTGCCTCAACAACAATTAAACGCATACCTGCCAGAACCGCATCCCTCTCGTCACTCGACATCCACCTTCATCAAAGTGTGACCTCCTCCACGTGAAACCATCTATTTAAACCCCGTACTGCAACCAAAACTCCACCCCTCTACGTGCAAAGTAATTAATCACATGACACAAACCACTCCCCAAACCAACCTCTACTTCATGTACTTCAACTCCCATAACCCACTTGATCTCTGCACCATAATAACCGTCCTGAATCATTAATCAAACAACTAAAAATAACCCAAATTTATCATATGCATCAATGTTACTGCAATTCCAAATATTTCACAAATATAAACAGTCCGTGTGTTCACTACTAAAATGTAACCGCCTTAAAGGTATTAACCATTGTTCTTAGGAGCATGCTGTGTCACCGTACGTGTGCAGTGCACTGGATGTGGAGCGGAATTTACGCTCCCCACAGCATGGTTTAATTACAGTGTGCCAGAGGGCAAGGCACATGCCCAGTGCGCACGCAACCTTCTGATGATCGTTTAAACATGGATGTAAAGTGAAAAGCAACGGTGTGCATACCACCCCTTCTGTGATTAGATATCACACTGGGACATTTCCTAAAGAAAAGGTAAGTAAATCAATTTTTGTTCATTTGCAGGTTTTCAGTGTTTCATACAAACCAACTCCACACTTAAAACAATTTTCAAGGAAAAACAGTCAATGTATTCCTATGGAGAAAAATTAAGTTAACACTTTGCAGGTAAGTACTTGTTTGTGGTCGTTGGTATTCTGTGGTTATAACCAGGGTTCCCCCAGGGTCGAGGATGCACTCTTGAAACACTCTCAGCGGCACTAGGGCGGCCGGGTGCAGAGTGCTGAGGCACAAAGTTATCCGATGGGGGATAGGTGGCCTCCGGTTGGTGGCTGCTCACAAGCAGGCCACAAGGTTGTTGGAGCAAAGCTCCAGGTGTTAAGCTCAGGGCAAAAGGGTAACCGAGTTATCACCCAAAGTACACCTGCAGGGGTGCCTGGGTACAGGGTGCTGGTTTGGCATCAGGTGCCCTGTTGATATCAATGGGGATTCTCTGGTTGCAACTGAAACTGCATGCTCGGGGACGAAGATCTTCTGGTGGTGACCACCGGTTGGAGAGGTAAGTTGGGATACCTGGGGATGCTGGGACACCATTGGTTGGGCCACCGAAGGCTGTGGGACGTCGGGTGCAGGGGTGTCTTTAGGCGTCAGGTTTTTCTTACTAGCTCCTGTCATGGTCGGGGGGATCCTCCAGAAAGAGGCTGCAGGCTTCGCTTGGAGACTTGAGGCAGGTCGGAGATCACCAGATCTCAGGTCAGGATCGCCGGGGAGACCTCCTCGTAGTGTTGGACCACTCAAACTCGGGCCGTGGGCGTCTGGTGCAGAGTGGTGCAGACTCGCGGTTTTGGCCAGAGTCTGTGGGTGAGCAAATTTGGTGCTCACGGGAGACAAAGTCTTTGGCTTGGAAGGCAGGGCAGGTCCTCCGGGTTCTTAAGGTTGCTGGCTGCAGGACACACCGCAATTTCGCTGGAGCAGGTTCGAGGTTTGGACAGGCCGATAGGGCTGGGGCCAAGTCAGTGGGAGTCCTCCTCTTCTTAGTTTCAGCACGGCTTCTTCGGTCCTTCTTCTTCGTGTCGATTCTTCTCTGAGGAGGCAAGGTTTGGGATTGCCCCTAAATACTAGATTTAGGGGCATTACAGATAATTAAAGGTTAGGCCAATGGGTCCCTTCCTTGGGATGGGTACACCCCCTATTATGCCACCCTCCAGTGGGAGGGGGGCATATGCCTCACTCTGGTTGGCTGGGTCCCCCATCTGCAAGATGGCGGGGACTGAGAGTTGTGCTTCACCTCGCCTCCCCCACCTGAGGGGTGGGTTTGGTAATGGTGGGCACACCTCCGTTCCTCACTTGGTTTTCCCTCCGATTTTCCCGCCCAAAGTGAGGGGTCAGGACCAGTGGGGGCCAGTTGCTGGAAGCAGCAAAGGCCTGGGGTAGCTCAAAAAGGCGGTAAACCATTGAAGCTTCCCCTTCGTGGACCCTGCCCATCCTGGGGGAGAAAGCTTGGCACCTCGTCCCAGGATGTGCATTGTTTCAGACCCCCGAGAGCAGCAGGCTCTCAACCCAGGGGTCCAGAAACATGTCTGGTGGTGGCAGCTGGCGAGCAGCCAGGACACTAGAGTTAGGTCGTTTTTCAGGGGGCATCTCTAAAATGCTCTCTGAGTGCATTTTTCATTAAATCCCACCATGGCATCAGTGTGAGTTTAATGTGCTGAGAAGTTTGATACTAAACTTCCCAGTTTTCAGTAAAGCCATTATGGTGCTGTGGAGTTCGTAATGACAAACTCCCAGCACCATATACTCTTAATGGCATTACTGCACTTACAATGTCAAAGAATTGACTTAGACACAGGTAGGTGTACAGGACTCATGCACCTATACCCTCACCACTGGTATAGTGCACCCAGCTAGAGGGGTGGCAGACCTATGCCAGGGCAGTGGGTTGTAGGCAAGGCACAGGAATATGTGCCATGTCGACTCTTCACTTTGTTCTTCACCAAAACAAGCAGCGTGTGTGTGTGTGTGTGTGTGTGCGCGCGCGCGCGCAGTGCCTCTAAGGGTGGCACAATAAGTGTTGCATCCCTTAGAGGCCTTCCCTGGCCACAGTGCCCTTGGTACCTATGGTACCATTTACAAGGGACTGACCTGTGGCCAAAAAGTGCCAATTGGGTTTTGTTTTTAATGCAGTTTAGGGAAAGAACATAGGTCCTGGGTACCTGTTTGGCAGGAACCCAGGGCACACTCAGTCAAAGTACATCAGCAGTTTTGCAAAAAGTGGGGGCAACCATGCAAAAAGGGGGCACTTTCTTACAATAAGCAAAGTAGAACTGATTGTATCGGCATGGAATTTGTGAATAATGCCTTGGTGGGCATTTTAATTTGCATGGTACTCCGCAGTGTTTTGAACAGTGGCTCTTCCATTCTTTTAAAAATAAATCTCCCTGATGAATTTCTATCTGTGAGCAAGAGAGTGCCCATTTGGTCATTGGTCTTGTCTACTGAAAACTAAGAAGGCCCTTCTTCCATCTTACGGGTGTATGTCTCCTCCGGCCCACTTGGAGATGATCGAGCCAGTTAATCTTATCACCAAGAACAGTGCCTCATGGTGTACCTTTACTCCACTCAGTGAAAGAGACATTTACAAGATTCTTCTTAGTATCAACCCATCCAATCACTTCAGCGACCCGCTGCCACCACCCGTCTTCAAAGAAATCAAGGATGCCTTCATCCCCCTTTGGACAAAGATTGTCAACGCTTCACTGTCTCAAGGTACGATCCTGGAATGCTTAAAAGCAGCTCAGGTTTCACCCATTCTAAAATAACCGAATGCAGATAGAGCTGATCTTAACAACTTCTGCCCTATCTGCAACATCCCTACTCTGGCTAAACTCCTAGAAAAATGCGTCCAATCGCAACTCTGCGCTCACATTGAGAATTTTCAACTCCTGGATCAACATCAATCTGGCTTTCGGAGTGGTCACAGCACAGAATCGGCACTCACTCACGTTATGGATGACATTTTTAAGATGCGTGACCAAAATGAATCTTGCCTCCTAATCCTCCTTGACCTTTCTTCTGCGTTTGACACTGTTAACCACAACAACCTCTTATCTATTCTCGAGCACAGGATGGGCCTCTCTGGTTCGGTTCTGCAATTTTTTTTGTCCTTCCTTCATCACAGATCCCAAAGAGTCACAGTGAATCAATCTCTTTCCCAGCCCTCAAAAGTTTCCATGGGGGTCCCACAAGGGTCTGCATTATCTCCCATACTCTTCAACATTTTCTTGGAACCATTAGCTAACGTACTAAACTCCTCGAGCATTCTTTTCCATATGTATGCAGATGACACGCAACTTTACATGAAAATCATCTCCCCTGAAAACTTCACTTCACTCAACCCTACCCTGACGAATACTCAAAACTGGCTAACTGAGAACCACCTCCTGCTTAACACCTCTAAAACTGAATTCCTTCTCATATCTCCTCCTAATCCTACCACCAAGATAGACCTCAGGATGAAGCACCTCACAGCCTTTAACTGCTCCCCCCACATTATTGAGTCAGCTAAATCTCTCGGAATCACCCTAGACATGCACTTGAACATGAAGAATCATATTAGTAAGGTGTGCAAGGGTGCTAATCACCATATGAGGATACTTAGGCATCTCAAACCATTCCTTCCACAAGATGATTTCAAGCAGGTGGTCCAAGCGCTTGTTTTGCCGAGGCTAGACTATGGCAGTGCTATGCTCTGTGGCCTCCCCAAATATACCTTGGCCCCACTTAATTGGTTGCCCTACGAAGCAAGAATACAGCTAAAGATTGCTTGCATGACTCACAAAGCCCTCCATTTCAAAACCCCCTATTACCTGGCTCAAAAGCTTGAATTATCTGGAAGTGGTAGAACATCAAGAAGCGCAAACTCTTTCCTCTTGAAACCACAGATTTTTCGCAAAAAGATAATGAGTCACAGAGCTTTCTCAGGCTCTGCCCCAAAGGTCTGGAACTCTCTCCCACCGGAAGTCTGCAGAATCTCTTCCACGGTTGCTTTCAAAACGGAAGTAAAAGTAATCTTAATGAACAAGTTCTTGCCTTAATTGGCCATGGTCCGTCTGTACACCTTGAAGCCCAGATTCGATTGCTATACCCCTATAAGTAATTGTTTGTTCCTCCCCCTGTTCGCTATTGTACTAGCTTAATGTGATGTTCTTTGATACCCTCCTTGTCATTGTTCTTGCTTACATACTTAATTGATGCCTGCCTTTCCTTTTTTTATTTCCTTCCCTCCAAATGTGAAGCGCTCTGATACCCATCTGGGTCATGTTTGCGCTATATAAAACTTTATAAATAAGAATAAAATAAAAATACTAACAAGCATGTGCATAGATCTGGTTCTCTTGGGGACATTGATTGACTACAGCCATTAGTTAGGGGGATAATGAGGGGGGTGGTCCTTCAGTGCCTGTGCCCTATCTACAGTTGTTGACTGCTCCTGGGAGCGAGCTGGCAGATTTGATTAACTAATGTCTTGGAATGTGGCAGGCATTCACTTAAAGCTTTCAGATTCAGAATGGGGGTAATTTATTGATAGGCGCCCCATCATTCTACTGCAAGAAACGTGGGCAACCCACCCTGAGTATGGACCTGGCTACTATACTTTTTACAGTAATGCAGTTCCTGTCTGTTCTGGTTGAGCCTCAGGTGGGCTATTAATCTGAGTTTAGTCCACAATTCTTTGCAAGCTAGAAACACTAGACACTGGCCCCAAGGATATCTTGTCTGTTAAACTATCATTTAGGAATACCCCTAGATTGAATTACAAACATATTGTGATGATTAATATCTATGTTTGCTCTGTTTCGGATAATGCAGAATCACAAGTACTCCACTCCCTTTGTCTTATGCTTGACTCCCTAAAACAGGAATGGCCTGTGATTGTTGCTGGTGACTGTAACCAGACCCCTCAGGTTTTGCGGCTTTGGGTGGCAAATTTTGCTGCCAAATAAAAACAAATTTGCATCCCAAAACCTCACAATTCGCTGAAATTTTGTGGTGGGCAAAAAATGTGCCTTCCACAAAAATACTGGAGGCCTGTTCTCTGTCACTGCTGGAGACTAACCGGTGGGTGTCTGATGCCAAAGAGAGTAGATTAAAATATGACACCTACTCTTTTTGGCATCAGACAGCTTGTGCATGCAGGGCAGCAGGGCTGGGGGGATTGGGGAGTGGGAGGCAGCAGATAAGGTTGAGGGTATTAAAAAAAATGAGGAGTCATGGGGGAGGTTAGGGGTTAATAGGAGACAAGCGGTCGAGGGAGAGGAGTGCAGTGGGGGGCAGTAGAGCCTTTCAAGGGCCTGCAGAGTCTGCATGGGGCACACAAATGTGTGAGGTGGGCTGCAGGCTATTCGCTCAGGAAGGGGCTCTGTGCATTTCAAAGGCAGGCAACAGATGAATTTAACACCTCTGCTGCCTGCTGGCCTGTTTCTCACCCTCCCTTTACTGGCTCAGCTGCAGCACAGAACCAGTAAAGAGAGGGTGAATGGCAAAAATTTTTTTTTTTAAATATATTTTGCAGGCGCTTTTGTAAAAATCGCAGTAATTTTACAAAAGTGCTGATTTCACGATTTGTTTTGCAATTCGCGAAATCCTGGGGACCTGTGTAACATTCACTTCGAAAAATTCTAACCGCTCTCGCCCCTGTTGTCACCTGAAGATGAGAAGTGGGAAATCTCATAGCTCTTGGCAAACCCGGTTAAAAAATGGCCATAGGCCACAAGCCAGCACTTGTTATGTTATGTTAAAAAATTCTTATCAATCAATCAGTTCATTTGTAGAGCGCACTCCTCACCCGTGAGGGTCTCAAGGCGCTGGGGGGGGGGCGGGGGTGCTGCTACTGCTCGAACAGCCAGGTCTTGAGGAGTCTCCTGAAGGACAGCAGGTCCTGGGTCTGTCGCAGGCGGATGGGGAGGGTGTTCCAGGTTTTTGCGGCGAGGTGGGAGAATGATCTGCCGCCGGTGGTCGCTCGTCGGATGCGGGGGACGGTGGCGAGGGCGAGGTCAGCGGAGCGAAGCTGGCGGTTCGGGGTGTAGAAGGTGAGTCGTTCGTTGAGGTACGCTGGTCCGGTGTTGTGGAGTGCTTTGTGAGCGTGGGTGAGGAGCTTGAAGGTGATCCTCTTGTTGACGGGGAGCCAGTGCAGGTCTTTCAGGTGGGCTGTGGCGGGGGATGTCGAGGATGAGGCGTGCAGAGGCGTTCTGTATGCGTTGTAGTTGTTTCTGAAGTTTGGCTGAGGTTCCTGCGTAGAGAGCGTTGCCGTAGTCCAGCCTGCTGCTGACGAGGGCCTGGGTGACCGTCCTTCTGGTTCCGGTGGGGATCCATCTGTAGATCTTGCGGAGCATGCAGAGTGTGTTGAAGCAGGAGGAGGAGACGGCGTTTACTTGCTGGGTCATTGACAACGCTGAGTCCAGGATGACCCCCAGGTTGCGTGCGTGGTCAGTGGGCGTCGGTGCAGCTCCCAGTGCGGCCGGCCACCATGAGTCGTCCCAGGCGGAGGGGGTGGATCCGATGATGAGGACCTCCGTCTTGTCCAAGTTCAGTTTCAGGCGGCTGTTCGTCACATCCACCGGATTGGTTTCATGGCGCTGCTCTAAGAGGTACCGGAGCCCTGGTGACTTACTCATATGCTTGTCTAAACAGCCAAGTCTTTTTTTTGAAAATCTTTTTATTAACATTGCTCATCACGTCATACAATGCAGGACAATTATCATAATGCATGTGGTTGAGTTGCAGACCACCATTCGTCACAGGATCTCCGAAGACACAGGTAAGGCAAATAACCCTCGACATCACGACCCCAATCCACCCCTCATTTCCCTGTACTTCAGCCAAGGCCCCCATATTTTCCGCCACTTCTTAGTGCATCCCCTGCTCTTATAAATAGTTTCCTCGGCCCTTTGACACCAATCCAGGTCCCTCACCCACTTGTTCCAACCGTGGCGGTGTCCGCGATCCCCAGCCACTCGCTATGTTCCTTTTGGCCACACCTGCTGCCAATGCCAGCCAGATCTCCTTATGCCTAGTCCAGTCCGAATCCTGCTTGATCATTAGGAGCAACCACCTGGGCTCTAATGGGACCGGTGAGCCCACCACGGCCGACATCGTATCAACTACCTTAGACCAAAAAGGCACTATCTCCGGGCAGTCCCAGAGGATATGGTAGAAGGTGCCCTCCTCCCGGCATCCCCGTGCACAAAGGGCCGACTGACTTCTCCCCCAGGCGTATAGGTGGGTGCGGGGGTAATATACTCGATGCAGGATTTTAAGCTGCACTAACCGAAACCTACATCGGATTGCTATCTCTCGTGGACTTTGTAGGGCGTCCTGCCAGTCGTCGTCCTCTAACTCGCCTATGTCTCCCACCCACCGTGCCCGCAATGACGTCAGCGGGTCCGGCATGTTGTTTATGAGTTTGTGGTATATTGTGGAGGTGGGTTTCTCAGTTATCGGATCCAGGAGCAGCCTATCCTCCATAGGGGAATACTCCGGGATTGACGTACCACTTTTATGTGGGCATGCAGGGCATGGGAGAGGCGTATGTAATGGTAGTGTTGTGAGTCGTGAAGGTCGTATTCTCCCTGGAGATAGGCGAAGGAGCGAAGGGCATCCCCCTCCAGACATCTCCCAAGTATTCAATACCTATGAGCTTCCATCCCCGGAACCCACTCAAGCTAGTCACATCCGGTAATTGGTCTCCATGCCATAAGGGGTTCTACCAGTCAGGGAGCCCGACCATCCCAGAAATCTATTTGCCTCCCTCCAGCATTGTACCACCACTCCCGTATGGGACGGCCAACCTTTTCCAGGCCTCCGGGCATAGAGCAGCGGCTCACAACTCCCAGCAGGCATGACTAGTCGGTCCACTCGATAGGCCGGTTCCGACCGATCCGCGTACACCCAATCGTTAACCACCTGCAGCTGCGAGGCCCAATAATACAACCGGACGTCCGGGAGGGCCAGCCCCCCGTCATACACCCCCCTCGTCAACTTGTGTAATGCTATTCTAGGGTTGCCCCCATCCCACAGGAGTGTCCTCAGGGCATGCGTTATCCGTGCAAATACCCCATTTGGGATCGGATATGGCGTGTTCTGCAGAATGTAGAGCAAACGCGGTAATGCAAGCATTTTGAACATTGCTGCTCTGCCCATGAGGGGGAGAGGCAGCGATCTCCAGTGACTCACGTCGGTCTTAAGGCGCGCTAATTGGGGCTCTAGGTTCCTGGCCAGGAACTCCGCTCTATCTCTCGTGACGTAGACCCCCAGATATTTAAATCCGTTTAAGGTGATGGAAGCGGGACACCTAGTCGGAATCCGTGGGGGAGGACCGGAGAGCGGAAAAATCACTGACTTCGCCCAGTTAATGGTGTAGCCTGAATAGCTACCGAACAATTCGAAAAGGTGAAGGGCCTGCGCTATCGAGTGGTACGGTCTGGCCATATAGAGCACAATATCGTCAGCGTATAGGGAAATACGCTCCTCCCATTCATCATTTAATGCCAAGCCCCAGAACGATCTGTCCCTCCTTATCCAGTGAGCCAACGGCTCCAAGGCCAGTGCAAAGAGGAGGGGGGACAGAGGGCACCCCTGTCTTGTGCCCCTCCGCAGGGGGAAGACCCTGGAGACAGCGCCATTAACTCTCACCCTCGCCACCGGCTGCTCGTATAAGAGCCTCACCCAGCTGCAGAATGTTGGACCGAACCCCAGTCGCCGGAGCACCATGAACAAATAGGGCCATTCGATACTATTGAATGCCATTGAGGCGTCCAGCGCCATCAGTGCTGTCTGGGTGGTCCCCACATCCTCCGTCATGTATAACACTCCGTATAGGCGGCGCAGATTGTGGCGGGTGCTCCTGCGCGGCATAAACCCGGACTGGTCGACATGGACAAGGTCCGGCAGTACCGATAGCAGTCTATCCGCCAGGGCCTTAGCCAAGACCTTCGCCTCCACGTTGATGAGTGAGATTGGGCGATAGGACGAACATTGATCCGCCGGCTTTCCTGCTTTGTGGATCACGACGATTGTGGCCTCTCTTTGGTCCGGCGGAAGACATCCCACCTCCCGTGCTTCAAGATACATCTGAAGGAGAGGGTCCGTGACAATGGTGGCCTGTCGTTTGTAAAGCTCCACCGGGAGCCTATTCGGCCCCTGCGCCTTCCCAGATTGAAGGGAGTTGAGGGCCTTGCCTATCTCCTCCCCGGTGAGATCCGCTTCCAGGCGATCTCTTTGCTCCTGTGATAAGGTGGGCAGCGCGAAATCATGTAGAAACTCCGCGCAATCCTGCTCAGACCGGGTACAGACCGGGGTGTAGACCCCTTCATAATAGGACGCGAAGGCTTCCGCTATGTCTGCACTATTGGAGGCTAGGGAGCCTGTCCGGTCGCGCACCTCAGCCACCCATGAGCGCTCCCTGTTCCGTCGCTCGAGCCACGCCAGTAGCTTGAGGGCCTTGTCCCCCACATCATAGATACGGTGCTGGGTGGCAATGGAGTAAGCGCGCGCTTCGCTCTCGGCCAGAGCCCTGAGCTCCTTCTGCTTAAGAGCCAAAGTATGACGGAGATCTTCCGACGGCGCAGCGCCGACTTCTCGTTCCAGCCTCTCTATCTCACCCTCCAGCTGACTAGCCCGTAATGACTCTTCTTTCTTTTGGGCCCCAATCAAGGCCTGGGCCTGCCCCCTCAGAACGGTTTTGAATGCCTCCCAGTGCATGATACTAGACTGCACAGAGCCCCTATTCTCTTCAAAATACAACTGAGAGCTCTCCCGGAGGTTATCACTGATGGTGTCATCCCGAATGCGCCACGGATCAATTCTCGGGAAGGAGGCCCTGTTTATCTCCGGACCCTTGAGTGTGACCCCAACCGGGGAGTGGTCCGAAATTCCACGGGCAAGGATGCGAGGCTCCATAAAGTCGCCCAATTGGTCAACACGCGCAAAGAAGTGATCAAGTCGGGAGAAGGACCCGTGCCTAGCCGAGTAAAATGTGTATTGGCGTTGCGCGGGGTGATGTGTGTGCCAGATGTCACCAAGCCCCATGGCTGTAACAAAGTCTTGGAGCCCGTATTCCCCCCTGGATCCCTGCCCCCCTCCCGACCGGTCCCAGTCTGCATCCATCACAGCATTTACGTCCCCACCTAACAGGAGGGTACCCCAGGGGAGATCAGTCAGGAAGGACCCCAGACGTGTGTACGTTGAAGAGTGGAGACCAGGCGGGATATAACAGGAGCCCAGGACCACTGTCCGCCGCTCCCACCTCCCAGCTGCCGCTACCATACAGCCGGTGTCGTCAGTCCAAGTGCCGGAGATTACTATTGGCAGGGTGTTACGAATTAGAATGCCCACCCCTCTGGATCCAGACGTAAACCCGGAGTGGGCTACCATTTTGTACCCAAATCTATCAAGGGCTTTACATCTGTTGCCCCGTAAATGTGTCTCCTGAAGCAGGACCACATCCGGGGAATGCCTCTTCAGATATTGTAACACCAGTGTGCGCTTGATCTTATTGCCCAACCCATTGACGTTCCACGTCCATATGTTAATGCGTGCCTGATCTCCCATCTTGAGCATCGGACCTCCCCCTCTTCCGGTAGTCTGTGTCCCAGTGTACCCCGTTCGAGCAACCCCCACATGCAATAGTACTGTAGAGATAATGAGCAGAACATACCCCTTGCCCACGAACAACCCTCCTCCCCCCAACCAACTCCCCCCACCCTGCCTCCCTGCGCGGTGGGTCCCCAACCTCCCACCTTTCAAACATGCAGAGTGCCTGTCGTCCCAACCGCCCCATATCAAACCTGAAAAGGAAACGTGAGCTTGCAGTCAGGGAATGATGCTATACATGACTGACGGAATTCTAACCCATTATAATGGAAATAATCGAGCAGCCCGTAAGCAATTCCCCCGTCCCCGCCTCCCATCCCCACAAATTATAACCATTCGACCGTAGGAAGGCCGCGGCCGACAGTCAAAACAGCACTGAAGAGAGACCCCAGTGTCTAATGTCACGTGGCATCCGAGGGCACCCGCATGTAACCGCCAGGCCTAGGGACCCCATCTGGTCGCTCCGCCACACAAGGCAAAAGTCACCACAAATCACTCTGCCATTCCTCGTTACCTGGACCCAGTCTGGACACTTCCTTGACTGCCCGCAGCATGTCTGATCATCCCGCCATCTCTCGCCCCGATGGGCGCTGTTCGGATCTGCGCGGGCCTCCAGTCCTGCCCGCTGTCCGCCATCCCTCCAGCCAGTCACTGGCTTCCTCCGGTGACTCAAAGAAGTAAGACTTGGTGCTGTCCAGGATCTTTAGGCGGGCCGGAAAGAGCATCATATACTTCACACCTTGATCTCGAAGAGCCTTCTTAACCCCTTCAAAGGACCTGCGCAGTCGTTGGACATGAAGAGTAAAGTCCGGGAAGAACCGGATGGTAGCATTGTCGAGCTTGAGATCCCCGGCTACCCTTGACGCCTGTAGTATAGCATCCCGATCTCGGTAGTTTAAGATCCGGGCAATGATAGTACGCGGAGGGGCCCCTGGCTTAGGTTTCCCCCCCAACGCGCGATGGGCTCTTTCGACCGAGAAGAAATTGGACAGTCGCTTCGGCTTCAGATGATTGAGAATCAAGTCCTCTACGAACCAGTCCGTGGACGGCCCCTCCAGACCTTCCGGGACCCCCACTATGCGAATGTTATTACGCCTAGCCCGTCCCTCCTGGTCCTCCAGCCGGGCGTAGATATCAGTTTGGTTCTTTGTTAGGGCGGCCACTTGCTCTTCCAGCCTCTTCGTTTTGGATTGGAGACTACCAATCCCAGTCTCCGCGACTGCCACCTTCTCAGACATCTTCCGGAAGTCGGCACGTAGGAGGTTGACCTCCTCAGTCACTGAGTCCAGTTTGGGCTCTAGGGTGCCGCGTAGCTCTCTGATGGCTCCCATGATGTCCCTGAGCGACGGGTCAGGGTCATTGTTGACCAGCTCCCCCTGTTGGCCACCTCCCGGATGCCCATCATCCTTTCCCATGGCCACTGTGTATTTGTCGATGTGGTTTGACTGACCTTGTCCCAGCATCTTGTTGCGGCCCATATCTGGAAGGGCAGCTCTCTCTCGTGTGTCGTGAGGAGCGCCTGCGACGCCGTCTCCGGGCCCCTTCTCCGGTGGGTCGTGTCCACTACTGGCGAGGGAATGATTGAGTGGTCGTTGCCGCCGGTCGGGTCTGACCTGCTGGGCTCCGTTGGCGGGCAGCGCCGTCTCTCCAAGCCCTGTGCGCCCTCGTCCCTGCACAGACGCGATGAAATGCCCTCGCTGGGGCGCTCCCCAAATGCACACCTCCGCCACCGGATTGGGAGTATGCCGTCTCTCTCAGGCCCCCGTCGATCACACAGGGTGCCGGCTGCCCGTGGTCCCGTGAGGCGAGGCGGGGAACTCCCACAGCTCGCCTCGCCGTCCTTGCCAGCTTTCAAAGCACCCGCCACCAGGCGCGCAGCGGACACCCGCGGCCCGCTTCAACCCGGGCCCACTGTGCAGCTGATACGGCCCTTTCCGTTCCCGCCCGCCGGCCGTCAAAGAGACTGCCCGCTCTCCTTCACTCCCGACCTGAGCACCTTACCGGGGGCCCGCCGCTCGGAGGTCACACAGTCGGGGGGACTCCACGGAGCACTCTGCTTCAATCGCCGCTGTTCCCTCGGCCTGATGTATAGCCGATCACGGGGCCACAGGGAGCACGCGAACCGCGGCGCTCCTCTCCTCCTGCGCTTCCACCGTCACAACACGCGGGGGCGACAGGGAATGCCACCCGCCCACCACGCTGCCTCCTCTGGTCTCGGGCTTCGCTATCGCCGGCCACTCAGTTGGCGGGCGCCATTTTGTCGACCTCGGCCGAACGAATCGGACCACCGGGGACAAGCGCTGGGGCGCTCCGGGGGGGTCGCCTCAGGGCTCCGATGGATCCCACCGTCCCCCTACGTCTTCCGACGCCGTGGACTGTTGCGGCTGCTCAGGATTCTGCCGGATTTGGGTGAGTAGAAGCCGACTGCTAGCGCAGCTCACCTAGCGTGCGGCCATCTTCGGTGGCTGCAAGCCACGCCCCCCTAAACAGCCAAATCTTGAGGAGCTTCCTGAAGCTGAAGAGGTCTGTGCAGGATCTGATTTCGGAGGGAAGGGAGTTTCAATATCTAGGAGCTAGTACGGCAAACCTAACACCGCCCAGACGCTTCCGTTTGAAGGAGGGTGTTGTCAGAAGGTGCTTTTGAGCAGAGCGCAGGTTGCGCGTGGGTGTGTGCCTTTGAATAAGGCTGTCAACAAATTTAGGGCTCCTGCCATTCAAGCATTTAAAGATGAGACAGCATACCTTGAAGGCACATTGCTATGGGATAGGGAGCCAGTGCAGCTTCCTCATGAGGGGAGTGACATGTCGCCACCTAGATTGCTGAAAGATCAGTCTCGCTGCCTGGTTCTGTACCAGTTGCAGGCGTTTAGTTAAATATAGTGGAATGCCAAAGTATAAGGAATTCGTGTAGTCTATAGGGGACATGACCATATGAGCTCTTCCATCTGACCTTAGAGTAAGGGCTAAGAGAGAGCAATGGACGCTCCATCTTTGATCATCCTGCATTCCCTACCTTTAAGAGGGGTAGTTCTTTTAGTCACATAGACTACATCTTAGTGTATCTTAGACTGTGGCCTCTTCTATGTAACACGAAGGTCATATTTCGCCCTGATTGCAATCATAATGCCTTAGTTGCTAACTTCTTTGCTGACATCTTGCCTGCCTCCCAGGACCGTGACACTGAGTCGTATATAGCACCCTTATTGGTGACTAACAACTCTAAGAATGTAAAATGGGGAGACATAATTAATAAAGATTTTTTACTCAGTGGAATCTCTTTTTAAAGCCTTTGATTACTGATCTTGATTGGACAAATTGTGCCCTAAACCTTTCAGATTTTTTACCACACTAAGATAATTTTTCATGATCTGTTTCAAATGGAAAATCAGCTCAACTATATCCTGTCCTTGGTTCTCAGAGGAATGCAGAGTGACTAAGAAGGGGCTGATTGCCTCCACTAGAAAGGATAATATCCCTTCACAGCCTTCACTGTGTTTTATGGGTTGCAGTGTCAGTAAAACACAATGTACAAAAGATGCTGGTGCTCCTGTAAAGGGAGATACAGTAATCTTTTCAGCAGAATACAATGTTGCGGTTAGACACGGGACTCAACGCTTCCCACAGTAGTGTCTAAAGTCAAATGGGTTCCCTCAGCTGCCCGCAAAGTTGTTTGACTGACAGTGAAGGGCCCACGGATCTGTTAGGCCCAGTACTATTCTTCTTTCTTAAGGTTAATTAAACAATACTTTGGTTTAAGGAATATAGCCGCCATGCAGCAGGTCACCTTGCAGAGAATCCTAGATACCACCGTAGCTAAAAACAAAATCAGGTTAGGGCTTTGTGTCCAAAGAGCGGGTCGTTAGCCCGAGCTGATCATGAGAAAGGTGGTGAGGGCCCATATCAATCCCCCTTTGGGTCCCCCACCACTCTGAAAAACTTGAGGATGTGGATGCCAGCTTCACTCTCATGCTCTGGGGCATGGCGTTGGCCTCCGGTGTCAAGCTTGCGGTCCCCAGGGGAGATCTGGAAGCAAGCACAGCGTCGCGCTCAAACTCTCCGGGCCAGCATTGGTTGTTCAGTGCTGATTTCCCTTGACAGCCTTCTCCTTGTGAGAGGCCGCGCTGAGGAAGGTTTCTACTTAGTGAACGGGTTGTTGAAAGTGGCTGAGCGGGCTGACTGCGGCGTTCTCCCATTATAGGGGTGGTTACGTGAGGCGAGTCCGCTAATCCTTGCGAACCTACAGGGAAGGCAGTCGCCTGGCAGAGTCTCAGTTCTAGGCTAACCCATCGCTCTGAGCCCAGTGCAACAAGCCCCTACAATAAGGAGTTTCAGGCTCCTACTGGCGGGGAACTTGTAATGTTGCAGAGCGGTGCCAGGGAACTGAAAGTACACACTAAACTCTATCCTCAGTCCTACCAGCTGGCAATAAAATACGCTCCCTGGAGGCGGAGCGCTTTCCTTGGTAGATTAACTGCTTGCAGTTGAGATGCAGATACAATCAGATGAGGAGGTCGTTAATGTCCCAGAGACCTCTCCGAGAACCGGGGGCAAGCCAACAAGCCCTTGGAGTTTGTGGGTGCAAAAGAGGATGTAGAGGGAAGGATCCTTCCTCCCTCACTGCAGAGGCAGCAGACAGTAGGCCAACACAGCAGAGCACAGTGCCAAGTGGCAGTCCCTCCTGGCAACACAGCAATCAACTTGTAGCAGGCCAACACAGCAAAGCAGTGGCAAAGTGTCAGTCCCTCCTAGCAGCATAGCTCCTCTTAGTTGCAGAGTCTCCTTAGGACCCCAAAGTGAACTAGTTTGGGGGTGTCAGAGATCCAGTACTTATACCAAAATGTGTCTTTGAAGTGGGGGGGACAACGAAAGAGGACTTTGATCCTCACAAGGTCCTTGCCCTTCCTTCTCTGGCTCGAGACGCACTACAGGGGAGGATGCTGCTCTTTGTGTGGGGACAGGCACAGCCCTATTCAGGTGCAAGTGTCAGCCTCTCCCTCCTAATCTACCGCAGCAAGGCCCATCAGACTGTTGATGGCCATCAGATTGCAACTGTCACACCTCAGCTCTCTTTGTGTGACTGTCTAGAGGTAATGCACTAAGCCCAGCTGTCACTGTGACCCAGACATGTATTCAAAGACAGGCAGAGGCACAAGATGGTTAAAGTATGAAAATGCCAACTTCCTAAAGGTGACATTTTCAGACCTGCAATTTAAAAACCAACTTTACTAAACTATATGTTTTTAAATTCTGAGTTTAGAGACACCAAACTCCAATTTTCTATCTGCTCACAATGCAAAGTTACACTTGAAAGATGTTTTAAGGCAATCACCATGTTAACTTATGGGAGAGTTAGGCCTTGCAGTAGTGAAAAACGAATTGAGGAGTGTTTCACTAGCAAGACATGTAAAGCTTAAAATACATGCCATACCTTTTAAATACACTGCACCCTGCTCCTTGGACTGCCTAGGGCCTACCTTAGAGGTGACTTGTATGTAATAAAAGGGAAGGTTTGGGCCTGGCAAGAAGTTTAACTTGCCAGGTCAAAATGGCATTTTAAAACTGCACACAGGCCCTGCAGTGGCAGGACTCAGCCATGTTTAAAGGGCACTGAGTGGGTGGCACAATCAGTGCTACAGGCCCACTAGTAGCACTTAATTTACAGGCCCTGGGCATATATAGTGCACTTTACTAGGGACTTACAAGTAAATTAAATATGCCAATTGTGGATAAGCCAAAGTTACTGTGTTTGAAGTACAGAGCATATGCACATTAGCATTGGTTAGCAGTGGTAAAGTGCCCAGAATTCTAAAGCCAACTGTTGGACTTGGCCCTTTTTGGCCGGTTCACCCCTAAACTTTTTGCCTGGTCTGTGACCTAGTGTTGGTGGTTTTAGGCCTCTGGGCACTTTCGCACTGTGGTCCAGTGGAAAGTGCGTGCGCGCTCTGTGCACATTTAGTGAGATTGACCTGCCTCCCATAGGAATGCATTGGGGATCTGTGTGCCAGTGGTAATTCCTAGGGTGAGAGGAGTGCAGGGGCGAGTTTAGTATGTGCGAACTCGTGAGAATAAATGCTGCGCAATGGTGTGCGCAGATTTATTGTGACTGGTGTAGAAATGCCACTTTTAGAAGTTGGCATTTATGTGTGCTCTGTGTCTGCCTGCCTGATGTGAATTGCATGTCTGGCTTGTGAGTGACAGGGGCTGGGAGGTGTGTGTGGCTCCTGGAGGGGCAGGGTGAGTCAGCGCAGTGGTGAATAGAGAGATCTGCATCTAGATGGGAGGGAGGAGTTGCACCTGGGACCTGAATAGGGCTGTGCCTTCCCTCCACAATGCTGGCTCCACCCCCCGTGGTGCGTCTGATGTCCCTAGCCTGTCCTATGAAAGGAGAGAGGAGCTGAGCAAAACAAAGTGCTCCAAAGCTCCCCCAAACCAGTTGCGTCTGGTTTTTCCCCAGCCCTGCACCTTTACACAAAGGGAAAAGGGTGTATAAAAGAAGGGGCTGTGACCCCATGAAAATGTTCTTCTTCCTGGACCTAATCCTGCAGGGCGTGCTGCTGCGTGGGGCCCAGGGGGAGGCTGCCAGGAGGGCTTGCCTCCCTGGGCCCTGCATTGCCCCTTCATCTATGGCCTGCTTCTAAGCACCTCGTGAGCGCTGTGCTGGATTCTTATTTTGCCCAGAAGAGGAGCGAGCCGGCTTTGCAGCGCCGTGCTGCCTGAAGGGAGAGAGGGAATCCCCAGCGTAGGGATTCCCCCGTGATTCGTAATTACGGGTGCCCACCCCGCTTATGATTTTATTTAAGTAGTGGGTGCCCACCCCACATGGCCGCTTTGTTTTTAAAATGATACTGCGGGTGCCCACCCCACGTTTTCGGCATTTGCGGGTGCCCACCCCGCATCTGAGCTGAGAAAACGATCACCACCGCGGCCTAGAGGAAGTCAGGCAACATGGTGCCTGACGGCGGGCGGGACTTCCGGTTTTTCGAGGGAAGTCCCGAGCACGCCGCCGGTGAGAGGAGCCGGCCGAGTGATGTGTGGCTGCTGCCCGGGGCTCCCGTGAAGCAGAGGAGAGCCCGGCGAAGAAAGGAGGACGGGAGCCTACCCCGCCTCCACGGGCACCGCTAAAGAGTCCCGGGTCCCAAGAGGGGGCCCGGGTGAAGAGAAAAGGCAGCAGAGGCCGCAGATGACAGCGCGGGGCTCCCAAGAGCGAAGGGAAGCCCGCGCCGCGAGAGAAGTGCTGCCGCTCCCACCTGCCAGGAGAGGAGCAGGAATGAAGAGGCTTCCCCAGTCGAGAGCCCGGTGAGTAGGGGATGGCTGGGGGGAAGCAGGATCGAGGCACAGGCGGTGCCTAGCTCCCGAGCGGACCCGCAGGAGGGCGGGCCGCTCCAACGTGGGGCATCCTTGTTTTAGAGCCCAGCATGGCTCCCCCCGCAACATCGCATAATTGTTTAAGAGCCCAGTATGGCTCCAACGCGGGGCACATTTATCTTTAGAGCCTGTGTGGCTCTAACCTTGGGCATAGTTTGTTTTAGAGCCCAGAGGGCACCGTGGTGCTGGGCCCCTTGGCAGAGATGATTACAGTTGCCCCGCTTGACAGTGGGCAACTGCACCGATGGGGGCGATGTTATTTACGAGCCCCAGCAAGGCCCAGAGGGCACAGTTGTGCCAGGGCCTATTATGGTTTCCCAGCTGCCCCGCTTGATAGAGGGCAGCTGCAATGTTTTGCGATATTTGTCCTAGAGAGCACCATGCGTGCCGGGGCCCACATTTTTTTCCTCACAGCTGCGCAGCACTTAGTGCCAGCTGCACCGTTTAGGCGTGATTCTTTGGGGGCATTATTGTTGATTTAGGTAGGAGTAAGATACACTCCTCTTGCCCCATACATTCCCAGCTGCCCAGCAAGTAGTGGGCAGCTGCTACGTTTAGGTTTGCGCAGATTGCGCACCCTTGACTTTCGCTGCATTGGCAGCGCGCCCTGACATTCTGGACACAGGGCATTTGAGCCCCTTGGAGAAGGCCAGTTGGCCAGGGGGTCAGTGAGTTATGAGATATTAGGAAATGTGATGCTCTACTATGATTCATGCCGCTAAACGTGTTTAGGGATGAGATTATGTGCATAATGTGGTTATGCTGGTGAGGTTATTTCCTACTGTGAGTTTTTACCCCTAATGTGAGTTATGCTTAGGAGGTTAGGGTCTAATGGGTTTAGACTTATGAGAGGATTGCATAATGTATTTATGCTGGTGAGGTTGGAGCAGAATGTAATTCGCGCCTGATGTGATACTGTGCATAATGTAGTTTATGTTACAGGCTGATGCTAAGTACAGTGGTTACCAGTGATTACTGGTTGTACGTTCATGATGTGTTCTACATTTATTATAAGTACTACCTATACTAAGTTCGCTTTGTGCTGGTTCTGACAGTGGTCCAGTGGGCCCTGTCAGGTGTAAATAATTCCCTTGTAAATATGACCCCGTGCCAGGTGGCACGATGTATATTATGTGAGTACTATTCTAATGTGTTTTATGATAATACAAAGGCTATTTTTATATATAACCTTGTGTGGAGTTCCTTTTGTGGTGTGCCTAGTATGTTGTTGCTGTGGGTGTGTTGCGCAAACGCTTTACACATTGCCTCCGGGATAAGCCTGACTGCTCGTGCCAAGCTACCAAGGGGGTGAGCAGGGGTTATCTTTGGCGTGTAACTCCCTTGCCCTGACTAGAGTGGTGATCTCTGCCTGGCTTTGGCGCAAGCCTTAGCCAACCAGAGATCCCATTTCTAACACCAACAAAAAGAGGGTCAGAAAAATAGGAGGGGGAAGGCAAAAGGTTTGAGGATAACCCTGCAAAAAGGTCCAACCGTCTGTAAGGAATCTGCGGCTAGATAGTCTCTACGAGATAAGGTGTTACCAAAGGTAAGTAACTTGTTCATCTGATAGAGACTTCCAGCCTCAGATTCCTTCCCTTAGAATCGATACCCAAGCAATACCTCCCCAGAGGTGGGTCTGCGTACCAATTTCAGATGAGGAAGTCCTGCAGGACCAAACAGGCAAAATGCCCATCTCTACGGACCTGACTGTCCAGACATTAATGTTTAGTAAACGTGTGCAATGAGGTCCATGTTCCTGTCTGGCAGATATCCAAGGCTGGAACTTCGCATGCTAACGCAGTGGTCACAGCTTTGGCTCTAGTGGCATGAGCATGCAACCCCTCAGGGGGTTGCTTCTTAGCCAATGCATAGCAGATTTTAATGCACTGCTTGATCCATCTGGAGATGGTCCGCTTCTGCATGGCCAGACCCTTCTTCGCTCCAACATACCCCACGAAGAGTTGGTCGTCCACCAGGAACACTTGTGTGTGGTCAAGGTAGAATGACAACGCTCTTTTTGGGTCTAAACGGTGGAGTCGCTCCTCTTCTTTGGGGGGGATGTGGAGGATCGTAAAAAGTAGGTACGGTGATGCATTGACCTACATGAAAGTGATGGCCACTTTTGAAAGAAAGGAGTCTCTTGTGCGACGCACCAGTTTGTCAGTATAAATGGTGAGACAGGGAGGCTTAGATGATAAACCTGGACTTCACTGATCATCCGGGCAGATGTTATAGCCATGAGGAAGGCTGTCTTGATGGTAAGGCGCCTGAAAGGGCAATTATGAAGCAATCAAGGGGAGCCCACATGAGAAATGTCAAGAAAAGATTTATATCCCACTGAAGCATAATAAAAAGAGAAGGAGGAAACGTGTTGGATTCCTTTTAAGAATCTATTTACAACAGGGGATTTGAAAAGAGATTGCTGGTCAGGCATCCGCAAAAAAGCAGAGATAGCAGAAAGGTAGCCCTTGAGAGTGCCCAGAGCAGAGTCCTGCTGGGCAAGAGAAAGAATAAAAAGAAGATCTTGTGAAAGGGGGTCAGAAAGGGTTTCTGTGTGTTTTTGTGGACACCAAGCCACAAATTTTTGCCAACGCCAGGCTTACACCGTCTCAGTGGAGGGACACCTGTCTGCCAAGATAAAGTTACAGACTTCAGGAAGAAGGTCGAAAGCTGTCAACTGCCGCCGCTCAATCTCCATGCAAGAAGGTGGAGCATTGACAGGTTCAGGTGGAGAACCCGCCCCTGCTGCTGTGACAGAAGATCCTCCCGAAGGGGCCGCCTGATCAGAGGACCGATGGCCAAGCGCCAGTCGTTCCTGATTTTCTTGAGAACTCTGGGCAGGAGTGTAATGGGCAGAAAGGCGTACAGGAGGCCTGAGCTCCACTCGAGACGAAAAGCGTCTCAGAGCAAGAGCTGCATTGGAAACTCCAGCGTGCCGAACTGCTGACATTGTGCTTTCTAGTTGGTGGCAAACAGATCTAACCAAAGCTCCCCCCACTGGGCATAGAGCCCTTGTACCACCTCTGGATGGAGATGCCATTCGTGATCCGTGAGGCATCGTCGGCTCTGGTGCTCAGAGAACCCGGCAGATGTTGAACCACCAGGGATATGCCCTGCTGTTCCAGCTATGTCCAGAAACAAAGGGCCTCTTGACAAAGGGTTCCACGACCCCAACCAGCCCTGCTTGTTGCAGTACCAAATGGCAGTGATGTTGTTTGTAAATACCTGTACTAGCCTTCCCTTGATGTAGTGTTGAAAGGCTTTCAATGCCAGCCGGATCGTCCTGAGCTTCAGAAGGGTGATGTGGAGTCCCGATTCTGCCGGAGACCAGAGGCCTCTGATCTCCACCTCTCCCAGATGGTTGCCCCATTCCAGGAGTGACGCATCTGTCACTACTGTCAGATCTGTTTGGGGAAGGGATAGGGGTCTGCTGCTGACCCACTTACGGTTCGTTAGCCACCACTGCAGATCTTTTGCAGTTCCCTCCGAGATCTGGATCATGTTGGAGAGATTCCCTTAATGCTGTGCCCAATGGAACTTCAAGTCCCAGTGCAGAGCCCGCATATGCCAGCGGGCATGTATCACCAGCAGGATGCGAGAGGCCATGAGTCCCAGCAGCCTCAGTGTCAGTCTTACTGAAATCCAGAAAAGACTCTGAAAAATCGGTATCATAGATTCGCCGTTCGGGAGGATAGGCCCAAAACTGCTCCGTATCCAGAACAGCTCTGATGAAAGGAAGCATCTGAGAGGGAGTCAGGTGTAGCTTCGGTACGTTGATAGTGAACCCCAGCATATGCAGGAGGTCTGCCGTAGTCTGGGGTGAGAGACAGCAGCCTGGGTCGAGCCCACCTTCAACATCCCGTCGTCGCGATAGGCGAAGACTGGCATCCCAAATCTATGCAGATGAGCTGCAACCACTACCATCACTTTGGTGAACACCTGAGGGGCGCTGGTAAGGCCAAAAGGAAGCCCGGTGAACTGAAAGTGCTTGTGACCAACTGTGAACCGCAGGTAACGCCTGTGGCCTGGCAGGACGGGGATGTGGAAGTAGGTGTTCTGCAAGTCCAGCGCTACCAACCAGTCTCCGGGGTCCAGAGCAGACAGGACCTGAGCTAGGGTGAGCATCTTGAACTTCTCCTTCTTGAGGAAGTAATTGAGAGGGTGTAGGTTTAGGATAGAATGAAGGCCACCTTCCTTTTTTGGCACCAAGAAGTAGCAGGAATAGCAACCATGACTTCTGGCAATGGCACCTTCTCTATGGCTCCCTTGGCCAAGAGATCCTGGCGGGAAAGAGCTAGATGATCCTCCATCAGCCGGTCGTAAGATGGTGGATTGGGGGTAGGGGTAATCTTGAAGGCGAGGGAATAGCCCCTTCGAACGATGTGCTAAACCCACCTGTCTGAAGTTATGGACTGCCAGCGGGGTAGGTGATGGCGAATCTTGCCGCCGACTGGGTGTTCATGATGGTCTGAGGGCAGATTATGAGTTTGGAGGCTGCATGGGGGTGTTGGACTGACCCACAGGTTCGGTGAGTACTGCGACCTCGGCCAAGCAGAGGCTGGTGAGCATGTGCAGCGCTGTGGCTGGGAGGGTAGGGGCGCAGTTGGAAGCCCCATTCGTAGCCACAAAAGAAGCAAAAAGTGGATTGCGGGTGATGGGGGCCAAGAAAGGCCCAAAGATCCGGCCGTAGCCCTACTGTCCTTAAAGCGCTCCCGCACTGAATCGGCCTTGTCTCCGAAGAGACTGGAGCCATCAAAGGGCATGTCCATAAGAGAGGATTGGACATCCCCAGAAAAACCATTCGTCCTCAGCCAGGCGTGGCACCATCGACGAAACCGCTCTGCCCAATGAGTCGGTGGTGTTAAATCCACATCCTATTATGAACTTTGCTGCATCTCTCCCATCGGCAACAGCCTGAGAAAGTATGGCCCGGGCCTCCTCCGGGACCGGTGGAGGACCCTGCACAACCGTATTCCACAGGGCGTGGGAATAGCGGCTTAAAAGGCACAACCGCAGTGCAAGCTGGCAGAAGAAAGCATCTTTTTCACCAAAGCATCCAGCCTCTTGGATTCTCTGTCCGAGGGTACAGTAGGGAATGTGCCAGGATTGACATGGAATGTTGAGGCTTGGACCACCAAGCTCTCTGGGCTAGAGTGTTGGGTGAGGAAGTTTAGGTACCCTAGAGCGGGACGGCGGGCAGTCATACTATTCACAGGAGCCCCTGTGTTGGGCTTGTACCAGGTCCCAAGAAGGACGTCCGTAAGGGCTTCATCGAACAGGAGTAGCGGTTCTGAGGAGCTTCAGTTTGCAGCACATCTGTCAAGATATTCGTCTTGATTTCCACTGAGGGTAGACTAAGGTCAAGGAACTTAGCCACCCTGCCCACCACCATAGCGAAGGCCGCTCCCTCCTCAGTAGCCACGATACGGGAAGAAAGCATGGCAGTATCTGGAGAAGTGCTCGGTTCCTCACACCAGTCCATATTTCATTCTTCATAAGGCTGGTATTCTTCAGGGTCCAGTGACCCCCCCATTCCTCCCCGAGTCCTAGAATAGGGCTCAGGCTCCGGCCTGGACGGCGTGGCTTCAGTCAGCACCGGAGCTGTCATTGGACGACTGACCTCAGGCTCCGTGTCGTAGTCGGGGATGAGGATGGGAATGATGCCGCCGGTGGGCGCCCACGGCACCGGGAGCGTCAGCCTCAGGACCAGCACTGGGGAAGGTCGGGATGGTATGACCGGGGCTGGTCCGGATCAATCTATGGATCCCGGGGCCCGAATGGCGCCAGAGCTGCCGGTGTGAATCCAGAACGGGCCCTCCAGAACCCGCGTGGCCCGTAGGCGCACCGGTGAGGACAGGCTGCCCAAATATGAGGTGCATGGCCTCCTAAAACTCTGAGTTGGGTGCACGGGTCACTCCTGAAAACTTGGGGAGGCGCAGAGCTGGCCCAGGCGCTGGCTCAACCGTGGAGCCAGGCCTTGAGTAGGGACGCATCCTCATCTCATCGGCCGACGGACGACGTGAAGTCGGAGCACGCTTCGACTTCTTCTTGTGGGATTTCGATTTTCCCGAATGGCTCTACGACTTTGAGTGCGACGACGACCTCGGGCTCTGTCACTGCTCCCAGGACCTTCCTCTCGACTGGGATCTCGGTTGTTGCATGGCGAGTTGCCAGAAGCTTGAGGGATTTCTCCCTCAAGGCATTCGGGTGCATGGCGTGGTAGTCGGGGCAGGCCTTTGGGTCATGGTCCCACTCAAGGCACCAGAGGCAAACAAGGTGCGGGTCCTTCACCCACATATGTCAGTGACCGGCGCCACAGGGCTGAAGCTGGCCTTCTTGGAGGACATCCCTGCCACGCCAAGAGGTAAGACCTCGAAAAAGACTTCAATAAAACATTGAAAAAAACCTAGTTAAAAAATGACTAAAGGGTATCTCTTCCCGAATCTGCGCTGACTGGCGCAGAAAGAAAAGAACGGACATCAGCTCGCCTGGGTGGCGCCTATATAGGCACAGCGAACGTCACTTCTGGCGCGGACGACGGCAATGATGCCATGCGGAGCCGAATGACGGCACCTACTGGCGCACAGGTCTACTGCTCACGAATAATTTCCGGATCCAGTCTGACGCCTGGGGATAATTCTAAGGTAAGGAATCTGTGGCTAGAAGTCTCCATCAGATAAGTGTATTACACGGTGAGGTCCTACAACCACACCATATAATACACCTAATTTCCTCACATGATGCCTCAATGGCACCTCAAGCAGGTCCTAACATTTCTGATGTGTTCTCCCTTTGAGCCACTACACAGCTGTCCTCTGTGGACCTTGACTGTAAAGACTGTTTTCCTGGTGGCCATTACATCGGCCAGGAGGGTCAGCAAGCTGCAAGTTCTATCAGTCCATCCTCCTTACACCACCTTTTTCACTGACAAACTGGTTCTTGGCACACATGCTTCTTTCGTGACAAAAGTTGTCACCACTGTCCTTGTCGGCCGGAGCATGACTGCCTTTTTTCGCCCCGCCTCATCCTTTCATGGAGGAGGAGGGACTCCATCATCCTGACTCGAAGAGAACTCTTTTGTTCTACATTGATTGCACCAGAGAGCATCAGTTGGAGGATCAGCTTTTCATTAAGTTCACTGGATCTAGAAAGGACATGGCTGTGCAGAAGCAGACCATCTTTCGTTGCATTGCACTCTGTTAAGCACTATCTAAGAAGCTGCCTCCTGAGGGTTGTGGGCCCATTCCGCCAGGGCCAAGAATGCTTCTTCTGCATTAGCACATGGATTACCTGTCCTGGACATCTGCCAAGCCGCTATGTGGCGTCACTCCTCAGGTTCATGAAGCACTACTGCTTGGACAGTCAGGTTTGTCAGGACAGGCAATTTGCATGTTCCGTCCTACATGACTTTGTGGTTTTTGCTAATTTGCAGACCCGCCTCCGGAGAGGTATTGCTTGGGTATCTATGCTAAGTTGAGGAATCTGCGGTTAGAAGTCTCTATCAGAAGAACAAGTTACGTACCTTCTGTAATGCTTTTTAGGTCTCGGCCTGCACCAGCGCTGGCGCTGGTCTGGCCGAGAGTTTTAGTAAGCGGGTTTTGGAAGTGCAAACCCACTGGCTTTCGGCTGGCGACCAGCTTGCGTTCACGAAGGCGTGCACGCGCGCAGCTGCCATCTGGGTTTCCCATCTCTTCCTCATTTCCTCGTCATGGCTCATTAACTCTCTGGACTCTGATGTTTTAATCGCAGCAGCAGCTCACATTACCAACCGACGGCCCTGGACTACAGTCACATGAAAAACAGCGATTAGCATTGAAATGCAAGCTTTTTTTTGTCTAGTTAGAAATATTGCTTCGGTGGGTTGATTTCACCTTATATCGCTATTTGTTTTATATTGGGAGTCACAGCCTAATTACCAGTATTTTTGTCTCCTCTGTTTTTTTAAATATTTATTTGCAAAGCATAAAGCTATATTTAAGGTTACTTTTCCGCGTCACTTCTTCACTCTATTTAAACTCCACACCCCCACTCTTATTGTCTCTCTCCTTCTCTCTCTCTCCCTCTCTAATTCTCTCTCTACTTAATTAACTCTCCCCTCTCTATCTTTTTAGCCTTTCATTCTCTCACCCCTTTATCTGTTTCTCTTTCAAACTCCTTCATTCACTCTCTCTCCCCTTCTTTCTCTCTCTCTATCCCGCGCCACTCTTTATTCTATGTACACCCTTTCTCTCTCTTTCTCTCTCACCACCCTCTCTAATTGGGCATTATATCTTCACTCTATCTCTCGCTCGGCAACACCACAGCATCACTCAGCGCAACCACAGCATCAATCAGAGCCAGCACAGCATCAATCAGAGCCAGCACAGCATCACTCAGCACCAACACAACATCTCTCAACGCCATCACAGCATCTCTCAACGCCATCACAGCATCACTCAACGCCATCACAGCATCACTCAGTGTAACCACAGCATCACTCAGTGCAACCACAGCATCACTCAGTGCAACCACAGCATCACTCAGCACAACCACAGCATCACTTAGCGCCACAACAGCATCACTCAGCGCCACCACAGAATTACTCAGCAGCACCACAACATCACTCTGCGCCACCACAGCATCACTCAGCACCACCATAGCTTCACTCAGGGCCAACACTGCATCACTCAGCACCACCACAGGATCACTCAGCACCACCACAGGATGACTCAGCACCACCACAGGATCGCTCAGCACCACCACAGCATCGCTCAGCACCACCACAGCATCGCTCAGCACCACCACAGCATCGCTCAGCGCCACCACAGCATCGCTCAGCGCCACCACAGCATCACTCAGCGCCACCACAGCATCACTCAGCGCCACAACAGCATCACTCAGGGCCACCACAGCATCGCTCAGGGCCAAGACAATATCACTCAGCACCACCACAGCATCGCTCAGCACCACCACAGCATCATTCAGCACCACCACAGCATCACTCAGGGCCACCACAGCATCACTCAGGGCCACCACAGCATCACTCAGGAACACCACAGCATCACTCAGGGCCACCACAGCATCACTCAGGGCCACCACAGCATCACTTAGCACCACCACAGCATCACTCAGCGCCAAGACAATATCACTCAGCACCACCACAGCATCACTCAGCGCCAAGACAATATCACTCAGCACCACCAAAGCATCACTCAGCACCACAGTAGTATCACTCAGCAAGACCTGAGTATCATTCAGCATCACCTCAGCATCGTATCCGCAACAATCACCACCACCACCACTACCACCTCAGCATCACTCAGCACCACCTCAGCCTGCTCTCGGAATCTGGCATCTGTTGAATCTCCCCTAGCGTCTGGCCGCTGCTAGTGTTATAATACAGGTACTAGTTCCCAACCTTCACCCTCCGATTGTTTATGCCCCCTCAAAAAAAAAGCTTTAACAAACAACGATTGCAATAGGCAGAAACAAGTTGCCAGCATTGCAAGAACAAAAGAAAACTGAGGACATTTTTTATTGTAAATACTTTTTAATATGGTCGTTCAGTTTTACATAATGCCTTCTTGGTCATATATAAAGTAACAAAAATGCTTCTGACACTTTTTATTATAACTTTTCAGCATGCTGCACAGCAGCCACACTTCTCTACAGCACAGCTTGAAGACATTGGCAAAGTCAATAGCTCTGGCTAAACACTTATAAGGCCCCAAAGGCGAGACCTATTGGCTATGCCAATGCTTGTTCTGGTAGAGACTATGTAACCGCATATACCTCACCGATCCTGCCATCCTTCCCGCTCTGCGAACTGGGCTTTTCTCCCCAAGGATTCCATTAGAGTCTGTCTTTGGTCAAAACATTGTTTTATGTGGCTCTGTGTTTTTGGAGCGGAGATAGTTACAAAAGAAACTGATGTTAGCGTGCCGGGATGGCTCTTATATGGGCACTGCAACGTCACTCCTGACATGGACGACGCCAAGTCAGAGCCAATGGATGCCACCTCCCGGCACGCAGAGGCACTGCTCAAAATTTTCCGGATCCAGTCTGACGCTTGTGGAATATGCACATGAGGAATCTGCAGTTAGCGTCTCTACCAGAAAAAGCATTACCGAAGGTAAGTAACTTGTTCATTAGGGAGAGCGACTACCAGGGACATTTGCCAACGTTGCACCTTGTTTCTCCTTGACTTGTCTGCAGCCATCAACATAATCGACCAAAAAAATTTCTGACTGGAGAAAAATTGCTCGGGGAGTGGTTCATGTACCCAATGCCATACTTAGAGTATCATTCCTTTCACCCTCTCTTTTCAATGTCAACATGATTCTCCTTGGGACAGTCATCAGCAGCTACTTCATCTACTGTCTCCGAAGTTTACACCATGATCGTGAAGGAGCTACAGATAAGGAGTCCATTGTTATCTTAAATACAAAGAAAATGGATGTCAAACAATTGGTTTATATTTGAGCAGCACCAAAACCGAGATCCTGCTCATTGGCTGTGAAAAATTGGAACCTTTTGCCACTAGTTGGCCTGTCTCTCTCTAGGTTCTCTGTCCACCATTTCTTACTCAGAAATGTCACAATCATGTTCGACGCTGAATGATCCTTTTCCACTTCAGCTAACTCTGTGACCAAAAACGTGTTTTTCACCTCTGCCACTTCTTTGGAATAATCGCATTATTATACACTCAAGACTCACCCATGTATTGTGTTGAAGTTTATGGAGGTCTCTTTTGAAAAGTTTTGATCGTATCGGCCCTGAATTAAAAATCAGTTCTCTGGCTTGCCATCAGACTCCGGATTGCTCTCAGAAATACCTCTTCCTGGAGCACAAAGCCTTCCACAGCCTTAGACCACCTCTCCGATCTGTCCACCCCATACCACTCAACCAGACACCCGAGGCAGGCATCCCATCGCAATCTCTCATTGCTGCCGTCAAGAGTGGGCAAGCCCCTTCATTGGTAAGACTTCTCAGCTGGAACTCCTTGTCTGAGCTTTTTATGATGAATCTAACATCAGATAATTTAAGAAAGAACCAAAGTCTTACCTATTCTGCCCTCGGTTTGTGCCTGAAGGACTTGTAATTCAGATTTTCATCCCTGAGCTGTGTAGTGTCCTCGCATCCCATTAGAGTGCACTCAAAAAAACTCGTAATGATTAATTAACACTTCCTCTTTTTTTCGGAGTTTTATAAAGCGCGAACTTGAGTTGACCCGAAGGTATCAGAGCGCTTTACACAGCACCAGTTGCGTTACACAAGGACACATTCATTTTTTTGTTATGCACAAGGAGATTAAGTGATTTTCCCAGAATCACAGGATGTTGAGCGTCGTTGCCGAGACTCGAACCCGGTCCCCCAGATTTGATGTCGACGACCCTAGCGGTTAGGCCACCTTCTCTCTCCATGCTTCCTTCACTGTTCATTAAATCTGAAAGAGACACGTTAGTGATAGATTCCTTACCTTATAATATCCCCAGGCGTCAGACTGGATCTGGAAAGTTTTTCGTCAGCAGTACCCCTGCGCGTCGGTAGGTGGCGTTGTGCGGCTTCGCGTTCGTCGCTGGCGTCGTAGGCGCCGAGATGACGTCACGGAGACTACTTAGGCGCCACCCATGTGTGCTGACGTCAGTTCTTTCTTTTTCCTCGCCAGCAAGCGCAGATCCGGTTAGAGCACGTACCTTAGTCACTTTTTGACTAGTTGTTTTTAGGGACTTTTGTCTCTAATTTCTATATTTGACTCCTGGTGCCACGTAGGGATGCCTGGTTTTAAAACCTGCGGGGCCTGCCGCCGTATGATGTCTGTGGCCGACCCCCATGGCGTCTGTCTCTACTGTCTAGAGCGCGACCATGACTCCCGGTCATGTTCCGACTGTCTGGCCATGGCTCCGAAGGCTTTGCGGGAGCGGTCCCGAAAGCTGCTAGAGGCCCGACAGTTGTCTCTGCGCCGTTCCAGGTCCAGGGGTCGCTCGAGGGACCGACCGCGGAGTCGCCATCATCGCTCCTCGGGGTCCAAGTCGTCGCCCTCGGATTCCGGTAAGCGACGTCATAAAAAGAAGTCGAAAAAGCGCGTACGCTCTCCGACCTCCCCTCGTCGGTCTTCTGACGCGGACGAGGGGACCCGGGGTCTTTCCCCCGTGGCTCCTTTGGAGCCTGTCAGTCCCGCGGCCTACCCGCCATACCCGGGTCCGTCGGCGACTCCGGCCCAGGTGCAAGAGTTTCTTCCTGCCATGGACCGCCTTTTCGGGCCTAGGGCTCCCGCCGGTGCACTTTCGGGCCCCGCGGTCTCTTTTGGGGGCCCTTGGTGGCCGCCGGCGGCTCCGGCCCGGCGCCCCGAGGTCCTTCGCCGGCGGCTCCGGCCCCGGCGCCGCAGGGTCCTCCGCCGGCGGCTCCGGCCCCGGCACCCCCTGCGGCTCCCTTCCCGGCGCCGCCCTGGGTGCCATTCGGCCCACCTCCGCCCTTGCCCGCGTTTCCAGCTTGGAACCCGGATTGGGCCTTAGAGCCGGAGCGGCGCCAATTGGCGCCGTTTTCGGCGCCGGTGGAGCATTTCTTTTCCCCTGTGCCTCCCTCGCCGTTGCAGCCTGTGCCTCGGGCTGTTGGGGAAGAGGAGGACTGGGAGGGGTCGGAGGACCCTCTTGCACGGCAGTGTGAGTCTGAACAGGAATGGGCAGAAGACTCAGAGGATGCCAGTGGCCTTGACCTCTCCTCTGAGCCTGGGTTTGTGTCTCCTCCCACTCTCATGGAGGAAGGCGCCACCTACACTGTGGTGCTCCGTAGAGCAGCTGAGACTCTTGGCCTTGAGTTGCCTACTGTTGCCCTCCAAACTAACCTCCTCACTGAGGTGCTTCAGCCTACAGCAGGCTCTGTGGAACCTCTGCTTCCGTTCAATGAGGCCTTGACGGATGTTTTGATGGGTACCTGGTCTAGGCCAGCCACAGGGGTCCCTGTGGATAAAAATGTGGCCAGACGTCACCGTCCGGCACCGGGTGACCCTGCCTTTCTGACAACTCATCCGACACCGGAGAGCCTGGTCATTCAGGCTTCCACTTCCCAAACAGCATTCCGTACCGCTCCGCCGGATAAGGAATCCAAAAAGCTGGAGCAGCTTGGCAAAAGGTTGTTTTCCTCTGCCAGCCTGGGGCTGCGGTCAGTCAACACCACATGCTTTTTGGGCCGCTATTCTCACGCTGTGTGGGACACGGTGGCGCAAACTCTGCCCCAGTGCCCCGAAGAGGTTCGGGCTGTACTTTCCCAAGCTGTTGCAGAGGGGAAGGATGCCGCGAAGTTCGCCATTCAGTGTGGATTGGACACCGCAGACTCTTTGGGAAGAGCAATTTCCACCACAGTGGCCTTGCGGCGACATGCCTGGCTGCGGTCCACGGGGTTTTCGGGGGATGTCCAGAGTTCCCTCATGGACATGCCTTTTGATGGTACTCGCCTTTTTGGCGATAAGGCAGACAGTGCGCTGGAGCGTTTTAAGGACTCTCGGGCTACAGCCAAGTCCTTGGGTCTCTCCACCTCCCGCCCAGCCACGTCTACTTTTTGTTCCTTTCGTGGCCGCGGCAGGGGCGCCTCTACACGTCCGTTCCAAAGGACTGCGCAGAACCAGCCTCTGCGCGGGCGTGGTGGCCGCCGTGGCGGCACAGGGGGTCAGCGTGCGGGTCAGCCCACCTCCGCTCCCGCAGCATCCGCCTCAAAGCCTTCCTAGTCCGTGCTTTGGGGTGCACCCCACGCGGTGGGCGGCAGGATTCAACATCACCTCCCACACTGGCGCTCTGTCACTTCGGACAGCTGGGTGCTACAAATAATCCGAAGGGGCTATTCCTCCCCTTCGAGTCTGCCCCCCGTCCATGCCACCTCAGTTCCACCGCATGTCGGGGATCACTTAGCGCTTCTCTGACAGGAAGTCACGGCCCTCTTGGCCAAGGGGGCCATCGAGCGCTGCTCCTGGGCCAGAAGTAGGACATGGATGTTATTCCCACTACTTTCTGGTCCCCAAAAAGGACAAGGGGGGCTTGCGCCCCATCTTGGACCTCCGGAACGTCAATCGCTTCCTCCGGAAGGAGAAGTTCAAGATGTTGACTCTAGCTCAGGTCTTGGCTGCCCTCGACCCTGGAGACTGGATGGTAGCGTTGGACTTGCAGGACGCATATTTTCACATTCCCGTCCTGCCGGCCCACCGGCGTTACCTGCGGTTCACGGTAGGCCAGGAGCATTTTCAGTTTACCGTGCTCCCCTTCGGCCTTACGAGCGCCCCTCGGGTGTTCACGAAAGTGATGGCGGTGGTCGCAGCTCATCTGCGCAGGTCAGGGGTGTCAGTCTTCCCCTACCTCGACGACTGGTTGTTGAAGGCGGGCTCGCTCCAGGCAGTCGTCACCCACCTTCAGACTACGGCCGACCTCCTGCAGTTGCTGGGGTTCTCCATCAACGTGCCGAAGTCGCACCTGAGTCCTTCTCAGAAGCTCCCCTTCATCGGAGCGGTTCTGGATTCGAGTTTATCCTCCCGAGCAGCGAGTCCGGGATATTCAGTCTGTGGTTCCCATCTTTCAGCCTCTATCCCGGGTTTCAGTCAGGATGACCCTCCGGCTCCTGGGCCTGATGGCCTCCTGCATTCTGCTAGTGCAACATGCCAGGTGGCATATGCGGGCTCTGCAGTGGGACCTGAAGTTCCAGTGGGCGCAGCATCAGGGCAACCTGTCCGATCTTGTCCAGATCTCAGAGGACACTGCACGACAATTGCAGTGGTGGCTCGAGAATCGCGATTGGGTCAATGGCAGATCCCTCTCCCTTCCCCAACCGGAGCACACAGTGGTGACGGATGCGTCCCTCCTGTGTTGGGGCGGCCACTTGGGAGAGGCCGAGATCAGAGGCCTCTGGTCTCCGGCGGAGTCCCGGCTCCATATCAATCTTTTGGAGCTTCGGGCGATCCGACTTGCTCTGAAGGCATTCCTTCCCTCTGTCCGGGGAAGTGTAGTGCAGGTGTTCACGGACAACACCACCGCCATGTGGTATCGCAACAAACAGGGCGGGGTGGGGTCGTGGACCCTATGTCAGGAGGCTCTGCGCCTCTGGACATGGCTGGATCATCAAGGCATTACCTTGGTGGTTCAACACCTGGCAGGTTCTCTGAACACCAGGGCCGACGAACTCAGCCGCCGGTGCTTGATGGATCACGAATGGCGTCTGAACTTGGACGTGGCGCAAGGTCTCTTTCTGCAGTGGGGAGAGCCTTGGTTAGATCTATTCGCCACCGAAGAGAACGCGCAATGTCATCAGTTCTGCGCGTTGGAATTTCCAAGGCGGCACTCGCTCAGCGACGCTTTTCGTCACGAGTGGAGTTGCGGTCTGTTGTACGCCTTTCCGCCTATACCACTTCTGCCCAGAGTGCTGAAGAAGATTCGGCGCGACCGGGCCCAAGTCATCCTTGTGGCTCCGGATTGGGCACGAAGATACTGGTATCCCGAGCTACTCAACATGGCGATCGATCCCCCGATCCGACTGCCTCTTCGGGAGGATCTTCTGTCGCAGCGGCAGGGGACGGTCCTCCACCCGAACCTGTCCAGCCTCCACCTCCATGCGTAGAGATTGAGCGGCGACAGTTGACAGCTTTCGATCTTCCTCCCGAAGTCTGTGATGTCATTTTGGCAGCCAGGCGTCCCTCCACTAAGACGGTGTACGCCTGCAGGTGGAACAAGTTTGTGGCATGGTGCACAGCGAAGTCTGTGGATCCCCTTTCTGCCCCTCTTTCTGAAGTCCTTCTGTTCCTACTATCCTTGGCCCAGCAGGGCTCTGCTCTGGGCACTGTCAAAGGTTATCTTTCGGCCATCTCCGCCTTTCTCCGGCTTCCAGATCAGCCTTCTCTCTTTAAGTCCCCGGTTGTTAACCGTTTCCTTAAAGGCATTACCACACGTTTCCTCCCATGCCTTTCATAATGCCTCAATGGGACTTAAATCTTGTCTTGACCTATCTGATGTGCGCTCCCTTCGAGCCCCTTCATAACTGTCCTTTACGTCTTCTTACTCTAAAGACGGCTTTCCTGGTAGCTATCACCTCTGCCAGAAGAGTGAGTGAGCTCCAGGCTCTTTCTTCTAAACCTCCTTTCCTTTCTGTTCATCCGGACAAGGTGGTTTTAAGGATCCGTCCTTCTTTCTTCCCAAAGGTTGTCACGCCCTTCCACATCGGGCAGACCATCACTTTGCCCACTTTCTTTCCGCCTCCGCATCCTTCAAAAGAGGAAGAGAGGCTCTATCGTCTGGACCCAAAACGTGCGCTCTCGTTCTATCTAAAGCGCACACAACAGTTCCGGGTGGATGACCAGCTCTTTGTTGGCTACGTGGGCGCCAAAAAAGGTCGGGCCGTGCACAAACGCACCATCTCTCGGTGGGTCGTTTTGTGCATCAAAGCATGTTACTCCTTGGCTTAGAAGGAGCCTCCTGTGGGGCTGCGTGCCCATTCTACCAGGGCAACAGCAGCCACTACTGCCTTGGGACGCGGCGTTCCCTTGCAGGATATTTGTCAGGCAGCCACGTGGGCCTCGCTGCACACATTTACCAAGCATTACTGCCTTGACAGTCAAGTCCGGAGAGACGGCTTCTTTGGCCGTTCTGTTCTCCGTGACTTTCTTGTGTAATCTATTCGCAGACCCATCACCAGAGTTGGTATTGCTGGGGTATCTATTCTAAGGTAAGGAATCTATCACTAACGTGTCTCTTTCAGATGCACAAGTTACTACTTGTGTAACGATATATCTGTAAGAGACATTAGTTAGTGATAGATTCCTACCGCCCCACCCATCCTCCCGTTCTGCGAACTAATTCTAGGGTTAAGGTCATCCCTTTCAGGGCCCTAGTTTCATGGCACCAGTGGTCAGTTTCTTGCATGACTCTGCGTTCCTGGCGCGGAAAGTCGTGTACAGAACTGACGTCAGCGCGCATGGGTGGCGCCTAAGTAGTCTCCGTGACGTCATCTCGGCGCCTACAACGCCAGCGACGAACGCGGAGCCGCACGACGCCACCTACCGACGCGCAAGGGTACTGCTGACGAAAAACTTTCCGGATCCAGTCTGACCCCTGGGGATATTCTAAGGTAAGGAATCTATCACTAACTAATGTCTCTTACAGATATATCGTTACACAAGTAGTAACTTGTGCATTAACAACATTCCTACATGCAGAGTTAAAGAGCCACACAACTTCGAATCTCTCCGATTCACTGGCGACATCTGTGAGAAAACCTTCGCTGCCATCTGCATGCTTGTGTTTTTGATGTGAATTTTTGGATGGTGGGGGCATGTCCCCCAAAGAGGGGCCCTCCGTGCTGCTCTTCTGCTTTCAAGGGGAAGCCCAACTTGTCTTCAATAGCAGCTAATATTTCATACACAGAGGACCGGGGAGCGGCATAACGAAAGGGTTTGCTCTGCGTATCAGTTGGGGCTTGGTGCTAACTGGGCATTGTTACTTTGTGTAGGCTTCCTGAACATCAGAGAGTTGTGTGAAGTTTGAAGTGCGAGGGCTGTTTTTTGGGGTCCAGGTGTAGTTGATCCTCAATAGGCTGTGTCTTGTGCGGCACGTATCGTGTTTGCAGCACGCATATTATATATATATGCATGCTCTCGTGTTGGGTTTTATAATATTGCACCTTGTTTTACTTTGAAATCTTTGTTTAGGCTGTGGATGTACGTCGAATGACTCGCAGCCACGCTCTCTTAAAGGCACAGGGACACAAGAGACCGCCTCAGATTTGTTCACCAGTTGCAGTACAGAGCTGTTGAAGAGCGGCTCCCAGGGAAGCATTTTAGACTCCTCAGTAACTTCACAGCCTGAGACGCCGCGTTGTATAATGGAGGCTCCACAGCGGAGGTGAGGGATTGGACACGGAAAACATACCCAGGGTCAGAGGGCTGTCTGGTAGTGCCAGAAGGGCTGGTCTGCCAGGTCACGGAGCGGGCTGGTTTTGTGGCTGTTAGTGGGCTTGTTTTATGGTCTGGTGGGCAGGTTTTGACTGTTGATTTTGCCATAAACCTTGCCTGCAGCAAGCACAAGTGCCTGCAGTCAACTACTTGCAAAACACCCAGACAGCCTTTTTTAAAAGTTCAAAACTGGCCCAGTTTGAAAATGGAGTCACTTTTTAGCTATCTGATTCGCTAATAGAGGCCTCTTTTTTGTGAATGGGCCCATTAGGCAACTTTGGACAGTCATTACAAGATCTGTATTCTGTTTACCTAAGCATCACACTGAGCAGAACCATACAACTTTTAAACAGAGCTGAGGCACAAATACAGTTTGACTGCAGAGGGAACAAGCATTTGCAATGCAATCAGCCTCACCTTTGGGACCTTATATGTATTTAGCTATGCAGCACATTAGCCTGGGTGCTGAAACATCTACTGTTCTTTAACATGGAGGGAAAGTATGCACCAAACTGCGTGACACGCCAGGAATGGGAACACATGGAGAGAAATATTGCCTTTCAGCGGGAAATGGTAAATTCCAAAGATCTGTTTTTAATATAAAATCAGGGCCTTCGGTGGTCATATCACTGAAAATACAAGATTTGAAAAAAATATTATTGTCTACTGGTGCTCGTGGAAGACAATTTCTATGGACTGGAATCTAGTGAATGCTAAAGTGATTCTGGTATTTTACTGACCTCTGCTGGTCGTTTTCTATCTAGAAAGTTAAATAGAGGCAGTTGCCAGAAAAATAAAAAAGTCCTTCAGCAGAAAGCAATTCTGGTATTTTACTGACCTCTACTGGTCGTTTTCTATCAAGACAGTTAAATAGAGGCAGTTGAACAAGCAGAAAGCAATTCTGGTATTTTACTGACCTCTACTGGTCGTTTTCTATCAAGACAGTTAAATAGAGGCAGTTAAACAGAAAAAAAAGTCCCTAAGTGGAAGCAGACAAGTCCTAGGGCCAGGGCACGAGTCGGGGGACCACGCGGGTGGACGGCGTCCCCCCACTTATTTTACAGGGCGGACGTCGTCCCCCCTGCTCAAAAGCTGGACCATCTAAGATGGCGAGTTACTTGCCCACACGGCCGCCCCTAACTTTCTAAGATACTTACCCGTCCATCTCCCAACTACAGGGCTGGCTGTCAATCTTGTGTAGCGCGCGAATGCGCTACCTATCAAAGTTCTGCTTTACCCTCTGCAGTGTCCATGACTGGGAGGCAGGGACGGAGCGGGGATAATTTGTTATTGGCAGGCCAGGCGCGCAACGCCCATTGAGCTCAAAGGGCTTCATCCCCTTCCCCCCCCTCCCCCCCCCCCTCGTGTGTGGCAGCCCGGGCAGAGACAGCTCCCGGGCACACACACTGCCGCACCCGAGTACTTCACAGGTCTTTAAAAGACCATATGCTTGTGAATGAGGCTTTGTTGTTTTTCACCCCTTCTTAGAGCCCCTGTGTTAGATTTGGGGGTCTCTAGTTGGCACAGGTAGGTACTTGTGACAAATAGGGGCCCTCGCCTCTAGTCAGGGTAAGGGGGTACACTCCTAAAATAACCCCTGCTCACCCCCTTGGTAGCTTGGCACGAGCAGACAGGCTTATCTCAGAGGCAGTGTGTAAAGCATTTGTGAGCACATACAGTAATCAAGTGACAACACTACGAATGGACACCACACCGGTTGTATATTTATAAAAATAAGTATCTTTTATATAGATTTACCACAAGACCATAAACGACACAAATAATCCACAATACTATTAAAAATCAAGAGTTCTTGTTAAAAACGCTTAAATCAGAGTTCTGTGCGAGTCGGTAGCCCTGTCCGGCTACAGCGTTGATGAAGTAACACAGAGTCTAACAAATCCAGCAGACCGCGTCGGTACGGGCCCACTTCAAGTGTCGACAGACTCGGTCACAGTACCTTTACTTGATGCGGCAGGCACGGGCGTGCGAGCCGGTTCCAGGCGTTCGTCGCGTTGCAGAAAGAAAGCGTTGCAGGACGCGTTGTCCCTCGATGCGGTGCAGGCAACGGCCCGTTGACGGAGTCGGTGGGTCCGAGGCGTACGTTGCAGGGCAAGACGGTGCTTCGTTGCGGTGCTTGCAGCTTGCGGTGCGGCGACAGAGCCGGATTGCGGGAGCTGGCGTCGATCAGTCCGGACAGCAGTACGAGTCGGGCGGTGCGGTCGCGAAGCTTGCGAGCGGTGCCCAACTCCGGTGCGTTCACAGGACTCGAAGTCAGCAACAGTGACCGTGTCGGTCAGACCAGTTCGATTCGGTGTAGCGAGGCGTTGCACGTCGCGGTGTCCCCAGGTCACGGTGCAGGCAACGGCTCGGTGACGGCGCCAGGACGGAGTCGGTAAGCTCAGAGCTTGCGTTGAGAGATGCGGACGTTGTTCGATGCGGTGCCTACAGGACACCGGGTCGGTCGTGAGAGTCGGTCACAGCTCCCTGCCTCTGTAGCCACTGAAACAGCGTTTCCAGCAGCAATCCACAAAGGCTGGTGAAGTCTACTGGTCCTGAGACTTCGGTCAGGGGGCAAGCTCTCTTCCAAGCCCTTGGAGATCTTTGCACAAGTCGATGAGGGTACACACACAGTTCTCCTCCCTCTCTCAGGCAGTAAGGCAACCACTGCAGGCCAATTCCCCAAACAGCAACCAGGTGGGGATAGCCTCTCCTTCAGTCTTCACGGGTTCCTTCCTCAGCAGAGGGTTCTTCTTGTCTTCCAAAGTGATCTAAAGTTCCTGGGTTTGGGTCCCAATATTTATACTCAGTTTGTCTTTGTTCTCTGAAGGCAGAGAGGCCTTTGCCTGGTCCATGCCAGTTCTGGTCAGTCCTGGAGCACTCTGTTGACATGTCTCCTTCTTTCCTTTCAGAGAGCAGGGCAGAGACATCAGACACTCCACAGGGGGTGGAGCCAGTATTGTGGAGGGAAGGCACAGCCCTATTCAGGTCCCAGGTGCAACTCCTCCCACCCATCTGCATGGAGATCTCTATTCAGCCCTGGCTGTCTCACCCTGTCTCCTGGAATTTCCCCAGCCCCTGTCACTCAAACTCCAGACAAGGAATACACAACCTAGCAGAGGCAGGCTTGGACAGTTAAGCAAGAAAATACCTACTTTCTAAAAGTGGTATTTTCAAACACAGAATGTTAAAACCAACTTTACTAAAAGATGTATTTTATCATTCTGAGTTCAGGCATACTAAACTCGAATTTCTACCATGTTCCCTGAGTCAGTTAGGATTATAAGATGTAATAATCAAAACTGCCCATTCTGGCCTATGGAGAACAGGTAGCCTTGCAATAGTGAAAAACGAAAATGGCTGTAATTCACTATTAGGACATGCCACGCACACTAGGGCTTGTCCTACCTTATCCTTACAATGCACCCTGCCCTTGGGCCTACCATAGGGGTGACTGATATGAAGCAAAGGGAAGGTTTAGGCACTGGTAAGTGGGTGCACTTACCCAGTCGACATGGCAGCGCGAGACTGCACGCAGGCTCTGCGATGGCAGACCTGAGACACACTTTTACAGGCTGCTTCTGTGGGTGGCACAACCAGTGCTGCAAGCCCACCAGCAGCATTTGACTCACAAGCCCCGGGCACCTCTTGTGCACAGTACTAGGGTCTGACAGTGAATCAAATAAGCCAATCATGGAGTCACTAATCCATACATCAATTTATAACGGAGAGCATATGCACTTTAGCACTGATCAGCAGTGGTAAAGTGCCCAGAGTCATAAAACCAACAAAAACAGGTCAGAAAAAGTACAGGAGGAAGGCAAAAAGTTCAGGGATGACCCTGCAAAAAGGGCCAAGTCCAACACCCTGCATCTCCACTCGGCCTATTGCTGGAAGAGTCAGTCCCCACGAGGTCCATGACTGTGCGCATGAGTCAGTGTCTGAGCCCCGGGCTGCTTCCTCTTATCAACCGCTTGTGCAGGACTAATGGGAAAGGAATGTTTTTGGCATCTCGATCCTCCCTCAATTTGTTTCTTTTCGCAGACCTCACATTTTTCAATATGTATTACACATAATGCAGGTGCCCACCCGCTTCAAAGCACTGCTAACGTTGGCGAAAATGGGGAACGAGGCAATGAAATGGACAGAGCTTTGCTCAGGATCACACATTTAATCAGATGGAGAACCTGGGAATACTCTCGACAGGTAGGGCATTCATTTTACTACTACGGAAACGAGCAAAGGCACCCTGGAAATGCAGGCGGAAGTTGCAAACATGTGGCTTACTGCGGACCCTCTTTAGAGAAGTAAAAACGACAAGGAGGGGGTTTTACTTTAATCAGGAAAGAGGACTTTCCTGCTGATTGATTATCCTAATTATCCTAAACTTGAGGAACAGTAGGGTGGGGGTGCTGTCTCAAAAGTCACCAGCAGAAGAGAGCTTACAGCTTTTTCACTCTTGAAGGCCTCAAAGTGCCTAAAGAAAGTGAATTAACCTTTGAGAGAGAAAGAGCTATTTTGGGGCTGTAACAGCTGTACATATCGCTGTTAAGGCCTCAGAGTGGGTATTGTAGCCAGATCTTGGGGCCTCCTGCGGATCATTGCTCCATCCTTATAGCCTGCAACAATTTCCAGAAGGATTCAAAGAGGAAGGTCCCAAAAGATGGGCCACCAGAACTGGAAATGCTTCAAAGTAAAAGGATAAACCTGAGACTCCCAGCATGAGTAGCTTTCTCAGAGAAAAATGGTGGCCCGGACATGATACTTCATTTGTTTTAACATGGCCTTTCTTCTTTGTTTACATTAATTATCGTATAAGGGAGCAGCAAGGCAGCTCTAGAACACATTTTAAAGTGTGTTTTATGGTGTGGCTTGACAGCGCAGCCAACGCAGACATTAAGTGAGAATCACTACAGAGGGGCTTTGGTTCCGCCCACATGTTGGGAGTAAGGATTACATGCATTGGTTGGGCAGAAATTGCGTGCTTCCACACGCGCTCCAATTTAGGAAAGAGTTGGAAGCTCACCACTTTTATGAATACCACAACACAATGTATTAACCATCCCCAACCCAGTTTCCGCTCCACTTACTAGTTGGCTTTATGGTTGTCTTTCAGCGTGTACAGCACTCCACTGCTTCTCTCTTCGCTGTATAGAAATAACATATACATACATGTATACCAGGGCATGAGTCGGGGGACCACGCGGGTGGACGGCGTCCCCCCACTTATTTTACAGGGCAGCTGCTGGCCTATAATTCATGAAAGACAGCACGGAGAGTCACTTAAAAGTGGGACAATTTTCTGTATTTATCCACTTTTAAAAATAAATGCAGACATAAAACAGATTGTTTTCTGTCTGTATTTATCTGTAAAAAATCTGTGAAAACGGGGAGCCTTACACATCAGCATCCTGAAAACTTGGCATGCCATGTTTTAGTATTACTCGCTTACAGCACTTAATGGCTTGACTAATGTAGTTGTACGCCAAACTTCATCCACATTTGGGCTCTTAATTCCTCCATACAGGGACCTTAAGTCACAGGCCTAAGTACTGAGCAGCTTCAATTGTTAAATCTTGCAATACGTGCAAATGATAGATCTGCTGCACATGTGATGTCACTTCCTGTTGTGATGTCACTTCCTGTTGTGATGTCACGTCCGGCCGTGATGTCACTTCCTGTGACACCACCTAACTTGGAGAGTCCCCCCACTTCTTTTTTTAGGACTTGTGCCCTGCCTAGGGCTGATCTCCAGAGCCCACAAAGTACATGCACATATAAGTATATACTAAAGTATATACAAGAGGTCTTGAATGCTCAACCTGAAAAGGCCTAGGCGCTGGGCACTTAACACCCTGGTGTTCCAAAAAAGACTAGCTAGTCATTTGAAGTGGCTTTTGAGGAGGAGGTCGATGAAGGCTGATGCTGACTAGTAGGAGGGTGTTTACCAATGCCCATGGTAATGTTTCTGGATGAGGAGGAGAGGAGTCTATAGAATAACAATTTGAAGCAGAAGATTCTGATTGTTGAAACAATACTCTTCCAAAAATCATTATTTCATATATAACCTGCACCTAAGTTAAATGCAAGTCATATTGTTTCCATCAATCTTGCACATACAGTCACCTCTAAACAAGTATCAGGCAGTGGCATTGGCAATAATAATCAAAAGGAATATCCTTGAGAAGAGGATCGACTGTGCTGGAGATTTGCCTTGAAAAGAGAAATAACTTCAGTTCAGCCTCCAAATTAGGACTGACTCCACATCAAAGGTCAACTTCAATAAGGGGATTGACTCCTAGAGGAAGTTGGAACTTGAAAATATGTTTGAATTCTTCTAGAACAACCTTGAGCTTGGAAAGAACATCAAATCAGAGAACAGCTTGAAAACTAGCAAGCACTGACCTGACAAAGCCAATAAGTAGCCAATAAGTCTCACCTTCGGGAACTATTAGCTTTGCCAATGGTTTTAGCTAGGTATCACAGCACCCTTGATGGTGTGTTAAAATATGTTTAAAAAAAATTATGCATCCAAATTATGCACAGCCCTACAAAATGAAACGCCCGTTTTTTTGTTTTCTTTTTAGTTACTGAGCTGGATCAGTGACTTAAAAGGAAAAAAAATGCAAAAGCGTTCTCTTATTGTTAAAGTGGGTGGGATGGGAAGCAACATAGAGGACAAGGGTGGGGAGGTGACATAGGTGACACAAGCAACATGGGGGCGCTGGTGGAGGGCAGAAGCAACACAGGGGTGTAAGTGCAGGAAGCAACACGGGGGCGCGAGTCGTTGGAGATCAAATGGGCAAAAGGAGATTGACTCCTAGAGGAAGCTGGACCGTGAAAATATGTTTGAATTCTAGAACAGCCTTGAGCTTGGAAAAAACATCAAATCAGAGAACAGCTTGAAAACAAGCAAGCACTGGCAAAGCCAATAAGTCTCACCTTCGGGACTTATTAGCTTTGCCAGCGAGTTTAGCTAGGTAGCACACCATCCTTGATGATGTGTTTAAAATATGTTTAAAAAAATTATGCATCCATCATATTTTTTGGCACACACGCCACACATGCACAGCTCTATAAAATGACACGCCTGTTTTTTTGTTTTTGTTTTTGTTTTAGTTACTCAGTTGGATTAGTAACTAATAAGAAAAAAAATGCAAACACGTTCTCTTATTTTTAAAGCGGGTGGGATGGGAATCAACATGGGGTGTGCTGGTGGGTGGTGGAAGCACATTGGGACAAGGGTGGGGAGCGGGTTTTTTAAGTGGGTGGGTAGGTGACATGTGCGACACAAGCAACATGGGGGCGCTGGTGGAGGGCAGAAGTAACACAGGGGTTTGAGTGCAGGAAGCCACACGGAGGCACGAGTGGTTGGAGATCAAACTGGCAAAAGACTACCGAAGATCTGGTGGGGAGAAAACTCACAGATGAGAAGGCAACGCAAGGGAGTGGTAGAGAAGCACATGGGTGAGAGAGGGACGCGGATCACAGCTGAGGGTTGGAGAGAAGTATGCAGGGAAGACAGCAGTATTCTCATAGAGTGCTTAAACACAAAGAAAAAAGTAGCACCTGAAAAAGCTGAACAGTGAAAGGACATAGTAATTTGCCCATGCTCAAGAGGCTGGACAAACACAAGAAGAAGGAAAGCCAACACAGCTAACAAATAAGAAGCAAGCAAATGAGACTGACAATGTAGCCATCCATTGGCAAGCAGTGGGCGGGTTCTAATCCCACTGGAAGTTACCCATATGCGCTGTCTTAGAAAAGACCTAAAAACGGTTTCTTTGTAGCTTTGAAAACAGGAAATACTCGAAGAGCCAGTGAAACAAAATGTAAGGCAGAGAAAAATGCAGATATAACCAGAGACGTACTGTATAGTGGCAACATCTCCAGACACTCAGCCATCTACATTGATTATTCTGAAGGAACAGCAAAAGAAGCAGAAGTTAATTTATGATGAGGCTGCTTCAGATGGGCTTCGAAATAATCCTATCCCAAAGAAAACTAACAAATTAGTTAAGAGATTTCCCATCAATAATTTCAGCAGCTCTGTAAATATCAGTCCCACCACTCAAGGATTCAGAGGTAGAGGAGGAAGTTGAGCTGTATGATCAGACTGGAGTAATATGATCCACAGGGAAAGAAATATTACAGGAAGACAATGGGTGAGGAACCAGTAGATTGTAATTGTAAATTATATATCTGAAAGAGACACGTTAGTGATAGATTCCTTACCTTAGAATATCCCCAGGCGTCAGGCTGGATCCGGAAAGTTTTGCGTAGCAGTACCCTTGCGCGTCGGTAGGCGGCGTCGTGCGGCTCCGCGTCCGTCGTCGGCGTCGTGATCGCCGGGATGACGTCGCGGGCAGTACTTAGGCGCCGCCCCTGCGCGCTGACGTCAGTTCTTCTTTTTCCGCGCCAGCAAGCGCAGATCCGGGAAGAGCAGTGCCCTGGTCATTTTTGACCATACTTTTTGGTGATTTTTCACTGTTTTTCCATCTTTCGAGGTGTCGTAGGGATGCCCGGCTTCAAGCGATGCGGCGCCTGTGCGCGGATGATGTCCGTCACCGACCCGCATCGGGAGTGTCTCTTCTGCCTCGGCCGAGGCCACGACACGGCGTCCTGTACCGACTGCCAGGCCCTCCACCCGAAAGCTTTGCGAGAGCGGTCTCGAAAGCTCCTCGAGGCCCGGCATTCGGCTCCGCGGAAGGCCCGGTCGCGTGAGAGGTCCAGGGGTCGATCGCGGAGTCCACACCGGTCGTCGGCGTCGAAGTCTTCTTCGTCCGGTAAGTCGAAGCACAAAAAGTCCAAAAAGCATCATCGCTCTAGGACTTCGCCTCGCCGGTCTCGCGACTCGGCTGAGGCCCCTCCCGGCACCGTCCCCGCCCCGCGGCCCCGGACATGCCTGTGGAGTCGCCCCGTCATACCCGCCCTTCCCGGGTTCGGGGGCGGATCCGGCCACAATACAGGAATTCCTGTCGGCCATGGCCCGCCTCTTCGGGCCTTCAGGCCCCTCCGGTGCGCCTTCGGGCCCCGCGGGCCCTGATGGGGTTGCTCCGGCGTCGCCGACGGCTCCGGCCCCGGCGTCGCCCGTGCCTCCAGCCTCGATCCCGGCCTGCCCGGCCCCGGCCTCGATCCCGGCTCCACAACCCCCATCGACGCCGGTCGACCTAACCACGCCTCCGCCGGCGCCGATGTCTCCGGTGCCGTTCTCGACGCCGCCCTGGGCTCCGGGCGGCGTCGTCCCCAGTTCCTTCCGGCTCCGGACATGGACCCGGAGCGACGTCGCTCGACGCCGGCTCCGGCGCCGATGGGACCTTGGGTCCCAAATGTCCCTCCTCCTCCTTATTTTGCACCAGAGGAGGACCAGGAGGACTGGGAGGGGTCTGATGACCCTCTGACGCGCAACTGTCCGTTTGATGAGGACTGGACAGAGAGTCTAGGGGAGGCCAGTGGTCTGGATACTTCCCCTGACACTGGCATGCTGTCTCCTCCCGTGGCTACGGAGGAGGGGGCCAATTTTGGTACGGTGTTGCGTAGGGCTGCTGGGGCCTTACGTCTCCAGCTCCCTACTTTGACGGTCAAGCCTAACATCTTGACAGAGGTGCTTCAGCCGGCAGCCTCCTCTGCGGAGACTGTGCTGCCGTTTAACGACGCCCTCACTGACGTTCTTTTGGGCGCCTGGTCCAAGCCCAACACAGGGGCTCCTGTGGATCGGAACGTGTCACGACGCCATCGCCCTGCTCCGGGCGACCCCCTGTTTCTTTCTGTCCACCCCACTCCTGAGAGCTTGGTTGTCCAAGCCTCCGCTTCCCAAACCGCCTTCCCTACCGCTCCTCCGGATAGGGAATCCAAACGCCTGGATCAGTTTGGGAAGAAAGGTTTTTCTTCCTCCAGTGCTGGCTTGCGGTCCGTTAACACCGCTTGTCTTTTGGGCCGATATACCCACTCCCTGTGGGATTCGGTGGCGGATGTTTTGCCCCAGTGCCCTGAGGAGGTCCAGGCACTGCTTTCCCGCGCCATTGCGGAAGGAAGGGATGCGGCCAAATACACTATCCGTTGTGGCCTTGACACCGCCGACTCGCTGGGCAGGTCGATTGCAACGACGGTGGCGCTCCGACGCCACGCCTGGCTGAGAACCACTGGTTTTTCAGGGGATGTCCAGAATACTCTCATGGACATGCCCTTTGATGGAGTCGGTCTTTTTGGGTCCAAAGCAGACCATGCGTTGGAGCGCTTTAAGGACTCACGGGCTACTGCCAAGTCCCTGGGCCTTACTGCTACACGCCCTCCGCTGCCTTCTGCTTTTCGCCCCTATCGTGGCCACGGTAGGGGCGCCCTTCACGTCAGCAGCCCAGCCACCGGCCCGCGCAGCAGGCGTCTTCGCGTGGCCGAGGACGTGGATTCCGCCGTGGCGGATCGGGCAACCAGCGTGCGGGTCAGGCCACCACCTCCAACCCGTCCGCGGCCTCCAAGCCCTCCTAGTCCCTCCTTTCAGGTGCACAGCACGCCAGTAGGGGCAGGGTCCGCCATCACCTTCCCCACTGGCGCACCATCACCTCGGACAGGTGGGTCTTGGACATTGTCCGAAGGGGCTACTCCCTCCCCTTCGAGACCACCCCCCAGCCATGCCACCTCAATTCCACCGCATGTCAGGGGATCACTTGGTGCTTCTACAGAAGGAAGTCACGGCCCTCTTGGCCAAGAGGGCCATCGAGCATGTTCCGACCCCAGAAGTAGGGCGTGGTTGCTACTCCCACTACTTTCTGGTGCCCAAAAGGACAAGGAGGACATGCGTCCTATCTTGGACCTCCGGAACGTCAATCGCTTCCTCCGGAAGGAGAAGTTCAAGATGCTCACCCTAGCTCAGGTCTTGACTGCCCTCGACCCAGGAGACTGGTTGGTAGCGTTGGACTTGCAGGACGCGTATTTCCATATCCCCGTCCTGCCGGCCCACCGGCGTTACCTTCGGTTCACGGTAGGCCCCGAGCATTTTCAGTTCACCGTGCTCCCCTTTGGCCTTACAAGTGCCCCTCGGGTGTTCACGAAAGTGATGGCGGTGGTCGCAGCTCATCTGCGCCGGGCAGGGGTCTCAGTCTTCCCCTACCTCGACGACTGGCTGCTGAAGGCGGGCTCGCCCCAGGCAGTCGTCTCCCACCTCCAGACTACGGCCGAACTCCTGCACTCGCTGGGGTTCTCCATCAATGTGCCGAAGTCGCATCTGATTCCTTCTCCACAGCTCCTTTCATCGGAGCAGTTCTGGACACGGCGCAGTTTCGGGCCTATCCTCCCGAACGGCGAGTCCGGGGATATTCAGGCTATGATTCCGATCTTTCGGCCTTTATCCTGGGTTTCGGTACGGATGACCCTGAGGCTGCTGGGCCTCATGGCCTCCTGCATCCTGCTGGTCAATCATGCCAGATGGCATATGCGGGCTCTGCAGTGGGACCTGAAGTTCCAGTGGGCGCAGCACCAGGGCAACCTGTCCGATCACGTCCAGATCTCGGAGGGGACTGCAAAACAGTTGCAGTGGTGGCTCTCGAACCGGCAATGGGTCATGGGCAGATCCCTCTCCCTTCCCCAGCCAGAGCATACAGTTGTGACGGACGCGTCCCTTCTGGGATGGGGCGGTCACATGGGAGAGGCGGAGATCAGAGGCCTCTGGTCTCCGGCGGAGTCCCGGCTCCATATCAACTTTCTGGAGCTCCGGGCGATCCGGCTTGCACTCAAGGCATTCCTTCCCTCTGTCAAAGGGAAGGTAGTGCAGGTGTTCACAGACAACACCACCGCCATGTGGTACTGCAACAAACAGGGCGGGGTGGGGTCTTGGACCCTTTGTCAGGAGGCTCTGCGCCTCTGGACATGGCTGGAACATCAGGGCATGTTCCTGATGGTTCAACACCTGGCAGGTTCTCTGAACGCCAGGGCGGACGAACCTCAGCCGCAGGTGCATGATGGATCACGAATGGCGTCTTCACTCGGAAGTGGCGCAAGGACTCTTTCTACAGTGGGGAGAGCCTTGGTTAGATCTATTCGCCATCGAAGAGAACGCGCAATGTCATCAGTTCTGCGCGTTGGAATTTCCAAGGCGGCACTCGCTCGGCGACGCTTTCGTCGCGAGTGGAGTTGCGGTCTGTTGTACGCCTTTCCGCCTATACCACTTCTACCCAGAGTGTTGAAGAAGATTCGGCACGACCGGGCCCAAGTCATTCTTGTGGCTCCGGACTGGGCTCGAAGAGTTTGGTATCCCGAGCTACTCAATATGAGCATAGATCCCCGATCCGTCTGCCTCTTCGGGAGGATCTTCTGTCGCAGCAGCAGGGGACGGTCCTCCACCCGAACCTGTCCAGTCTACACCTGCTTGCGTGGAGATTGAGCGGCGGCAGTTGATTCCTTTCGACTTGCCTCCCGAAGTTTGTGATGTGATTCTGGCAGCCAGGCGTCCCTCCACTAAGGTGGTATACGCCTGCAGGTGGAACAAATTTGTGGCATGGTGCACAGCAAAGGCTGTGGATCCCCTTTCTGCCCCTCTTTCTGAGGTCCTTCTGTTCCTTCTCTCTCTGGCCCAACAGGGTTCTGCCCTGGGTACCATCAAGGGTTATCTTTGTGCTATCTCGGCCTTCCTCAGGCTCCCTGATCAGCCCTCCCTTTTCAAGTCCCCTGTTGTTAACAGGTTCTTAAAAGGCATTACTCACCTCTTCCCTCCTGTTCCGTTTGTGATGCCTCAGTGGGACTTGAACTTGGTTCTTACCTTTTAATGTGCGCTCCCTTTGAGCCTCTACATAACTGTCCTCTTCGTCTTCTGACTCTGAAGACAGCCTTTCTGGTGGCCATCACCTCCGCTCGGCGGGTGAGTGAGCTCCAGGCTCTATCTTGCAAACCTCCCTTTCTGTCTGTTCATCCAGACAAGGTTGTTCTTCGGACGCGTCCGTCCTTCTTGCCAAAGGTGGTTACTGCTTTCCACATTGGGCAGACCATCACTTTGCCCACCTTCTTTCCGCCTCCGCATCCTTCCAGAGAGGAAGAGAGGCTCCACCGTCTGGACCCAAAACGTGCGCTCTCTTTCTATATTGACCGCACAAAACACTTCCGGGTGGATGACCAGCTCTTTGTTGGCTACGTGGGCGCCAAAAGGTCGGGCGGTGCACAAAAGGACCATCTCCCGCTGGGTTACCTTGTGCATCAAGACCTGCTATTCTTTGGCTAAGAAGGAGCCTCCTGTTGGGCTGCGTGCCCATTCCACCAGGGCAACGGCTGCTACCACGGCCTTGGGCCGCGGTGTTCCGCTGCCGGTTATCTGTCAGGCAGCTACGTGGGCCTCGCTGCACACGTTTACAAAGCATTACTGCCTTGACAGTCAGGTCCGGAGGGACGGCTTCTTTGGCCGTTCTGTCCTCCAGGACTTCCTTGTCTGATCTTTGTTCGCAGACCCACCACCGGGGTTGGTATTGCTGGGGTATCTATTCTAAGGTAAGGAATCTATCACTAACGTGTCTCTTTCAGATGCACAAGTTACTAACTTGTGTAACGATATATCTGTAAGAGACAGTAGTTAGTGATAGATTCCTCACCGCCCCACCCATCCTCCCCGTTCTGCGAACTGATTTCTAGGGTTAAGGACATCCCTTTCAGGGCCCTAGTATTTTTCAGACACCTGTGTCAGCTTCTTGCATGGCTCTGCGTTCCTGGCGCGGAAAGTCGTGTACAGAACTGACGTCAGCGCGCAGGGGCGGCGCCTAAGTACTGCCCGCGACGTCATCCCGGCGATCACGACGCCGACGACGGACGCGGAGCCGCACGACGCCGCCTACCGACGCGCAAGGGTACTGCTACGCAAAACTTTCCGGATCCAGCCTGACGCCTGGGGATATTCTAAGGTAAGGAATCTATCACTAACTACTGTCTCTTACAGATATATCGTTACACAAGTTAGTAACTTGTGCTTATATAGCGCTTACTGCCCCTGAAGTGACGTTGAAGCGCTTTGCTGCGAGTAGATTGCTATTCCGGAACCCAAGATTAGAGTTAAGAGTTAAATAGTTAATAGTTTGTAATATGTGCTTTATTTTTCTGTGTGGATTAGTTGGGGTAAGTTTACGTTTGTGCTCTCCAGTTCTTGTGTGTTTAGTATCGTCTTGAATAGGGATAGGATGATGGGGATGGATTAGAAAAGGGAAGTTGTAGGTTGTTAGCGGGAGTAGCGGTAATGTTCTCCACTTGGGTGAATTTGCTAAAAAGGAAGAAGAAGTCTGAAAAGGATGTATAGGGGTTGAGAGCTGGTAGAAAGGTTTGGAATGAGTCCGAGAGAGGACAGATTGTTGTATTCCTCTTAGGGTGTCCATACACGGGCTTTCCTGTATCATGTCCTTATATAGGCACAATTCGCCCTGCCCTTATATAGGCATAAAATCCCAGTTCTTATTTAGGCATTAAACCGTGCACTCCAAATACAGGCATGGTCTCCGACATCCGTCCACCCTAACTTCACAACGAGTTCTTGAAGAACAGACCCTTAGGCTTCGGGAGTTTCCCTAGCACAGGATAATTGATTTCTTCAAGGACTCATCTATTATGCATGAACCATTATACCTTAGGGGTTCATTCATGACGTCTTCCGCTGACGGATTCACGTCAATGCTAACATTGTGAGGTACCTCTCAGGTATAAATATACCTTCCCTAGCCCTTGTAAACTAGAGGAGACCTCGACTTCAGAGGAGCCCGTTTCCCGGCCTGACGCACTGAGAAGACGCTGTCATCCCTGCACGCAGAGAGTCCAGCTTCCAGTGATCTAACTTCCCTTGCGGGGTGTTGGAGTTCGAGTCTGGCAAAGAGATTCCCACCTCTCTCATTCTAAAGGTATGGAGCTGACTAGAACCTAGAGGGACTTCTTGGCATACTAGGCATACTAGACTTAACATACTCTTAGTATACCATAGTAAGGAATACTTCACCTACTACATACCTCTCCCTACACCTAGGTTAGGTTAGGTACATTGGGGTAGAACTAGCTTAGAAACGCATCGTATGAGTACTTGCATTTTTTAGTCTGTGTTATTTATGTGAATGAATATCTGCTAAAAGATAATGCTATCGCAGTATTATTTATTTCTACTGCTTACGCTGTACATTATTTATCTTGCATACTGTCTTGTGATCGTAACAGCACATTTTACTTACACGAGAAACAAGACTGTTCAATAAATCTTTTATTGAAACGCCCGTCTATTTCTTTCTGTGTAACTTTGAGGAAAACTAAGCATGCACGATTGAGCTGAGTGAAATAGTTATCTATTGTTTCCACGACTCTGGGACACGTTCTGATTCTAAAGGGAAACAAAGTGGTCATGTTTTGTGGCTGCCAGAAACTACTCCCTTCTTGTTTGTCAAGGAGTTTCTAGGGCCTCTGAGCTAGCTGGCACAAGTAATTAAGTTTAATATACTCGATAGGGAAATACTGACCGTAGTCCTATGTCAAACCTATAGGGTATATTATTCCAATGCGCAGAGCCTATTAGGGAAATAGGAGCTACACTACATGGCGCCCAACGTTTGGTAAGGCGGTAATTTAACGCTAGATACTGAGTAACTCAGACGTGCTTTTTCTCTCAGAGACCCCTACCCATATACTCCAAAAGACGTCTGGAGTGGGCAGGGTTAAGTATCCACCACGGCTACATAGGGAAACACCCTATATATTAGCTGTTTGGTTTGCTCAACGTTGAAGGATACACTGTTCCAAAATATTGTGCACCTTATCTTTGTTTCCTTGAAACTTGTTCTACATTTTTCAAACAACAAAATGCCTGGCTCCGACACTGAAACCGGAAACGGTGGAGCTGCGGCTGATCCAGCCCAAGCAGCAGTTTTTAACATTACAGGTTTAATTGAAACTGAGGAGGGTGTTATAGACATCGCTCCAAACTTAAGAAGAGCCATCACTCTAAAACTTATAAAACATGGCCTACCACCAAGAGGCGGTAGAGCAGTTTTCGTGATAGAGGCACACGAATCCTTTCAGACAGAGGTATTCTATTCATGGGTAATATTTCCTGAATCCAATCCAGTAACACACATGTTTCACTTCTACAAAGAAGATGATCCACCAGAGGAATACATTCCTTTAGAGGATATAGAAATTCCATTAACATACCAAGAGCATCAGCTCTGGTTTAAAGGCGCCCTAAAACATCACAAAAACATTACCAGGCTCGGTCCACTAGGTAGACCAGGAGCAACATGGCCGATTCTAGCCGGCTACACACCTCATCCTGACATTGAAGAGATGTCAGACAAGGAATTACTTACTCAACTCACAGAGTTAATAAAAATCTACAGACAATTGGTCCAATATGTCATGCGGACTTTCACAGTCCAGCAACCACTGACACTTCCAAATCCAACTCCCCAACAGGGGAATACACTAAACATTACACCACAGACTCTCTACGCAGTCATGGGTAAAATGCCCACAAAACGTGAGCAAATTCCATTCTGGATAGCTCAAAAAATTACTCAAATCGAAGCAGTATTTCCGAATACTAGCCCTTATGAGAAACACAGAATCCTAACAATCAGTTTACTGATGGGGATCACACCACAACTGGAAGACTGTACCACTTGGGGCTCAGTCTTTGCTGCCATCTATACTAAAACACATGGTATTCCGTCAATTGCGGTAATCCCAGATGTCCTGAAACAAATTCAAAATGAATATGGGGCAGAGCCTGCTCTAAATTTAGGTATGAAATTACTGAAAAATTTCGACCAGGTCTCAACAATAATATTATCCAGTATTAAAGGGGAGGCAGCAGATGTGGCGATCCGCCAAAAATTAAGGGAATTCGATGTTACAGAACATCAAACTGAACTACCCAGAATAATTGAACAATCTTATGCAGAATTAGGCAGAGATAGTTTGGGTGGAAGACCAGTGAAACCAAAACTATCTGAAAGTCCTGAGAAGGACTCTATTAAACAAACTCCTACATCTTCTAAAAGGAAGTGGGAGTCTACTAAACAAAAATCAAACGAGAAACGTTCTCAATCCCGAGTTAGGTCTCCTCAAAAGGAGCCCTCTGAAAGGAGGTATAACCTCAGGAATAGGGATAATTTGAGAAAACCTGACAGGTATCAAGATACTGATACACGTTCCTCTCATCCCTTTCAGATCTCGTCAAGGATTTCGGAAAGAAGAGGACGATCAGAACATAGAGAAGAACGCGTGAAATCCAAAGAAGAAAAACACGCTCCAAAAAACAAAACACAACCTCAATTCTCCAAAAAGAAAGTAGCAGGTCTGAAGATCAGACATGCCGAGAATACTGAGAACACAACTCAAGAACGGAGAATGGGCTCAGACAATGCTGGACAGTGCAGCAGAAGTCACAATAGTTCGCCAGAACCTGAAGGAACTTCTGGAGATAGTGGACTTGAATGAGTACATTACAGTTGAGACTGTAGACACCAGGGTTAGTACTCCACAAAGGTTATATGAAATAACACTCCGGATGGAGGGAGACAAACCTAGACAGGTGAAAGCACTTTTTTGGGAAAGACTATCAAGGGGCTATGACATACTTCTAGCAGAAAAAGACTGGCCACCACAATTTGTCAGGGAGTGCCCACACGGCGAGGACATTATTATGCCTGCCTTCTCCAACCATATTCCAATTCATCTACAATATACATATGCCAGGAAATGGGCAGTAGCCCAGGCCCCAGCATTATATAAAAATCATGTAGGATGGGATGAGGACTCACCTCACCATAAAATACATCTGAAACATGAACCAACTGCACAAAGGCAGTATCCAATAAAGCAAGAAGCTAAAAAACAGGTACAGGGAGATCTTAGATCAACTTGAATACCAAGGGGTGATTGAAACATGCACCTCCTCAATGAACAATCCTTTGTTTCCTGTCTCCAAACCAGACAATACATATCGTCTAGTTTTGGATTACAGACACCTAAACACTTGTTCTAAAACCTTTGCAGTGCAAAATGCACATAGCACAGCATTAATGAATAACATTGTGCGTAAAAAATACAAAACAACATTAGACATCTCAAATGGTTTCTTTTGTCAAAACATAGCACCTGAAAGCAGGTACTTAACAGCATTCTCCATAATGGGGACCCAGCGTCACTTTTGTCGACTCCCACAAGGGTTCAAGAACAGCCCAGGTTTATTCTCAGCGAGGGTAACGGAGTTACTACAAATTTATGACAATGAGGCATTGTCCTATGTCGATGACATATATCTGACAGACGATGACCTGGACAAACACTTGAAAAGGGTAAGCACCATTATACTGGGCTTCGCCTCTGAGGGCTACAAATTCAACTTTAAAAAGTCCCAAATTGCCCATCTCAATGTCCTATTTCTAGGATATGAGCTTTCAAGTGAAGGCAAGAGCTTGGCAGCTAACTTTTTAGAAAAGTGTGCGCTGCTCCAACCTCCAAAAACGCTAAAAAACTTACAATCCATTCTGGGTTTCCTAAACTTTGGAAGAACATACATTCTAAATTACGCAGAAAGGGTTAAACCTCTCTACGCATTAATCAAACCTGATTTTTCAATCAAAAATTGGACAAACGAACACACAGAAATCTTGCGTTCACTCCAGGCTAACATGTTAGCAACAAATCACTTACAAACACGCGTAAGTCAACACAATTTGGTGATCCGAATAATTTCGGGTCAATATGGATTCACCTACTTAACCTTCAATGAGGGTGAGAAAATACCAATCGCATACAAATCTCATTTGTACACACAAGCGGAAATGCGCTTCAGTTCAACTGAAAAATTCTGACAGCAGTTCAAACCGCTGTAGCAAAAGAAAGAGCCTTAGCCCAAGGGAAGCGCATTATTGTCGTAACCCCAGTACCGGCTTTAGAAGCAGTCACAAAAGCAAGCATTCCAAATGCTAAAGCATTACATCCAAGATGGATACAATGGGTTAATTCTCTTGCTGCAACAGATGTTGAATATGTTTTTGATCCTGATTTAAAAACACAAGCATTCCTGCAATATGAACAAGAATGTCCTCTGCCCACTGAAATTCTGCCTCTCGATCAGTACGAATTCATAATTTACACTGACGGATCCGCACAGCCCGCAACAGGGAGTAAGCAAGCTTACAGTGCAGCGTGTGCAATCGTTAAAGGTCGCATGCGAGATGGCATCTTCAGACCTATGGTCACAAAAACACAGTCTCTAGGAGATTGTACAGCTCAGCGAGCTGAACTACAAGCATTCAAACTGGCACTTGAAAGTACAGATCGAGAATTCCCCACACTGATAGTGTGCGATTCCTTTTACTGTGTTCAGTCGTATAATGACTATATACAAAACTGGCTTGAAAATGGTTTCAAAGATGCGAAAGGTGGCACAATAAAGCACAAAATGCTTTGGGAACAAGTAGTTCAGTTGAAAGACGAACTACCAAAGGCTCACGTGATCCACACACTGAGTCATCAACGTGATGGCGTTCACGTTGCAGGGAATTCATTGGCTGACGAAGCCGCAAAGGGGGCTGTTCAGACGGCTTCCGTAGCTGCGATCACTCGTTCAAAAACAAAAATAGACAGTGAGATAATGTTGGCTGTCAATGCTACAAGCAAAGGCAGTGGTGCAGCATTACCAAAAAAGTTTCCACTCAAGTACTCTTATGTAATTGATGCGAACAGCGTTCCTTTTGCTCGAATCCCTGGAGTGGGGGATAGGGTAATCCCAAACATGGAACGTAGAGCAGCCTTGATTTATGAAACACATTTGGGGGAGGGTCTGTCACATCAAGGGATCTCTAAAACAATTTTGATGTTAAAGGAGATGTACTGGTGGCCTGGAATGAATACAGAAATTCACATATTCATCAATAACTGCTTAGACTGTAAATTACAGCGAGAATGCCACCAGACACCATGCTGCGAATGCAGCTGCCCAGTACAGACACCACTGTTAAACAGTATTAGACTATCTACGCGCATGCGTCCTTCTGGACAAATGCAATCCCACAAATATTGACTCAAGGTTCCTATGGATATGGCCTCAGCGCTCGGCTGACGCTCGAACTGTTATAAAAGATTTGCGAGTCTTTATCGGCACATACGCAATAGGCATGCTACATTCTGACCAGGGCCCTGCGTTTAGCTCTCGGGCTTACAAAGAAGCCATGGCCAGTCTGGGCGTTGCATTGCGGTACTCCTCTCCATTCCATCCTGAGGGAAATTCGGTTGTGGAAAGGAAAAACCGGGACATAAAGCAGTCTATAACAGCTAGGGTATTAGGTTCGGGTGATGGGTGGGTCAAACATCTTTATGGGGTCCAACGCTCATTGAATAAACTGCCAAGAAGTTCTCTAGGGGGGGTCACTCCATATGAGGTCCTATTTGGGACAAGAATGTGGGTACCAGATCTCGATGACGTAGGCACAGTGGTGGAAAATAAAACATTTGATATCAAAGATCGTTTGGCTGTTTTACAGGAACTGAATGAGTTAAGAACGAAACAAAGCAACGTATCCCTACAGCCAACCACCACTGGGGAAAAACGGCGGTCCCAGCAAGGCCTGTCTGGATTCCAAAAGTTGGGGATCTAGTCAGAGAAAAGATTGCGGACAAGAAGGAATTTGGACCTTCTTACAGACAACCAGTACCTGTCCTAGCAGTTCAAGGAACAAGAACAGTACTTCTGCCGCCCCTTGCTGGAAGAAAGGAGAAAAGATTTGTGTCCATCGACCTCATCAAACCACAGTATGTGGCCAATACTAAATAGTAGGCCTCGTGGACTCCGACCTAGTAGCAGACGCACTCCTCTCGCTACTATCCAAGAGGTTCAGACTGAAAGACTGATAACAATCGAGAATTCAGCTGTAACAGATGGAGGACTGAGCAACAACGCTATGGAACTCATCCCTCTAGAAAATCAAGTAACAGTTCATCCAAATACACCTGTCTACACCAATGTAGCAAGTGATCAACTGGTTCCAGCGATTTCTACAAATCCTGATGCAATTCCAACAATTGACAGAACTGCTTCTGGCTATTTCATTAACTTTGATACGTTCTCAGAAGATCCGAGTGAACCTGAAACGACGCCAGCATCATTGAAATTCAAGCAGCAAGTACAAGACTTTCTTCACTTTTTGAAAAAGACTTATTTGGTTTCTCCATGGATTGAACTCTGGATTATATCTGGACTTTTTGTTCTCCTGCTCTGGCTAGCTTTGGTTACAACTGTGAGCGTGCTTATAAGTGGCAGATACATCCATGTGAATACTGAAGGAAAAGACGTGAACGTACTTTTGAGACCTCATAAATCTTCCCATCGTGAAGCAAGAGACTTGTCATCAGTGAACATCACAGCTGTTCCTATACAGGATGGTATAGTGTGGGACAAAACAGATTTTGATATCTTCGGCCCGGCTGAACAATTGAACATTCCACATTTGTTTAAAATTTCACTAAGTGATCTAATTTCGTCCAGTACCTATTCTGATGATTGGGACTTTGAGACTGTTAATGACATAATGTTTGACTTAGAAAAGTCTGCTGCATTTTCTAAAAATGAATATTTAGAGGGTTCATCAGACTATGAAGAGCTGTATTGCTATAACCACTATGGTCATCATTATTTGCATAAATCTGCATATCCTAGAAATGTGTTTATGTTTAACCAATGGGAGCATTGTCCTACACCACCACAAGGTAGTTCAAAAACATTTGCCAACAAGTTTCCATATTTTTCAGGTTACAATACCTCTGATCCAGAAACGTTTTACTACAAAAATGTAAACAAAACAGGACTGAAAATTATGTTAACAAATACAAAACAGATTTATTCTGCATTATTTATTGCCCAACTGTCTAGACAGGGTTTCGACTTATGGAAAGACACAATAGACACAAAAACTGTCTGGGGTACTAAAGATTGGCAAGTGCAGGGGATAGAAGCTTTATTTAGAGCCTGCATCATCCCTGAACAAATAATGTTTTTGAATGAAACTGTCCAACAAACATCTTGTCTTGGACTAGCCAAGATCAAAGATATGAAAACACCTTCTGTACCAACACCTGCCAGTGATAATAATACACAGGCAGTGGTGACAGTTGACAATATACTACAACTCAACAGATCTAATCCTGATTGGAAAAAATGGTTGATCTGGCCCACAGACACGAACAACTGTCAGGAAAGATTCCTGAATAAAACTCAGGGCTTTACTATTCATAGGCCAGACCCAAGATACGTCCAAAGACAGCATCCGGGGGTAGTAACAACATACAGTGTAGGAAAATTATGCCTCGATTGGCTTCAGAAATCTACACTACAGGATGTGAAACAACACTTATCCTTACTTAAAGAAGACGCAGACCTTAGGGAATTCTTGCTTGGACCAAGAAAACCGCGTCAAAAACGTTTCATATATGCCGGCATTTATGCTGCCTATAATGAAGCATGGAAAGTATCACAGATGGAGGCCGCAGAACGAATACGTGAACTTGATCGTATTAATTTAGAGAAAACCCTCTCTGTGGTCGACAATGGGTTAACAACTTTGTCCTCCAGAATATATTCATTGGATGGCATTGTATCCTCTGCTATCGACATACTAGAACAAGATTTGGCGATGTTACAGCAAGGCCAATCTCAATTACGTTCTATTGTGTTATTAAGCTGGACGCTGCAATCTTTGCGAGCGGGCTATGTGCCTTGGCGTTTCATCAACACATCGGCTCTGTTTGCAGAATACAATCTAACTGATAAACAGATCGAACTGGCACAAAGAGGAGCAAAGTATACAGTGCTGAGCATTGAAAAACTGGAGAAGTTACCATTCACAGTGGCAGAAAAACCAGCTACAGAATGGCTTATTCATGGCAAAATCACATTACCTGTGACTACTTTTCAGTTTTAGTATTGCCTCAAACAAATGCAAGCAGGCAAATATGAAAGGTTGGGTAAGGAATACATTAAGACATCTTGGGATTTACCGTATACATATAGATGTTGGAGTGGGGATCGTGAAGTGTTTTTGAGCGGTACACACGTAAACGTGCACTGAGCGGTTCACTTATATGTCAGGACATTTCTTTACACAGGACTTGCAATGGTTCTGTGGCAAATTTGTCTTGCCATCAGCAGGGTACACCAGCTGCTGTGATTAATCCAACGTTTGGACAACTTTCTAATGGGAGTTACCTCATGTTGAATGATCAGAGTTGCTGCGGCATGTTGCCAGGCATCCCATATCTAGTAACGGTCAACTCCAGGGTCACTTGCTGTATGCAAGTATTGTTTCCCCAATAGACACAGTCAGGGAGTCGCCTTTGTGGCCTTCGCTGAACGTCTCTTTTATAAGATTTGATACTTTAAGCAGAATGAAAGCCATGCTTTTACAGCAAACAGTGCCTTTGACCTCGGCCAAAGAAACCTATGATCTACAAATAGCAAGGACTTCGGCTGAGATACAGACTTTAATACGTACAAACTGCCCTATACATTTCGTAGAAATGATAACACGTATCTTCAACATGTCTGATACAAGTGGAATTGTACATGTATTTAAGAGCATCTGTACCGGTCTGTTAGCACCTTTCCAGGCAATACTCGGAATAATCCCGAACTTTGCACATTCGGTGTTTGGTGGCATACCATTAATTCTAGCACTTGTTGCCGGAATTCTATTTCTCTTCCTGCTATTACGCTATGGCCAGCCTATTCGCAGACATCACTCCGAGCGAAATGGAGAAAGCTCTCCTTGAACGAAAGTGCCGTGAGCGAATAGTACAGCTTTTGGGCATGACTCGTCTACGGGAACTTAATACCACGTGGTTCCTGTCATTCAGACCAATCTGGCAAGATTGCATCTTACCTGTTCTACGATGCCTGCTATGCGGTGAAGAATGCGTGTTGGACACCTGTCTAACATTTCCATCAGCAACGCCAACGGATGTCGATACTCTGCTGGTCCCAATAACGGCCCATGCTCTGTGTTGTCCCCAGAGGCTGCCAATCCTGATGTCAGCATTCATTGAGATCTCACAGACGCTTCCGGCTGCTGCTGAGGTACGAGAAAGATCTACAGGCACAAAGGTAACAACGGACGCGAACATTGCTGCGGCAACCTATGCTGAAAGCGATGCTTCACATCTCTGTGCAATTAATCTACTACACGAGGTGTTCCAACTGACACCAACTTCAGTGGACGATGTTTTGTCTACAGAAATAGATGATCTCATGTTTACACCAGACCCGTAAACTGACTCTGATTGAGCCCACAGTGTTCCAGAGATGCAGTAACAATTTGGCCTTCATACTTCAAAAACTTGGAACTCTTCCCAAAATTGAACTTTTTTCCATTTTTCGAACTAAAATGGCACTTCAATCTGCTTAAAGTAGAACTAGCCTTATAGTACAGACTTCGCGGTACTTCCTCAGACACTTTTATCATCGTGTTAGTCTAAAAAGTTCATTAATTTCCATGACATGAAATGACTTTTGATTTTGGACAACTTATCGATCATTTTTTTGTCACATGTAAATATTACTGCTTATTTCATTCAAATTGCATTTTACTTTAAAAATATGCCTGAAATGAAAAGCAATGCTTAAAATGTACAGTACCTTTTGCATTCTAATGGGTTTTTTAAATGCCTTTTTAAACGGTTTTAAGAAATATTTTAGCAATATGCGGTACTCCATTTAATGTTTAGCATTTTAAATGTTTAGCATTTTAGTATTATCGTACACACGAAAGTGGAGTGGGTGTTGTATTCCTCTTAGGGTGTCCATACACGGGTTTTCCTGTATCATGTCCTTATATAGGCACAATTCGCCCTGCCCTTATATAGGCATAAAATCCCAGTCCTTATTTAGGCATTAAACCGTGCACTCCAAATACAGGCATGGTCTCCGACATCCGTCCACCCTAACGTCACAACGAGTTCTTGAAGAACAGACACTTAGGCTTCGGGAGTTTCCTAGCACAGGACTATTGATTTCTTCAAGGACTCATCTATTATGCATGAACCATTATACCTTAGGGGTTCATTCATGACGTCTTCCGCTGACCGATTCACGTCAATGCTAACATTGTGAGGTACCTCTCAGGTATAAATATACCTTCCCTAGCCCTTGTAAACTAGAGGAGACCTCGACTTCAGAGGAGCCCTTTTCCCGGCCTGACGCACTGAGAAGACGCTGTCATCCCTGCACGCAGAGAGTCCAGCTTCCAGTGATCTAACTTCCCTTGCGGGGTGTTGGAGTTCGAGTCTGGCAAAGAGATTCCCACCTCTCTCATTCTAAAGGTATGGAGCTGACTAGAACCTAGAGGGACTCTTGGCATACTAGGCATACTAGACTTAACATACTCTTAGTATACCATAGTAAGGAATACTTCACCTACTACATACCTCTCCCTACACCTAGGTTAGGTTAGGTACATTGGGGTAGAACTAGCTTAGAAACGCATCGTATGAGTACTCGCATTTTTTAGTCTGTGTTATTTATGTGAATGAATATCTGCTAAAAGATAATGCTATCGCAGTATTATTTATTTCTACTGCTTACGCTGTACATTATTTATCTTGCATACTGTCTTGTGATCGTAACAGCACATTTTACTTACACGAGAAACAAGACTGTTCAATAAATCTTTTATTGAAACGCCCGTCTATTTCTTTCTGTGTAACTTTGAGGAAAACTAAGCATGCACGATTGAGCTGAGTGAAATAGTTATCTATTGTTTCCACGACTCTGGGACACGTTCTGATTCTAAAGGGAAACAAAGTGGTCATGTCTTGCGGCTGCCAGAAACTACTCCCTTCTTGTTTGTCAAGGAGTTTCTAGTGGCCTCTGAGCTAGCATGGCACAAGTAATTAAGTTTAATATACTCGATAGGGACATACTGACCTTAGTCCTATGTCAAACCTATAGGGTATATTATTCCAATGCGCAGAGCCTGTTCGGGAAATAGGAGCTACACTACAAGATGGGATAAAAGTTGAAGGTTATATATATATATATATATATATCAAACTGCAGCACAGTGCAAAGCACCGTAATCGCCCTTCCTCTTGTGACGGCGGTCCGCGGTGAGGAGACGAGCCTCATCACACCAACACACGCTGTTGCCTCGTAGCACCAACAGCAACCACGGACACCATGAGCTTTTCAAAGCAGTGTTTATTCAGCAATTGGCCGCCAGGACGCGTTTCGGGCTTCACAGAGCCCTTGATCACATCATATATATATATATATATACACACACACACACACACACCCACCCACCCCCCCACTTAGTAAAGTTTTAGTAGCAGGTATTAATCCCTATATCCACAGCCATATGTACATAAAAGCAACACTACTTCGATGGCCCTATAGTCAAGTATCTTGTGGCTAAAAATGAAGTTTTTTTGTTACCCCTATATTAATGTGTCTGCTCATACCTGGAATTAGTTCCATGTGCAAGGACACATGTAGAACGACAACCTCATCTCCATACCTGGAGTTCAAGATTTTGATGAAGGAATAGAGCATCCTGAGTCGCCAATTCCTTGGAAGGTACCTTAATTGACTATATGGCAGAATCTAAGGAATATTCAGATTAGGAGGGGATCAAGAATATGAAAAACTCCCCAATTAGTTTCTTTGAAAGTTTATGAGTTGGACTTTGCCAACTCCCATAAGAAAGGTGACCTTTAGTAAATTATAAACCTTTTGTCATCCTTTGACTCCTTGTCAAACCATTATTGGTGAGATATTAGACTTCACACTCTGAGGAGATGTATGCTGCATGTCCTCTGCAATACTGTCTACCATGAAGTAACTTTGTAAGTAAAGTCAACCTAGTGTCAGGGTCTAAACTGTTGCAAATTGGGATGGTTAATGAAGCTTTATTGTAAAAGGATGATAAACCCTCGCCCACATATTGTGACTTGCTTCATGATCGGGTTCTCTGTCTAGCACTCTGCAGTATCCTTTCTGTAATAGTCTTGTTTTTACATGCAGTAGAGCGAATACTTTACATCATATTTTTATACATAATGGAACTTGTTTATTAAAGAAGCGATCTCATTTTGCATATGGTAAAATACATATTGTGCGGTCATATCCCTTCCCTAATTAGAGATCTATATGTTGACAATTAGATATTATATAATATACTAGAGATATATATGTTTTGTAGCAAGATAGACTGAAGTATTATTGTGTGTTACATAATATTCATTAGTTCATGTTCGCATGGATGTATTACTACAATGTAATCTCTCAAGTGATATTGAAGTGGATATGGATGTTGGGCGCACATATCTATGAATATGCACAAACAAAATAAAATGTTGTATAAGTTAACTTAGTGTTGCGTCTCCATAATCAAGTCCCTCGGGATCAGCTTGCTGCTCAAAGTGGTCCACCTTTTGATGTCCTTAAATCTGATTGCCATAATAGCACAGATTATTAAGGTGATCAAGGAAGGGAAGGGAACGGCAGGGAAGGAGATCTGTAAAACATAACATATGAACTTGTTATATATATATATATATATATATATATATATATATATATATATATATATATATATATATATATATATATATTGAATGATTAAAGATCATCAAAATTCTTCTATACTAGTTATTATATGTAATTTTTTACCTGCAAAAGAAAATAACCCTGGATAACCTTGTGCCCAAGGACAAGAGTCCAAGTACTCCACTATCCTCTTTCCTCAGAGTAATACTGTAATATAAAAATACAATTTATCTACCTAAACTTGTACTGGTAGATTTCCCTCACCATTCGCATAATCATGAATACCTACCAAATAGAACAAGAAGACAAGCCTCACAGGGATTGAACCAACCAGGACTCAAATGATGCCCTGTTAGGATATCGAAAAGAAAATACAAAAGAACTAATAAATGTTCCAATGGGTAACAGATTTGTGTCATAGCAGTCAAGGAATCAGTGATTATTCATTTTCATAACCGCAACTTCCTTTTGTATTGTTCATAAGTTCCTTAGGACTTTTTTTATCTCAGTAACAAAATCGATACACTGAAAGTCTATCAAAATATTGTAGGGAAGCCATGATCCTTGCACACTGTTGTTTGGTGTTTTCTTTGGTACAATTCACAGCTGCTGTTTCTCTCCCCCAAATACCAAAGAGTTCAGATACGAACAAGTTATCCGGGCAAGGGGAAGAATACTCACCGAACCGTGAATTGTTTTAGGAATAACACCGGCAAATACTTCACCACAAAAATGTTTTTGGGGAACACCTTCCCAACACAGAAAGGAATGTCTGCTTTGTTTAAATGGTCAAAGCCTAGCGGTGATTAGAGAGTAACCTTGTCTCAGCCACCATTTCAACAATCCAAACTTTGATTGGTGCACTGCACCCTTACCCACAAGAAGACTCCGATACAAACGCACAGCAGCTCTGCTTCAGAGATCCGGCAAGAATAATCTGTAGCGTGCTGAACCCGGAAGCTGCTTTTATACTTCTGGTTCAGCAGGAACCATGGGAATTGTAGTTCAGTCTCTCAGACAGTCTCCTCCCACCACTCCGTCAACTGAGAATACAACTCCTGCATGGCTGAATGACTCTGGAAGGAACACAACATAGGCAACGAGGAACATTCTCCACTGGCACACAGACGTTTTGTTACTCGCCTCTGATGTCTTCGAGATGAATGTGTAACACTCAGACACAGGCTCTTCACAGGGTTTCTGTCTTGTCAACATGTACCACAATTTCACAAGTTAGCAAGCAAAGAAGAAAATGGTTAGCCTAGGAAAATAAAGCAATTGAAAGATTAATTGTTTTTCTGGCAACAGATTGTAAATCATTTATTTTTATGGATGAAGGTTTCGGCAAAAGAAAACCCAAAACAGACAAGTTTGTTACTTTTACTTTGTTTTCTACTTGCTATTTCTTCTATTTTTTGACAACTTAAATTGGCCTCATCTGTGAGTGAAATTTCAACACTTTTAGCTTGGAGTAGCTAGATGCATATCCCATTAAGGCATCACCTCAAGATAAAGTTTCTGAATACTACACGGTTTTGTCGAAGAGATTTCCATTATGTTATTGCTTTTCAAATGGAAGAAGAGGATTTCCTGATAGAAACACTATCTAAGACAGAACAATCCCTCTCTTAATGAAATTGTGCATCAATACTTCTAGTTCGCCCACAGGAGTGCT